>NW_026843973.1:0-600000 GCF_029531705.1 Pantherophis guttatus
TTTTGCAACGAGCAGAGCAGAAACACACAGGGAAGGAGATAAACATGCAGCTCGTGTGAGAAAAATACTTTATATACAAGATAATAAGCAGTCTCGGTGTAGGTAAAACAGTCCAAGGTCATAAACAGTAATATCAGTCCAGTAAGTACCTTCCCTTACCAAAGCAAACAGACTTTAGTAACTCTTGGTATACAGTACCATATAACAATTCAGTCTAACACCAATCAGCAGAAAGACGCAGGAAGCAACAGGAACAGGAACAATCAGGAACAAAGAACACTTCTCTGCGCTGCTTATTTATGCACTGTAGCCTAATTATAGGGTTCAGCAAACCCTGATTACGTGGCTCAGTTGTTTCTTAAAGAAACAGATATATTGCCTGACCAACAAGTTAGGAGTAAGCTACAAGCTGAACCTAACAATGATAAATGTCTGTTAGAATAAAAAGTGTATTGTCTATTTTTTGCATTTCTTTCTCTCCATATATCTTTTAAGTTTATTTCCTCTGTCATCTTGAAAAAGGATTTTGGCAAAGTTCTTCTACTTTGTTTTGTTATCTTTTGTGTATTATAGTCCATTTTCTCATCCACTATTCCATTAAAATCTCCCATCATACAAATATTATCATAGTCCAACTCTATTAATTTCATGTGTAATTTTCTGTAAGAGTCTTCTTGGTTGTCGCTTGGAGCATATATCGCTATTAACAGTATTTTTCTATTGTTCTCTATCACTTCCACCAACAGAATTCGTCCTTCTCCATCTTCATAAATTTTCTCCGCTGGTATTGTGTCTTTGATATACAAAACCACTCCTCTTTTCTTACATTGTGGCAATGAAGCAAATAATTTCCCTAGTTAGGCTTTACCAATAGTAATTCATGTTGTTTTTTAATATGCACTTCTTGTAAACAAATTATGTCCATTTTCAATTTCTCCAATTTATGGAATACGTTTCTTCTTTTAGTTGCTATACTGAGTCCATTTATATTAATTGTAATTATTTTTTTCTCCTCCATGTTTATACTTTGTATATGGGCTTTACTGATCTAGTGGATCTCAATTCACACTGTTCTTTATATTCTATGGCACCTCCTACTGCACCTTCTAGTGCAACTTCCTCCTTTTCCATCATCACTAGATCCTCTTCTTGCAATTGGAGCAATGTTTCCTCCCTTCTTGGCTCAACGTCTTTTTCTCTTAAATACTCCACATAAAATGCTTTCGCTTTGTTAATTGAATCTATTTTAAATCTTTGCATTTACCATGTAAACACCAAGCCTTCTGGTGTCAGCCATCTGTAATTCACTTCTTTCTGGAGCAATATTTTTGTCAGAAATTGATATTCTCTTATCAACTCTCTTACTCTTCTCGGTATTTGCTTCAGCACCATAATTTCCTTGCCCTTATATTGCAGTGCTTTCTTTTTTGCAATCTGCAGTATTTGTGTTTTAATTGACTTTTTGGTAACTCTTATATGGATTTCTCTTAGTAGTTTATTTCTCATTGCATATCTAGTATATACTCGGTACATCTCATCAACACCATCCAGCATTTTTTCTTTAGGAATTTCTAGAGCTCCTGCAAGAATTTCTATCATTTTCGCGGCCAAATTTTCTCCTTTTTCTTCTTCCACATTTTGAAATCTTAAGTAAAATTCTGATTTGTCCATTTCCCATCCTAAGCCACTTTTATCACGTTCAACTTCTTCTAATCTGTTGTCCATGTCTCTGATTTTTTATCTCTTTGTTCCTTTTTTTCTTCATTTTTTTCAAGTCTGTCCTCATATTTCTTCATCATCTGTTGTATATTCTCCACTTTTCATCTGTTTTTTCTATTTTTAATTTTATGTCTTGTATTCCTTATAAGATCATCTGCATTGTCACATCTTTTTATTTCTCACATTCTTTCTCCTTTTCCTGCTGCAACATTGCCTGTATTGATCGTTATCCTCCCGCTGGTGATGAAGAGGGGGTCGATCCTGCAGAGCTAATAACTGCTGCTTTTTTACTCATTTTTATAGGTAATCCAAATCAAAGCAGTAGGATAAAGTGTCTTCAGGTTCTTCTCAACCCTAATCCATTTTTAAAAATGGCAGGGAATCAGAAAAAACAAGGAAAAACCAAAAGGAAAGAAAAAAAAACCCCAATCTTCAAGCTCTTGTGTGCCCTAATCCCATCATGCATCCAATTAGCCAAAAACAAATTTAAATAACAATCTCCAATCAATAGAGGAAAAAGAAAAAGAGTGTAAAAAGAAAAAAGAAAAAAAGGTTAAAAAGGAAAAAAGTGTTGAGTAAAAAAAAAAGTAATTTCTTCAGGCTCTTGTATGCCTTAATCCAATTGAGTAAACACGTGTTGTGGAAGAATGAAAGGAGGAAAAAGAAGAGGGAGACATGATATACATACATACATACATACATACATACATACATACATACATACATACATACATATATATATATATATATATATATATATATATATATATATATATATATACATACATACATATATATATGTGTGTGTGTGTGTGTGTGTGTGTCTTCTTAAGTTTTCGCGGGTGTGTGTATGCAAAAAATTGAAATCTCGGGTGTTTTCCCGCGTCATGTTAAATAAGTTAGTTAAAAAGTTTAAAATTCTGGTTAAAATCCCAGCTTAAAATCTTCTAAAAATCCTTACAGAGCAGTCTGCAAGGTTCTTTAAAACCTTAGCTAAAATCCTACCAGTACCTTAAAACTTTTTCTTTATAGCAACATTTCGACAGGCTCACAACCCTGTCATCTTCAGGCTCTTATCTAGTTTAGAAGCTGTGTTCCGACCTCGCAACACACCCACAGCTTCTTCCAACAATTTAAAAATAAAAATATTTGAGAAGTGAAGAAGTAGAAATAGAAAGGGGAAAGCTTTCTGTCTAATTTAAAAGTCCACAACTGTGTAACATTCAAAATCTCTTTCTTGTGTCTCACTTAATTTAACAGCTCTCTTTTCCAGAGTCGCTGTTATCTTCTTCTTTTCAGTTTTAATCACCTTTCAGCAATATTTTTTCCAACAGGGCTCCTGTATAAACAATCCTGTAAACACTCTTTGATGCTCTTTTAAATTTTATCTGTAGGCTGGTACATTGACCTTGAAAAATAACACAGTTGCTATTTTTTTATTTACTTTTTCCCACAGTTAAAAAAGGAAACAAAAAAGGATACAATGTTTCAGTCCACTAGATGGCAATGTTTCTTATTTCTTCCACTTCTCTTTGTCCTATTTCCAATTAACAATGAATCCAATATATAATAAAGTTCAAAAATAAAAATCAACCAAAAAAAGAAAGAAAGAAAGAAAGAAAGAAAGAAAGAAAAAAAGAAAGAAAGAAAGAAAGAAAGAAAGAAAGAAAGAAAGAAAGAAATAGCAAAGCTGGTTCCAAAATTTATAAACTCAAAATGCATCAAGGGTTTAGTATTCAAACAAATAAAAAAGCGAAGCTCCTTTACAATCCAGTCCAGTCCAATTTAAAATGAAACTTTTCACAGGCATCCACACATAAGAATAGTTTATATTTTAGGAAAATTAACTTAAATTCAAGCTCAATTCCACCACTAAATTACTTCAAACTTCAATTCTAGTTGCATTTGCACTTCAGGGTGTTCTTGAAGTCCAAATTTAAAAAGTCTCTCACCAGATCATAACACTTTCACTCATTCTCTTCTGTTCGGAGTTGTCCCAACTTCAGCAGATTAATGGCTGCCTCTTCAGCGCCGGAAAAAAAGAGCTTCTCCTGGATCAAACAGAGAGTTTGCGGTGTCCCTGGGATAAGCAGGATGTGCCCTCCTCTATCACTGTCTCTACAGGACAGTGAGGTCCAGTTTAGACCATCCAGCAGTGGAGATATCGTTGGTAATTCCAGAGCGTCTCATTGTGACACCAGCCCTGCCCCTCCCCAGTCTCTGAGAATGTTGTGCAACTTCCTCAAACAGCAAGTACAGCCTCTTCTGTGCCTTCTTCACAAGCATGTCAACATTCATAGTCCATGAGAGGTTCTCTGAGATATAAATACCCAGAAATTTAAAACTACCAACCCTCTCCACCTCCTCACCATTTATGTACAATGGTAAATGTACATCTCTCTTCCTCCTGAAGTCAATTATATGTTCTTTAGTTTTTTTGGCGTTAAGTATAAGATTATTTTCTTTACACCACAATGTCATCCCTTGTACTTCCTTTCTGTAAGCAGACTCATTGTTCTTATTAACGAGCCCCACCACTGTCGTGTCATCTATTTTGTTTTGCTATTGCTATTGAAGTGAGAAGAGAGGCAATGTAAACAGAATGACCAGGAGTTGAACAATTCCTCCATTTGGGCTGGATATTGTTTTTATGATCTCTCAAAAATAATAATAATAATAATAAAGTTAACATTTTTTTCCTTTTCAGATCAGTCACGGTTTTGACTCACAGATTGTGAGTGATGAAAATCCTTTCTTCTACCCAATGCTCCCAACCGAAGGAGCCCATTACCCAGGGATGGTGAAGCTGGTCCTCCATTTCAGGTGGACCTTGGTGGGTCTCCTTGCTCCAGACACTGAGAATGGACAACAGTTCATGAGGGCGATGACTTCCCTGCTGGTCAGGAATGGCATTTGCCCAGTTTTATCACAAACCTTTTCTCCGTCTACACGGGAAGCGAAGATAGAGTGGCATTTATTCCTCAGTTGGAGAAAGATCAATGTCTTTATTTTTGGTGCAGACATGAGTTCATTCAATGCAGGGGGTTTACTTGTGTATCTAGTATTTGAAAGGCTTATGGAACCTCCTAGAGGAAAAGTCCTGCTATTCACAATCCGCTGGGACTTCACTGTTTATTTGTCAAAACAATCTTTTCCTGCCAAATACATCCATAGCATATTTTCCTTTCCTATGCAGAAAAATCAATTTGCAAAGTATAGTAGGCATTTGAACTTTTACTATTTTATGAAATACTATGTAGAGACCTCCTTCCTGTGTTCCTACACCAACGATGCCTTTTCAGTGAAAGTCTGGAGACGGTGCAGGCAGAGAGAAGACCTGGAAGCTCTCAAGGAAGAGGAGATGGATCCAATCCTGAGTCAGGACAGCTATTTAATTTACAACACAATCTGGGCTGTGGCAAGGGCCTTAAATGCAGCCTATTTATTGAGATCCAGGAACACATTTAAAACTGGCAAAAACATGAAAACTGCAATGCTGAAGGCGTGGCAGGTACTTATTTTCTACTGCAAAGCTCTCCACAGCATCTGAGAATCTATGTTACAATTCTAAGAACCTGACAATAATTATAATGTATTCTGAATATAAAAATTACATTAAATTCCAATTTTCCACTGCTCTTCTTTCTGCAATACATTTCACCCTGCTCATTTCTTTTCCAATTTCTTTTTACAAAATTCTTGTTAAAAATATTTTTCTTCCACCTCTTTCTTCTTTGACACTTTTTTTTTACAATCAGGACCATTACCACGTCATACACAAAAAAGTGTGTTGTGTGTATTAAGCTGTTTAACACCTCCGATCCTCTCACTTCCTGGGCTTTCCCCAGAGTGGCTCTTATTCTCAGGCTAAGAATCAGTGGTGGGATTAGAAAATTATTACTACCGGTTCTGTGGGCTTGATGGGCATGGCATGGCTTGGTGGCATGTCTTGGTGGGTGTTGCAGGGGAAGGATACTGTAAAATCTTCATTCCCACCCCACTCCAGGGGAAGGTTACTGCAAAATCCCCATTTCCTCCTGATCAGCTGGGACTTGGGAGGCAGAGAATAGATGTGGGCGGGACCAGTCAGAGGTATTTACCGGTTCTCCGAACTACTCAAAATTTTCACAGAACTGCTCATAACCTGCTGAATGCCACCTCTGCTAAGAATCCCTTTGATTTTCCTTCCCTGGCTCAAAACTCCCAGTAGAAGACTCTTTGGGCCAAGAAGCTAAGCAGGCTAAGGTCAGGTGAGAAGATGAAGGGTTGGGCTGGGAAAAGTCTGGAAGCAACAAGAGTGAAGAATATTCCACAAAATATTCCAAAGATGTTCCGTAAAATTGAAAGAGGTGACCTTAACTGGTACCAGAGATCATCTTTCCTTCCGAGGTAGGTAAATTGGGGACCTGGATTGTGGGGGCAATAAACTGACTTTGTAGAAACACCACTTATGGGGGGCCAAAAATCCTAATAAGCAGGTATATACAAAAAGAATGGAGGTGATTGCTATAGTGCATTGTAAACCACCCTGAGTCTTCGGAGAAGGGCGGCATATAAATTGAAATTATAAATAAATAAATAAATAAATAAATAAATAAATAAATAAATAAATAAATAAATAAATAAATAAATAAATAAATAAATATTTCATCATGAAGATATTGGGGTCTCTGCTCCGTGGCATGTTGCCCACTTATCACCTCAATGCAGAGTTTCATAACCACAACTTACTAGTAGAGCAAAGGTCCCTACAGTCATCCTCACACTCAGCAAAAAATTTTCTCTTCCTAGCTGCTGATTGACCAGTAAACCAGTTTTTTTATAACATTATTTCCTCAGAAAAAGCATCATACATACTTCCCCTTTTTACGTGTCTTACTCAGCTAAATAGCTTAAGGTTAACTCAGGTTATATAAAGGGTAAATATGGAATTGCTTAGGCTATATTCTTTACAGGAATAATTCCATTTCTCTCAAGATCCTTCATGCCAGCTAAGATAGAGGATTCTTACCAAAGAATTTTCTGTGTCTATATAATATTGCCCATTTTCTCTTCCATTCCAGCTTCATTCTTTCCTTCGAACTGCTGAGTTTTATAATAATTCCATCAATGGGGTATATTTGGATGAGAATGGAAAGCTGGTAGCAGACCTGGACATTTTGAACATGGTGGTTTTCCCCAATTACTCTGTTATCATAATGACACTTGGGAGTCTAGAAAGAGTGGGATCCTTGGATTTCAAGTTCATGATGAACCAAGATGCTATTGCAAAGATGGAGATGCTGAACAAGGTGGGGGAAAGATTTTATTCTGTTTTTTCTGAAGGTCTTTCCAAGACGATTACAGAATTGGAGCAGGGACAGACTTGGGATGTCATCTCAGTTCTCCCAGAGAGGAAACATCTTCCCGTTAGATGTTCAGGTATCTATGAGAAAAATATCCCTAATTATTCCAGTTAACTCTTCATCAAACTTCTGCAAGGAATCTGAATTTATATTAGGGGACAAAGTGATTGATTTTGTCAAAACAAAAATCCATTCAAGTTTCTTTTCAGTAGGTACATTGAGAATTTAATCTAGAATTGTGGTGGGAGACAAATTAGAAGAGAAGGTAAATAGACAAACAGCAAGCAACCACATCAATTTGAGGAGCTCTTAGTTTCTTGTAGTCTTCAAATTTAGCAAAGCTAAACCTTGAATTGGAGATCCCCAAACTTTTCCTTTTATGTATTTTAGGAAATAATTCCTTTAATGGAGGTTATTTTCCCCCTCTTGCTGGCCAGCCCCAGCCTCCTTCCAGGTGTGTGGAAAGCTGTGCTCCTGGATTCATGAAGGTGGCTCAGGAAGGGAAGCCCATCTGCTGCTACAATTGTCATCCTTGTGCAGAAGGAACCATCTCCACCATGGAAGGTGGGTGACAGCAGGAGAAAGGGACAGACTTTGAGGAGGACTATAAATCCCGAGATTCTCCATGCATTTTGGAAGGCGTGGTGGGAGTGCATCCCACTTCTTTGAGTCTTGATCAAGATATACATTTATGTCAGAATGAATAATAAGAAAATATCTTGGAGATTAATCTGGTATATAGGTCAAGCAAACAGTTATGTTTTGTTTGTTTTATGTTTTATGTTTTATTTGATTTGTATACCGCCCTAGTCCCCAACAGCCACAACATAAAAACATATTAAAACAGAATAAAACCGAATTAAATAATCTGGCTGAAGACCGATTTAAAACACCCCAATAAATTAAAACCAATTTAAAATTTGTATTTTAAAAGGAAAAAAGGGAAAAATTAGGCCAGCCCAGCCTGATAGAATAAAAAGGTTTTAAGAGCGCGTCAGAAGGTCCATAGATCCGGGATCCTCCGTATCTTCGGGGGGAGCTCCTTCCAGATAGTAGGTGCCCCCACAGAGAAGGCTCTCCCCCTGGGAGCCGCCAGTCAACATTGTTTGGCCGACGGCACCCGGAGGAGCCCCTCTCTATGAGAGCGTACCGGCCGGTGGGAGGCTATTGATGGCAGCAGGCGGTCTCGTAGATAACCAGGTCCAAAGCCATGGAGTGCTCTAAAGGTGGTAACCAAGACCTTGAATTGCACACAGAAGACCACCGGGAGCCAGTGCAGCTCGCGCAGGAGAGGTGTTACATGGGAACGCCATGTCGCTCCCATAACCACCCACGCGGCCGCACTCTGCACCAGTTGGAGCCTCCGGGTCCTCCTCAAGGGGAGCCCCATGTAGAGAGTGTTGCAGTAGTCCAGACGGGAAGTGACGAGGGGATGAGTGACTGTGCGTAACGAGTCCCGATCCAGAAAGGGACGCAATTGGCGAATCAGGCGAACCTGATGAAAAATCCTCCTGGTCACGGATGTCAGATGCTCTTCTAAAGACAGCCGTGAATCCAGGAGGACGCCCAAGTTGTGAGCCCTCTCCATAGGGGCCAGCGATTCGCCTCCAATAGTCAGTGATGGCACCAACTGACTATATCGGGACGTCGGAAACCACAGCCACTCGGTCTTGGATGGGTTGAGCCTGAGCCTGTTTCTTCCCATCCAGATCCGTACGGCCTTCAGGCATCGGGACATCACTTCAAGGGCATCGTTGGGGTGGTCCGGGGTGGAGATATACAGCTGAGTATCGTCAGCGTACTGATGGTACTTCACCCCGAAACCACGGATGATCTCGCCCAGTGGCTTTACATAAATGTTGAACAGAAGGGGCGAGAGGACCGACCCTTGTGGCACCCCACATATGAGGCACCTCGGGGTCGACCTCTGCCCCCCTGCCAACACAGACTGCAACTGGTCGGAGAGAAAGGAGGAGAACCACTGCAATACAGTGCCCCCCATCCCTAACTCTTTCAACCGGTGCAGCATGATACCATGGTCGATGGTATCAAAAGCCGCTGAGAGATCTAATAGGACCAGGACAGAGAAGCAACCTCTGTCCCGAGCCCTCCAGAGATCATCAACCAACACGACCAATGCCGTTTCTGTGCTGTACCCAGGCCTGAAGCCAGACTGTAATGGATCCAGATACGTCGTTTCATCCAGGTGCTGGGGAAGCTGTCGTGCAACCACACTCTCAACAACCTTCACCACAAAGCGAAGATTGGAGACCGGACAATAATTAGACAACACTGCCGGGTCCAGGGAAGGCTTCTTGAGGAGAGGCCTCACCACCGCCTCTTTCAAGGCGGCAGGAAAGACACCCTCGCCCAATGAAGCATTTATAATCCCCTGGAGCCAGCCTCGCATCACCTCCCAGGAAGCCAGCACTAACCAGGAGGGACACGGGTCCAACAAACATGTGGTCGCATTCAGTCTACCCAGAATCCTGTCCACGTCATCAGGAGTCACAGGATCAAACTCATCCCAGATAACATTCTCAAGACCTGCCTCCGTCATCCCCCCTGAAACTACCCAGTCGGAGTCCAGACCTTCCCGAGTCTGAGTGATTTTGTCATGCAGGTACTGTACAAAGTCCTCAGTTCTACCCTCCAAGGGGACCTCCCGCGCTCCTGGTGGAGCAAGGAGCTAATCACACTAAACAGGGTGGCTGGGTGGTTCTCTGATGATGTAATAAGAGCAGCAAAATAATTACATTTTGCTGGTTTTATCACTACTAGGTAATTCTTTTTTTTTTCCTCTTACTCATCCAATATTTATCATATCTTGATATTATCATTTCATTTGTTGTAACATTTCCCCCACATTTACTTTTATACTTGTACCTTTGTCTATTCAACAATTTTATCCCAACCCAACCCTCCCCCCCTCCCCACCCCACCCCAAGTTCCCAGAGCAAAAACAGGGTATAACATTTAACAAGCAAAAGCTAAAATATACTAATCTACTACAAAGTTTAAAACTCGCTCACATTCTTTAACTCCTCTTTTGCAAATTCATCAACCTCCCTTTTGTAAATTCTCAAAATCAATTGGGTTAAATTCTTTCTTCCTGAACATAAGAGCCTTTTTCTTGGTATGTAATCCAATAACTTTAACAATATTACAAGCATTAACAAACACTGATAAGTTTCATTTTCATCCCTCAAACACCTTTCTTTTTGAACATTGCTCCCTAATAAGATTCTAAATTAAACATTTATCCTCTTTATTCCTTCATAAACCAATTATCAATTTCCAACTATTTGTCATTAAAAATTCTAAATTAAACATTTTAAAACTTTAAACATTTTATCACCTATACCTTTTAAAATAGTATAATCTTATATTAAACATTTTAAAAACCTCTTAATGCATCAATAAGACCTTCTTAGTTCATTTCTCAAAATATAAATTTCAAAACCTTCAGGACTTCCGGTGGCTCCCCAAAAGCTGAACGGACGCTCCTGTAGGAGCTCCAGCCCCGCGATCTGTATAGCCGCTAGAACAGCGAAAACCAACTGTCTAGCGGCTAAAAAATCTCCCCCTGGGAAAAAGGGGGAGAGAAGAGCAGAAGGGTCTGGGTAGAGCTCCCCTAGACCCCCAGGTTTTTTTTCTTTGTAAACCTGGGGTTTGTAGGGTGAGAGGTCCCTGAAAGCCCTTCATTAGCTCCGGATCCGGGGTGATTCTGCCTTTTGCAGACCGAGGCATAGCGACCACACCAGCAATGCAATTTTAAGTTTTACAAGACTTCATGACTTTGGATGCTGGCAAAGCAAAATCAGGAGAATGGCAAAAAGCAAGTATTGAGCTTTAACTCCATTTAAAAAAGGGGGGAAATGGCGCTTGAGGGCATGGAAATGAAACTTACCAGTGAAAGTGCTTTAACGTTTGCAACATTGTTAACAACTACTGGATTACACATTAAGAAAAAGATTTAAAGTGGAAGCGGAAAGCAAAAGACTATGGAATTGATTTCAACTAATTTACATTTTTAAATTGTGTGAATAATTGGACTTTGAAAAAAAGAAAATGGCTGGTACCTTTGAAAGTGCTGAAGGACTATTATTACATATACCAGCAAATACACAAATAAGAATTATAATACATGAAATTTTTGAGTCACAAACCACTGCTTTACTGGAAAGTCTTAAAGGTTTTTTTGATGAAAGTTCTCAGGAAGAGGAAACTGTTTTGACTGAAAACATGGAGACAAAGGAGAATATAGTATCATTTCAAGGCTTATTAGACAGTAGTGAGCTGTTGGAAGAAGATGGGGCAGAAATCCAGTTTAATGTGACTTTGGATAAAAAGGATGCTTTCCAGACCAAGAGGGGAAAGCAAAGGAATCTGGAAGAGTTTAATCAGGAGGACTTGAGAGAGATTTATGGGGGTTTCAAATTAAATGAAATAACTTTAAGAAGACAAAAACTTTCAAAGAGACATCAACCTCAAATCCAAATTTTAAAATTCTCGAAAATAAAAGCAGGAGGAGGAGCAATGCTGAAGAAGAAAGAATTATCGAAGAAAAAGGACTGGAAAAAATACAGAAAGAAGAGAGGAACTGAAGATTAATCTTTTTTGAGGAGGATTTTGGCAATAGGTTGAGAAGCTTAATTAAATTTGTATTTTTAAAATTTATTCTAAGTTAATAATATAAAGGAAGTGTGTTATTACAATTGGTATGGACATAAAAATGATAGCTTTTTAAGAGTTATCGAGGTAAAAATGATAGCTTTTTAAGAGTTATCGAGGTATTAAAATGGCTAATTTAAAATTTGAGGGATACCTTTCTGAAGGGCTTGAAATTTATATTTTGAGAAAGGACTTAATGTCTTATTGATGTATTAAGAGATTTTTAAAATGCTTAACATAAGATTATAGTATTTTAAAAAGGTGTATGAGATAAAATGTTTAAAGTTTTAAAATGTTTAATTTTATGAAGGATTAAAGAGGATAAATGCCTAATTTAGAACTTTATTAGGGAGCAATGTTGATTGAGGAAGAAGGACTAGAAAAAATATAGAAATGGTTAATTAAAGGTAATTCTTAATATGAGATCTTACCAGTGTCTGGTCAGATTCAGAAAGACTGGCCCTCCAGCTACTCTCTAGGCGTCTTTTCTGGCCAGAGTATTTCCCCCCATGTGGGTAGGGCCATGAATGAGCTGGGTCAGGTCCATAGCTGTCATGGGAGCCATGAACTCCCGAACCACCTCAGACATCTCACCCACGGACGGCAGGTTGAAATCCCCCATGACCATGAGTCTAGGGGTGTCAAACACCACCGTTGCGATAACGTTGAGGAGCTCGGGCAGGGCTGCTGCCACGTGGCAGGGAGCCAGGTAAGTGATCAGCAAATCCATCTGTACCCCATGACCCCACTTCACAAGGAGGAACTCACAGCCAGTGGTCTGAGGAACAGTGGCCTCCTTCGGTCTAAGACCTTCTTTAATAATAACCGCTACCCCCTGCCCCTCCCCTGTGACCTCGGCTGATGGAATGCGTGGAAACCTGGTGGGCACATTTCAATGAGGGGAACCCCCCCTCCTGGCCCAAACAGGTCTCTGTAATACCTGCCAGGTCTGCTCCCCCCTCCTCAACAAGATCACAAATGAGGGGGGCCTTATTTATACAGACCTGGCATTGCACAACATCAGCTGAAGGCCCGGGCCCTGAGGGTCTGTGCAACCTGGGGAACGAGTGGAGCCTTGGGGGCCGGAGCACGCCACCACTCGTAAACAGTGAGCATGCGCTCCCCTAACACGATATGGCCCCCTGCTCCCACCATATCTGCCCCTCCCACTCACTGTATTGATGTTAGAAATACTATCTGGATAAGCTTTAGCCCCCCCCCCCTCAGCCCCGGGTCTCCCACCACCCATGAAGTGCTTCACAGCCAGACCCAACCCTCCCCTTAATGGGTGATCTCCCATACCCACAGCCCAAATTATAGTCTGACCCTCCCCCCCTGGAACCCCTTAAAAGTTTAACTAAAAATTTGTGTAAAAAGCCCTCAATCCCCTCTTCGCAGCATGCCACCTCTCTGGGTTCCAAAACCCGTCATCGAGGTAGGCCCTCGATAATGTGGAGGGCCAGTCCTGCGAGAGGGGGGAGTTTCGCAGCGCAAGAAGTTCAACGGCTGAGTACATCCACAAAACGGGAAAGGATGACGATGGCCCCTGGCCAGGGTTGCATAGAGTCTAAAGGTCCTAAAGACAAAGAGGCAGCAATAAAAGCATGGGTAACTGGACTCCACTGTCCTCTCATGACAGTGGGAGGAGTCCCATGCCCTCCAAGACCGAGTGGCTGTGGCTTCCAGCGTCCCGATATAGCCAGCTGACGCCATCGCGGGCTATTGGGGGCGAATCACTCGCCCCCACGGAGAGGGCTCGCAACTTGGGCGTCCTCCTGGACGCACGGCTGTCTTTAGAAGACCATTTGACGGCCGTGGCCAGGGGGGCTTTTTATCAGGTTCGCCTGATACGCCAGTTGCGCCCCTTTCTAGATCGGGACTCTCTACGCACAGTCACTCAGGCACTAGTCACTTCCCGCCTGGACTACTGCAACGCTCTCTACATGGGGCTCCCCCTGGGGTGCACCCGGAGGCTCCAGCTGGTCCAGAATGCAGCCGCGCGGGGGATTATGGGGGCGACGAGGCGCTCCTATGTGACACCTCTCCTGCGCGAGCTGCACTGGCTCCCGGTAGTCTTCCGGGTGCGCTTCAAGGTGTTGGTGACCACCTTTAAAGCGCTCCATGGCTTAGGGCCGGGGTACTTACGAGACCGCCTACTGCCACCAATAGCCTCCCACCGGCCAGTACGCTCGCACAGAGTGGGCCTCCTCAGGGTGCCGTCCGCCAGACAATGTCGGCTGGCGACCCCCAGGGGGAGAGCCTTCTCTGTGGTGGCACCCGCCCTCTGGAACGACCTACCCCCGGAGTTACGTATAATAACAGACCTCCGGATTTTTCGTCGGGCCCTGAAAACTTATTTATTTCAACTAGCTGGGCTGGCTTGAGCTAAATTTTAAATTGGTTTTAAATTGGGTTGTTTTAATTTACGGCCAGAATATCTAATTATTTTAATATTTTAATACTGTTTTTTAAATTTTGTATGTTTTGTATGTTTTGTTTTTACTTAGGCTGTGCACCGCCCTGAGTCCTATTTGGAGAAGGGCGGTATAGAAATTTAAACAAATAAATAAATAAATAAATAAATTTCGGTAAGTCTAGGGGATGTTCCTCCCAGACATCCTCTCACGATGTCTGGCCAGATGGAATATACTATGGAGAGGTTCAAAAAGCTGTCCCCTCTGATAAGGAATGGCAGTAGTAACCCGGACTCCCTGAGAACCCACTTTAAAGCTGTCCGTTTGTCCTATAATCCAGGGCATAGATGGAATAAGACACTCCAGAAGGCAGAGGTAGATAATAAGCCCGGGGGCAGAATTCGGTGACAAACGGAAAGACGGAGAAAGTGGCTTACGAGGCAAAAAGGCAGCTGGGGTAATGACTCTAATGAGGCCTACACAAGCCAAAAAAAAGGGGGAGGGTATGGCCCGAGGCAACCCAAAGTCAGCCCTCGGCCATCCTCCAACCTCTCCCACTCCTTGGTCTTTGGTCATTTATACCTTTGGTCAGTTAAACAGATCATAGATAAAGATACAGGATAAGTGAGGGTTGAGTGTTGTGAGAGAGATGACATCTCTTATTCTTTATCTTTTACAACACATCTTCCATGTTTCAAATTACTATTTACTTCATTGCTCTGAATAGTGAGAGTTTCCAGATTCCGGAATATAATGATGGAACTTTGATTGGATTTTTATAGGAGGATCAATCAGATTCTTGCATGTTTCCATGTCTCATGGCTATTTTGGGCTGCCAGAGATTCACATTGTAGCTATTTGCCTTTAATCAAAAGATGTATTTCTTTGCTAAAGGAGTTGTCAGGATTCCAAGTAATACATCCATAGCAAGTAATACTCAGAGGCAGGAAGATTCCTCAAGGAATAGCTTTATTGGATATATCATATTGGCAAAGTTCAGGAGAAAACCGACTCTGAAGGTTCCCATAGTTTTCACCTAATTAAAAGTAAAAGGTTTCCCTCAAACCCCAAACAATCAGTCACATGGTCCAATCAGGGCACTGTCTGGTTGCCTGGTGACATCACTACTCCTTCCTCTGGCCAGGTGGTAGAATGTCCTTGGTTCCCAAGAGAAAGGATTTTATTTTGGCTACAAAACTCCAGCTATCTTTAATCCCCCCCCTCCCTATCCCTCAGCTCCAGTGTGGCAACACTGAAGCTCCAAGATGGCTCCGGTCAGGTCAGCTTCAGGGTTGAGAGGAGACTCATAGCGTGTCTTTGATGGGCTCTTCATTCTACTTGCTGGGGAGGGGAGTTGGTAGCCTTATGTCATAATCCTTTGACTGCTCCATATGTTCAAGTGGTGCCTTTTTGGGTCTGCTTTTGGTGACTCCTGGGTTTATACTTCCAGAGTCTGAGATTGCAGAGTTTCTGCTGGAGGCACCTCTTAAAACAATTTTCAAAGTCATGGTCCATGAAGAGGAGAGGAGAGGAGGGGAGGGGAGGGGAGGAATCATGAGTTGAGGTTGGGCCAAACTTCCTTCTTGATCCTCTTTCTGATAATAAAAAAATGAGGAATGCATTTTGATGTCCTCACTCCATATCCAACTCATGTTCAAGGGCCACTCCACCTGACATTTCTTTCTCCATGGCAAAATCAGTGTTTATCATTTTCAGCTAACATAAGCATCATTAAGCAATCCTTCACATGTACTTCATTCCACTATTGAACTCATTGGTGCCTTAAAGCATTATCAAAAGGTTGAGCTCCAATTTTCAAGAGACTTCGCAGTGAAAAGATAAAATGGTGGAACTGCCTTCCTTCCTTCCTTTCTTCTTCCCTTCTTCTCTCTCAACAAGTTCACTGATAAAATGGTAACAGTAAAAAACAAAGAATATTAAGATATTCTAGCTGGAGCGAAATGAAAAAATATATTGATTTCACCTTCATACAATCATTCACACCAAAAACAAGTTTATCCAAATAATGCATTTTATTAAATGACATGTTAAAGGGAGACTCTACTCTTGCTCTTTTTCAGATGCAGACAAATGTAGCAAATGTCCAGAAGATCAACATCCAAACACCAGTCGAGTTCACTGTATCCCCAAGATTAAAAGTTATCTTTCTTATAAGGAAAATCTGGGGATCATCCTGACTTCCATTGCCTTGTTCCTCTCTTTAACCACAGGCTTTGGCTTGGGGATCTTCATTAAATTCATGGAAACACCAATTGTCAAAGCCAACAACCGGGACCTCTCCTACATCCTCCTGGTCTCCCTCCTGCTTTCCATTTTGACTTCCTTCCTGTTCATTGGCCGGCCAAGGAAGGTGACCTGCCTCCTCAGACAAACAGCCTTCAGCATTGTCTTCTCACTTGCCATTTCTTCAATCTTGGCCAAAACCATCACAGTGGTGTTAGCCTTCTTGGCCACAAGACCAGGGAATAAAGTGCAGAGATGGTTGGGGAAGAGCTTGGCCAACTCCATTGTCTTTTCTTGTTCTGGCCTTCAAGTTGTCATCTGCAGCATCTGGTTGAGCACTTTCCCCCCATTCCCTGACTCTGACATGAACTCCCAACTTAGAGAAATCATCCTACAATGCAATGAGGGTTCTGTCGCCATGTTTTATGTTGCCCTTGGGTACATGGGCTTCCTGTCTGCTGTCTGCTTCACGGTGGCTTTTCTGGCCAGGAATCTCCCTGGGGCCTTCAACGAAGCCAAGCTGATCTCCTTCAGCATGCTGGTCTTCTGCAGTGTCTGGGTGTCCTTTGTGCCTGCCTACCTGAGCACCAAAGGGAAGTACACGGTGGCTGTTCAGGTCTTCTCCATCTTGGCCTCCAGTGCTGCATTGCTGGGCTGCATTTTCATCCCTAAATGCTACATTATTATTTTTAGGCCAGATCTGAATATCAAAGAACATTTGATGTCAAAATAAAATACGAAAAATGACTTTTACAAATCTATTATTTTTCAAAAATGTTATTTAGTAGGCTTGTTTAACAAGTTTTGATAATTTAATGTTTGTTTGTTTGTTTGTTTGTTTGTTTAATTTACACACTGCCCATCTTGGCTAGGGGTGACTCTAGGCAAGTTATATTCAAGTCAAAAGAAAATAAAATATTAAAATAATAAATAGTAGCACTAACATTGGTTTAAAGTTGACAGGTGTGGGAAGGAAGGGAGCAAGATCAAGGGTGAAATCCAACAGGTTCTGACAGGTTCTGGAGAACCTGAAGCGGAAATTTTGAGTAGTTCTGAGAACCGGCAAATACCACCTCTGGTTGGCCCCAGACTGGGGTGGGAATGGAGATTTGGCAGTTTCCTTCCCCCAGGAGGGAATGGAGATTTTGCAGTATCCTTCCTCTAAAGTGGGGAGGGAATGGAGATTTTGCAGTATCCTTCCCCTGCCATGCCCACCAAGCCACGCCCACAGAACCAGTAGGCAAAATTTTTGAATTTCACCCCTGAGCAAGATGCACATGGGGAGGAGATATTCCTCTTATCTCTAAAGCTACCCATATTTATTTTCCTCTATATTCTCAAAGAAACCAATAACAATACACCAAGTCTCACTTGGAGTGACAATACTGTGGGTAAAATCAGATTCCGGATGAATGGGACTGTTTGATAGGGAAATGGAGACATAAGGAATGTGGCCTTGCAGCTCAGAGTGACCTGTGGGAAGCTTCATCATCACGTCCCTATAGCAACCCCTGAATCGGAAGATGCAAATCTTTCCTACATCTAAGACCATCTTTCTTTGCAAATAACGGGAAGGCGAGAAGCAACCTGAGGTTTATTATGCTATTGGTGGCCCCAAAATGTCTCAGCTGGTGCCAAAGCCAATCAGAGCCACATACGAGTGAGGAACTTTCCCAAAACTTTTATTTATATAAAATAAAGCCACTTAGATAACTGAGATCCTGAACAACAGCATAGTACGATCTTTTATGCAGTTGCTTTCTAGAAAAGAGAGAATTAAAGTTTCACAAAGCTATTACCTTTTTTGGAGTTCTATCTTGCTTTTAGTTTACATGTCCATTTGTCTGTGGAGTTCTGCCTTGTTTGAGCATACATGCTGTTTTGCCCCTGTAGAGTCCTCTCTTGGTTAAACTCCACCTCTCCTTTCATCCCCAGTTGTGGCTTCTGCTGCTTATCTTCATCTTGCCAAAACTTGCAACTTCCTATTTAATTTGAGTAGGTGTTCTTACATTTCCTTTATTTCAAACTGACATCTTTGTACAGTTACGTTCCTCTCAATTATCTCTCCCTCCCAAAATGGGGATATCTTGTTTCTTAGTAGGTGATTCATTGTTATTATTTATAAGTATGGACAGATGGATCATTTCCAGTGATGAAATTTAAAAAATTCCCCTACCGGTTCTGTGGGCGTGGCTTGTTTGGGGGGGAGGTCATGTGACTTGGTGGGTGTGGCCAACTCGATATCACTCACATCGAGGGGCTCTTCACCGGCCCCTCCCCTTCCAGCCACCCCTTGTCGCGAACTTTGAGGAACCTCAGTCTCAGAGCTTTATTTGACATTCCCAGCAACTGGGGTTCTTCCTGGCCCAGGTTTGGACCTACATGCAGGAGTATCATCTGGAGATAACCACTGAAAGTGCCAAGGTCAGATGTGTCACCAGGGATGATCACCCTCAGAGTGGGTCAGAGGGGAGTGGCTGAGTATACAGAAGAACTTTGTGACCTCGTGTCAGGTTTCCAACCGATGCTCTAATTAAATCATGAGCCTTGAGCCAAACTTCAAAAGGAATCCAGTCATTTATTAGGAGCTTCATGTCGGCATATTCTAAGTGAAGCCAACTCTGACCTCGCTTAATTTTCCTCCTGGCTCTGATCCTGTTTCCCCCTCCCCCCAAGGTGTGTCTTCAGTCACATCATCCGATGAAGCAATTGTTTCACTGCAATCCTGTCATCAAAGGATGGGGGGAGGGAGGGGGACAGATGGGCAATAAACATGTATGCTTCTATGGTGGCAATTTGGGAGTGGGGAATAACAGTTGAAGGAGTGCAACGCAGTTTGGTACCAATTCATGCCAGTCATCGATCAATCAATTGATCAATTGATCAATCACTAAAGACACATCAACACCAATAACAGCAATAGACCTAATCTTGAGGTAGTTGGGGCTATCTAGATCTCCAGGGAGGCTCTTCCACAAGGCAGGGGATGCCAGAGGGAAGGGCTGCTTTCTGGCCCAACAGGATGATATGGTTTCATAGAAGGGATGCTAAGAATGTCCCTGTGCTTTCCCTACCCTGGGCCTTGTTGGATGCCAAAAAATTATTCCCTTAACACATTTCCACTTTCTGATGAATTCTTCACACACATTTAACCAAGATGTCAGGTTCCCCCCTTCCTATCCTTCAGCTCCAGTGTGGCAACCTTGAAGCCTCAAAAATGGCCTCGGTCAGGTCTGCTTCAGGATTGACACAAGGACTATAGAGTATCAAACAAATTATAAAAGTTTTAAAGATGGTGGATTTCATTAGGTTTACTTGTCTAGATCAGTTCAACAGGTTTCATACATTTTATATCTACAAAGTTATGCTATCCTAATTCTACCTATTTATTGATCTATCTCTAAACATGTCGATATTTTGCTGTATTTTCTCTCTCTCTTTACACACTGGTCCCCGACAGTGTTTATTCTGTTTTTTAGTTCTACCTTTACAAACAAATAATGGCATTTCACCAATGAAGAAAAATGTCTAGGTTTTTTTTCAGAATTGTCCCAACAGTCGAACCCAAAGTCAAACTTTTGATGACTATAATGAATAAAAGTGATTTGCAGGGATTTTGTTCTGGTCTGGAACTGTGTAAGAGAGAAGACGTACTTATATGAACAAAAACAGCCACCCATCTCTTAACAAAGGCAAACCAGAATCAGCTGTATCCATATTGAGGATTGACATTTCAGACTCAAGCCAAAATTCTCTCTTGAGACTGGAATGTATGGAGAGTTTTTCTAAGGGATGTGTCAGGGAAATACTTTAAGAGCTGAGCAGCTGCCATGATGCTGTAATACTGTAATGCTGTAATAATGATGCAATGGTAGGAATGAGATGTTTGGGAGAAAATTCTCCTGTCTCACTTCTCGTCTTGTTTTCAGAGTTTTACCCCATTTGTGACTTCTTCCATTGGGCACCTGCTTGTTGACTCACTCAGAGTTTGGAGAGATGATGTCTATTCTTGTTGCCATTATCCAAATCATAGTGATTTATTTATTCTCTTGGTGCTAAATCTCAAAAGACATTTTGGATTGCTTTCAGATATCAAACAAACACAGTCATAACAAGCTTCCACTTTGACATCATATCAACACCTTGTTGGCTGATCTCTTTGCACTGGAAAATCTTGGAGGAATAAATGGCCCTGAAGAAATAGAGAACCTTGAAAGCTTTTATGACAGGCAGGGACTGCAGATATGAAGGCTTGTATAGACTGTCACTATTAGGAAATCTTTGGAGCTTCTGTCTTGGAAGAGGACTTTGGTTTCGTCTACCTCTTCCTAACACTGTGTCTTCAAAGCAAGGCTGGAGACTCCATCAAGAACACAAGTCATGTTGCTGCTTCTGCTGCTTCTGCTGCCCCAGGAAGTTCTGGCAAGTCTTGGAGCCAAATGCCTCCTGACTCTGAAGAGGGACCAGGTGAATCCAGAGAACTATTACAAACCAGGAGAGTTTCTTATTGGTGGCATCATCTCTGCAACGAGGATGAAATTTCTACCATTAAGCTTCAACAAATCTCCTTTGACTCAAATTTCTGTGTATGTCAAATTTTATGTACAGACTTAGAGCCTCTCCGTTCCACCCTAAGTTCTAAAGTTTCAGCTGCCTCTCTTCCAATGAATCATCTCTTTGATTTGCTAGTTTTTCTCTCTTTCTGTCTCATTTCATACTTGGCTCATCCTTTTCACCTGATGATCCTGATTTGAAATTCTCAAATAAATAATCAGTTGAGATCTTCTTCTTTCTTGACTTTGAAGAAGAAGCATTTGCTTTACTTGACATTCTCTCAGCAGAGTTGGACTGTGGATGGAGAAGAGAGGATAGTTCTTCTCTTCTACCACTCTCATGCCCAATAAGGTCATCAGAATGGGTAGAAAAATGTAGAAATGTTGAATTTTCCTCTGAAGTAAAAATGATAAAAGCTTGACAATTCTATTCTGTACCACCAATTAAATGAAATGATCCCAGTTCAGAATTGACTTTTCTTAAATGTGTGAATCTCATTTGAGTGGATGCCATCATCCCAATCATACAGTGAGTTATTTGTCAGCTAAGTCTCTATATCTAAGCTAAGTTTAGATACAAGCCATTTAAACACCTCCAGAAATTTAGCACTTACTGCACTTGTTAACAGTGATAGTTGTTCATTTTATGTGTCATTGTGGGTGTATCTGTCTGTATGTGTCCTTCAATGATTCTGTATTTCATGTGGAATAATAGGTCACACTTCCAATGATTAATTATTGGAGAAGATAAATAGGCAAATGGATAGAAAGAAATTGAAAGTCAGTCTGAAATCTTAATACAAAAGCAAGAATAAGGACAATATGAAGAATAAGCCAAAACTGAATTTGAAACTGAATTATGTACAAATGGTGAACATGTAATAACAAAAATGTATAAAGTTTTAAGGATTTGAAACAAAAGATGAACAGGCTCAATTTGCATGACTAAATGCACTATTGTGCATTTAGTCATGCAACAAGAATTGTGAAAAGAATGGGGAAACATTTTATCATGCAGGGTAGACATGTGAGAAAGCTCAGAAATTTTATATCAAATTAAGACAACAATGCAAAGAATTAGAAAGGCTAAAAATTGTGAAGAAACCAGAATTCTTTTTTAATGGGACTCCTGAGCAAAGAATTACCGTATTTTTTGCACTATAAAATGCTCTGGAATTTAAGATACACCTAACTTTTAGGCAGGAAAACAATCTGCAATCCTTGCTACCTGGAACGGGCCAAAAATGGGATGCGCTGAGGCAAAAAATGAGGTTCATGGAGGACAAAAATGGGGCACACAGAGGTGGCGAGAGGCAGCCGTGGTGATGGGTGACGACAGTGGCGATGGGCAGTGGTGATCCCCACAACCTGGAACAGCTGATCGGCAGTATTCCGGGAGGCCAATCCAACATCCAGTCAGCTGCTTGTGCTGAATCAGGGTATGCTGAAGCTGAGTAGGCTGTTTTCTGTTTGCTGCAAGGAGGCAAATTGCTGGGAGGCAGAGGCCGAAACGTGGGGACCAGCGGGAGGGTGAGGCTTCAACAACATTTGCTCTATAAGACACACAGACATTTCCACGCATTTTTTTGGAAGGGAAAAGTGCATTTTATAGTACAAAAAATATGGTACATTCATAGTGTTAATATAGGGTAACTGTGGCAAGATTCTTGTATGCTCAATGTTGGAAGAATCAGGGAATCCTCACAGTGGAGGACTAGATGGTGAAAAATGTAGAATTTGCAGAAATGAAAAAATATGTGTTGAAAAGAAGGTGGGGAATCAGATTTTTTCTTTTTCTTTTTTTAATTTTTTGGACTTTCTTCCTTTCTCAATTTTTTCATTCCTTTTTTTCTTTTGATTAATATTTCATTTTCTTAAACAATTTTTTACAAATATAAATTTTAAAAAGAATTAGAGAAAGCTAACAATTACTAGACTAACTCAGAAATAATATGCATTCGGTATCCAAAAATAAAAGAAAAATGGAAAGTATCCCAGAAGTTTTATTCAATAGCTGAGATTTTTTCGGGTGGTTGGGTGGGCATTTTAAAATGACTCCAAACCTCTTAGCCTTAAGTGGATTAAAAATACAATTTTTAAATCTACCAGTTAAATAAAATGTTGCTTCCACTGATTAAGTCCTGATACATTCATACTTTCAGGAGACCATCATCAGAGTACTGGAAAATGCTGTCCTTCCTTTTTGCAATCCAAGCGATCGACAAGAATCCCAACATTTTGTTCAATGTCACCCTGGGATACAACATCTACGACAATTATTTCATACCACAAATGACCTCGGAGGCTTTGCTGGACCTGCTTTCGGAGGGGGAGGCCAACGTTCCCAACTACAGCTGTGGAAGGAAGAGAAACACGGTGGCTGTTCTTGAAGCAGCTGGTACTGACATCTCCATCCAGATTTCAACCATCTTGGGAACATACAAAATCCCACAGGTATGTCTTTGTTGGGAAGACCATTTTTAGACATGCAACTTACAGCCAGATGTCCCCTGTTATAAATGAACAGTTCTATTGTGAGAATTGCATGAAGTAAGGATGAAGGTTCTATCAAATGGCAGAGAAGGATCCCAGCAGACAATTCTCTCTCTGGCACACTCCTAAAGCAGACTGTGCATCTCTGCTGGCTATTTGCAATAGCCAAATTCTTCATTGAAGATCTGCAGTGGCTCAGTGGTTAGAAGGCAGTAATCATAATCATATCATAAGTTTATTTGTCTAGCATATATAAGATAACAGGGAACAGTATAAACATAATTTGAACACATGGAAAGAGTAAGTAAAAAGGAATATTAGGACAGGGACAGTAGGCACGCTGGTATGCTTATGCACGCCCCTTACAGACCTCTTAGAAATGGGGTGAGGTCAACAGTAGACAGTTTTAGGTTAAAGTTTTGGGGGTTTGGGGAAGAAACTACAGAGTCAGGTAGTGCATTCCAGGCATTGACCACTCTATTACTGAAGTCATATTTTCTGCAATCGAGTACTGCAGGCTATTTCTGCTGACTGCTGATGACTGCAATTTGGCAGTTCCAATCTCACCAGCTCAAGGTTGACTCAGCCTTCCACCCTTCCGAGGTGGGTAAAATGAGGACCCAGATGGTTGGGGGAAATATGCTGACTCTGTAAACCACTTAGAGAGGGCTGTAAAAGCACAGTGAAGTGGAAAATAAGTGTAAGTGCTTTTATATTTATATTTATAAAGTGTATTGTCATTGTACATATATACACAGTATACCCATACAACGAAATTCACATCACACCAAGAGACCAAGCCCAACACACATGACAATTCCCAGAAACACTCCCACCCACCAAAAATTCACCACTCCTAAACCACCCAAACATCCACACGGCAGACCAAGTAATGCTGTCCAACAGCTTACTGATGGTGGCCCTTTAGTTCATTGTTGAGTGCAATTATAGCTCTGGGATAAAAACTAATCAGAAAATGTGTGGTCCGCGTTTTAATTGTTCCGTATCTTCTGCCAGAAGGCAACAGTCCAAAAAGATTGTAAGCAGAATGGGAAGAGTCTCTGAGAATGTTATGCAACTTCCTCAAACAGCAAGTACAGCCTCTTCTGTGCCTTCTTCACAAGCATGTCAACATTCATAGTCCATGAGAAGTTCTCTGAGATATAAACGCCCAGAAATTTAAAACTACCAGCCCTCTCCACCTCCTCACCATTTATGTACAATGGTAAATGTACATCTCCCTTCCTCCTGAAGTCAATTAAATGTTCTTTAGTTTTTTTGGTGTTAAGTATAAGATTATTTTCTATACACCACAATGTCATCCCTTGTACTTCCTGTCTATAAGCAGACTCATTGTTCTTATTAACGGGCCCCACCACTGTCGTGTCATTTATTTTGTTTTGCTATTGAAGTGAGAAGAGAGGCAATGTAAACAGAATGACCAGGAGTCAAACAATTCCTCCATTTGGACTGGATATTGTTTTTATGATCTCTCTGAAAAAATAAATAAAGTTAACATTTTTTTCCTTTTCAGATCAGTCACGGTTTTGACTCACAGGTTGTGAGTGATGAAAATCCTTTCTTCTACCCAATGCTCCCAGCCGAAGGAGCCCATTACCCAGGGATGGTGAAGCTGGTCCTCCATTTCAGGTGGACCTTGGTGGGTCTCCTTGCTCCAGACACTGAGAATGGACAAAGGTTCATGAGGACGATGACTTCCCTATTGAGCAGGAATGGCATTTGCCCAGTTTTATCACAAACCTTTTCCCCAGTTTCACGGGAAGCGAAGATAGAGTGGCATTTATTCCTCAGTTGGAGAAAGATCAATGTCTTTATTTTTGGTGCAGACTTGAGTTCATTCAATACAGGGGGTTTGCTTCTGAATCTAGTATTTGAAAGGATTACAGAACCTCCTAGAGGAAAAGTCCTGCTCACCACAATCCGCTGGGACTTCACTATTTATTTGTCAAAACAATCTTTTCCAGTCAAATACATCCATAGCATATTTTCCTTTCCTATGCAGAAAAATCAATTTGCAAAGTATGGTAGGCAGTTGAACCTTTATTCTTTTATGAGATACTATGTAGAGACCTCCTTCCTGTGTTCCTACATCAATGATGCCTTTTCGGTGAAAGTCTGGATACAGTGCAGGCAGAGACAAGACTTGGAATCTCTCAAGGAAGAGGAGATGGATCCAATCCTGACTCGGGACAGCTATTTAATTTACAACACAATCTGGGCTGTGGCAAGGGCCTTAAATGCAGCTTATTTACTGAGATCCAGGAACACATTTAAAACTGGCAAAAACGTGAAAACTCCAATGCTGAAGGCGTGGCAGGTACTTATTTTCTATTGCAAAGCTCTCCACCGCATCTGAGAATCTACCTTACAAATCTAAGAACCTGACAATAATTATACTGTATTCTGAATATAAAAATTACATTAAATTCCAATTTTATACTGCTCTCCTTTCTGCAATTTGTTTCACCCTGCTAATTTCTTTTCCAAAATTCTTGGTAAAAATATTTTTCTTCCACCTCTTTCTTCTTTGACTCTTTTTTTTACAAGCAGGACCATTACAACGTCATACACTAAAAAGTGTGTTGTGTATATTAAGCTGTTTAACACCTCTGATCCTCTCACTTCCTGGGCTTTCCCCAGAATGGGTCTTATTCTTGGGCTAAGAATCAGTGATGGGATTCAAAACTTATTACTACCGGTTCTGTGGGCATGGCTTGATGGGCATGGCATGGCTTGGTGGGCGTGGCTTGGTGGGTGTGGGGAAGGATACTGTAAAATCTTCATTCCCACCCCACTCCAGGGGAAGGTTACTGCAAAATCTCCATTTTCTCCTGATCAGCTGGGACTTGGGAGGCAGAGAATAGATGTGGATGGGGCCAGTCAGAGGTATTTACAGGTTCTCTGAACTACTCAAAATTTTCGCTACCGGTTCTGCAGAACAGCTCATAACCTGCCAAATGCCACCTCTGCTAAGAATCCTTTTGATTTTTCTTCCCTGACTCAAAACTCCCAGTAGAAGACTCTTTGGGCCAAGAAGCTAAGCAGGCTAAGGTCAGGTGAGAAGATGAAGGGTTGGGCTGGGAAAAGTCTGGAAGCAACAAGAGTGAAGAATATTCCACAAAATACTCCAAAGATGTTCCGTAAAATTGAAGGAGGTGACCTTAACTGGCACCAGAGATAATCTTTCACCATGAAGATATTGGGGTCTCTGCTCCATGGCAAGTTGCCCACCTGTCACCTCAATGCAGAGTTTCATAACCACAACTTACTAGTAGAGCAAAGGTCCCACATTCATCCTCAAACTCAGCAAAAAAAATTTTTTCTTCCTAGCTGCCAATTGACCTATAAACCAGTTTTTTTATAACATTGTTTCTGTGTGGGGCATCTGATTTCATTTTGGCTTTATTGGCAAAATTCCTTCAGTGTTGTTGAGCACAACTTCCTTTTCCTTTAGGGTTTTAATTTTTGCCCTCAATACTTCATACAGCATCTATCCTTTGCTTTGGTTACTTCCCATCGGTTTTCCAAATTCTGCAGTGACAACTACAAACAGAAGAGATAAAGAACATCCTTCACTCTCCTTATTTTCCATGTCATTCTTGGTCCTTCTAACAAGATTTTTATTCCATTTTCCTCATACAGATCTGTGAGATTTAAAAAAACAACAAACCTCATAAAAAGTAAAACGGACACCATGAACAATTAAAACGTAGTTTTATTATACACAGACACACAGACACACAGACACAGACACACAGACACACAGACACACACAGACACACACACACACACACACACACACATATATATATATACACATACATATATATTATATTTGGTATATATATACCAAATTTATATTTTGCTGATAAAGAAATAAAGGGAGACTAGTATAGATCTATTTCAAGCTTTTTAGCTTTCATCAGCTAGCCATACCCTTACTTGGATTCGAACTTGGGCTTCCTGCATGTTAGGCAGTTGAATTAACCTTCTGAGCCACAAGTTCTCCTCACTTCATAAGCATGATACACATATACATGTGTGCGTGTGTGTTTGTGTGTGTGTGTGTGTGTGTGTGTGTGTGTGTGTGTCATAAGCTTTTGCAAAAGGGTTCTCCCATGAAAGAGAGAGAACGTCTTACAACTCCGAATACATGGTTTAAATACATTTTCAGGCAATTAGCAAAACAATTGAAATGCCCCCGCTTATCATTGTTTTTCGGATGTTACATAACATTTTGGCTTTCTCAGCAACATTTGTTCCAACTTACAATTCCCTTTTGGAGGCGCATTTTCCCTCCAAAAATACCCTTTCAATATGTCCTTAAATAAGACAATTAATTGGAACAGGGTATCTTCCTTCCTTCTAATTTAGCTTAGGTCAGCCTGACCCAACTCAGAATGTACTAAAACATTATTTCCTCAGAAAAGACGTCATACATACTTCCCCTTTCTAAGTGTCTTGCTCAGCCAAATAGCTTGGGGTTAACTCAGGTTATATGAAGGGTAAATATGGAATCACTTAGGCTATATTCTTTACAGGAATAATTCCATTTCTCTCAAGATCCTTCAGGCCAGCTGAGATGGAGGAGTCTTACTGAAGAACTTTATGTGTCTATATAACATTACCCATTTTCTCTTCCATTCCAGCTTCATTCTTTCCTTCGAACCTCTCAGTTTTATAATAATTCCATCGATGGGGTATATTTGGATGAGAATGGAGAGCTGGTAGCAGACCTGGACATTGAAAACATGGTGATTTTCCCCAATATGACTTTTATCATAATGACACTTGGGAGGCTAGAAAGAGTGGGATCCTTGGATTTCAAGTTCATGATGAACCAGGATGCTATTGCAAAGTTGGAGATGCTGAACAAGGTAGGGAAAAGACTTTATTCTGTTTTTTCTGAAGGTCTTTCCAAGACGATTGCAGAATTGGAGCAGGGACAGACATGGGGTGTCATCTCAGTTCTCCCAGAGAGGAAACATTTTCCTTTTAGATATTCAGGTGTCTATGAGAAAAATATCCCTAACTATTCCAGTTAACTGTTTGTTTGTTTGTTTGTTTATTGAAAAAGTTTTCAAATACAATTTTTTTTCCCCACATTTTTCTCCTCCCTCCTCCCTAAACCCCCTCACCACCCATCCCCCCATGACTTCCTCACAACAAAAACCTAATTCATAACAGATTATATAATATTTTACCATCCCCTTACTCCCTCCTCTAAATACTGACCCTTATTTACTAATAATATTATTAATATTATTACTTCCCCCTTTTACCATACATTTCAAAAAATCATTTTACTATAGCATTGTGTAATAACTTCTAATTTAACATAATAATATTATTATATCTCCCTATTTAACAATAATCTGCCCTATTTCTCCTCCCCATACTTATATCTGTATATTAATACAACATTTCATAACAACCTTCCATTTTAAAACTATGTAATAAATCCTGGTTTAACATTTAATCTTTTGTATATAATAATATAACATTTCAAAGCAGCCTTCCCCATAAATCCTAATTTAGCATTTATTCAGCTCCATCCATTTGCTCCAATCCCATAAGTATATCACTTAAGCATCCCTTTTCTTAAACTAAACAATCAGTAAACTAACCTATCTCCACCCACGTTCCTACAAAGTTGCCATACACAACAGTTCTTAATATCTTTAATCTACTACCCACCCTACTAAAAAAAAAAAAAAAGTATTTCATTATATAGAAAAAATCAATAACTTTAAGTTTATAATCCATATAATATCTTCTTTAGTGTCTTTCCACTAGATTGTTGAATACATCATCCATATTAGGGTAACATAGCATCCTAGTTGCAACAGATTGTTCCAAATCCTCAGTTGTCTTCTGCCCCCATCAATAATAAATCTCCTCCTATATATATAAAAAAGAAAAACAACCACCCGAGTGACATTATAATTATATTCCATACAGTATCTGTAATTGTGGTTATCTTCAGGATTATTCATTCCCATCATCATAATGGGTAACAACCAGATCTTCTGCATGCCCCAGCATAATTCTCTTGCCTTATAACTCGACATAAATATAATACATTTATCAATAAAAAGAACTCCAAAATAGATAATTCCAATCCAACCGGTTTAAGGCTCTTTTCACATCCCAAATTTACGACATTGCAGAGGTCTGTCACTCTCCTCAGGATATTGTTAACCAATACTTCGCCTCAACTGTCTTTTCATATATTCGTTCATTTTTTTTAAAAAAAAAAGAACTGGCTTCACTGTTGCTTAATTTAGAAATTTTTATTTTTGTGAGACCTATTTCTTTTTTTCTTTTCCTTTTGTGGGTTTGTTCTCCATCCTAATTTCCTTTCTGCAAGTTGTATATCGACTGAGCGATTTTCATTCTGCTTTATGACTTGATCTTGTTGGTTTTGCTGTAACTCATATTTCTTTTCTGACAATTGTATATCAGCTAATTGATTTCCATGCTTGTCTGTGACTTGATGAATCATAATCATGTTAGAATCCGATGCCACTTCTCTTTTATTTGTAAATAATCCAGCTGGGGTGTCTAAAGAATCCGAAGGCAATTTGTCTACAGAAGCCTCTATAATTCGATGTTTTCCCTTTATTTCCAATTCCTTCTGCTTATCCTGTATTGTGCATAAAGATGTTGAATTCATTTTCAAAAATTTTTGATAAAATTCTTCCGCTTTTTCAACAGTATTTAATTGATATCTTTCTCCTTGATATCTCAATATAATACCCACTGGGGCGTCCCACCTGAATAGAATATTTCTTTTTTTAAGTTCAGTCACCAGAAAACCAAATTTCTTTCTTTCCAATAACATCTTGGGCGGGAGCTCTTTGTATATCCAAATCTTTCTTCCAAACTATTGCAAAGTAGAATTGTAAGAATTTTGCACAATATTATTTCTTATCTCCTTATCTGTAAAATAAATCACCACATCTCTAGGCAGTTGCCTTTGCTTTGCAGTCCAGGAATTTATTCTATAAACTCTATCAATCCTGCAAAATACTTCCTCAGGTTGAACCTTTAAAATCCCAGCCAGAATTTCAGAAGATATTTTCCTTAAATCATCTCTGTTGTTTTCCTGCAGTCCTCTCAGTCTAATCGCATATTCAGTAAAATTATATTGCATCATTAAAACTTCTCTTTCAATCCGTTGCTGTATGTTTTCTGGATTACAAGTCTTTTGATCAGCCTCCATTTTAGGTTTTTCTTCTGGGCTATTATCTTGAGTATTTGACAAGTCATTTTCAATTTTTTGTATTCTATTGTCCAAATTGTCCTCAGTTTCTTCCATTTTAGACTCTAATAACCTAGTATTTGCATCCAACTGGATCATAAATTCTGTAGAACCATTAGCCATTTTTATAATCTTTCATTCCAAAAAATCAAACTTTGATTGCACCAATTCTTTAATTTCCTGCTTAAATTTTTCAAAGTGCTGATTCACAATCTCATCCCTTTTTACAATCTCCTCTAAGAGAAATTCTATTATGTTAAAATCAGGTTTCTGAGACTGGAGACTTAGAACTTGTTCATGTAATTTGTTAATGGGGGAATTCCCCCCCACTGCTTGTTTGTCTGACTTTATAAGTCTCAATGCCATGTTTCCACCCAGAGAAACCTTTTTAGAAAAGAGAAGAAAAGCAGGGAAAAAAAAAAAACTTCTTTCCAACCAAGATCAATATCAAATCTCCAGGAGAAAAAAGACACAAAAGTGAAGTTTTATCTTCAATTGTAGCCAAAAGAATTTATTTCACTACTTTGTAGTAATAGAAAACGGAAGGACTTTCCCTTTCAGCCCCTTCTCAAGCCGTGGCAGTCGCCATTTTAAAAAATCTTTTTTTTCCTTCTTACTTTCTTGAAAAACTTTTATAAAGTAAATGAAATACTTGCGATTCAGGATCACAGGTCCAACTCACGTCTTCTTTGATTAATCTGTTAAATTTGTGGGCTTGTTCTTGTCGCCTAGCTCTGCATAAGCAGAGGTCTCCCAAAGCCCGGAGCGGCGGCTAGGGATATGGGGAGTCTCATCTGCTCCGTCCCAAAAGTAAAAAAAAAACTTTTGGGGCTACGCAGAGAGCTCTACCCACCCTACCCGGCTCTATCTCCATTTCCTCATGGAAACGGAGTTTTTTCGAGCTGCCATTCCGTTGTGAAGGTGGCTCTTTACAGGCAGTGGGGCTGGCGATCCCGAGAGATCGTCTAGCGGCAACAAGCAGCAAACTGGAAGTTCCTATTCCAGTTAACTGTTCATCAAACTTCTGCAAGCAAACTGGATTTACATCATGGGACAAAGTGATTGATTTTGTGAAAACAAAAATCCATTCAAGTTTCTTTTCAGTAGGTACATTGAGAATTTAATCTAAAATTGTAGTGGGAGAAAAATTAGAAGAGAAGGTAAATAGACAAACGGGGGCACCGTTCTGTGGTGGTTCTCCTCCTACCTCTCTGACCGGTCGCAATCTGTGCTGACAGGGGGGTAGCGGTCGACCCCGAGGCACCTTGCTTGTGGGGTGCCACAAGGGTCGGTCCTCTCGCCCCTTCTGTTCAACATTTATGTAAAGCCGCTGGGTGAGATCATCCGTGGTTTCAGGGTGGAGTTCCATCAGTACGCTAATGACACCCAGCTGTACATCTCCACCCCAGGCCACCCCAACGATGCCCTTGAAGTGATGTCCCGGTGCCTGGAGGCCGTGCGGGCCTGGATGGGGAGAAACAGGCTCTGACTCAACCCCTCCAAGACTGAGTGGCTGTGGCTTTCGGCATCCCGATATAGCCAGCTGATGCCATTGCTGGCTATTGGGGGCGAATCACTCGCCCCCACGGAGAGGGCTCACAAGTTGGGCGTCCTCCTGGATGCACGGCTGTCTTTAGAAGATCATTTGACGGCCCTGGCAAGGGGGGCTTTTTATCAGGTTCGCCTGATATGCCAGTTGCGCCCCTTTCTAGATCGGGACTCCCTACACACAGTCACTCAGGCACTCGTCACTTCCCGCCTGGACTACTGCAACGCTCTCTACATGGGGCTCCCCCTGGGGTGCACCCGGAGGCTCCAGCTGGTCCAGAACACGGCTGCGCGGGGGATTATGGGGGCGATGAGGCGCTCCCATGTGACACCTCTCCTGCGTGAGCTGCACTGGCTTCCGGTGGTCTTCCGGGTGCGCTTCAAGGTATTGGTGACCACCTTTAAAGCGCTCCATGGCTTAGGGCCAGGGTACTTACGAGACCACCTTCTGCCACCAATAGCCTCCCACCGGCCAGTACGCTCGCACAGAGTGGACATCCTCAGGGTGCCGTCCACCAGATAATGTCGGCTGGCGACCCCCAGGGGGAGAGCCTTCTCTGTGGCGGTGCCCATCCTCTGGAACAACCTCCCCCCAGAGATATGTACAATAACAGACCTCCAGATTTTTTGTCGGGCCCTGAAAACCTATTTATTTCAACTAGATGGGCTGGCTTGAGTTAAATTTTAAATTGATTTTAAATTGGGTTGTTTTAATTTACGGCCAAAATATTTAATTATTTTAAACTGTTTTTAAATTTTGTATGTTCTGTTTTTTACTTTGGCTGTTCACCGCCCTGAGTCCTATTTGGAGAAGGGTGGTATAGAAATGGAAACAAACAAACAAACAAACAAACAAACAAACAAACAAACAAATAAATAAATAAATAAATAAATAAATAAACAGTAAGCAACCACATCAATTTGAGGACCTCTTAGTTTCTTGTAGTCTTCAAATTTAGCAAAGCTAAACCTTGAATTGGAGATCCCCAAACGTTTCCTTTTATGTATTTTAGGAAATAAAATAATTCATTTAATGGAGGTTATTTTCCCCCTCTTGCTGGCCAGCCCCAGCCTCCTTCAAGGTGTGTGGAAAGCTGTCCTCCTGGATTCATGAAGGTGGCTCAGGAAGGGAAGCCCATCTGCTGCTACAATTGTCATCCTTGTGCAGAAGGAACCATCTCCACCATGGAAGGTGGGTGACAGCAGGAGAAAGGGAGAGACTTTGGGGAGGATCATAAATCCTGAGATTCTCCATGAACATGCATTTTGGTAGGCATGGTGGGAGTGGATCCCACCTCTTCGAATCTTGATCAAGATATACATTTTTGTCCTACTGAATTGTAAGAAAATATCTTGGAAATTAATCTAATATATAGGTCAAGCAAACAGTTATGAAGATCATGGATGAAAATGTGGGATAAGTGAGGGTTGAGGGTTGTGAGAGAGATGACATCTTTTGCTCTTAATCTTTTAAAACACATCTTCCATGTTTCAAATTACTATTTAGTTCATTGCTCTGAATAGTGAGAGTTTCCGGATTCCAGAATATAATGATGGAACTTTGATTGGATTTCTATAGGAGGATCGATCAGATTCTTGCAAGTGTCCATGTCTCATGACTATTTTGGGCTGCCACAGATTCACATTGTAGCTATTTGCCTTTAATCAAAAGATTAAAGAGATTTAGCAGTGAAAAGATAAAATGGTGGAACTGCCTTTCTTCTTCCCTTATTCTCTCTCAACAAGTTCACTGATAAAATGGTAACAGTAAAAAACAAAGAATATTAAGATGTTCCAGCTGGAGGGAAATGAAGAAATATATTGACTTCACCTACACACAATCATTCACACCAAAAACAAGTTTACCCAAACAATGCATTTTATTAAAGGACATGTTAAAGGGAGACCCTACTCTTGCTCTTTTTCAGATGCAGACAAATGTACCAAATGTCCAGAAGATCAACATCCAAACACCTATCGAGTTCACTGTATCCCCAAGATTAAAAGTTATCTTTCTTATAAGGAAAATCTGGGGATTATCCTGACTTCTATTGCCTTGTTCGTCTCTTTAACCACAAGCTTTAGCTTGGGGATCTTCATTAAATTCATGGAAACACCAATTGTCAAAGCCAACAACCGGGACCTCTCCTACATCCTCCTGGTCTCCCTCCTGCTTTCCATTTTGACCTCCTTCCTGTTCATTGGTCGGCCAAGGAAGGTGACCTGTCTCCTCAGACAAACAGCCTTCAGCATTGTCTTCTCACTTGCCATTTCTTCAATCTTGGCCAAAACCATCACAGTGGTGTTAGCCTTCTTGGCCACCAAACCAGGGAATAAAGTGCACAGATGGTTGGGGAAGAGCTTGGCCAACTCCATTGTCTTTTCTTGTTCTGGCCTTCAAGTTGTCATTTGCAGCATCTGGTTGAGCACTTTCCCTCCATTCCCTGACTCTGACATGAACTCCCAATTTAGAGAAATCATCCTACAATGCAATGAAGGTTCTGTCGCCATGTTTTATGTTGCCCTTGGGTACATGGGCTTCCTGTCTGCTGTCTGCTTCACGGTGGCTTTTCTGGCCAGGAACCTCCCTGGGGCCTTCAACGAAGCCAAGCTGATCTCCTTCAGCATGCTGGTCTTCTGCAGTGTCTGGGTGTCCTTTGTGCCTGCCTACCTGAGCACCAAAGGGAAGTACACAGTGGCTGTTCAGGTCTTCTCCATCTTGGCCTCCAGTGCTGGACTGCTGGGCTGCATATTCTTCCCAAAATTCTACATTATTATTTTTAGGCCAGATCTGAATACCAAAGAGCATTTGATGTCAAAATAAAATACAAAAAATGACTTTTACAAATCTATTGTTTTTCAAAAATGTCATTTAGTAGGCTTGATTAACAGGTTTTGATAATTTAATGTATATATGTTTGTTTGTTTGTTTGTTTGTTTGTTTAATTTACACGCTGCCCATCTTGGCTAAGGATGACTCTAGGCAAGTTATATTCAAGTCAAAAGAAAATAAAAGATTAAAATAATAAATAGTAGCACTAACATTGGTTTAAAATTGACAGGTATGGGGAGGAAGGGACCAAGATCAATGGTGAAATCCAGCAGGTTCTGACAGGTTCTGGAGAACCTGCAGCGGAAATTTTGAATAGTTCGGAGAATACCACCTCTGGTTTGCCCCAGACTTGGGTGGGAATGGAGATTTGGCAGTTTCTTTTCCCCGGGAGGGAATGGAGATGTCCTCTGGAGTGGGGAAGGAATGGGTATTTTGCAGTAATCTTCCCTTGGAGTGGGGAGGGAATTGAGATTTTACAGTATCCTTCCCCTGCCACACCCACCAAGCAATGCCCACAGAATCGGTAGTAAAAAATTTTGAAACCCACGACTGCTGTGTGTGCTTTCTGGATTTAATTTCTGCAACAAATTCTGACAACTTTAGAGAAATTTATCTATTGGGATCCTAATGTAAAATCAATATATTTCCTGTGTGATCAGAATCCAACAATTATATATAATATGCTGCTTTTTTGAAGGAAATTAGTTCAGTTGAGCTTCTCTTATGTGATCTGATTGTAGTAGATTTGGGGATGATTTAAAAAATACTATTTTTATTCTTAATGTTTATTCCATTTTACTTATTTATTTCTTTTTTTAAAAAAATCTACTTTTTTCAGATCAGTAATAAAATTGCTTCAGATGATCTGAGTGATAAAAGTCAATTCCCCTTTTCCCATCCGATGCTCCCCAAAGAAATGATCCAATACCCAGGAATTGTCCAACTGCTCCTCCATTTTGGATGGACCCTGATTGGTCTCTTTGCTTCAGACACAAAGAAGGGAGAGAATTTCATGAGGACTTTTACTCCTATGCTTGTCAGGAATAGAATTTGTGTTGTTATATCACAACAATTCTCAGTGACTGGAAATACAGGAGCCCTCAGGGATGCCATCTTTAAGTGGAAAGAAGTCAATGTCTTTGTTCACTTCGTAGGATTTGATTCCATTTTTGACAGAATTCTTCCTTTCCATTTAACGCTCAGGCGTTTGCCAGGACCCATTGAAGGGAAAGTCTGGATCATGACAATGCTTGGAATATATGTAATGAAAAAGCAGAGGCTTCTCAAGTATGTCCATAGTATTTGGACCTTTTCTCTTCAGTAGAAAAAGAGTTGGAACAATGATGATGCCTATAAAAGATATTTCTTTGTGGAATGTGAATTTCAAGCTGAGTATTTTCACTGTTCTGTTTCAAAACACATATTTTCTATCAAAGGCCGGAGAAGATGCACCCAGAAAGTACCATTGGACACACAAGAGGAAAAGAATAGGAAGCGGATCCCAAATAATGGCGATACTTACAGTGTCATTAAGATTCTGGCCCATGCCTTAAAAGCTGCATCCAAATCCCAGAGGAGAAGGGAGAAGGGAGAAGAGAGGTTGGGGGCTCCAAGGCTGCAACCGTGGAAGGTATGGGGTCCCATCAAGGATCCATCAAACTAAATTCCTTTTCAGGGTCTTTGGGGCTCTCAGAGCTTGTTTGTTTCAGATCTTAAGCTTCAGTACAACATCTCGTACTTATTGGAAGAATGTTGCATCTTCCCTTCTACAACCATTTTGTATATTCAAAAAAATGTTCCCAGATTCCTTCTGATTTTCAGCTCCTGTAAAATGAAATGGCTCTTTTCCTTGTCTTTCCTCAAGGCTAAAAGAGGTTCCTTTGATCTCTTCCTTGCCTTCTTTGTCCTTGCCTAAAGCAATCCAACATATTTTTATCCAAAAAGCCTTAATTTTTTTACATGTCCACCATATATGAAAATATATAGCATCTTCACATCGCCAACACTTGGGTTGTAAATTTGGATACATGCAGGCTAGTTTTTTTGGAACTAAATGCCATCTATAAAACATTTTGTAAAAGTTCTCTCTTAAATTTTGAGCTTGTGTGAATCTTACATTTCTGACCCATATCTTTTCCCATGTATCCAACATTATTGTTCGCGCTGGTTGATGATCTCTGGAGGGCTCGGGACAGGGGTTATTCCTCTGTTCTGGTCCTATTAGATCTCTCAGCGGCTTTTGATACCATCGACCATGGTATCATGCTGCACCGGCTGGAAGAGTTGGGGGTGGGAGGCACCGTGTTACGGTGGTTCTCCTCCTTTCTCTCCGACCGGTCGCAGTTTGTGTTGGCAGGGGGGCAGAGGTCGACCTCGAGGCCTCTCATTTGTGGAGTGCCGCAGGGATCGGTCCTCTCGCCCCTTCTGTTCAACATTTATGTGAAGCCGCTGGGCGAGATCATCCGTGGCTTTGGGGTGAGATACCACCAGTACGCTGATGACACCCAGCTGTACATCTCCACCCCAGGCCACCCCAACGATGCCCTTGAAGTGATGTCCCAGTGCCTGGAGGCTGTGCGGATCTGGATGGGGAGGAACAGGCTCAGGCTCAACCCTTCCAAGACTGAGTGGCTGTGGCTCCCGGCATCCCGATATAGTCAGTTGACTCCATCACTGACTATTGGGGGCGAGTCTTTGGCCCCCACTGAAAGGGCTCGCAATCTGGGAGTCCTCCTGGATAGGCAGCTGTCTTTGGAGGAACATCTGACGGCTGTTACCAGGGGGACCTTTTATCAGGTTCGCCTGATTCGCCAGTTGCGGCCCTTTCTTGATCGGGATTCCCTGTGCACAGTCACTCATGCCCTCGTCACCTCTCGCCTTGACTACTGTAACACTCTCTACATGGGGCTCCTCTTGAAGAGCACCCGGAGGCTCCAGCTGGTCCAGAATGCAGCAGCGTGGGTAGTGATGGGAGCAACATGGCGCTCCCATGTAACACCACTCCTGCGCGAGCTGCACTGGCTCCCGGTGGTCTTCCGGGTGCGCTTCAAGGTGTTGGTTATCACCTTTAAAGCGCTCCATGGCATAGGGCCTAGCTATCTCCGAGACCGCCTGCTGCTACCGATGACCTCCCATCGACCCGTGCGCTCCCACAGAGAGGGCCTCCTCAGGGTGCCATCAGCCAAACAATGTAGGCTGGTGGCCCCCAGGGGGAGGGCTTTCTCTGTGGGGGCTCCCACCCTCTGGAATCAGTTGCCCCCGGAGATAAGAAGAATCCAGGACCTCAATGCCTTCCGTCGTTCCCTGAAAACCTATCTTTTTCAGCAAGCCGGGTTGGCTTAAGAAGAAATTTTAAAATTTTTAAATCCTTTTAATTAGTCTGCGATTTTTAATTTTTTGGGCCAAATTTTATATATATTTTTAAATGTTTTAATATTTGTATTCTATGTTTTTTATCTTGGCTGTACACCGCCCTGAGTCCTCAGGGAGAAGGGCGGTATATAAATTCGAAATTAAATTAAAATTAAATTAAATTAAAATTATTGGTTCACCTATGTTTTGTGCCCATTTTATCATACAATCCTTGACTAGCTCTGTTTCCGAATCTATTTCCACTAATACATTATACAACTTTTTGATATGCATTTGACCTTTATCTCTTATTTGCTTTATCAAATTCTCATCCTGCTGCAAAATACCAATTTTTTGATCCTCTCTCCATCTGGCCTGCAGCTGACCATACTGAAACCAAGTCTTAATACTTCCTTCTTCTCTTAATTGCTCCATAGATTTTAATTGTAATCTAACTCCTTCCTTATAAAGGAGTTCCTTATATGTAAATTTATCTTGCTTTTGCTCCAAATTTATATTCTCTATTGCGTGTCTGGGTACTGTCCATATTGGTAACTTATCCTTTAGTTTATATTTATAATTTTTCCAGACACGCAGTAGAGCATTTCTTAATATGAGACTTTTAAAAGTCTTATCTACTTTCTTGTCATACAATAGATAAGCATGCCAGCCGTAGACCAGACCATATCCTTCAATATTCAGTATCTCTTCCTCCATTAAATTTTTCCAATCTGTAATTGCTGAGAGGGTAGCAGCTTCATAATATAGTCTTAAATTGGGCATTTTAAGACCACTTCTTTCTCGGGTGACTTGCATTATCTTTTGATTAACTCGTGGTTTCTTCCCTGCCCACACAAACTTGTTTATGCCCTTCTGCCATTCCTTCAAATTTTCATCTTTTTTAAGTATAGGTATCATTTGAAAAAGAAATAAGAATCTTGGTAAGATATTCATTTTTACAGCAGCTATCCTACCCAGCAAAGACTGTCACTGCATTATTTTATTTACCAGCTGAGCTCATCATTTCTGGACTATCAGACTTTCCGTACCTTGCCAAGAATTGTTATCAAAAGCTACTACGCATGTCCATCCACCCACATTCCTTCTCTCACACTCTTTCCTTTGTTCTCCTGCCAGCAAGGTCCGGCTTGGACCGGCAGGAGACCTCGCTTGCCAAAATGTAACAATTAACTTTTCTTAGTTAGTGAGGTGTTTTATTTTCTTTATAACAAATAAATGAGTTTTATTAGAAACCTTTCTCGCGTTTCTTTTCAGAATATTGCAACAAGGAATAAGCCTCGATTCATCTCCTCTAATCTAAACCAGGGTAATTAGTCCCAGAGCCAAACATGGGATTAATAAATGCCCTGACATCTGGTAGCAGATCGGATGGTTTGATTTATGGCTTTTTTCCTTGTTTTGTTATTTCTGATAAGAGCGCATAGGCAATTAGTTTTTAGCTACTGAGGTACGCTAATTATATTGCTGAGATGCCGAAACAGAAGTAAAACAAATACAAAATGTATTTTGCTGAGAAGGTGGCAGAAAGGAGGTTTCCAGATTTCCAGCCCCTTACTACAGCCACACGCCTGGAACAAGAAGAAGCCGTGGGAACAGAAATGGAGGGAGATAAGACAGAAGCTGTTTTTGAAGATGATGATTTACGACTGAGGTCAGTAACATTTTCTTCTGATCTTCCAAGCTCTGAAAAAGTCTTCCCAGAACCTTCTGAATTTGTAATGCTCGATGCAAGGCTAAAGCACACTGCCGAGCAAAATTCCTCCCACGCAGAGAGAGAAACAATTCATTATTCTCCTCGAAGCTCTAAGCTCACCCTGGATGAGCTGGCTATGAAAGCCTTTCGTGACCGTATGAAACTCTATGAACAGCAGCTATCCCAGGCAAAAATGGCTATATCTATGCTTGAGCAAGATAAGGGAGATAACTTAAATTTTTCAAAAAGCGCCATATTGCCTTCTTCTCCAGAGCCAAAGACACTCCCCCTGGTGGATCCTGTGTCAGGCCAATTAAGGCAAAGAGCACTGCATACGTCACATGAAAGTCTCCCTGATCAAGTTTCACATGTCTTACATAACCACTCCTACTCTAAAGCATACAATGCCCCGTATGCAAAGCTGCCCAAAGGTGCAGCACCATCTGCTGGCAAAAGTAATTTACTACAGGAAGCTGAAATGCCACAAGTGTTTCCACAGGCCCAAACTCAAACACCCCCTGGTGGTGTTGGTGTCTTTTTAGATGGAACACAGCAAAGGCAAATGACTGCATCTCCAGCAGGTCATGCCAATATTGCAGATCAAGCACAAATGGCAACTGGAATACAGCAGATTCCAGTGCATCAGCCACAGCAGCTACAAATGCCTGCATATGTGCCCCAGCCACAAGGGCAAATAGGGCCACCTCCTGGCCCACCTCCAATGGCACAACCAAGACCATTTTTAGGTCCACAACAGGCACAGCAAATACCACAGGCATTTCTGCCAGCACAGCCAGCATATCAAGTGCAGGCTCCTCACCAGGCATTTCCTGTCTCTCCACTAACTGGTGAGTCAAAACTAAAAATGTCAGGACACAATTACAAAGCCTGGGTCAGTGAGATTACACTATTGCTTCTTAGAGAAGGTACTCACTGTATGGTATTTAACCCACCTGCTCAACCTTGGACTTATGCAATAAGAGATTTAGAGATAAGGGCTCGCACAACATTATTGATGTCCATGGATACTGAACTGCAGGTCACTTTTCCACCAAATACAACAGCCCGACAAATTTGGGCTCAATTGGAAAATTGCTACAGGCCTATCTCAATTGAATCTTCATGTCTACTCATGTCTGAACTCCACGGTTCGAGATTGAAACCTGGTGAACAAATTGGAGGACATTTGACCAAACTGAAAGGTCTGAGAACAGAATTGAGAGAAAGAGGCCATAACATTGAAGATATTCAAATGATCAGCATCATTATTAACTCTTTGAATTATGAATGGAAAGATGCTGTTACAAAAATTAACCAAGTCCCAATTGCTCAACACACAGTGGACAATGTCTGTAGACTTTTAATTGAAGAAGAGGCATTCATGTTGGCCACGCCACATTTGAGAGGACCACCCGCATCAAGAGCTCCAGCTAGGTGCCCCTTCCGAGGAAGGACCTACGCTCCAAGGATGCCAAGATGCTACACCTGCAATCATGTGGGACATGCCACCCGGGATTGTCCCCAATGAGTTCCAGCTCCTGTCACATACCAGCCCAGAGGAACAGATTCCAGAGGCAGAGGCGGAAGACAAGGTCGTCGTGGTCCCCGGCGTGATCCACAAACTCCACTTGCCACATTGGCTTTAACCAATGATCCACAACCTCAACCAGAGTACGACAGACGACTCCTGTGGACTTTGGACAGTGGTGCAGCATTGCATGTTACCTACAGAAAGGAACTTTTCACAGAAATGCACGAGCCTGAACCAGAGCTATGTGCACTTTACTCTTTTTCCAATCATCCTTGTCAGGTTAAAGGAAAAGGAACTGTTTATGTTGAAGAGCTCGATGCATTCATTCCTGATGTTTATTACATACCAACAGCAACCAGTAATTTGCTTAGTCAGTGTCACTTGTCTAGAATGTTAAAGTTCCAGGTTCACCACCTTGAAAAAGCAAGTTACATAGTTAAAGATGGAGATATTGTTGCTGAAACCATATTAATGGGTGGTGTTTATTACTTAAAACCAAAGCCTAAACCACAAACACAGGCAAGTATGCAAACTCCAAAAAGGGAACGCACAGGCCCAGAGAGAGATGCTCCAGAGAGAGATCCTGTTGCTATTCCTAAGGCTCCTAAAGCCAACAAAAATAGAATTGGTAAACAGGTTGCTCAGAGCAAGCCTGAGGTTCCACATAAAAATGTTAATGTTGAGAATTCACTAACAGGTAAACCTTTGCATTCCAGGTGTATCCATAAATGGCATAGAAGATTGGGGCATGCCAGTTTCCGTGTTCTTAGGAAGATGCCGGAGTTCGCAAAAGGTTTGGATCTAAAGGGGTGTAAGGTATTTTTGGATTGTGCTGTATGCAAGAAGGCCAAATCCAAAGCAGCAGCCATTCCCAAACATGCTACACGCCTGTCAACACGCATTTTTGATTTGGTTCACATTGACATAGTTGGTCCTTTCCCGCCATCATTTGGTGGTAGAAAATATTTTCTAACAATTGTTGATAATTACTCTAGATATGGATATGTATATCCTATGAAAGAAAAATCAGAGACTTTTCAGATCTTTAAAGACTTTGCAACCCTTGTTTCTACCCAACACCAAGTTTGCATCGCCAGAATCCAGAGTGATCGTGGTGCCGAGTTCATGTCTCAGTGTTTCCAGGACTGGATGCGTAAGAATGGAATTATTCATCAGACTTCGGCCCCTGACACACCGGCTCACAACGGAGAGGTACTGCAAACCATGATGCGTTGTCTCCTAGAAGACGCCAACCTTGATATGATATACTGGGGTGAAGCTATCAAGTACGCAAATTACATTGTCAACCGTACTTGGAGCAGTGTAACAAATCAGACTCCTTTCTTCATGTTGTATGGCTACAAGCCCGATCTTAAAAACATTCATATTTTTGGTTCATATGCTATGGTGAACATTCCCTTAGCTCAAAGAAGAAAAGGAAGTCCAGCAGCAAAGAGACTGAGATTTATGGGTATTGATGATAACTCAAAATGGAGCAAATTTATTGACTCTAAACATGTAATTGTGATTTCCCAATCTGCTAATTTTGAAGAAGATATTGACTGGTCCAGGATTCATTCCAATGATCCTGGAGTTTATTTTCCTAGAGATGATACCACTGATGCCACGCAGATTGATGATCAAGACTCCACTGATTCTTCTCAACCCGATGTTCCGTCTTCGCAAGCCGCGGATGCTGACGCTAGCGACGAAAGTGAGGACGAGGACGAAGAAGAAGAAGACTGGACAGTTGTTCCGAGACGTTCCAAGAGGGCCACAAAAGGAATCTCTCCACAACGATATTCTTGGCAACTGACAAAAGCACCCTTGCCTTTGATTTGCAATGTTACACTTCCACCTGATAATTTCACGCAAATCAAGCAGCTCCCTGATTCAGAGCAAGACAAATGGTATGAAGCAATGCAGGTTGAAATGGACAGTCTAAAGAAACTTAAAGTATTTACACCTGCAAAACCTCCAGCAAACAAAAAGGTCATTGGCACTCGATGGGTCTACAGAATCAAAAAGAAACCAAATGGTGAGTCATTGTACAAAGCCAGACTTGTAGCTCAGGGTTTCACTCAACGTTATCCTGAGGACTACACAAATACTTACTCACCGACAGTCAGAACTGAGAGTGTAAAAATTGCTTTAGCAACTGCAACTATCCTTGGTTTAGAAGTTTTCCATTTGATGTTGACACGGCTTATCTACATGCAGACCTAGACGAAGAGATCTACGTGAGAAGTCCTCCAGGATTCTGACAGCAAGAAGGGGATACCTGGTTCCTAAACAAAAGTCTTTATGGTCTGAAACAATCTGGTTTAATGTGGTATTTATGTCTTACTGACAAACTAAATTCAATGGGCTTTATTAAATCCGAAACTGATGAGTGCGTGTTCACAAAAAGATCTAACAATGCATATGAGATAGTTCTTGTTTATGTTGATGATATTGTTTATATTGGTCCAAATAAGCAAATGAGTGAAATTTTTGCCAAAGCTTTGCAGAGATACTTCACATTGAAATCATTGGGTCACATTAGCACTTATTTAGGTGTTCAGATTGAAAAAACACAGAAGGGGTTTAGTCTTTCACAAGAAGATAAAATTGAACAAGTTTTGCATCATTGCAACATGAAAGATGCTAACACAACAAAGACACCCATGCAAACAGATTTTCATAACTTGACACAAGAAGAAAGTCCTGAGTTCGAGGATCAAACACTTTATCGTTCAGTCATTGGGTCACTATTGTACATTAGTAGTTGGACCAGACCCGACATTGCACTTAGTGTTAATCTCTTATCACGACACGTAGGTAAGGCAAAACAGTTTCATTGGACATGTATTAAGAAATTATTGAGATACTTAAAATACACTAAACATTTGAAGTTATTGTTAGAACCAACACATACTGATTATGCAGAATTATGTTGTTATGCAGATACTTCAGGTTATATGATGTTCTTAAATGGATGTCCTGTTTATTGGCAAGTACGTAAACAGAATTTTGTTTCTTGTTCATCTACTGAAGCTGAATATGCTTGTGTTTCAGATGCATGTAATTCTCTAACTTGGTTTGATGCTTTAGTCACAGATATCTGGACACACCCGATCCGACCGATCACCGTGATGGAAGACAATGAATCGGTGGTTTATATTTCTGAATCACATTTCACAGGTTCTAGGTCCAGACACATTGACATCCGTTATCAAAACATAAAGCATTTAGTGAAAAAAGGTTTTGTCAAAATGCAATATGTATCTACACATGATCAAATTGCTGATATGCTCAACAAACCACTTCCAGCAGCTCAACATGAGTATCTGCGTATGAAGATGTGCCTTATTTGATGATGTACTGATATTCGCTCAACTGGCAAAGAAGGGGAATGTCACTGCATTATTTTATTTACCAGCTGAGCTCATCATTTCTGGACTATCAGACTTTCCGTACCTTGCCAAGAATTGTTATCAAAAGCTACTACACATGTCCATCCACCCACATTCCTTCTCTCACACTCTTTCCTTTGTTCTCCTGCCAGCAAGGTCCGGCTTGGACCGGCAGGAGACCTCGCTTGCCAAAATGTAACAATTAACTTTTCTTAGTTAGTGAGGTGTTTTATTTTCTTTATAACAAATAAATGAGTTTTATTAGAAACCTTTCTCGCGTTTCTTTTCAGAATATTGCAACAAGGAATAAGCCTCGATTCATCTCCTCTAATCTAAACCAGGGTAATTAGTCCCAGAGCCAAACATGGGATTAATAAATGCCCTGACAAAGACAGTTGCAATTTCTTCCAATTTTCCATCTCTTTCTGTATTTTTTGCCATAACGGTTCATAATTATGTTGATATAATTTCATATTTGCAGTCATAATATAAACCCCTAAATATTTAACCTTCTTAACTATTTCAAATCCTGTTAACCTTTCTATCTCTTCTTTCTGGCTTCTGTCCATGTTTTTAGCTATTATCTATGTTTTAGCTGTATTTATTTTAAAACCAGATACTTGTCCATATGAGCAGATTATATCCATCAAGGCTGTAATCGATTGTACCGGTTGGGCTAAGGTAACCACCAGGTCATCCGCAAATGCTTGTAACTTATATACATGCCGTCTAATTCTGATTCCCTTTATTATATCAGTCCCACGTATTTTATTTAATAAAATTTCCAGCGTCAAAATAAACAATAACAGAGACAAGGGACAGCCTTGCCTTGTTCCTTTTTCTATATTAAATTTATTTATTTATTTATTTATTTATTTATTTATTTATTTATTTATTTATTTATTTATTTATTAAATTTATATCCCACCCTTCTCCCCAAAGGGACTCAGGGTGGTGTTAAAATTATATGTTAAACCACCATTGATTATTATTTGCACTGTTTGTTTTTGATATATTGCATTAATAGATTGTGTAAAATGTTCTCCAAATTGCATCCTTTCTATTAGTTTTAATAAAAATTGCCAATTCAATCTGTCAAAAACTTTTTCAGCGTCCAAAAAAACTAGCACTGCAGGGACCTGGTTGTTCCTTCCCAAATACTCTAATAAATTAACAATTTGCCTTACATTACTTTTCATTTGTTTTCCATTTATAAAACCAGTTTTTGTTTTTTTTAAATTTGATTTATATGCCGCCCTTCTCCGGAGACTCAGGGCGGCTTACAGTGCGTTAAGCAATAGCCTTCATACTTTTGTATATTTATACAAAGTCAGCTTATTGCCCCCACAAACTGGGTCCTCATTTAACCTACCTTAGAAAGGATGGAAGGCTGAGTCAACCTTGAGCCTTGGAGAGATTCGAACCAGCAGTAAATTGCAGGCAGCTGTGTTAATAACAGGGTGCTTTAAACCACTGTAGTACCAAGGCTCTTGATCATGATGAATCATTTGCTGCATAACTGTCATTAATCTGTTTGCTAAAATTTTAGCAAAAATCTTATAATCTGTATTTAAAAGTGAAATTGGCCTATAGTTTTTAGGATCTGTATAGTCTTGCCCATCTTTTGGGATCAGCGATATAAATGCTATCTTCCAAGTTGGATGTACCTCTTCTCCCTGTCATATATTATTGAATAATTCCTTCAGTGGTTCCACCATTTCCTCCTGTAAACTTTTATAATAAATAGCTGTCAAACCATCTGTTCCAGGAGCTTTACCCACTTTCAACTGCTTAATTGCAAACATAATTTCCTCGGAAGTTATCAATTGATTTAAGGTATCCCTCTGCTCTTTTGAAGTTATACAAATATTCTCTTTCTGCAGATATCTATCTATATCTATATCTTGAATTTTATCACCAATATACAGCCTTGAATAAAACTCTAAAAATACTTTTTTAATCAATTCTTGCTCATAAACCTCCCTACCCTTGTATTTCATTTTCTCTATTGTCCTTGCTTTCTGCTTTTTCCTTAACAAATATGCCAACCACCTACCTGGTTTATTGGCATTACAAAAAGTATTATGTTTTGCATATTGTAAGTTGGTTGCCACTTGATCTGCTATTAACATATTAAATTGACCCTTCAGTAAATTAATTGCCTCTTTAATTTTCTTATCTGTTGAGTTGGCTATTAAAGCCCGTTCCTGTTTATTAATCTCCTCTTCTAATTCTTTTCTTTTTGCCCCCTGTTTCTTTCTATATTTATTATTCAAATATATCAAAAATTTTCTTCTCTGATGCTGCTGAAACGTAATGTGTACCTAATCTTGCATTTGTCAAATATTTTTGATCTTGTATCCTAACATGAGTCTCTTGTAAACAAGTTACTTCATTCTTAAATTGTTTAAAATAGTGAAATATTTTCCTTCTCTTCTGTGGAGAATTCAAAGCATTGACATTCCAGGTCAAAAATCTAGTTCCCATCTCTGGGCCTCTGAAGCCCTTGGAGCAATTTCTGATGATCTTGCCTCATTTGACCTTTAGGTCTTGCTCCTCTCACAGCTTCTGTTTTGGTAGTTTCTTGCAGTTGTTGTTGTTGTTGTTGTTGTTGTTGTTGTTGTTGTTGTTGCTATCTTAATTCTTCCTTACGCTTAGCTGTTGCTGCTCTGGTCTGTCTTTGATCCTTCGGTTCTGCAAATATATCAATTAAATCCACATCTTGAACAGCCATCTGAATTTGTAGTGGTTCTTCTTGACCAGTCAAAACTCCCCCCTGAACCACTGTCAGTAGCTCTTCTCTCTCTCCTTCCAGTACTTCCTTCTTTCTTTTTCCTTCTGGTGATTTGGGTGTCCCAGCCTTTAATACATTGATGTAAAAATCTCTTGCTTTCCATATTGTATTAAGCCGATATCTCTCTCCAGAATACGTCACCACTAAACCAGCTGGGACCTCCCATCTGAACTGTAATTGACGTTTTTTTCAGCTCATCCACCAGAAAAGCATACTCCCTTCTCGCTCTCAACATCTTGGGGGGGGGGCATTTCTTTCATTGTCATCACCTCCTGGCCTTCAACCTGAAGCTTGTTTTTAACAGTAGCCTGTAAAATTTCATTGCGTACGCTCCTTGTAGTAAAATATATTACAATGTCTCTTGGTAAGTGTTTCTGTCTGGCCACCCAAGAGTTAACACGATATGCCTTGTCAATCTGCCAGCCCAGCTCAGTTTTCGTCTCCCCCAGCAACTGTGCCAATGCCTCTGACATCATTTCTTTCAAGTTCTCTTGTTTATTCTCCTTCACCCCTCTGAATCTTAAAGCAAATTCCATATCTCGATATTGTAACATCGTTACATCATCTTCAGCCCTCTCAAGTCTGCTGTGAGTCTCTCCCAATTTTTTGTCCAAAATTTCCGTAGATTGCTTAATTTCTTCAACTTTATCCTCCACCATTTCAATCTCACCTGCCAAACATTTAAATGCCAATAGTATATCATCTCTGATCTGCTGGTTCCAAATTAAAATCTCATCTGAAACAGCCTGTATTTTTTCATTAGTTTCATTAATTTTTTCATTAATCACAGTAGCAATTTTATTTTGTGTGGCTTGTAGGGCTTCTTGTATCATCTCAAACGTTAAAATCTGTGGGTCTGTTAGAGGGGCAGAGGCTTGCAATCTAGGGGTATGAGCTGGTGAGCTTCCAGCGCTCCCAGTTCCTTTAATAGGAACGGTCTTTACAGATTTTGAGGCCATTTTCAGTTTAAATTGATCGTTGTATTTTATTCAGAAGCCAAAAAGAAAAGTTCATCAAAGTCAAAGAATTTTCCCATTCGTAAATTAATGTTTAAAATCCTCCTTCTCTCAGCACAACAGTTCTTTCCAGGCAAGAGGCTGCCAGGGAAATGAAACTTTCTGTATCTTTCCCTTTCTCCGCCCCTCCCTTTCAGGTTTCAATCGCCATTTTGGTGCAAATTGCTAACTTGTTACTTCTGAAGGAGGCTATAAACTTTGGAGTTAAGTATAAATATTTGCAGTCTGACTTCTCCTGGCTTGTTCTGCCTGCAGCAATTAAAGGTGTTAAAAATCCCTCATTTGTTGTCAGCAGAGATGGTTGCAGCTTCTAGCCCCACTAAATAGCGGAGTCTTCCCAGGTCCAGAGCAGATTGGCAGACTTCGCACCCAAGATTTCTTCTAGGGCACTTGGGGGGCTCTACCTCTGCCTGCTGGCTCTTCTCTCTCCCCTTTGCCCGGGCAGAGGGTTTTCAAGCCCCAGACAGCTGTTTCTCGGCTGTTCTGGGGCTTTTACGGAACCGGGGATCGGGCGCCCACAGAGGAGCTTCAGCGAAGTCCTGTGGAGCCAACCGGAAGCCCCTTAAAATGTTTCTTGTAATTGACAATTTTTGCCAATTATATCTTCTCACTATACTTTTTGTCAATATACTGTATGATTGAGAAATATTACTGAACCTTTGTTCTTGAGTTTTGAAGAGAGTGGCCACATGCCAACTCACAATATTTGCAAGTTAAACAACCATAGAAGAAAGATTCAAATGTAAAAAGAGATTAAGAAACCAAGATTTCTGCTTTTAAAGTTCCTGGATGTTTCCATTCTAGTTCCATCTATTTCTAAAGAAAAAGGAATTGTTCAATCTTTTCCTGCTGAAAGTGTTCTTGGATCAAAATGGAGATGTAGCAGCAGATCTGAAGATCTTGAGTAGGGTGGTTCTCCCCAAGGGGGATCCCATCGACAAGGAATTGGGGAGTTTCGAAAGGAAGAGATTGATAATCAGCCAAGATGCTTTGTCACAGCTAAAGTTGCTCAACAAGGTGGGGAAAACAGTGATGTGTTTTTTTCACTTTCCCAAAGAATTAGGACCCTTTTCAAGTGGGCTAAACCTAGTCAAAATGGGGGGTAACCTTCACTGAGAATTGAATGTGTGGAGTAAAACACCTATAATTTTTTCTTAGAAAATAGGGAGACTTCTCTTCTATTGACCAAGGTATCCTTTTGATACTATAATGCTGAATACTGTTGTAAACTGATTCAGCTATATCCAAAATGAGATTTGGGGTGATTATTATTTAGGACAATAATCATTGCCATTTCATGTTTCTTATTTATCACCATAAAACTGGTGACAGAGGGCCTCATATACTGAGGATTTTGATATTAATAGCTTCAGGTACACTAATTTCTTGTCTTCAAATATCAAAGTTGAAGGCAATTCTGTTGACCAGGACCTGAGTTCAGCTTTGGTCTCAATCTGATAAAATGGAATCAAGACTGGATGGAAGTCCTCTTGGTCCCAATGAGAAATAAGCTTCATCTTGACCTGCTTGGAGTCAGGGGACTCCCAAAATTGCAGGCCTAGAGTCTACAATGTTTTTAATCAGCTGAGACCATAGTTATACATGTCTCTCTTTAACCCCACTAGGATAGTAGAATTTAGGAAGGAGGTCCAAGGCGTTCAGTTCACATGAAATAATAATGACTGATTTGATGTGAGCTTATTTATTCATTGATTGATTCAATTTATTTGCTCTCCCATCTCACCACAATAATGGTCTGAAAACCGAAGTACAGAAACATGACTTTGGTGCAAAAAAATCCTGATATCAGAACTAATAAGGGACAATTTCAAGGGAAATATTACTTAGGTTTCGCCATTGGAAGTCATCGGATTGGGCGATCCGGTCCGAACTGGGAGCATTTCACCCCTGCTTTCCTGTCTCTCAGTATCAAATCTCATCTAAAGGTTTTCTTGAAATTTCAAAGACTATGAAAGAAATGTTACTTTGTTTTCTCAGATACTGAAAAATGCACCAAATATCCAGATGAACAATATCCAAAGAAGAATCGAGTCAAATGTATCCCAAAAAGAATAATCTTCCTGTCTTATGAAGAACATCTGGGTATAATCCTTATTTTCTTTGCTCTACTCTTGTTCCTAACCACAAGCCTTGTTTTAATCATATTCCTTAAATACCTAGAAACTCCCATTGTCAAAGCCAACAACCGGGACCTCTCCGTCATCCTCCTGATCTCCCTCCTGCTTTGTCTTTTGTCCTCCTTTCTCTTCATCGGCCAGCCAAGGAAAGCCACCTGTCTTCTCCGACAAACGGTGTTCAGCATTGTCTTCTCAGTAGCTGTGTCTTCTGTGTTGTCCAAAACAGTCACGGTGGTGCTGGCCTTCCTGGCCTCAAAACCAGGAAACAAGGTGAGAAGATGGTTTTGGAAGAGCTTGACCAACTCCATCATCCTTTCTTGTTCTAGTGTTCAAATTTTCATCTGTGTCATATGGCTGGGAGTTTCTCCCCCATTCCCTGACTCAGACATGCAGTCCCAGCCTGGAGAAATCATTCTTCAATGCAATGAAGGTTCTGTTACCATGTTTTATCTTGTCCTCAGCTACATGGGTTTCCTAGCTGCCGTTTGCTTCACGATGGCTTTCGTGGCCAGGAACCTGCCTGGGGCCTTCAATGAAGCCAAGCTAATCACCTTCAGCATGCTGGTCTTTTGCAGCGTCTGGGTCCCCTTCCTGCCTACCTACCTGAGCACTAAAGGAAAGTCCATGGTGGCTGTGCAGATCTTCTCCATCTTGGCCTCCAGTGCTGGACTTTTGGGATGCATCTTCTTTCCCAAGTGCTACATTATTATCATGAGACCAGATCTATACATTAAGGAAATGATAAAAGTAGGGAACTGATAATAAAATTGTTTCTTAGACCCGTGACAGTTAATTATTGATTATAATTATTGGCTTGGCACCTCACAAGTGTCCTGCCATCAAAGAGGGGAGCAGTTGGGTAATAAACCTATATGCTTCTATGGTGGAAATTTGGGAGGGGGGAATGATAGTTGAAGGAGTGCAAAGCAGTTTGGAAATAGTTTTTATTTTATTTTAATTTGATTTATATGCCGCCCTTCTCCAGAGACTCAGGGTGGCTTACAATGCGTTAAACAATAGCCTTCATACTTTTGTATATTTATACAAAGTCAGCTTATTGCCCCCACAATCTGGGTCCTCATTTTACCTACTTTAGAAAGGATGGAAGGCTGAGTTAAGCTTGATCCTGGTGAGATTTGAACTTACAGTAATTGCAGACAGCTTGATGTTAATAAGAGTAATAACAGTGCTTTAGTCACCACCAGGCTCCTTATTCATGCCAGGAATCAATCAATCAATCAATCAATCAATCAATCACTAAAGATACATCAACATCAATAACAGCAATAGACCTAATCTTGAGGTAGTTGGGGCCATCTAGATCTCCAGGGAGGCTCTTCCACAAGACAGGGGATGCCAGAGAGAAGGGCTGCTTTCTGGTCCAACAGAATGATATGGTTTCATAGAGGGGATGCTAAGAATGTCCCTGTGCTTTCCTTGCCCTGGGCCCTGTTGGATGCCAAAAAGTTATTCCCTTAACACATTTCCACTTTCTGATGAATTCTTCACACACATTTAACCAAGGTATCAGGTTCCCCCCTTCCTATCCCTCTGATCTGTCCCTGTCTACACACACACACAAACACAGCCAGCCGAGGGTTAAGAAAGTACTTGGCAAGCACACAGGTCGTTATCTCAAACTTGGCAACAATATAAGCACCGTCTGCCAAGTGCTTTACTGCAACAGATAACATAAAATTACATACACATTGCAAATAGTCCAGCAAAACAATATCCCTTTGGCAGCTTCAGACGTTGTTCAAGTGACTAGCCAGAGTTAGTTTTTGTTCGTCACGGAGTTTTACCAGCCACCACCCTCTCTTATATAGTCTCTGGGGTGTGGTCCAGTGACTCAGCTCTAATCCCTAGCACGCCTCCTTAACTGTTGCAACCGTTTATCACGCCTTCGTTGATGTGCATCCAGGAATGACATCTCTCCTTCCTCACTCTCATCCAAGACACCTGGCTCCTGGCTAATCTCCTCTCCCTTGGCCGGCACCTGAGACAGTGCCAGAGGGGAGGGGCCTGGAGAGGGAGGCCTGGCTGACTCCTCTCCCTCATGTTCAGAGCCTTCTTCCTCCAATGAGATAGGCTCAGAGGGCGGGGCCACAACACCCTCAGCTCCAGCGTGGCAACACTGAAGCCGCAAAAATGGCCTTGGTCAAGTCAGCTTCAGGACTAGAAAAGTTTTAAAGATGGTGGATTTTGTTAGGTTTACTTGCCTAGATCAGTTGAACAGGATTCATTGGTTTTATGTCTACAAAAGTTATGCTATCCTAATTTTACCTATTTATTGATTTATCTTTAAACTTGTAGATATTTTGCTGTATTTTCTCTTTCAATTTACAGACTGGTCCCTGACCAAAATCGTCATCTGTTTTCTTCTGTTATTTAATTCCACCTTAACAAACAAATAATGCCTTTTTTAAATGAAGAAAAAATATCTACTTTTTTTTCAAAATTGAAATGTCCTAACAGTAGAACCCAAAGACAAACTTTTGATAACTATAATGAATAAAAGTGATTTTCAAGGGTTTTGTTCTGGTTTGGAACTTTGTAAGAGAAAAGAATGTCATATGAATAAAAATAGCCACCCATCTCTTAACAAAGGCAAACCAGAATCAGCTGTATCCATACTGAGGATTGACATTTCAGACTGATGTCAAAATTCTCTCTTGAGATTGGAATGTATGGAAAGTTTTTCTAAGGGATGTGTCAGGGAAATACTTTAAGAGCTGACCAGCTGTTATGATGCTGTAGTACTGTAATGCTGGCATAATGATGCAATAGTAGGAATGAGATGTTTGGGGAAAAATTCTCCTGTCTCACTTCTTGTCTCGTTTTCAGAGTTTTCACCCCATTTGTGACTTTTTCCATTGGGCACTTGCTTGTTGACTCACTCAGAGTTTGGAGAGATGAAGTCTCTTCTTGTTGCCATTATCCAAATCATAGTGATTTATTTAATCTCTTTGTGCTAAATCTCAAAACACATTTTGGATTGCTTTCAGATATCGCACAAACACAGCCATAACAGGCTTCCACTTTGACATCATATCAACACCTCATTGGGTAATATCTTTGCACTGGAAAATCTTGGGGGCATAAAATGCCCAAGAAAACATTGAAAGCTTTTATGACAGGCAGGGGATGCAGATATGAAGGCTTGTACAGACTCTGTCAGGATTACAAAACCTTTGGAGCTTCTGTCTTGGAAGAGGGCTTTGGTCTCTTCCATCTCTTCCTATCACTGTGTCTTCAAAGCAAGGCTGGAGACTCCATCAGGAACACAAGTCATGTTGCTGCTTCTCCTGCTTCTGCTGCCACAGGAAATTCTGGCAAGTCTCAGAGCCAAGTGCATCCTGAACCTGAAGAGGGACGAGGTGCATCCAGAGAACTATTACAAGCCAGGAGAGTTTCTCATTGGTGGCATCGTCTCTGCAACGAGGATGAAGCTTCTACCAATAAGCTTCAACAAATCTCCTTTGACTCAAATTTTTCTGTATGTCAAATTTTATGCACAAACTTAGAGCCTCTCCATTCCACCCTGAGTTCTAATTTTTCAGCTGCCTCTTTTACAATGAATGACCTCTTTGATCTGCTAGTTCTTCTCTCTTTCTGTCTCAGTTCATCCTTGGTTCATCCATTCCAGCTGATGAACCTGATTTGAAATTCTCAAATAAGTAATCAGTAGAGATCTTCTGTTTTTCTTGACTTTGAAGAAGAAGTATCTGCTTTTCTTGACATCCTCTCAGCAGAGTTGGACTGTGGATGGAGAAGAGAGGATGGTTCTTCTCTTCTAACACTCTCATGCCCAATAAGGTCATCAGGATGGGTAGAAAAATGCAGAAATGTTGACTTTTTTGTCTGAAGTACAAATGAGATAAGCTTGATTATTTCATTCTGTACCACCAATTAAATGAATGGATCCCAGTTCAGAATTGACTTTTCTTAAATGTGTGAATCTCATTTGAGTGGATGCCAGCATCCCAATCATACAATGAGTTATTTGTCAGCTAAGTCTCTATGGCTAAGCTAAGTTTAGATATAGGCCATTTAAACACCTCCAGAAATTTAGTACTTACTGCACTTGTTAAGAGTGATAGTTGTTCATTTTATGTGTCATTGTGGGTGTCTCTGCCTGTATGTGTCCTTTAATGATTCTATATTTCATGTGGAATAATAGGTCACACTTCCAATGATTAATTATTGGGGAGATAAATAGGCAAAGGTATAGAAAGTGATTGAAAATCTTAATACAACAGCAAGAATAAGGACAATATGAAGAATAAGACAAAACTGAATTTGAAACTGAATTATGTAGAAATGGTGAACATGTAACAACAAAAATGTATAAAGTTTTAAAGATTTGACACAGACGATGAACAGGTTCAATTTTTATGACTAAATGCACTGTTAAATTCAGATGTTAAAGAAAGATGCAGAGAATTTGTGTAATTGGTATTCGGTTTACACTCTGTCATAAGTTAAGAGATTTTTTTTTTTTTGAAATAAAATGATGTAAACATATTTCAACCAATGCAGGAATTGTGAAGCACATTGGGAAACATTTTTTCATGCAGGGTGGACCTGTGAGAAAGCACAGGAATTTTAGATACAAATTGACACAACAATGCAAAGAACTTGAAAGGCTAAAAATTGTTAAGAAACCAAAAAAAATTTTTACTGGGACTTCTGAGCAAAGAATTGGAAAACATTCATCATGTTTATAAATGGTAACCTCTCAGCCTTAGGTGGATTAAAAATACAGCTGTTCAATTAACAGTTAAATACTCTTTTGCTTCCATTGATTATGTCCTGATACATTCATACTTTCAGGAAACCATCATCAGAGTACTGGAAAATGCTATCCTTCCTTTTCGCAATCCAAGCGATCAACAAGAATCCCAACATTTTGTTCAATGTCACCTTGGGATACAACGTCTATGACAATTATTTCAGACCACAAATGACCTTGGAGGCATTGTTGGACCTGCTATCAGAGGGGGAGGCCAATGTTCCCAACTACAGCTGTGGAAGGCAGAGAAACACCGTGGCTGTTCTCGAAGCGGCTGGTACTGATATCTCCATCCAGTTTTCAACCATGTTGGGAACCTACAAAATCCCACAGGTGTGTCTTTGTTGGGAAGACCATTTTTAGACATGTAACTTACAGCCAGATGTCCCCTGTTATAAATGAACAGTTCTATTGTGAGAATTGCATGAAGTAAGGATGAAGATTCTATTAAACGGAAGAGAAGGATCAGAGCATACAATCCCCTCCCTGATACGCTCGTAATGCAGACTGTGCATCTCTTCTGGCTCTTTGCAACAGCCGAATGCTGCACTGAAGTGAGAAGAGAAACGATGTAAGGCAGAATGACCAGAGATGCCTTACAAAAGGTTATTCATTGCAAGGAGTGGAACAATTCCTCCATTAAGGCTAGATTATGTTTTTATGGTCTCCAATAAAATCAAGTTAACTTTATTTTGCCTTTTTCAGATCTATCATGGTTTTGATTCCCAGGTTGTGAATAATGAAAATCCTTTCTTCTACCCAATGCTCCCTGATGAAGGTGCCCAGTACCCAGGGATGGTGAAGCTGGTCCTCCATTTCAGATGGACCTTGGTGGGTCTCCTTGCTCCAGACGCTGAGAACGGAGAAAGGTTCATGAGGATGATGACTTCCCTGCTGGTCAGGAATGGCATTTGCCCAGTTATATCACAAACCTTTTCCCCAGCTTCTTGGAAAGCCAACATGGACTGGGATTTATACCACAGTTGGAGAAAAGTGAATGTCTACATTATTGGTGCAGACGTGAGTTCATTCACTATAGGAATTTTGCTTATGTATATAGTATTTGAAAGGCTTATTGAACCTCCTAGAGGAAAAGTCCTGCTCACCACAATCCGCTGGGACTTCAGTGTTTATTTGGAGAAAGAATCTTTTCCTGTCAAATACATCCATAGCATATTTTCCTTTCCTATGAAGAAAAATCAATTTGCAAAGTATTTGAAGATTCGTTCTTTAATGGTGCACAAAACAGAGACCTTCTTCCTGTGTTCCTACACCAATGATGCCTTTTCGGTGAAAGTCTGGAGACGGTGCAGGCAGAGAGAAGATCTGGAAGCTCTCAAAGAAGAGGAGAGAGATCGAATCCTGACTTGGGACAACTATTTCATTTACAACACAGTCTGGGCTGTGGCAAGGGCCTTAAATGCAGCATATTTATCTAGATCCAGGAACACATTTAAAACTGGTAAAAATGTGAAAACTCCAAAGCTGAAGGCATGGCAGGTACTTATTTTCTATTGCATAGCTCTCCATTGCAGTTGAGAATCTATGTTACTATTGTAAGAATCTGACAATAATTATATTGTATTCTGAATATAAAAATTACATTAAATTCCAATTTTCCATTGCACTCCTTTCTTTTCTTTTCTTTTTTTAATTTTTAAAGTTTTTTTTATTTTAAACACATTAAAAACACATTAAAAATCAAACATATACATACAACAAAGAATAACACAAAAAAGAAAAATATCACTTTTCTTTTCAGCTATACACAGCGGTCTGCTCTTTCTATACATCAATATTTACAAATATTTAAGTATAAACTTATTTGACATTCATTTTCTACTTTATATCATTTCTTCTTTATTAACAAAAGATCATATACATTTTCCCCCTCCTTTCTTCATTCATTTAAATTATTTCCTTATATTTCAAGCATTCATACCATCTATTCCAAACCTTATAATACTTTGATTCTTCTTTCCCCTTAATTTCTTTAGTTAATTTATCTAATTCTGCACATTCTAGAATTTTTTTAATTAAATCCTCTTCCGTTGGTAGTGTTTCCTTCTTCCAATATTGTGCGTATACAATACGTGTTGCAGTCAATATATGCAATATAAGGTACTGTATTTCTTTAGTATAATTGTCTATTGAAATTCCTAACAGAAATTGTTTCGGTTTTCCCTCTATTGGATTCTGAGTTATTTCTACTATCCAAGTTTTGATTTTCTTCCAGAATTTTTGTGCCATCGTGCAGGTCCACCATTGATGACAGTATGTTCCATAGCCAGTCTTGCATTGCTCTCCTTTCTGCAATTCATTTCACCCTGGTCATTTATTTTCCAATTTATTTTTACAGGCTTCTTGGTAAAATATATTTCTATTCTACCTCTTTCTTCTTTAACCCCCTTTTTTTTACAAGCAGAACCATTACCGTATCAGTCAGAGTCTAAACAAATTTGCTGTGCATATTAAACTGTTTAACATCTCTGATCCCCTCACTTCCTAGACTGCCCTTTTGCTCCAGGACAGCCTTTAACCAGAGTGGGACTCATTCTTTGGCCAAGAATCCCACTGATTTTCCTTCCCTTAGCCATCCTCAAAGTGAGCAAAGACTTTTCTCTTCCTATCTGCCCATTGACCTGCACAACAGTTATTTTCAGCATTGTTGCCATCTGGGGCATCTGATTTCATTTTGGTTCCATTGAGAGAATTCCACCAATGTGTTTGTGGAAAACATCCATTTCCTTTCAGGTTTTAACTTTGGTGCTCATTAGTTCACACTGGATGTATCCTTTGCTATACTTCCCTTTGGTTTTCTAAACTCTGCAGTAACAACTATGAATGGGAGAGATAAAAGGACATCGTTGACCATTGTTATTTTCCAAATCATTCTTGGTTCTTCTAAGAAAATACTTATTCTATATTTCCCAGTGCAGATCCTTCATTCCAGCTCAATTGAAGGAGTCTTGCCAGAGAGCTTTCTGTATCTATGTAATGTTGCCCATTTTCTCTTCCATTCCAGCTTCATTTTTTCCTTCAAACCTCTCAGTTTTATAATAATTCCATCGATGGGGTATATTTGGATGAGACTGGAGAGCTGGTAGCAGACCTGGACATTGAGAACATGTTGATTTTCTCCAATCTCTCTTTTATCCAAGTGGCTGTTGGGAAGCTAGAAAAAGTGGGTTCCTTGGATTTCAAGTTGATGATGAACCAGAATGATATTGCAAAGATGGAGATGATGAACAAGGTGGAGGAAAGACTTCATTCTGTTTTTTTAAAATAAATAAATAAATAAAAAGTCTTATCAAGAGGACTGCAGAGTTGGGGGCAGAGACAGGCTTGGGATGTCATCTCACTTTTCCCAGAGTGGAAGTATATTTCTTTGTTAAATATTCAGGTCTCTATCAGAAAAATATCCTTAGCTATTCCAGTTAACTGTTTATCAGACTTCTGCAAGGGAGCTAGATTTAAATCATGGGGGGAAAGGGTTAATTTTGCCAAAGCAGCAAATCCATTCAACTTCCTTTTCAGTAGGTTAAAATAAGATTGTATTGGGAGAAGAATTGGAAGAGAAGATAAATAGGCAAACAACAAGCAGCTAAGTCAGTTTGATCAGCTCTAATATTCTTGGAGACTTCAAATTTAGCTAAACCTTGAACTGGAAATCTCTAAACTTTTCCTTTTACCTCTTTTAGGAAATAAAATAATTCATGTTATGGGTGTTATTTTCCCCCTCTTTCTGGCCAGCCCCAACCTCCTTCCAGGTGTGTGGAAAGCTGTTTTCCTGGATTCATGAAGGTGGCTCAGGAAGGGAAGCCCATCTGCTGCTACAATTGTCGTCCTTGTGCAGAAGGATCCATCTCCACCATAGAAGGTGGGTGACAGCAGGAGGAGAAAGGGACAGACTTTGGGGAAGACCAGAGATTTCCCCTAAGAATCTCCATGAACATGCATTTTGGAAAATTTGGCCAGAGTGGGTCCCACTTTCTGAGTCTTGATCGAGATCAGTGGTGGGTTCCTCCCGGTTCCGCCCAGTTCCGCCGAGCCGGTAGCAGTGACAATATGACATCACCGAACCAGTTCTGCCACCCCCTGTGCCCCCCCCATTATTCTTACCTTTTATTTGGCCCCAACCCCAATCTATTGCTGCCTCCTGAGTCCCAGCTGATGGGCTATAAGGAAAAAAAACTGTTTAAACTCTTGCCGCGGGGCTTCAAAGGGCCACTGATCAGTGGTAAAAGGCAGTTTGGTGGTAGACCGGTGCCTCCAAAAACAAATGAGTAGACCGATGCCTGCAAAAATAAATGGGTAGACCAGTGCCTGCAAAAATGCATAAGTAGACCAGTGCCTGCAAAAAATAAATAGGTAGACCAGTACAGCTCTGCAAGCAGTTAAAAGCCTGGTAGACCAGTATCTCTGCTAAATCCTAAAGAATTGTAACATGACCATCAAGCCACGCCCACAAAATAAGCCTGGTAGTAAAGCCTGGTAGAACCGGTAGTAAAAAAATTTAGAACCCACCCCTTATCGAGATATACATCTATGTCATAGTGGATTATAAGAAAATATCTTGGAGATTAATCTGGTATATAGGTCAAGGAAACAGGGATACAGATCATGGATAAATCTATGGGATAAGTAAGGGTTGAGTGTTGTGAGAGAAATGACATCTCTTACTCTTTATTTTTCACAACACATATTCCATGTAATCTTTCAAATTACATGTAATCTTTCAAATTACTATTGACTCCATTGCTCTGAATAGTTTCTAGATTCCAGAAAATAATGATGGAACTTTGATTGAATCTTTGTAGGAGGATTGAACAGATTCTTGCAAGTGTCCAGCTACAGTTTCATGTTTTAGCTACTTGCCTTTAATCAAAGGATGTATTTCTTTGTGAAAGGAATCTCACAGTGTCTTTGATGTGTGCTTCATTCTACTTGCTGAGGTGCTTCATTCTACTTGCTGAGGTGGGGGAGGAGTTGGTAGCCTTATGTAATAATCCTTTGACTGCTCCATCTGTTCAGGTGATGCCTTTTTTTGGTCAGCCTCAGGTGACTCCTGGTGTTGTGGCCTGCTGGCAGCCAGCGGAGCTGGCAGCAGAGTCAGACAGTGAGGAAGTTGGGAAGGAACATGGGCCAGTCTTGGGGGCTGGGGAACTCTCGGACGAGGGCTCTGCATTGGAGGCAGAAAGGGAGCTAGACACCAGTGAGGCAGAGGAACAGCTGGAGCCTGTTCCCAGTTTGTGCATGTGCAGAGCTGCCAGAAGACAAGAACAACTAAGAAAGCAGGGTCGACTTGGGAGTAAAGCCATAACTTGCAGGTGGTTGTCCCCTCCCGTAGGAAACAAAAGAGGAGTGAACAGGGAGTGGGCTTTTGCAGGAAACAATTCATTCATTTGGTCATTTCAAGAGTGGGAAGATCTGTCTGTGAATCCCAGAGACTCTGTGCCAGGTTTTGCCTTGCACTGCATTGGGAAACTGTTGACATGGCAGCTTTCCAAGCGAGATAAGGTCTGTATTGATAAATATTCCTCTGAAAGACTGTTTGCCAGGCCTTGCTGACTGTGAATGAAAGGAATTCACAGTCGCGCAAATAAAAGGTGCTTTGCCGCTCTGCATCTTGAACCGCCGGTAGACGATCCGGCGGTTCAGGGATTTGAGGTCTAAAATCGCCCTCCACCCCCCTGAGGACTTTCGAATAACGAACAAGCGTGAATAGAAGCCTTGTCCGCGCTGCCCCTGGGGCACAGGTTCGATGGCCCGAATCTCTAGCAGGTGACGGATGGCAGAGGCCACCAAGAGCCTGGATGGTCGGCTCTGCGAGACTCTGCTTTGTGCTTTTTAGGGAAGCCCAGGTCAGAACACCTGGATTGATACTTCTGAGTCTGACATTGCAAAGGTTCTGCTGAAGGTTCCTCTTAAAGCAATTTGCAAACTCATGGCCCATGGAGAGGGGAGGGGAGGGGAAGGGAGGGGAGGAGAAGAGTGAAGAGGAATCATGAGTTGGGGTTGAGCCAAACTTCCTTCTTGATCTTATTGGAAGATGTTCCTCTTCTTGATAACAAAAAATGAGGAATGCATTCTGATTTCTTCACTCCATATCCAACTCATCTTCAAGGGCCACTTCAGCTAATGTTTCTTTCTCCATTTGCAAGTGTTCGTCCACTTCAGCTAGAATAAGGTACATTAGTAGTCCTTCACATGTACTTATTTTCACTATAGGCTGAACCTCATTGGTGCCTTAAAACATTGACAAAAGGCTGGGCTCCAATTTTCAAGAGGTTCAGCAGTGAAAAGGTAAAATGGTGGAACTGCCTTCCTTCCTTCCTTCCTTCCTTCCTTCCTTCCTTCCTTCCTTCCTTCCTTCCTTCCTTCCTTCCTTCCTTCCTTCCTTGAATCCTCCCTCCCTCCTTTCTTCTCTCTCAACAAGTTCATTGATAAAATGGTAACAGTAAAAAAGAAATGAAATATTAAGATGTTCTAGCTGGAGGGAAATATATTGACTTCACCTACACACAATCATTCACACCAAAAACAAGTTTACCCAAACAACGCAATTTATTAAATGACATGTTAAAGGGAGACTCTACTCTTGCTCTTTTTCAGATGCAGACAAATGTACCAAATGTCCAGAAGATCAACATCCAAACACCTGTCGAGTTCACTGTATCCCAAAGATTAAAAGTTATCTTTCTTATAAGGAAAATCTGGGGATCATCCTGACTTCCATTGCCTTGTCCCTCTCTTTAACCACAGGCTTTGGCTTGGGGATCTTCATTAAATTCATGGAAACACCAATTGTCAAAGCCAACAACCGGGACCTCTCCTACATGCTCCTGGTCTCCCTCCTGCTTTCCATTTTGACCTCCTTCCTGTTCATTGGCCGGCCAAGGAAGGTGACCTGCCTCCTCAGACAAACAGCCTTCAGCATTGTCTTCTCACTTGCCATTTCTTCAATCTTGGCCAAAACCATCACAGTGGTGTTAGCCTTCTTGGCCACAAAACCAGGGAATAAAGTGCAGAGATGGTTGGGGAAGAGCTTGGCCAACTCCATTGTCTTTTCTTCTTCTGGTCTCCAAGCTCTCATCTGCAGCATCTGGTTGGGCACTTTCCCCCCATTCCCTGACTCTGACATGAACTCCCAACTGAGAGAAATCATCCTACAATGCAATGAAGGTTCTGTCACCATGTTTTATGTTGCCCTTGGGTACATGGGCTTCCTGTCTGCTGTCTGCTTCACAGTGGCTTTTCTGGCCAGGAATCTCCCTGGGGCCTTCAACGAAGCCAAGCTGATCTCCTTCAGCATGCTGGTCTTCTGCAGTGTCTGGGTGTCCTTTGTGCCTGCCTACCTGAGCACCAAAGGGAAGTATACGGTGGCTGTCCAGGTCTTCTCCATCTTGGCCTCCAGTGCTGCATTGCTGGGCTGCATTTTCATCCCTAAATGCTATATTATTATTTTTAGAGCAGATCTGAATACCAAAGAACATCTGATGTCAAAATGAAATAGAAGAAAATGACTTTTACAAATTCATTATTTTTCAGAAATGGCATTTAGTAGTGTCAATTAACAGGTTTTGACCATTTAAATATTTATTTATTGAACTTATATGATTGCCATCTTGCCTAAAGATGGCTCTAGGCAGCTTACAATCAATAAGCACAAGATGAAACTTTAAAACCTTCAAATAATAAAGAGTATGACTCAAATTGTTTTAAAATTGATAAAGGTGGGGAGCAGTGAGGAAGAAGATGCGCAGGTGGGGCATGTGTCCCACCTATTCCTAAAGCTACTCCTATTCCTATTCTTCCATATTCCTAAATATTCCTAAAACAAAATACCAAGTTTTATTTTTAGTCACAATAATGTGGATAAAATCAGATTCCGTATGAATGGGACTGTTTGGTAGGGAAATGGAAACATAAGGAATGTGGCCTTGCAACTCAGAGTGACATGTGGGAAGTTTCCTCATCACTTTTTCTGTGGGCGTGGCTTGTTGGGGGGGAGTCATGTGACTGGGTGGGTGTGGCCAACTTGACATCACTCTGGCTCTTCACTGGCCCCTCCCCTCCCAGCCACTCCTTGTCACGAATGGCAGGAAAATGGAGAGGGGATTATTCCTGCCTACCATCCTTCCCTCAGTCTGTGCTGAGATTGAGGAACAGATGACAGGCAGAAAAATCCCCTTCCCCATTTTCCTGCCTTTCACAAAAACGGCTCCATTCCAGTTGCTTCCCCCCATCCCCCACCCTCCTGGGGACTACCTTAAAAGGAACAGGCTGCAGCAGCTCCGTTCTGAATGGATGGAGAAAAGTTAGCATTCTCTCTGCTGCATTTAACATTGAATTCTGTGGAATATCGAGCAGCTGGAAGAGGTGAATGGCGACTGATCAGGCGTGATAGGACTGTCAGATGTATGGCGAGATCTACATCCTAAAGAAAAACAATATACTTACTTCTCCCCCAGGCATCGGTCGTGGTCACAGATTGACATGTTTTGATCAACATCAGAGATTAAAGAAATGATTAAAGAATTGGAGATAGGTATGAATGTATGGGCAGACCACCATCCTATAATAATCAAATGGGCAGGGGTTAAAAAAAAAAGACCGAGATGGTCCATGAGAGCTGAATTAATGAAGGATGAGGATTTTGTTAATATGATAAAAATGGAATTACAATTTTTTTTATGGAAAACAAAAGAGAGGATACTTCTTTACAAAATACTTGGGACACTGCTAAGGCCGTAGTGCGAGGATTGGCAATAAAATACTCAGCCCGCAAGTGGAAAGAAGAAAGGTCAAAGAGAGTGGAGCTAATATCAGAGTTAGAAAAAGTGGAAGAGGTGTTGAGATTAGACCCACGAAATCTTAAATCCAAAGAGAAAATAGAATTAATTATACACGAGATATCATTAATAGACCAAGAAGAGTTGGCAGACAAAATTAGGAAAAGCAAACAAAGACAATTTGAACATGCGAACAAAGCTGGGAAATGGTTAAGTTATAGACTAAAGAAAGAGGCAGAGGCAAGAAAAATAGAATACCTACAGGATAAAAATGGAAATTTGGCAGTTAATAGGAATCAAAAAGTAAAAATAGCCCAGGAAATTTACGGTGCCCTATATGGAGAAGAAAGATGTCAAGAAAATAAACTTGGGGAATATCTCCAGAAACTTCAATTGGAACCGATCCCCGACTCTTTTGAACACACTTTAAATAAAGAGATTACTATTGGCGAAATTGAAAGAGCTATTAAGATGCAAGCGAGGGGGAAGACCCCTGGGCCTGATGGTCTCCCAAGTGAACTATACAAAAGTATTATTGACTTGCTGAGTCCTCAACTAAAGGAGGTATTCAACGAGGCCTTAACAGATGCCAAGATACCTCAGTCCTGGAGGGAAGCTTATATTTCATTGATCTCAAAGCCCAACTCGGACCTATCACTATTTCAGAACTACAGACCAATCTCGCTCTTAAATGTCGATTATAAGATCTTTATGACAGTATTAGCAGAAAGACTCAAAATACTCAAAAAATATCAGGACCAAAATGGCTTTCTACCTTATAGACAACTTCGAGATAACGTAAGAGTAATTTTAAATGCGATGGAGTATTATGAAAGGTATTCAGACAAAGATATGGCAATGGTATTCGTAGACGCCCAAAAGGCCTTTGATAGGGTCAACTGGAGTTTTATTACACAACAATTAAAAATTATGGAATTTGGCTCTAAATTTATGAATACAATTCAGGCTATATATACTAAACAGTCATCTAGGTTGCTATTTAATGGAACAATCTCCGATGAGATTAAAATCACCAAAGGTACTAGACAGGGTTGCCCTCTCTCACCGTTATTATTTGTTTTAACTTTGGAATCACTTCTCAATATAATCAGGCAAGATAAGGATATTAGAGGCCTGAGGATTAGGGGAGAAGAATACAAGCTTCAAGTGTTCGCTGATGATCTTGTATTCATCTTGGAAGACCCCCTAACTTCAGGTCCGATACTGCTAAGGAGAATTGAAGAATATGGAGAAGTTGCAGGATTAAAAATTAACAAAGATAAAACTAAAATGATATCCAAAAACTTAACAGAGGATCAAAAAAATAAGGTGCAGGAAGCTATGGGACTTAAATTTACTAAGAAGGTAAACTATTTATGGATTTGGATGACAAACAAATGCTCTAATATTAAAGAGACCAATTACTTTAAACTATTGGCTGATACAGTAGAGGACCTAGATAGATGGAAGAATATACAGCTTTCACTTTTGGGCAGGGTTGCTGCAATCAAAGCCCATATCCTCCCACGGTGGATTTTTCTATTTCAAACGGCTCCTGTAAATTTGGATAAAAAATTCTTTAGAAAACTGGAACAGGCAAATTTATCTGGCAAGGGAAAAAACCACGAATTAAGAGAAAAATGTTACAGGAACACAAAACGAGGGGGGGCTTGGGGCTCCCAAATTGGGAGTTATATTACCAAGCCTCGTCCCTTCTTTGGATAAGAGACTGGGCATCCCTTTCGAGAAAACGTATATTAACGATTGAGGGATTTGATCTTCACCAAGGCTGGCACTCAGCTTTGTGGGCACAACAAGGAAAACAATCTAAATATTTTACTAACCACTATATTAGAAGAATTTTAATAAAAATATGGGAAATATGAAGAAACAAACTTATACCCAAGTTCTTAAATGGGTGGTCCCACTGGAGATAGCAACCTAGCCGACAGTTTATAATATAAAAAGAAATTGGACCTACAATATGGATGGAGGAGGGAACTTAATATCAAGAAAGAAACTTCAAGTAAAAGGAATAGATATAGATTGGTGATCATATGCCCAAATTCAAGCTAGATTCAGAAAAGACAAACAAGAGTATGGTATTTACCAAATGACACAACCGTTAGATAGACTCCTTCTGGGTGTTGAAACAAAATTTATATCTAAGACCTATAATCTTTTGTTATCAAGTTATACAGCTGAGGAGATAGTAAAAGATACGATGATTTCCTGGGGAAGAAATTTAGGAAGATCGACACAACTTGAAGAATGGCAGGGAATGTGGAATAGATCAATGAAATTGACATTATCAGTGGCATTTAAGGAGAACTTTTATAAAATGATCTATAGATGGTACCTCCCACCAGATAGGATAACTAAAATGTTCCCGGGATCCTCGGATAAATGTTGGAAGTGCAATTCGGCCAGGGGTACTTTCTTACATCAGTGGTGGACCTGCCCTCAGATCAGGAAATTTTGGGAAAAGATTCAAAAATAGTTGAATGAGATAATAGGTGCAAGTTTCCCCCTAACTCCAGATTCTTACTTGGAATCAAACTAAAAGATGTGGGCAAACAAGACTGGCATTGATTCATCCATATTACAACAGCTGTGAGAATGGCACTTGCCCAACATTGGAAAAATGTAAATACACCATCAGATCTATTTATAATAAACAAGATATTGAATTGTGCCGAACTGGACAAATTATCATATATCCTAAGAAACAAAAAAGAATCCATCTATTACAGCAATTGGGAACACTGGTATTTATGGTTAAGGAAGAGGACAAATATAGAATAAATAACATAGTATTAAATATATACTTTATTATAATGAGATAGCGTTTAGTATTTAAAATAGTCAACGCTAATTGAACAAAAGGATTTACCGGGATGGAACTATGAATAAGTATTTGTGGGTTTGATACAACCCCCGGTTTGTCCTTCTCTGTGGTTGTCTTTATGTGTTGTGTTGTATACCTATATATAACTTATATTTGTTCAAAAATTACACTATATGTTTTTTTATCTGTAAATAATTAATAAAGATTAAAAAAAAAAAGGCAGAAATCCCCCGAGGGAATTGTCTTCACAATCCTCTCATTGTTCTCTTCTCACATGCTCCATTGATCGGAACCATCCTGACATCATGTAGTTCAAGCTCAGCCTGAACTGCCTTCCAAAGCTGCTTCGGATGTATTTATTGCTTTATTGGATAGTGGTCCAATGCCCAGAGTCACTTTCTGTGGGATTGCTGGCCATATAAATACAATTAATCAATCACTAAGCACACATCAACAACAGGAGTCTTTGGTGTGCTCTGATCTTGCTTCTTTTCTTGCAGACGTTTCATTACCCAAATTAAGTAACATCATCCGTGTTATTTGATGCTACTTGCACTTATGATGTAACCTAGTTTGGGTACTGAAATGTTTGCAAGAAAACAACCAAGCTCAAAGGGCACCAAATACCCTTCATTTCAACCTGAGCTACAAACTTTCTCCTTTATTGACATCAACGACAATAACAGGCCTAGCCTGATCTTGAGGCAGTTGGGGCCATCTGGATCTCCAGATCTTCCACAGGGCAGGGGATGCCAAAGAGAAGGGCTGATTTCTGGGTCCAACAGGATGATATGGTTTCATATGGTTTTTCCCGAATGCCATCACTCTGCTAAACAAATAATTCCCTCAACACTATCAAACTAGTTACTAAGTCTGCACTACTATTAATCTTCTCATCGTTCTTATCACCCATCTCCTCCCACTTATGTCTGTATGACTGTAACCTTTTTGCTTGTATCCTTACGATTATATTGACTGTTTCCTAATATGATTTGATTGCTTATTTGTACCGTATGACAATCATTAAGTGTTGTACCTTATGATTCTTGACGAATGTATCTTTTCTTTTATGTACACTGAGAGCTTATGCACCAAAGACAAATTCCTTGTGTGTCCAATCACACTTGGCCAATAAAGAATTCTATTCTATTCTATTCTATTCTATTCTATTCTATTCTATTCTATTCTATTCTATTCTATTCTATTCTATCCTATCCTATCCTATCCTATCCTATCCTATCCTATCCTATCCTATTCCATTCCATTCTATTCTATAGGGGATGCCAAGAATCTCCCTCTGCTAGCCTAGTTCTGGGCCACATTGGATGCCAAAAAATTAATAACTTCCCCCTCTCCATTTTCCGACTGATTCTTTACCTGGATCTAACCAAGGACTGCAGAGTATCAAATAAAGTAGACAAGTTTTATAGATGGTAGATTTCATTAGGTTTGGTTGCCAAGAGCATCTCCACAGGTTTCATAGGTTTTACATCTGAAAATATTATGCTATCCCAATTTTACCTATTTATTAATTTATCTCTAAAGATGTACATATTTTGCTAGGTACTTTCTATCTCTCTTTTTGTACTGGTCCCTGACCATAATCATCATCTTGTTTCTTCTGTGATTTAGTTCTATCTTTAGAAACAATGAACAGCTTTTTTTCTTGAATAAACAATGGCTACTTTTTTCAAAATTGAAATGCCCCAATAGCAGAATCTGAAGTCAAACATTTGATGTCTACATTGAATAAAAAATAATTTTGGGGGATTTTGTTCTGGTTTGGTAGATTGTGAGAGAGAAGAAGTAGTCATGTGAACAAGAGCAGCCTCCCATCTTTTAACAAAGGCAGCCAAAGTCCACCACAAACAGGATCAACTATGTCCATATTGAGGATTAACATTTCAGATTCATCCCAAAATTCTCTCCGGAGAGTTGAATGAATCAGGAGATTTTCTAAGGGATGTTTGGGAGAAAGTTCTCCCTTCTTGTTCCTTGGCTTATTTTCACAGATTCACCCTATTTCTGACTCCACCCATTGGGCACCTGCTTGTTGACTCAGTCAGAGTTTAGAGAAATGATGTATTTTCTTGTTGCCATTATCAAAATCATAGAGATTTATTTATTCTCTTGGTGCTAAATCTCAAAAGACATTTTGGATTGCTTTCAGATATCACACAGCCATAACAACTTTCCACTTTGATATATCATACGAAAGCCTTGTTGGCTGATCTCTTTGCACTGGAAAATATTGGTGGCATAAATGGCCCTTTAGAAAGAGAGAACCTTGAATGATTTTAAGACATGCAGGGGCTGCAGATGTGAAGGCTTGTCTGGACTCTGTCTGGAATAGGAAATCCCTGGAGCTTCTGTCTTGGAAGTGGGCCTTGGTTTCTTCCAACTCTTCATTTAATTGTTTCTTCAAAGCAAGACTGGAGACTCCATCAGGAACACAAGTCATGTTGCTGCTTCTGCTGCTTCTACTATCCCAGGAAGTTCTGGGAAGTCTCAGACCCAAATGTCTTCTGACTCTGAAGAGGGACGATGTGCATCCAGAGAACTATTACAAGCCAGGAGAGTTTCTCATTGGTGGCATTGTCTCTGCAACGAGGAAGGTGCTTTCATCATTAAGCTTCAACAAATCTCCTTTGACTCAAATTTCTATGTACGTCAAATTTTATGTACAGAATTAGAGCCTCTCCATTCCACCCTAAATTCTAAAGTTTTAGCTGCCTCTCTTACAATGAATCATCTCTTTGATCTGCTAGTTTTTCTCTCTTTCTGTCTCATTTCATCCTTGGTTCATCCATTCCAGCTGATCAACCTGATCTGAAATTCTCAAATAAGTAATCAGTAGAGATTTTCTGTGTTTCTTGGCTTTGAAGAAGAAGCATCTGCTTTTCTTGAGATCCTCTTAGCAGAGCTGGACTGTGGATGGAGAAGAGAGGATGGTTCTTCTCTTCTAACACTCGCATGCCTAATAAGGTCATCAGCCTTGGTAGAAAAATTCAGTAATGTTGACTTTTCCTCTGACGTAAAAATGAGATAATTTTATCCTGTACCACCAATTAAATGAATGGATCCCAGATCAGAATTGAATTTCTTAAATGTGTGAATCTCATTGAGTGGATGCCAGCGTCCTAATCATACAAAGAATTAGCAAAGTTAGCTAGGTCTCTATTGTGGGCATACAAGTCATATAAACATCTCCAGCATTTAAGCATTTACTCCATTTGTTAACAGTCACAGTTACTTATTCTATGTGTCATTGTGGGGGTCTCTGTCTCTATCTGTCCTTTAATGATTGTATATTTCATGTGGAATAATAGGTCAAACTTTTAATTATTAATTATTGGAGAAGATAAATAGGCAAAGGGATAGAAAGAGATTGAAAGTCAGTCTGAAATGTTAATACAACAGCAAGAATAAGGACAATGTGAAGAATAAACCGAACTGAATTTGAATGAATTACGTACAAATGGTGAACATGTAATAACAACAATGTATAAAGTTTTAAGGATTTGAAACAGAAGACGAACAGGTTAAATTTGAATGACTGAATGCACTATTACATTTGGATATTAAATAGAGACAGAGAATTGTGGTAACAAATATTCAGTTTACACTGTCATAATTTAAGATATTTTTTTTAAAAAAATAAAATGATCTATTCTCTGTATATGACACCAGAGAAATTATCAAAAAGGTATAAACTTATTTCAAACCAATGCAGGAATTGTGAAAAGCATGGGGAAATATTTTATCATGCAAGGCAGATTTGTGAGGAAACTGAGAAATTTCAGATAGAAATTGACAAATAATGCAAAGAATTTAAAAGGGTAAAAATTGTAAAAAAATCAGATTCTTTTTTCTTGGGACATCTGAAAAATGAATTAAAATGCATTGATAATGGATGAATTTTATACATGATAACTGCAGTGAGATTATTATATGCTGAAGGATGTAAGAATCTGGAATTCCCACAGTGAAGGACTAGATTGTGAAAAATGTAGAATTTACAGAAATAAAAAAATATCTGTTCAAAAGAAAATGGGAAATCAGTTTTCTTTCTTTTTTAAAAATTTCTTGGACCTTTTCTTCCTTCTTTTATTTATTTATTTATTCTTCTGATTAATATTTTATTTCTATAAAAGTTCTTAATAAATATAAATTTAAAAAAGAATTAGAGAAAGCTAACAATAACTAGATCGACTGAGACATATGCATTCAGTATCCAAAAATAAAAGAAAAATGGAAAGAATCCCAGAGGTATGAGATATTTTTTGAACATTTAAAAATGCCTCCAAACCTCTCAGACGTAGGTGGATTAGAAATACAATTGTTGAAAGAACAGTTAAATAAAGTATCACTTCCATTGATTATGTCAATATACTTTCAGGAAAGCATTAACAGAGCACTGGAAAATCCTATCCTTCCTTTTTGCAATCCAGGCAATCAATGAAAATCCCAATATTTTGTTAAATGTGACCCTGGGATACAACATCTATGACCATTATTTCACAACACAAATGACCTCAGACGCTTTGCTGGACCTGCTTTCGGAGGGGGAGGCCAATGTTCCCAACTACAGCTGTGGAAGGCAGAGAAACACAGTGGCTGTTCTTGAAGGGGCTGATACTGACATCTCCATCCAAATTTCAACCATGTTGGGAACCTACAAAATCCCACAGGTGTGTCTTTGTTGTGAAGACCATTTTCAGACATGCAAGTTACAGCCAGGCATCCTCTGATGTAAAAGAAGAGCAAAGTTCTATTTTTTGAATTGCATGAAGGATGAAGGTTCTATCAAATGGAAGAAAAGGATCCGAGCAGACAATCCCCTCCCTGGCACACTCGTAATGCAGACTGTGCATCTCTGCTGACTCTTTGCAACAGCCAAATGGTGCACTAAAGTGAGAAGAGAAACGATGTAAGGCAGAATGACCAAAGACTCCTTATAAAAGGTTCTTCATTGCAAGGAGTGGAACCATTCCTCCACTAGGACTAGATTTTCTTTTATGGTCTCCAATAAAATCAAGTTAACTTTATTTTCCCTTTTCAGATCTATCATGGTTTTGACTCCCAGGTTCTGAGTGATGAAAATCCTTTCTTCTACCCAATGCTCCCTGCTGAAGGAGTCCAGTACCCAGGGATGGTGAATCTGGTCCTCCATTTCAGGTGGACCTTGGTGGGTCTCCTTGCTCCAGACACCGAGAACGGACAAAGGTTCATGAGGATGATGACTTCCCTGCTAATCAGGAATGGTATCTGCCCAGTTTTATCACAAACCTTTTCGCCAGTTTCTTGGAAAGGGAAGATAGACTCTGATTTATACCATAGTTGGAGAAAGATAAACGTCTTTATTTATGGTAGTGACTTGACTTCATTCCATGCAGGTGTTTCAGTTTTGTTTCAGATATTTGAAATGATTACTAAACCTTCTAAAGAAAAAGTCCTGATCATCACAATCCGCTGGGATTTCACTATTTATTTGTCAATAAACTCCTTTCATATTAATTACTTCCATAGCATATTTTCCTTTCCTATGATGAAAAATCAAATTAGCAAGTATGGTTGGTTTTTGAAATTTTGGTCTCTTATGAGTCACTTTGTAGAGACCTCCTTCCTCTGTTCCTACACCAACGATGCCTTTTCGGTGAAAGTCTGGAGACAGTGCAGGCAGAGAGAAGATCTGGAAGCTCTCAAGGAAGAGGAGATGGATCAAATCCTAACTGGGGACAACTATTTCATCTACAACACAATCTGGGCTGTGGCAAGGGCCTTAAATGCTGCTTATATATCTAGATCCAGGAGAACATTTAAAGATGGTAAAAACCTGAAAAATCCGATGCTGAAGGCCTGGCAGGTACTTATTTTCAATTACATAGCTCTCCACTGCAGTTGAGAATCAATTTTACAATTGTCAGAACTGTGCAACTATTCTGACAATAGTTTTATTGTACTCTGAAAAAACAATTTAAATTCCAATTTTCCACTGCTCTTTTTTCTATAATTCATTTCACCTTGCTCATTTCTTTTCCAATTTTTTTTTCAAAGCTTTTTGGTAAAAAAATATTTTTCCTTCACCTCCTTCTTTTTCTGGCTCTTTTTTGTTTTACAAAGCAGGACCATTAGCACACCACACACCATCTAGAAAAGTATGTTGTGTATATCAAGCTGTCTCTGACCCTCTCACTTCCTGGGATGCTCTTCTGCTCCAGGACAGCCTTTACCCAGAGTGACTCTCATCCTTTGGGTAAGAATCCTTTTGATTTTCCTTCCCCAGCTCTAATCTCTCAGTAGAAACACAGATAATAAAGGATCACATCAAGCAGCAGCATATGGAGAAGACTTTTTTGGCCAAGAAGCTAAGCAGGCTAAGGTCAAGTGAGAAGATGAAGGGGATGAGTGAGAAAAAGTCTAGAAGCAGCAAGAATGAAGAATGGTCCATAAAATATTCCATAAATATTCAATAAAGTTGAAGGAAGTGACCTTAACTGGTCCTGGAGATCATCTTTCACAATGAAGATCTGGGGTCTCTTCTCCATGCCAAGGGACCAATCTTCACTTCAATGCAGAGTTTCATAAACACAACCCACTGGTAGAAGAAAGCCCCCCCTTACTCATCCTCAAAGTGAGCAAAGGTTTTTCTCTTCCAATCTGCCCATTGACCTGTACACCAGTTGTTTAGAGCATTGTTGCTATGTGGGGCATCTGATTTCATTTTGGCTTCACTGGCAGAATTCCTTCAGTGTTGTTATGCACAACATCCATTTCCTTTCACATTTTAACTTTGGATCTCATTAGTTCACACTGGGTGTATCCTTTCCTTCCCATTGGCTTTCTAAATTCTGCAGTGACAATTATGAATGGGAGAGATAAAGGACATCCTTCACCATCTTTATTTTTCAAGTCATTATTCATTCTTCTAAGATTTTTATTCTATATTCCTCAGTTCAGATCCTTCATTCGAGCTCAGTTGGAGGAGTCTTGCCAGAGAGGTTTCTGTGTTTATATACTGTAACATTGCCCATTTTCACTTCCATTCCAGCTTCATCCTTTCCTTCAAACCTCTCAATTTTATAATAATTCCATCAATGGGGTCTATTTGGATGCGAATGGAGAACTGGTAGCAGACCTGGACATTGTGAACACGGTGATTTCCCACAATACGTCTGTTAGCCAAGTGACAGTTGGAAATCTAGAAAGTGTGGGATCCTCGCATTTCAAGTTCATGATGAACCAAAATGCCATTGCAAAAATGGAAATGTTGAACGAGGTAGAGAACATACCAGGGGTGGGCTTCAAAAATTTTAGCAAGGGGTTCTCTGCCCGGTTGCTGGGCAACGGGGAAGAGTGGGCATGGCCTAGTCAGCCTCCTGCACCATGGTGTGGGGGAGTTATGTTTTTGCCCTCCCCCGGTTTTCCTTAAACCTCCGGGAGGGCAAAAACAGCTCTAAAGGCCATCTGGAGGCCTTCCCAAACTTCCGGTAGGCCCATTTTTCACCTTCCCCAAGCCTCCGTGCGCGGCCTGCACTTACCTGCATCCAAAATGGGCCCCGTGAGGACTCAGAGGAGGGAAGGGGAGGGGTGGGCAGGTCCAGCCAGAAGTGGGATTTGGGGGTTCTCCAAACTGCACAGAATCTTAGCTAGAGGTTCTCCCAAAACCCTGTGAACTCCCAGCAGACTACCCCTGGAAAATACTTTATTTTTTTTCAAAGTCTTACCAAGTAGATTGCAGTGTTGGGGAAGGGACAGGCTTGGGTGTCATCTCAATTTTCCCAGAGGGGAAAATTAACTTTTGGTTGGTTGTTCATGAGTCTGTGAGAAAAATATTCCTAACTATTCCAGTTAACTGTGTATCAGTCTTCAAGGGAGCTAGAATTAAATCATAGGACAAAATGATTCATTTTGCCAAAGTAGAAATCCATTCAACTTTTTCTTGAGTAGATACATTGAGAACGCAAAATAAAATTGTAGCGGAAGAAAAATTAGAAGAGTAGATAAACAGGCCTATATCATGCAGCCAAATTAATCTGATGGACTCTAAGTTTATTGTAGGCTTTAATATAGCCAAGCTAAGCCTTGAACTGGAAATGTCCAAAGTTCTCCCTTTACCTCCTTAAGGAATACAATAATTCATGCTCTGGATGTATTTATTTCCTTCTCTCTGGCCAGCCTCTGCCTCCTTCCAGGTGTGTGGAAAGCTGTCCTCCTGGGTTCATGAAGGTGGCTCAGGAAGGGAAGCCCATCTGCTGCTACAGTTGTCATCCTTGTCCTGAAGGAACCATCTCCACCGAGGAAGGTGGGTGACAGCAGGACCACAAATCCTGAGATTTTACATGAATGTGACTTTGAAAGGATTGGTAATAATGGGTCCCATCTCTTTGAGTCTTGATCAAATTATATTTGAGTGTGAAATATAAGAACCGATCTTGGAGATTAATCCGGTACATAGCACAAGCAAACAGGGATAGAGATCATGGATAAAGATACAGGATAAGTGAGCATTGAGTATTGTGAGAGAGGTGACATCTCTTGCTCTTTATCCTTTACGACACATCTTCCATGTTTCAAATTACTATTTACTTCATTGCTCTTGTTAGAAATTATGTTTATATATTGCAAGACAGAGCAAACAAGGAAACTCTATTTAGAACAAGGGAGCATAGAGTATATACCATAGATCCAAACTTGTAAACACTGTCATCTCCTGGCTGAATACTGCTTTAGTTGTTTTATAGAAATACATTCCAACACTGAATTCCAAACCCCCCACTCAAAAATTACTCCTTATTTTTGTCCCATTTTGGATCCTAGTTCTATAAATCTGTTTCTTATGCTTCTCCTTGTCCTTCTTTTCCTCTTCTTCAAGACATCTTGGGTGTCCGCAGAGCTGGTGTTTCTGCTGTTGTGTCTTTGACCTTGGCTCTCCGAAGAGCTGACACTGGAGCTGCTGGGGCTCTGGCTGGGACCATGGCAGTGGTTGTAGTCTCTTTTGTGTTCTCCTTCCCATCTCTGGGTTTTAATGCTTTGCAAGCAACATCGGATAGACATTTGGCTAGGATGCCTTTATTGCTTCTGTAGTGTCTCCTGATTGAAACCTCTTGTGGCCTGGTTTCCTCTTTTGTAGTATTTGGATAGTCTTTATTATGTCAGGACTTCTGTGCCCATGTTCTCTGTGCCATGTGTGTATGCAGTCTGAATGTTTTTCCTCCTTGGCAGGATTAACCACCTGAGTGAAGTTAACTGACACAGTTCATCTCTAATTTTAGCCTTTGCAAGTAAGACATCCCCTTTTGGGATAATACAACTGCCCCATTTAACAGTCACTACATTGCCTTGTTTTGTGAGCTTCTTCGCCAACCAAGATATTTGTTTCAAGAGCAGGGACATACAGTACATTTCTGACAATTATCTTTCTGGTGACACTCTGGGAAACAGGACAGTAAAGAAAACAATATCCTATTCCTTCTGATTCCATTATTTGCCCATTAGCTGTGGTGATTTTGTCTGTTTTACTGTGGTCAAGGTGAGTGTCAGGTGTGCTTCCTTCAAAATCCAGGAAAGAATGACCCAAACTCCATGATTTATAGAGACAGGTACTTTTACTAGAAATGAAATGAACGCAACTAAGGCTAAACTGAAATTAAAACAATAGGTGCAAAAAGTGCATATAGAAAGCATCCCCTCCCACTGTCCATCATAAATCATCCAATCCAAAGGTCTCCCACGGTCAGGTGGAAACACATCTACAGCATCATCAATCAGGAATGCCACAACGGTTACCTGATAACCACTCCAAAGATTCAGTTTCGTTTCTTCTGAAGCCATGCGCCTCCTCCAGCACGCTTCCCCCCCTAAAATCCCTAGCTCTCCCCCCTCCCGGTTCCTATGCCAGCCAAAGCAGCAAAAGCGGAGGCTGACAGTGAGTTAAGAAATTTCTGTTATTTGTTATGTGCCTTGTAGATTCCGAATCAGCACACCATGTTTGCAAAGATAAAGTGCAACTTTTAGATTTATTTATTTATTTATTTATTTATTTATTTATTTATTATTTATTTATTTATTTATTTATTTATTTATTTATTTATTTATTTATTGGTTCGATTTATATGCCTCAGGGCGGCTTACAATGTGTTAAGCAATATCCTTCATACTTTTGTATATACCTGCTTAGTAGGGCTTTCAGCCCCCCTACGTCGTGTTCTTTTTTATTCAAAGTCAGCTTATTGCCCCCAAAATCCGGGTCCTCATTTTACCTACCTCGAAAGGATGGAAGGCTGAATCAACCTTGAGCCTGGTGAGATTCGAACTTGCAGTAATTGCAGGCAACTGGTGCTATTTAACAGCACTTGAGTCTGCTGCGCCACCAAGGCGCTTTGTTTTTCAATCTTTAGTTGAAAGATTGAAAAACATGTTCATTATCCTTTAAGTAATTATCTATTAATAGTGCTGCAACATGAAAATCTTTTATTGCTTCTCCTATACCTCTCAGGAGTTCAACCATTTCCAAAGTTCCAAGCTTAGGTAATAGCAATAGCAATAGCACTTAGACTTACTGTATATATCACTTCACAGTGTTACAGTCCCCTCTAAGTGGTTTACAGAGTCAGCCTCTTGCCACAATCTGGATCCTCATTTTACCGACTTCGGAAGGATGGAAGGCTGAGTCAATCTTGAGCTGGTTAGATTTGAACTGCCAAACTGCTGGCAATCAGCAATCAGCAGAAATAGCCTGCAATACTGCATTTTAATCACTGTGCCACCACGCATGTACTTCATTCCACTATAAGCTGATCTCATTGGTGCCTTAAAGCATTGAGAAAAGGCTGGGCCCAGTTTTTAACAGGTCCAGCAGTGAAAAGGTAAAAGGGTAGAACTGCCTGCCTTCTTTGAATCCTTTCTTTTTTCCTTCTTCTCTCTCAGTCAATGAAATCAATGAACAATTAAAAAAAAAAAGTAACATTAAGCTGTGCTAGCAAAAGGGTAATGAAAAAATGTATTGGCTTCACCTACATACAGTCATTCACACAAGTTTACCCAAACAATGCATTTGAATAAAGGACCTGTTAAATTGAGGTCCTACTCTTGCTCTTTTTCAGATGCAGACAAATGTACCAAATGTCCAGATGATCAACATCCAAACATCAATCGAGTTCACTGTATCCCCAAGATTAAAAGTTATCTTTCTTATAAAGAACATCTGGGAATTATCCTGACTTCCATTGCCTTGTTCCTCTCTTTAACCACAGGTGTTGGCCTGTGGATCTTCATTAAATTCATGGAAACACCAATTGTCAAAGCCAACAACCGGGATCTCTCCTACTTCCTTCTGGTCTCCCTCCTGCTTTCCATTTTGACTTCCTTCCTGTTCATTGGCTGGCCAAGGAAGGTGACCTGCCTCCTCCGACAAACAGCCTTCAGCATTGTCTTCTCACTTGCCATTTCTTCAATCTTGGCCAAAACCATCACAGTGGTGTTAGCCTTCTTGGCCACAAAACCAGGGAATAAAGTGCAGAGATGGTTGGGGAAGAGTTTGGCCAACTCCATTGTCCTTTCTTGTTCTGGTCTCCAAGCTCTCATCTGCAGCATCTGGTTGGGAACTTTTCCCCCATTCCCTGACTCTGACATGAACTCCCAACCTAGAGAGATCACCCTACAGTGCAATGAAGGTTCTGTCACCATGTTTTATGTTGCCCTTGGGTACATGGGCTTCCTGTCTGCTGTCTGCTTCACGGTGGCTTTTCTGGCCAGGAATCTCCCTGGGGCCTTCAATGAAGCCAAGCTGATCTCCTTCAGCATGCTGGTCTTCTGCAGTGTCTGGGTGTCCTTTGTGCCTGCCTACCTGAGCACCAAAGGGAAGTACACGGTGGCTGTCCAGGTCTTCTCCATCTTGGCCTCCAGTGCTGGTCTGTTGGGCTGCATCTTCTTCCCTAAATGCTACATTATTATTTTTAGGGCAGATCTGAATACCAAAGAACATTTGATGTCAAAATAAAATTTAAAAATGACTTTTACAAATCTATTGTTTTTCAAAAATGTTATTTAGTAGGCTTGATTAACAGGTTTTGATAATTTTATGTATGTATGTATGTATGTATGTATGTATGTATGTATGAATGTATGTTTGTTTAATTTACATGCTGCCCATCTTGGCTAGGCAAGTTATATTCAAGTCATATAACTAGGCAAGTTATATTCAAGTCAAAAGAAAATAAAAGATTAAAATAATAAATAGTAGCACTATTTAATGACAAAAATGTCATTAATAAATGGCTTTGATCATTTAATGTTTGCTTCATGGTTTCGAGTAATGCCTCCAACTGAGTTAGGAGTCGAAGGCCTGTGGTCTGCTCAAAGTTCTTTTTTATTGGGTACATCATATCAGCATGTTCAAAAGTGAAACCAACTCTAAACTTTTCCCGCGTGTCAACATAACTAAGAGAATAAAACTCCCCTCACCCTGCCAAATATAACCAGTCACATTAACCAACTGGAAAAGTGGTGGGCTTCTCAGTCACTCTCTCCGGCTGCTATGAGCATCCGTTGCAATGACCTTGGTTCCCACCAGCTTTGTTTATATTGTGTCTGGCACATTGGAGCCCTTTATTGCCCTCCCCCCTGATGTGGCAACTAAGAAACGAAGCAGGAGAAAGTATGGTTCTCCTGCTTTGTTTTGAGAGTTGACAGTCAGCTCCCCTTACAGTCAAAAAAGCATATGAAAAATATCAAGCAGAAGCATGTGTTAGTTATCCTCTAGCCACCTCTATTGTCACTCCAGACAAGTCATTTCTAGAGTTGACAGTTTGTTTGTTTGTTTGTTTCTTTATCCTAAATGCTGCCCATCTAAGCTAGAGATGATTCTAGACACCTTACAATCAAGAAAAAAGAAGAAGAAAGGGTAAATCAATAGTATACCAACTTTGGTTTAAAATTGATGAAAATGGGAAAAAAGAGAGTAAGATACGCATGGGGAGGAGGTATTCCTCTTATTCTTAAAGCTACTCCTATATAGATTCCTCTATATTTCCTAAAGAGACCAATAGCAAAACACCAAGTCTTATTTTTAGTGTGGGTAAAAACAGTTTCCAGATGGATGAGACTGTTTAGTAGACAAATGAAGAGATTGTTACGAGGAATGGTGGATCAGGCCCAATAAAGAGACTTGAGTCATCAAGTAAAATATCTCTCTTTTATTTGCAGGTTCATCTTATCATCACTTGGATACATTAGGATCTGGAACATGGAGGAGTGTGCCCACCTTTTATACCTGTGGGCGGGGATTCAGGTAAGGAGGGGTCTATGGGAGGAGCTGACCAGGTGGGTGTCTGGGTTAACCCTTGCACTACTGAGCTATAGCTGATCCCTGGCACGGGCAGAGCATTTATACCTGACAAATCCCCCTCTAAATGCCTGACCCGTGTCTGTAGGCCTGACTGACTGGTTGGTACCCTGGGGTGGATGTTGAGCTTGGAAACTAAGTGTGAGTGTTGCTTGCCCTGTAGGGGTTTCGTGAGTATGTCTGCGGTCTGTTCTTCTGTATCGCAGTGTATGGCCTTTATGAAACCGATTCTGGAGAGCTGTCTAACGTGCTTATACTTTATGTCTATGTGCCTTGACCTTTGCCCTACAGCGTCGGACATGGATATTTCTATGGCGGCTTTGTTATCTTCGTAGATATTTATTGGGTAAGCTGGTTCTCTCCACACGCTGGCCAGATGAGATTGTTGGTGGCTTTGGAGAGGCATATGTATTCAGCTTCAGTACTCGAGGTTGCCACCAAGATTTGTTTGCCTGTGTACCAATGCACCGGACAGTTATTTAAGTAGAATATGTACCCAGACGTGCTTTTGCGGCCTTTGGCGTCTCTGGCCCAGTCAGCATCAGCGTAGCAGGAGAGGATGGGTTCGTCGGATTTTTCAGGCTCTAGGGTTAAGCATGCATTGACACTTTGTTTCAGGTATCTTAGCACCCTCTTCACTGCGTCCCAGTGGTATGTGGTGGGTTTGCTTACGTGCCTGGACAGTAAATTAACGGGTAGAGCAATGTCTGGTCTTGTCCAGTTAGCGATATACAGGAGGGAGCCTATGACTGACCTGTACAGCGTGTTGTCTCCAAATTCGGGTGATTCATCATGCATGTTTTTTAGGAAGTCCACCTGCATGGGTGAATCACATCCCTTGGCGTCTGCCATGTTGCACTTATGGAGTAACTCTTCTATTTTCTCTTTCTGTGACAGTTGGAAACCTTTTGGTGTTTGGTTGACTTGCACCCCCAGGTACCGGTTTATCCTTCCAAGGTATTTTAGGGTGAAATGCTCGCTCAGCCTGCTGGCGAAGGTGTTGCGGTTGGTTTCGTGTTTGCTGATGTATAGAATGTCATCCACGTAAACTAGGATGTATTCTGGTGAGTCCCCCTCTTTCCTGGTGAAGAAACAGTTGTCAGCTATTGTCGCCGTGAATCCCATAGACTTCAGGGCCTCTACCAGGCATTCGTACCAGCGTTTGCCTGATTGCTTTAGCCCGTACAGGCTCTTATGAAGTAACCAGGTGTCCCCTCTGTTGGTTTCTTTGCTGTGGGGGGCTCTGATGTATATCTCTTTGTCTAGTTTGGCGTGCAGGTAGGCGGTCTGCACGTCGAACTGGTGCACCTCCAGCCCTAGCAAGGATGCGATGACCAAGGCGCTTTTGACGCTCTCTGTTCTTACGGTGGGCGAATAAGTGTCTGTGTAGTCCTCCGGAAACCTTTGAGCAAACCCCTGGGCAACTAATCTTGCTTTGTATAGGCTTTGGCCACCCTCTAAGTTCTTGACTTTGAAGATCCACCGGGTGCCTATTGTGTTCTTGCCCTCTGGGACTTTGGTGGGGGTGTATACCTCCAGCTTCCTCAGGCTGTCCAGTTCTTTGGCCATGGCTAACTCCCACTTTGCCCTCTCCCCCTGGGGTAGTCTCAGTACCTCTTCGTAGGAGTTTGGCGTAACGTGGTTCGTGTGCATGTGCATCACGTAATCATTTAGCCTTCTTGGCAGTTGGTTTCTGGTTGACCTGACCGGTCTGGTTGCTGTCTGCTCAGTGTCATGAAGATATCTGGCCTCTCTTTGTGTCAGTGATTCGACACTTATCTTGGGATGATTCTCTTTCCATCCCTCAACCTTGATGCCTTGGAGGTTGGGCTTGGGCCTGCTCCCTTCCTGCCTACCCACTGTCTCGTTTTCGTTTTGAGTTTGCTCGATTGGACTATCCTCCCGCTTGGTGGGTACCTCATTTAAGTGTATTCTGGACCAGTTGGCTTGCTCATGGAATGCCGCTGTTCTGGAGACCACAAACCTATTATTGCTGTCCACAAACCTGAAGCCCTTGGTTCCTGGCTCGTATCCCATAAACCTGAGCCTTCTGGATACCTTATCCCCTTTCTTGCGCAACTGCTTGGGTATGTGAACATCAGCAGTTACACCAAACACATGTAGATGTGCTATCTGTGGCTTCTTGTTATACATGATCTCGTATGGTGTTTTGTCTATCACACTGGACCACGTTCTATTTAGTGTGTAGTTGGAGTAGACCAGTGCTTCAGACCAGAAGTGTTGGCCAATGCCCGCGTCCTCTAAGGCGCACCTGACCATCGTTTGCAGCGTGGAGTTCCGTCGTTCTACGACCCCGTTCTGAAAGGCAGAAAACGGGGACGACGTAAAGTGAATCACGCCTTTGGACCTGAGCCAATGGGAGAAGTCCTTAGATAGAAACTCAGACCCTCTGTCGGTCATGATTTGTTTGATTTGTTTGTTGTTTTGGGTTTCTACTCTTTTATAAAACTCTTTGAATTTTTGGAAGGCCTCATCCTTTTTTCTTAAGGTGTAGACGAAGCCATATCGACTATAGTCATCCACTATGGTGAGGAAGTACCTTTTCTTATAATTTATGGATGGCCTTAGGGGCCCTACCAGGTCCATGTGTACTAAGTCGAATATTTGTTTGGCGGCACGTAACGACTTCTTGGGTCTGGGTTTTACCTTTAGTTTTGAACACTTGCACACCGAGCACTCGAGGTAGTTTTCACAGTTTTTTATTATGACACCCTCGGTACAATTGGCCATTTTCTGTATCACGGGAAAACTGGCGTGTCCAAGCTTCCAGTGCAGCAGATGGGCACAGTCGTCATGCATTGGTTTGCCTATTGAGGGCCTCTTTTGGGTGTGTTTGTTGTGTTGTGTTTCTGGTGTCGTGTTATCATCGCTATCTATCTCTCTGCCGCCTACCTGTTCACCCTCAGTCCTGTCTTGGTCAGTGTCCTCTGCGTTCTCTGAACTGGTGTTTATGCTGTGGGTGTAATCCTCATAGAAAGTTATGTAAGGTAACCCTTGGTTAACGGTTACTCTTCCTACATCTTCCCCATCCTTGCTAACTTTGACATTGCCTTTAGTGAAGATCACCTCAACCCCTGATTCCTTGCTAAGCTTTACTGCGGCCAGGATGTTGTGGGGTATCTCCGGGACTAGCAGTACCCCCTCTATTTTCCCTACACCTGGTAATGTAATTGTCCCTTTGCCTGTTACTCTAACCTGGTTTTGGTCCGCAACTTTGATCGAAAAATCCTCCCTCTTGAATGATGAGAGTAGTTTCTGGTTGTAGGTGGTGTGGTTGGAGGCTCCCGAGTCCAGGAGCCATGAGCTGGTGTCTTTGTCTTGGTGTGTGGTGTGTGTGTGCTCCCCTATCCCATATAGAGACCCTGTCCTGCTGTCGCGTGAGCTGTCTCTGTTCCCCCTCTTATCCCTGGGAATGGGCGAGTCTCTACGCCTATACCTTTCTTCGGATGTGTGCTTTTCTGTTTGTCTGTACCTATGCTCTGGCCTGCCTCTCTCCCTATAGTTCTTGGGGCAGTCCCTTTTGATGTGTCCCCTCGACCCGCAGATGTAGCACTCTGGCGTGTTGTGTTGTTTCTCTTGGAAGACTACTCTCTTCTCACTCTTGTGTTCTCTGGGAGGGCCGGGGCGGCTCCTCCTCAGATTATCTTCCACGATAAGCTTGTTGGATAGCTTCTCCACGGATAGCATCCCTAGACTAATGGTGTCTAAGTGTGTCAAGAAGTTATTCCATGAGTGGTCTAAAGAGTTGATCATCACGCTTTTCATGATCTGGTCGGAAATAACTTCCCCCCTAAGGTGTAGCTCTGCTCTGGTACCGCTCAATGACACTAGGTGCTCGCTCATGGGGGTCCCTGGTTTAAGCCTGGCAGAGAAGAAGTCTTTGGAAATTTGGGTGGTGGTGGACACACTCTCACTGTAAAATAACCCAAACATTTTTCCTATAATTTCTGATACCGTGAGGTTGTGGCCTATACAGTGGTAAATTGTGGGAGATATGCTGGCAATCAAAAGGTAGAATGCCCTATGGTGCATGCAATCCAGCTCTAAAGTCCATGGTCTCTCTGGGGGGTCATTAATAAAATGAGACATATTTTCTTTCAGAAATACTACCTGGAGCTGCTGTGACCACTCTAGGATATTACCCCCATCCATCCTCAACTTGGGAAAGTCAACAGGTAAGTTCCCAGCACTATTAGTAAAATTACTTACTGCTGGCTGCTGTCCATGGTTCCTTATGTGTCTATAGCAGCAGTAAGGCATGGGAACGCTTGCCGGTAGTTTAAAAGTCCCGCTTTGTAATTTTTTTCTTTTTTCTTCCTCTAGGCAGAAGAGCGCATGCGCGAAGTCCATTTCAGCTTCGCCGTCGCTGTGGAAGGACCTGTTCATCGCGGCTCCGCTGTAGAGGCCTCTGCCGGTCGGGTAGGCCTCAGCTTCGGCCTTGGGGGTCCAGGTGTGCTCCGGAAGGCGTCGTCCAGCAGCTGCTTCTCTGGAATGAAGATCCTGGCGGTGCTGGGGCTCCGGCGATGGCTGTAAGTAGCTGCCCCAATCCATGCGATCCGGGGTGCGCAGCCTGGGCGATCGGGGGCGCGGTGTCCCTGGGGTGCGAAGGTGGGCTGGCGAATTGTCACGGGCGTCGGTGGCTCTCGGGTGGGTGCTCCTTTGCCCCTCTCCTCGTCTTCCCTTTTGTTTTGGCCTCTCCGGTTTCTCTTTAGTGATTTTGAGGCCTGGGCCGAAGGCGGCGGCAAGGGTCTTCATGGCCCTATCCACTTGCCGCTCGCTGGGGGTGTACCAGGGGTCGGAGTCGGATTCAGTCCCCTCTCCCCGGTCACTTTCATCATTGTTTATGGTCCGGCATTTTTCGCGTGCCGGCCATTTCAAATTCTGTTTGCTGATTGGTTGGGGGTCGGCCATCTTGTCCCACCATGTGGACAAAGATGGCCACCGTTTCAAATTTAGAGCGGGGCTTTGGGGCTCGGTGGCCGTTGGGGGTGCCCTTTTGGGCGATCCACTCACCGAGTCCAGCTCCTCGAGTTCGGAGTCCGAGCCCTCTTCGCTCCTTGCCACCTCGCGGTCGATTATGAAGCTCCGCAGGTCGGCAAGGAGGTTCTTGTCGCCGGCTCGCTCTTTCAACAGCTGCAGGACGTCGAGTCGCAGCTTCTCTTCTTCTTGATCGTAGTGGTGGGCCCTTTTCCCTTTTTCGATCTCCCCCCTTTCTTCCGTCGCGGTGGCTTTGGGGGTGGTTGAGGTTCCTGCCTTCCCTGGCGAGTCCGATGGGTTGCTTTCCCGTTGCTTCGGGGGTGTCACCATTCTGCAGGTAGGTATGGGTCCTTGTCTTGTGGCTTGGGATCTCTGGGCCTTACCAACCATCCTCTGCTACCATTTTGTTACGAGGAATGGTGGATCAGGCCCAATAAAGAGACTTGAGTCATCAAGTAAAATACCTCTCTTTTATTTTCAGGTTCATCTTATCATCACTTGGATACATTAGGATCTGGAACATGGAGGAGTGTGCCCACCTTTTATACCTGTGGGCGGGGATTCAGGTAAGGAGGGGTCTATGGGAGGAGCTGACCAGGTGGGTGTCTGGGTTAACCCTTGCACTACTGAGCTATAGCTGATCCCTGGCACGGGCAGAGCATTTATACCTGACAGAGATAAAGAATGTTGCCTTGCAGCTGATAGTGATCTATGGGAAGTTTTATCAGAAAATTCCCACAGAAACCCCTGACTCTGAAGAGGCAAATGTTTCTTACAGCTAAGACCATTTTCCTTTGCACATAAAAGAAGGGCAAGAAGTAACCTGATATTTATTATGCCATTATTTATGAATATGGATGGATGGATCACTTTCTCCTTTTTTCCATCATTTTCCCCTCCTTTCTGAAATATATAAATATTTATATATTTATTTAATAAACAGATGTTTACGGATACCCAGTTCACACACAGGGGACTCTGGATGGCTTACTATTTTAAACACAACAAAATAGAAAGCTCATAAAAACTTATATGTTTTTATTAAACAAATTTATAAGTCTGCCAAACTCAGACGACAGGTAGAAGAGAGGAGAGGAATGTCATCATAAAGTCTCCTGATTCTAACCTGTACATGGTGTGTGTGTGTGTGTGTGTGTGTGTGTGTGTGACTGTCTGTGTGATGGTCTGTATGCATACACATCAGAGATCAGAATGTTATGAAATGGTTCTTCATTCAAGGAATGCCAAAGAAAATGTGTTAGGATGCACCATCCATGGAAAATTGTGGTCAACCTGAATATTAGACAAGGAGTCTCTGAGCTTCACATAGGAAACTATGAAATCTCTAAAAAGTTTTAAACAGTTGCAGGAAATACAACTATTCATCCAATGAATAGACCGCCCTGGGCATAGAACTCCAATGTCATAAAAAACCAGTTTGGTCTTGTGCTGGCCTAGGAATCAGGAGACGGTGAGTTCGAGTCCCTCCTTAGGCATGAAAAATCGATTGGGTGACTTTGGCCCAGTCACACTCTGCCAGCCCAACCCACCTTACAGGATTGTTATTGTGAGGAAAATAGAAAGAAGAAGGAGTATTAAGCATGTCCAACACCTTGAGTTATTTATACACAATAATAAGGACAGAATAAAAATGAAATCCTCTTTGGCCAAGACAACAGCAGGAACATTAAAAAAAACCTGTCTGGCCAGACTAGGAGAAGAAATTGGCTGGAGGTGTATATGAATGAATGAATGAATGAATGAATGAATGAATGAATGAATGAATGAATGAATGAATGAATGAATGGAGGTGGATAGATGTGCTTCCAATAGAACACTTGCCCAACAGAAGCTCACCTTTAAAGAAACTAAAGATGTCTCTCTATGAGATTGTCTATAGGGGAACCGATGCCATTATTTATTTTATTTGTTTAAATTTCTATACCGCCCTTCTCCAATATAGGACTCAGGGCGGTGAACAGCCAAAGTAAAAACAAGACATACATACAAAACATACAAAATCTAAAAACTGATTAAAATAATTAAATATTTTGGCCATAATTAAAACAATTCCAATTTAAAATCAGTTTAAAATTTGACTCAAGCCAGCCCAGCTAGTTGAAATAAATGGGTTTTCAGGGCCTGACGAAAAATCCGGAGGTCTGTTATTGTACGTAACTCTGGGGGGAGGTTGTTCCAGAGGGTGGGCGCCACCACAGAGAAGGCTCTCCCCCTGGGGGTCGCCAGCCGACATTGTCTGGCGGACGGCACCCTGAGGAGGCCCACTCTGTGTGAGCGTACTGGCCGGTGGGAGGCTATTGGTGGCAGAAGGCGGTCTTGTAAATTAGACTTTGAATTTATTCTAATCCCAGAAGGTGCTCTTCATCCTGACCAATAGCCAAGTTATTTACTGCTATACAATCTTTTCAACGGGAGCAGCTTCTGACCCAAGCAGCTCATCAGGACCAGAATGGGATACCTGGCACTGAGGCCTCTGAGCAGCTGCAAGCAGGAGACTGGGTGCATCACAAATTGCATCAGAGGAAGAAGGCTCTGTCTCCAAGGTGGAAAGGCCCATACCTGGTGCTGTTAGTTGCTCATAGCAGAGCCAAGTTTGAAGGCCTGATCTTGAGGGTTCATCTACCTAAGGTGACCTCCAGCTCTAGAAACCCCAGAAGGAAAGCCCAGAAGAAAAGCCCAGAAGGAAACCCCAGAAGGAAAGCATTGTTCAAGAGGCAACTGGAATTTCAGGTTCAGCTCTTTTGTGCTATTTCCTCAGGAAGTTGAAATGGTAGATTTTAGTTTTCTTCTCTCCCAGTTCAACTTTGTAATTTGCTTGCCCAGTTCTCCTCTTTTCTATGTAGGGACCCTGCTACTTAGTCTGGAGTTTGCTCTTCTCTTTTTTCCCCTGGCTTTTACAGTATTTTGACATATAGCCCTCTGACCTCTGGATTGTGGTGCACTGCCCAGAACCACTTTCTGTGAGATGTCTGGGCATATAAATTTGATTATATGCACAGTCACTCAAGCACTCGTCACTTCTCGTCTGGACTATTGTAACGCTCTCTACATGGGGCTCCCCTTGGGGTACACCCGGAGGCTCCAACTGGTGCAGAATGCGGCCGCGCGGGGGATTATGGGAGCGACTGGGTGCTCCCATGTGACTCCTTTCCTGCGCGAGCTGCATTGGCTTCCAGTGGACTTCCGGGTGCGCTTCAAGGTGTTGGTGATCACCTTTAAAGCGCTCCATGGCTTAGGGCCAGGGTACTTAGAGGACCGCCTTCTGCCACCAATAGCCTCCCACCGGCCAGTTCGCTCCCACAGAGAGGGCCTCCTCAGGGTGCCGTCGGCTAGACAATGCCAGCTGGCGACCCCCAGGAGGAGAGCCTTCTCTGTGGTGGCACCTACCCTTTGGAACAATCTACCCCCAGAGATACGAGTGATCTCCGACCTCCGGACCTTTTGTCAGGCCCTAAAAACTCATCTCTTTCAGTTAGCCGGTCTCTCTTGATTTTATGATTTTATGGTTGGTTTTAAATTTTGATATGGATTTTAAATTGATAAATTTTAAACTATGGGCCAAATTTAATTATTTTAAATCTATTTTTAATCGTATTTATGTATAAATGTTTTTATTTTGGCTGTTCACCGCCCTGAGTCCAAAAGGAGAAGGGCGGTATAGAAATTCGAATAATAAAAATAAAAATAAATAAAAAAATTATCCAATCAATCACTGAAGACACATCGATATCAACAACCGTAACAGGCCTAGCCTAAACTTGAGACAGTTGGAGCCATCTTGATCTCCAGGGAGGTTCTTCTACAAGGCAGGGGATGTCAGAGTGAAGGGCTGCTTTCTGGTCCAGCAGGATGATATGGTTTCAAAGAGGGGATGATAAGAATGACCCTGTGCTAGACCTGCCATGGGCCATATTGGATGCCAAAAAAATTAATGACTTAACCCACTCCATTTTCTGACTGATTCTTTACATGGACCTAAGCAAGGACTGCAGAGTGTCAAATAAGGTAGACAAGTTTTATAGATGGTGGATTTTATTAGGTTTACTTGCCTAGATCAGTTCAACAGGTTTCATAGGTTTTAGATCTAAAAAGAGTATGCTACCCTCATTTTACCTATTTCTAAGCATGTACATATTTTGCTGTATTTTACACACTGGTCCCTGACCACAATGATCTTCTGGTTTCTTTTATTATTTAGTTCCACATTCACAAACAAATAATGGCTTTTCTCTAATGAAGGAAAATGTCTACTTTTTTTCAAAATTGCAATGTCCTAACAGTAGAACCCAAAGTCAAACTTTTGATGACTATAATGAATACATTTTCAGGGATTTTGTTCTGGTCTGGGACTGTGTAAGAGAGAAGAATGTCAAATGAACAAAAACAGCCACCCATCTCTTAACAAAGCCGAACCAGAATCAGCTGTATCCATATTGAGGATTGACATTTCAGACTCATGCCAAAATTCTCTCTTGAAACTGGAATGTATCAAGAGCTTTTCTAAGGGAAGTTTGGGCAAAAGTTCTCCTGTCTCATACCTTGTCTCGTTTTCAGAGTTTCACCCCATTTGTGTCTTCTCCCATTGGGCATCTGCTTGTTGACTCACTGAGAATTTATAGAGAGATGATGTTTCTACTTGTGGCCATTATCCAAATCATAGTGATTTATTTCTTCTCTTGGTGCTAAATCTCAAAAGACATTTTTGATTGCTTTCGGATATCACACAAGCACAGCCATAATATGCTTCCACTTTGATGTCATATCAACACCTTGTTGGCTGATCTCTTTGCACTGGAAAATCTTGGTGGCATAAATGGCCCTGTAGAAAGAGAGAACCTTGAATGATTTTAATACATGCAGAGGCTGCAGATGTGAAGGCTTGTCTGGACTCTGTCTGGAATAGGAAATCCCTGGAGCTTCTGTCTTGGAAGTGGGCTTTGGTTTCTCCCAACTCTTCATTTAATTGTTTCTTCAAAGCAAGGCTGGAGACTCCATCAGGAACACAAGTCATGTTGCTGCTTCTGCTGCTTCTGCTGCCCCAGGAGGTTCTGGGAAGTCTCAGAGCCAAATGCATCCTGACTCTGAAGAGGGACGAGGTGCATCCACAAAACTATTACAAGCCAGGAGAGTTTCTCATTGGTGGCATTGTCTCTGCCACGAGGATGCAATTTCTACCATTAAGCTTCAACAAATCTCCTTTGGCTCAAATTTCTTTGTATGTCAAATTTTCTTGCACAGAATTAGAGCCTCTCCATTCCACTTTGAGTTCTAAAGTTTTAGTTGCCTCTTTTACAATGAATGATCTCTTTGATCTGCTAGTTTTTCTCTCTTTCTGTCTCATTTCATCATTGGTTCATCCTTTTCAGCTGACGAGCCTCATTTGAAATTCTGAAATAAGTAATCAGTAAACATCTTCTGTGTTTCTTGGCTTTGAAGAAGAAGCATCTGCTTTTCTTGACATCCTCTTAGCAGAGTTGGACTGTGAATGGAGAAGGGAAGATGGTTCTTCTCTTCTACCACTCTCATGCCCAATAAGGCCACCAGCATGTGTGCAAAAATGCAGAAATGTTGACTTTTTCTCTGACGTAAAAATGTTTTTACTTTCTCTGAAGTAAAAATGAGATAAGTTTGACAATTTTATTCTGTATTACCAATTAAATGAATGGATCCCAGTTCAGAACTGACTGTTCTTAAATGTGCGAATCTCATTTGAGTGGATGCCAGGATCCTAATCATACAATGAGTTATTTGTCAGCTAAGTGTCTATAATAGACATGTGGGTCATATAACAAATTGAGCACTTAGTCCATTTGTTAACAATTTGTTAAAAAATTGTTATTCATAATTGCTCAGTTTATGTGTCAGTTTGGGTGTCGTTGTCTCTGTGTCCTTTAATTATTCTATATTTCATGTGGAATAATAGGTCAAACTTTTAATTATTAATTATTGGAAAAGATAAATAGACAGAGGGACAGAAAAGGATTGAAAGTCAGTCTGAAATCTTAATACAACAGCAAGAATAAGGACAATGTGAAGAATAAGCCAAAACTGAATTTGAAACTGAATTATGTACAAATGGTGAACATGTAATAACAAAAATGTATAAAGTTTTATGGATTTGAAACAGAAGATGAAGACACTCAATTTGCATGACTGAATGCACTATTGAATTTACATATTAAATAGAGATACAGAGAGTTTGGGTAACTGGTATTTGGTTTACATTCTGTTCCATTCAGTTCCATTCAGATAGGTGAGATTTTTTTTTTAGATTTGAAAATGGCTTCTAACCTCTCAGCCTTAGGTTAGGTGGATTAAAAATGCAATTGTTAAATTTACCAGTTAAATAAAATGTTGCTTCCATTGATTATGTCCTGATACATTCATACTTTCAGGAAACCAAGAACAGAGTACTGGAAAATGCTGTCCTTCCTTTTCGCAATCCAAGCGATCGACAAGAATCCCAACATTTTGTTCAATGTCACCCTGGGATACAACATCTATGACAATTATTTCAGACCAAAAATGACCTCGGAGGCTTTGCTGGACCTGCTTTCGGAGGGGGAGGTCAATGTTCCCAACTACAGCTGCGGAAGGCAGAGAAACACGGTGGCTGTCCTCGAAGCAGCTGGTACTGATATCTCCATCCAGATTTCAGCCATGTTGGGAACCTACAAAATCCCACAGGTGTGTCTTTGTTGGGAAGACCATTTTTAGACATGTAACTTACAGCCATATATCCCCTGTTATAAATGAATAGTTCTATTGGGAAGTGCATGAAGTAAGGATTAAGGTTCTATTAAATGGAAGAGAAGGATCCGAGCAGACACTCCCCTCCCTGGCACACTCGTAATGCAGACTGTGCATCTCTGCTGACTCTTTGCAACAGCCAAATGCTGCACTGAAGTGAGAAGAGAAATGATGCAAGGCAGAATGACCAAAGACTCCTTACAAAAGGTTATTCATTGCAAGGAGTGGAACAATTCCTCCATTAAGGCTAGATTATGTTTTTATGGTGTCCAAAAAAATAAAGTTTTTTTCTTTTCAGATCAATCACGGTTTTGATTGCCAGATTCTGAGTGATGAAAATCCTTTCTTCTACCCAATGCTCCCTGCTGAAGGAGCCCAGTACCCAGGGATGGTGAAACTGGTCCTCCATTTCAGGTGGACCTTGGTGGGTCTCCTTGCTCCAGACAATGAGAACGGACAAAGGTTCATGAGGATGATGACTTCCATGCTGGTCAGGAATGGAATTTGCCCAGTTTTATCACAAATCTTTTCTCCGGCTTCTCGGAAAGCAAACATAGACTGGGATTTATACCTCAGTTGGAGAAAGGTGAATGTCTTCATTATTGGTGCAGACTTGAGTTCATTCAATCTAGGGGTTATGCTTATGCATCAGATATTTAAAAGTCTCATGGAACCTCCTAGAGGAAAAGTCCTGATCACCACAATCCGCTGGAACTTCACTATTTATTTGTCAAAAAAATCATTTCCTGTTCAATACATCCATAGTATATTTTCCTTTCCTATGAAGAAAAGTCGAATTACAAACTATGCTAGGCATTTGAACCTTCATTCTTTTATGAGACACCATGTAGAGACCTCCTTCCTGTGTTCCTACACCAACAATGCCTTTTCCGTGAAAGTCTGGAGACGGTGCAGGCAGAGAGAAGATCTGGAAGCTCTCAGGGAAGAGCAGATCGATCCAATCCTGATTCGGGACAACTATTTCGTTTACAATACAGTCTTGGCTGTGGCAAGGGCCTTAAATGCTGCTTATTTATCCAGATCCAGGAACACTGGTAAAAATGTGAAAGCTCCAAAGCTGAAGGCATGGCAGGTACTTATTTTCTATTGCTCAGCTCTTCAAAGCAGCTGAAAATCTATGTTACAATTGTAAGAACCTGACAATAGTTATACTGTATTCTGAATCTAAAATTTAAATTTAAATTCCAATTTTTCATTGCTCTCCTTTCCGCAATTCATTTCACCCTGCTTATTTATTTTCCAATTTATTTTTACATGCTTCTTTGTAAAAATATTATTTTTCCACCTCTTTCTTCTTTGACTCTTTCTTTTTACAAGCAGAACCATTACCATGTCACATATAGTCTAAAAAAGTATGCTGTGTATATTAAGCTGTCTAACAGCTCTGATCCTCTCATTTCCTGGGACTGCACTTCTGCTCAAGGACAGCATTTTCCCAGAGAGGGTATTGGGCTAAGAATCCCTTTGATTTTCCTTCCCTGGCTCAAAACTCTCAGTAGAAGCCTCTTTGGGCCAAGAAACTAAGCAGGCTAAGGACAGGTGAGAAGATCAATGTTTGGACTGGGAAAAGTCTGGAAGCAGCAAAAGTGAAAAATATTCCATTAAATATTCCATAGACGTTCCATAAAATTCAAGGAGATTACTTTAACTGGTACAAGAGATCATCTTTCCCAGTAAAGATCTGGGATCTCTTCTCTGTGCCAAGTGATCCATCTTCACCTCAATGCAGAGTTTCATAAGCACCTATGAACCTACTTTATAACCTACTAGTAGAGCAAAGGTCTCCTTACTCATCCTCAAAGTGAGCAAAGATTTTTCTCTTCCCATCTGTCCATTGACCTGTACACCAGTTGTTTACAGCATTGTTGCTATGTGGGGCATCTGATTTCATTTTGGTTCCATTGACAATATTCAATCAGTGTTGCTGTGCACATCCATTTCCTTCCGGGCTTTAACTTTGGTGCTCATTAGTTCATACTAGATGTATTCTTTGTTATACTTCCCTATGGTTTTCCAAGCTCTGCAGTGACAATTATGAATGGAAAAGATAAAGGACATCCTTCACCATCCTTATTTTCCAAGTCATTTTTGGTTCTTCTAAGAAGATTTTTTTATCCTATATTCCTCAGTACAGATCCTTCATGCCAGCTCAAATGGAGGAGTCTTACCAAAGAGCTTCCTGTGTCTATGTAACATTGCCCATTTTCTGTTCCATTCCAGCTTCATTCTTTCCTTCGAACCTCTCAATTTTATAATAATTCCATCAATGGGGTCTATTTGGATGAGAATGGAGAGCTGGTAGCAGACCTGGACTCTGTGAACACGGTGATTTTCCCCAATATGTCTGTTAGCCAGGTGACATTTGGGAGTTTAGAAAGGGTGGGATCCTTGGATTTCAAGTTCATGGTGGACCAGAATGCTATTGCAAAGATGGAAATGCTGAACAAGGTGGGGAAAAGATTTTTTCTGTTTTTTTTTTAAACTCTTACCTATAGGATTGCAGATTTGGGGTAGGGACAGGCTTGGGATGTCATCTCAGTTCTCCTAGAGTGGAAATTATATATACATACATAATGCACACACACACACACACACACACACAAATTCTTTAACTATTGCAATGAACTTTTATCACTATTTGTGTGTATACACACACCACACATCAGAAGGTAACAAGGAAACAGGTTCATGAAAAGAATGTGTAGCATCCTAGACAATACTGCAGACGCTGTTCAAGCTATGTCCTGGACAGAAAGGAGTGAACTGCCAATAATCATTTCTTCCATCCTCACCACTCTCTGCACTGTATGAAGCAGTAATGCTTCCAAACCAGACAGTAATGTGATATGACAGGATGCTCTTGATGGTCCTTCTATGGAAAGTGGCGAGGACAGAGGAAGGACATTAGAAAAGAAGATAAAAAGAAAGCAGCAAGCAGCCAAATAAGTTTCATGAGCTTCAAATTTTCTTGTAGGCTTCAAATTTACCAAATGTAAGCCTTGAACTGGAGTTGCCCAAATTTTTCTTTTTACTTCCTTTAGTATAGACAATAATTCACGTTATGGATGTGATTTCTTTCCCTTTCTCTGCCCAGCCCCTGTCCCTTTCCAGGTGTATGGAGAACTGTCCTCCTGGATACATGAAGGTGGCTCAGGAAGGGAAGCCCATCTGCTGCTACAATTGTTGTCCTTGTGCTGAACAATCCATCTCTACCATGGAAGGTGGGTGACAACAAGGGATATGGGCAGTTTTTGTGGAGGACCATAAATCCTGAAATTCTCCATGAGCATGCATTTTGAAAGGCTGGGCCAGAGGGGTTCCACTTCTTTGAATCTTGACCAAGGTATACATTTATGTTATAGTGAACAATAGATATTTGGATATGATAGGGTGCCTTTTTTTGATCAGCCTCAGGTGACTCCTGGGTTCATACTTCCTGAGGCTGACACTGCAGAGGTTCTGCTTAAAGTAATTTTCAGAGGAGGATGGAGATGAGAGGAATCATGAGTTGAGATTGAGCCAAACTTCCTTCTTGATCTTATTGGAAGATGGCCTTCTTTCTGTTTATACAAAAATGAGGAATGTATGTTGATGTCCTCACTCCATATCCAACTCATCTTCAAGGGCCAATCCATCTAACATTTCTTTCCCCACGGCAAAAACAGAGTTTATCTACTTCATCTGGCATAAGCTATGTTAAGTGATGCTTGACATGAACTTCATTCCATTGTAGGCTGGTTCTCATTGGTGCCTTAAAGAACTGACAGAAGGCTGGGCTCCAGTTTTCAAGAGGTTCAGCAGTAGAAAGGTAAAATGGTGGAACTGCCTTCCTTCCTAGGATTCTTTCTTCCTCCCTCCTTCTCTCTCAACAAGTTCCTTGATGAAATTGTGCTGTCAAAAGAAAAGTATTATTAAACTGTTCTATCTGGAAGGAAAAGAAGAAATATATTGACTTCATCTATATGCAGTCATTCACACACAATTTTTTTTTTTACCCAAATAATGCATTTGATTAAAGGACATGTTAAAGGGAGTCTCTACTCTTGCTCTTTTTCAGATGCAGACGAATGTACCAAATGTCCAGATGATCAACATCCAAACATCAATCGAGTTCACTGTATCCCCAAGATTAAAAGTTATCTTTCTTATAAGGAAAATTTGGGGATTATCCTGACTTCCATTGCCTTGTTCCTCTCTTTAACCACAGGTGTTGGCCTGTGGATCTTCATTAAATTCATGGAAACACCAATTGTCAAAGCCAACAACCGGGACCTCTCCTACATCCTCCTGGTCTCCCTCCTGCTTTCCATCTTGACCTCCTTCCTGTTCATTGGCCAGCCAAGGAAAATGACCTGTCTCCTCAGACAAACAGCCTTCAGCATTATCTTTTCAATTGCCATTTCTTCAATTTTGGCCAAAACCATCACAGTGGTGTTAGCCTTCTTGGCCACAAAACCAGGGAATAAAGTGCAGAGATGGTTGGGGAAGAGCTTGGCCAACTCCATTGTCTTTTCTTGTTCTGGCCTTCAAGTTGTCATTTGCAGCATCTGGTTGGGCACTTTTCCCCCATTCCCTGACTCTGACATGAACTCCCAACTTAGAGAAATCATCCTACAATGCCATGAAGGTTCTGTCGCCATGTTTTATGTTGCCCTTGGGTACATGGGCTTCCTGTCTGCTGTCTGCTTCATGGTGGCTTTTCTGGCCAGGAATCTCCCTGGGGCCTTCAACGAAGCCAAGCTGATCTCCTTCAGCATGCTGGTCTTCTGCAGTGTCTGGGTGTCCTTTGTGCCTGCCTACCTGAGCACCAAAGGGAAGTACACGGTGGCTGTTCAGGTCTTCTCCATCTTGGCCTCCAATGCTGGACTGCTGAGCTGCATATTCTTCCCTAAATGCTACATTATTATTTTTAGGCCAGATCTGAATACCAAAGAATGTTTGATGTCAAAATAAAATAGAAAAATGACTTACAAATATATTATTTTTCAAAAATGTTATTTAGAGAGTTAGATTAAAAGATTTAATGTTTGTTTGTTTCTTTATTTATGTATTTTACTGTTTGGCTGTTCACCGCCCTGAGTCCTTTGGGAGTAGGGTGTCAGACTTCGATGCTATCTCAAAATAAATGAATTTCCAAACTGCCAATCTTTAAGGAAATCTTTTCTTTATTCGAGCACAGCAACCGGATCATGACTCGATGCGGACAAGACTGACCTTTTGCCCCCCAATCCCTCCCTTTCTGATCCCCAATTCTCTGCTTCTCATTGGCTATCTTCCAAGTCCTTCTCCTGACTTCTTGTCTCGTCATTTCACAGGAATGTCTCCCCCCTCCTCATTTCCAAGACGACCGAGCTTCAAAGGGATTTAGCAGGCAAAAGTTCAGAGCTTATCTCTCCTCTCTATGCCAGCGCTGAGGCGCTGACATAGGGAGGTATACAAATTTGAAAAATAAATAAATAAAATAAATAAATAAAATAAGAAGTAACCTTAGATTTATTATGCTATCATTTATGAATCTGAATAGATGAATCATTTTCTCCCCTTTTTTGCATCATTTCCCCTTTCTTTTAGAAAAGTATCCATGTTTATATATTGATTTAATAAATAAATTTCTATGGACACTCAATTCACATGGAGGTAAGTCTGCATGGCTTACAACTTTTAAACATACTGTAGCAACATAAAAACTCTGGAGGAAGAATTCCTGTGTCTCTATAGCATAAGGAGGGGGGTGTTTTTTACACCATCAAAGTTCTGACACCAGTATTTTCATTTTGTGAGTATTGTCTGTTTAGATTTGTTTGTGCATCTGCATAAAACAAAGTTTCAGGTTGAGAACATGAACTTCTTGAGTTTCAAGAAAAAGGTTATCTGTATATATGTCCGTTTAAAAAGCTGAATTTCAATCTGTGGTGAGCGCAGCTGCTGGCCTTTTCCACATTCACCATTGATTCTGCTATGTGTGAGTTTTGTGTATTTTGTCTATAGCAGAAGAAACATTTTCATCAAACCTTTTACCATGGGTCCTGTAAGCTGCAAGGCCACATTCCATATGTCTCAATTTGTCTGTTAAACAGTCCCATTCAGCTGAAAATTGATTTTTCCATGGAACCCATTTGAATGTTCAATATTTTTGAATGAATAGAATAGAATAGAATAGAATAGAATAGAATAGAATAGAATAGAATAGAATAGAATAGAATAGAATAGAATAGAATAGAATAGAGTTGGAAGGGACCTTGGAGGTCTTCTAAGTCCAAACCCCTGCCCAGGCAGGAAACCCTACACCACTTCAGACAAATGGTTATACAACATCTTCTTAAAATTTTGCACTGTTGGAGCATTCACACCTTCTGCAGGCAAGTTGTTCCACTTATTAATTGTTCTAACTGTCAGGAAATTTCTTCTTAGTTCTAAATTGCTTCTCTCCTTGATTAGTTTCCACCCATTGCTTCTTGTTCTACCCTCAGGTGCTTTGAAGAATAGTTTGACTCCCTCTTCTTTGTGGCAACCCCTGAGATATTGGAACACTGCTATCATGTCTCCCCTAGTCCTTCTCTTCATTAAACTAGACATACCCAGTTCCTGCAACCGTTCTTCATATGTTTTAGCCTCCAGTACCCTAATCATCTTTGTTGCTCTTCTCTGCACTCTTTCTAGAGTCTCAACATCTTTTTTACATCGTGGCGACCAAAACTGGATGCAGTATTACAAGTGTGGCCTTACCAAGGCATTATAAGGCGGTATTAACACTTCACATGATCTTGATTCTATCCCTCTGTTTATGCAGCCCAGAACTGTGTTGGCTTTTTTGGCAGCTGCTGCACACTGCTGGCTCATATCTAAATGGTTGTCCACTAGGACTCCAAGATCCCTCTCACAGTTACTACTATTGAGCAAGGTACCTGTGCATTTTGTTTTTCTTCCCTAAATGTAGAACCTTGCATTTTTCCGCTGTTGAATTTCATTTTGTTAGATAGCACCCAATGTTCAAGTCTATTGCTTAACGCATTGTAAGCCGCCCTGAGTCTCCAGAGAAGGGCGGCATATAAATCAAATTAAAAAAAAAAAAAAAGTCTGTCAAGATCCTTCTGCCAGCTTGGTGAAGTTCTCTGCTTGATTGAATAGCAAAAACTGCCTCCATTAACTGTCGAGATCCACATTTAAATATAGTTTAAAATGTGATCTGTTCTCACCTGAATTCTAAAACCAGATAAAGAGTAGCCAGCTATTTTGCTAGGGGAGGAATGATCTAAAATTTCTCCAAGATGATGTGTGGGATTGGTCAACAGTTATCAGTCATATTTAGTTGAATTTATTGCTGCCTATGGAGAAACAGTAATTATTGAAGAAATTAAGTGAAGAAATTAATGAAGAAATTATTGAAGGTTTGTCTACTTTTCCCACATACAAATTTGTAGCTTTGGAACATTTCCCTCAATACATAAATAAATACGTATTTTATCAAATACATATGTTTTTGACTTATTTTTGACTCATAATGTTTTCAACTTATTGCCTAATTGGGTTCTCTTCATCTAATTTTGGGATTTGTCTGGAGAACCGATCATGTTTTAGGCTACATTTGTGTAGAAACATTGAATATTCCAAATGGTTCAGAAACTTCTAATCACCATGTTAGAATAAATAAAATCTGAGATGCTCAAACTATCCTATTTGGACACATTCTGTGAAGGCCCAGCTTCCTGGGGAAGTCGATAATTATGGAAGAGGTTGAAGGAAAGAGAAGAAGAGGATGACCACTGCCAAAATAAATCATTTCTCATTTTCTCATTTCTCATTTTATTAAATTTGTATACCACCCTACTCCCGAAGGACTCAGGGCGGTGAACAGGCACAAAATAAAACACATAAATACAAAAGTTAAAAAACATAATTAAAACCAAATTAAATAATTTGGCCCAAGACAATTAAAATTCCCAATAATTTAAAACAAATTAAAATTTCAATTTAAAAATTTAAAAGAAGGGGAGAAAATTAGGCCAGGCCGGCCTGCTGGAATAGGAGTGTCTTCAAAGCACGGCGGAAGGTGTGCAGATCCGGGATCCTCCGTATCTCCGGGGGGAGCTCGTTCCAGAGAGGAGGTGCCCCCACAGAGAAGGCCCTCCCCCTAGGGGCCACCAGTCGACATTGTTTGGCTGACGGCACCTGGAGGAGCCCCTCTCTATGAGAGCATACCGGCCGGAGGGAGGCTGTTTGTGGTAGTAGGCGGTCCCGTAAGTAGCCAGGTCCTAAGCCATGGAGTGCTCTAAAGGTGGTAACCAAAACCTTGAAGCGCACCCAGAAGACCACCGGGAGCCAGTGCAGCTCACGCAGGAGAGGTGTCACATGGGAGCGCCATGTTGCTCCCATAACCACCCGCGCAGCCGCACTCTGCACCAGTTGGAGCCTCCGGGTGCTCCTCAAGGGGAGCCCCATGTAGAGAGTGTTACAATAGTCCAGGCGGGAGGTGACGAGGGCATGAGTGACTGTGTGTAGGGAGTCCCGATCCAGAAATAAATTCATTTATAAGAAGCATGAATACCCTCCTGAGGGAACAAAATGGTTACAATAAGGACAGATGACACTGAAGAAAGTCTATATATTTAGTTGCTGGTGGATAAGGCACCTAATCAGTCAATCAGCAAACATCTCAGGCATATATTACCTCCTTGACCTTTAGAATTTTTCACAGTTTTGATTTAAAGAGTTATTCCCCGAGAGACTTTAATGCAAAGAATTCACTCCACAATTTATCTCCATTAAAACTCAAATCAGTTAAATTTAAATGGAAGGACTTTCCACATATCCACAGATGTAAGTTGGAGATATTGGGTATTGGGATATCTTGCTATGCACCAGGGAGATAGGCATGCTTGGACCTTTCCCCTTTCCCCTTTCATCCATATCTTGGTATTATCTGCCATATCCCCTTCCTGTATGCTGACTAATATTCCAATTCTTCCTAATCTCTGGATAGATTCTGTATTCCTCTGCATAGCTTCTTTATCTGAAAGGATCACCACCATGACTGAATGTCATTCCACATTTCATGCAGTTTACATGGTTTCAACCTTTGGCAGATTCTCCTACATGGATTAGGAGATCCTCCTTCATATTTATTTCCTTCAGTTTTAATAAATATAAATTGTCAAACAAATGCAAAGTAAGCATATCAGCCCAATAATAATGGATAACTAAAAGTTATGAGGCTAAGAATTTCATAGTCATTTCACTGCTTTTGTCATTAGATGTTCCTTCGTGTTTAGATCTGGTCTCAGGATGATAATGTAGCACTTGGGGACAAAGATGCAGCCTAATAGTCCAGCACTGGAGGCCAAGATGGAGAAGATCTGCACGGCAACCATGGATTTTCCTTTAGTGCTCAGGTAGGTGGGCAGGAAGGAGACCCAGACACTGCAGAAGACCAGCATGCTGAAGGTGATCAGCTTGGTTTCATTGAAGGCCCCAGGCAGGTTTCTGGCCAGAAAAGCCACAGTGAAGCAGATGGCAGCCAGGAAGCCCATGTAGCCAAGGACAACATAAAACATGATGACAGAGCCTTCGTTGCATTGCAGGATGATCACTCCAGGCTGGGAGTGCAGATCAGAGTCAGGAAATGGTGGAGAAACTCCCAACCACATGGCACAGATGAGAATTTGGACACCAGAACCAGAAAGGATGATGGAGTTGGCCAAGCTTTTCCCCAACCATCTTCTCACCCTGTTTCCTGGTTTTGAGGCCAGGAAAGCCAGCACCACCATGATAGTTTTAGCCAACACAGAAGACACAGCTATTGAGAAGACAATGCTGAACATTGTTTGTCGGAGAAGACAGGTAGCTTTCCTTGGTTGGCCAATGAAGAGAAAAGAGGACAAAAAACAAAGGAGGAGGGAGACCAGGAGGATGAAGGAGAGGTCCCGGTTGTTGGCTTTGACTATGGGAGTTTCTAGGTATTTAAGGAATATGATTAAAACAAGGCCTGTGGTTAGAAACAACAGTAAGGCCATGGAGATGAGGAGGATGCTGAGATATTCTTTGTAGGAGAGGAAAGTTATTCTTTTGGGGATACATTGGACTCGGTTCTTGATTGGATATTGATCATCTGGGCACTTGGTGCATTTTTCAGTATCTGAGAAAACAAAGTAATATTTCTTTTATTCAAATTTCAAATAAAATTTTGGATGAGATTTGATACTGAGAGACAGTAAAGTCTCAGCAAATGGAATATACTTACACTCCAACAAAAAAAAAAAATCCCCAATACATACAACTATAAGAACAAGAATAAGACCAAAAACAAAATTAAATTAAATTAAAAGAAATATCTGGTGCCACAACCTCTCCAAGGTAATGCACCAGATTCTTATCCTGCACTCACCTTACCTTATCCCAAAAGTTTGGGAGATGTAGCAAGTCTCCAGAAGTTTAAGAAGGTGGGGGCCTATTGAATTTCAAGAGGGAGTGGGCCCAATGAGGCAGGATCTGCACCAGAAAAAGCAGTCATCTGAGGACCTATAAAGTGGGAATCTTTTAGGGAACAGACCTTTTGCATGCCAATTATGTCTGCTCTGTTGGGACAAGGGAAGCCCTGCAGATACGCCAGTTCCATCTCATGTAGGGTTTTAAAGGTGAATTTAATTGCACTTGGAAAGAAACTGGGATTCTGGGGAGCCTGCATAATAGGGGTGTCCTATGGAATAATACCCGGAAACACAACATTGTGCATTTGCATTCTGGACCATTTGTTAATTACAGGTGGTTTTCAAGAGCAACCCTATGAGTATGGGATAAAAAGATAGAAACAGAAAACTTGCAGCACAAAAAGACATAATCTGTCCTTTGAGTTTTTTGTTTTCTTACTTATTTAATAATTTATTTCATTTAAAAAAAAATAAATTCAGATGATGGACATATGATTATCCCAAAAATGTTTAAACTCAGTCACTGACGATTGACCCACCAACCATGCTCTCAATAAACTGCTCCAAAAATACCGGAGAAAAATACAGGATCAAAGTTGTCTAACATGGTTGGATCCATGGAGAACCACTTGATAAGGGTTGCAATTTAAAAAAATTTCCTACCAGTTCTGTGGATGTGACTTGGTGGGCATGGCAGGGGAAGGATACTGCAAAATCTCCATTCCCACCCCACTCCAGGGGAAGGATATTGCAAAATCTCCATTTCCACCCCACTCTGGGGCCAGCCAGAGGTGGTATTTGCAGGTTCTCCAAACTACTCAAAAAGAATATGCACATAAAAGCCTATGAAAAAAGAAAAAAAAGATACATTATGCCTTTACAGGGAGGATAATTGGGAAGTGGGTGTGGCCCACTGAGGACGCCTTAAGAGGTAGAAATAGCTATCTGGGTCTCCCAGGAAGCAACACAGAGTTGCAGTTTGTCAGCAGAAAAAGGGCCCAAGAACTTGTGAATGAGATTTCACAGAACCTAGGGCTGAAGAACAACTAAGTTTACATAGGTAAAACCTGGCTAGAAAGAATATGCACATAAAAGCCTATGAAAAAAGAAAAAAGATACATTATGCCTTTACAGGGAGGATAATTGGGAAGTGGGTGTGGCCCACTGAGGACGCCTTAAGAGGTAGAAATAGCTATCTGGGTCTCCCAGGAAGCAACACAGAGTTGCAGTTTGTCAGCAGAAAAAGGGCCCAAGAACTTGTGAATGAGATTTCACAGAACCTAGGGCTGAAGAACAACTAAGTTTACATAGGTAAAACCTGGCTAGAAAGAATATGCACATAAAAGCCTATGAAAAAAGAAAAAAGATACATTATGCCTTTACAGGGAGGATAATTGGGAAGTGGGTGTGGCCCACTGAGGACGCCTTAAGAGGTAGAAATAGCTATCTGGGTCTCCCAGGAAGCAACACAGAGTTGCAGTTTGTCAGCAGAAAAAGGGCCCAAGAACTTGTGAATGAGATTTCACAGAACCTAGGGCTGAAGAACAACTAAGTTTACATAGGTAAAACCTGGCTAGAAAGAATATGCATATATATATATATATATATATATATATATATATATATATATATATATATATATATATATATATATATATATATATATATATATATATATATATATATATATATATATATATATATATATATATATATATATATATATATATATATATATATATATATATATATATATATATATATATATATATATATATATATATAATATATATATATATATATATATATATATGCATATATATATATATATATATATATATATATATATGCATATATATATATATATATATATATATATATATATATATATATATATATATATATATATATATATTCTTACTTCTTCGTAGGGTTTATGTGTGTTTTTCTTCTAGCCAGGTTTTCCCTACGTAGCCAAGGTTTTTTTGTAGCTCCAGCTCAGTAGAATCTCATCTACTCGGTTCTGGGCTTTTTTCTTTTCTAACACCTAGCAAGCTCTCACTGCTAGGTGGGAGACCTAAATAGATCCATTTCTAGCTCGTTAGCTGTCATCAGTAGGCCACACCCATATCCTCCCTGTAAAGGCACAGTATCAATTTTCTTACTTCTTCGTAGGGTTTATGTGTGTTTTTCTTCTAGCCAGGTTTTCCCTACTGAGCTGGAGCTACAAAAAAAAACCTTGGCTACGTAGGGAAAACCTGGCTAGAAGAAAAACACACATAAACCCTATATATATATATATATATATATATATATATATATATATATATATGAGATTCATATATATATTCATATATATATGTCTTTTTCTTTTTCGTAGGCTTTTATAAGAATATGCATATATATATATATATATATATATATATATATATATATATATATATATATATATATATATATATATATATATATATATATATATTTTAAAAAAAGAGATCTTAAGGAAGATTAATTCATGAAGGAATTCAAGAAGAGGAACTTAGCCTGTTGTCTGCAAAGTCTTTTTACTCTGTAAACATGAGAAGATGAAGCAATATATTTCCATATTCTCTAGATTTGGCAACAATTTTAAAGAGAGTTAAAATTTTAAAAATTTAAACAATTTTAAATTCAACATTGGTAGCAACCGATATTTAGTAGATTGGTCCTCTATTAGTTCTTTGTCTCTCTCCTTTTTGTTCCTTTTAATCCCAACACTGTATATTACTGTAGTCTCTTTTTTCCCTTTCAGAACCACAACTACATTCCTTTTTTTTGTTGGTGTTATAACTGTTTGTATCTCATTATTAACAACAAAGAAAATTGGAAAGATAAGAAAAGGTAGGAAGTAAATATCCACTTGATGTTTTTATGGCGAGTCCTCTGCTTGGTTTTCATTTCCTCCTTCAACCCAACTTCTCTCCCTCCATTGTTCCTCTCAGTTAGATATTTCAATTTATGATGATTTGTGATCTTTATAAACATTGACTGATTAATTGAAGGACTGATTGATGTATCTTTTGGCCTGTAATGTACAGTTGTTTTGGGTGAGCAAAGCACATTGATCTAAAATCATTCCTCAAGTTACAAAAATTCAGATGTTCCTAAAGAAGATAAATATGGAAGGACACATCCAAACTTACAAATAAAAGAGAGATTTCCTACCCAACCACAACATCCTTCTTCCTACCTCATCCTTCAAGATCTTTTTCTTTCCCCTCCCATTAGGGAAAAAACTGGACACCACGAGAATTAAAAACAAAACCATCAAGCCTATATGTCTCTTTAAGAAGTATATTGATCAAAGTGCTCTGGATGAATTCAGTAGGTTTCCTTATGGTGTCACCTACCTTCCTGAGTGGAGATGGTCCCCTCTGGACAAGGAACGCAGTCATAGCAGCAAACTGGCTCTCCTTCTCGAGCCTTCTTGACAAATCCAGGCTGACATTTTTCCACACATTTGGACTGAGGAAGAGACTGAGAAGAAAAAGAAGAAATGCCAAAGAAAATATGCTGAGACTCATCATCCATATAAGATGGAGGTTGATATGAACATTAGCCAAGTAGTCTCTGCCCTTCACGTAGGCAAATATGAAATCTCTGACCACTTCCAAATGGTTAAAGGAGATACAATTGCAGGCAGATGCCTCATTTAGCTCCTCCTTTTTTCTTGAGGCATATCAGATTGCAAACAAAAGTACCTTTCTACATAATAAAGTCTGGAGAGATGACATTGAGAGAAGATTTAAGCATCAAGTGACAATTGGTGGGTTCCTCCTCATACTGGAATTAACATGCATTCCTCTATTTTTCAGACAGGCATGATTTTACAATAAGATATCCACTCATACTATTTTTCTTTTATTAAAGAGTTTTACAAAAAAAATTGCAAATATTTCCCCATACCCCCTCCCTTCCTTACCCCCCCCATCTCCCCCCCGAACTTCCCCGAACAAAATACAGGGTATAACAATTAACAATCATATACTAAACTGAGCTAACTATCTATGGACTCCTATCCGCCCCTTGACACTTTAACTCCCCTTTTACTTCACTAAATATGAATACTCTTAATTTTTCTATTCATTCATAAGCTATTTGATACTTTTTAGTCCGATATTTGTTTTGAATATAATCAATCCATCTTCTCCATTCCGATATATATCTTTCTTGTGAATGATCTTTCAAATATGCTGAAATTTTTGCCATTTCTGCTAAATTCGCTACTTTTAATGTCCATTCTTCAATAGTAGGCAGATCTTCTTCTTCCAATATTATGCCACCAAAAGTCTAGCTGCAGTTATTAAATTTCAGATCAATTTAGTCTCTATAACTGTACAATCTGTAATTATACCCAACAAAAACAACTATGGAGTAAACCTTATCTTCTTTTTAAGAATATTTTGGATAATCCACCATATTTTAATCCAAAATGCTTTAACTTTTTTACAAGTCCACCATATATAATAAGAGGTAGCATCATCACAATCGTATCTCCAACACTTAGATTGCCACTCATACTAAATTTTAAAGTAAACTTTACTGTAAAAAATTTATTAATTTTTTATTCCATTACATTTATTAGAATAAATATCATGGTTCTGAGTAATGCTCCCAACCTATTCTAGTGTCAGGTTCCAATGTTATCTCAAATAAATTTCATTCTCAAACACAAAGTCTTTGATGAAATCTCTTATTTATTGAAGAATAACGATCTAGTCCTGAACTCATTTGCAGCCGAAACTGATCCTCCGAACCCAAACCCCTCCCTTTCCGTTCCTCAAATCTCAGTGTCTCATTGGCCATCTTCCAAGTCCATCTTTCATTTCAGTTACTTCAAGTCACAGGAATTCCCCCCTCCTCTCATCACCTAGGTGACGTTATCTGCCGGGGGGAAAGAACTGGGTGAAAAGTCAAGCTACTACTTCTAACAGGCTCTTTCCCACTCATTCATGTCAGCGCTGGGGAAATCATAGTTTGGAACGCTGACATCTAGACTCTGAGGCCTTCCTCAAAAATCCTGTTTATTCAGTACATTATATCAGCACGGTCAAATGTGAAACCAACACTGAATAATTCCCACATTTTTTGTATAATTAAAGAATAGATACTCCTTGTGTCACAGGTCACGTTAGCCAATAAAGCCGGTGATGAACTTCTCATCACTCCCTCCTGCCATTGCTAGACCATACTGATTTGGCCTTGTTTCTCAAGAGCCTTATCGTTGTTATGTCTGGCACACTGGAGGAAAGTATTCTACATTCCATAAATCCCACTCCTGTACACATAAATATGGCAACTAAGAAATGACGCAAGAAAAGTGTGGCTTCAGCTAGAGTCATTTCATCTCCCCTTACATGGAAAAGAGCATCTGTAAGATATAAATCACAAACAGGAATCCACCCCTTTTCAGTCATTCCCACCCTCATCTATTGGTGCTTTGGGTTTTGAGGGTTCTTTTCATGGAATTTCTTTACTAGCCTATCTGCTCTCATGTTGGTGCTCTTAATCCAGGTGGCCTTTGATAAAGATATCCTTTCCATTGCACTAAACATTGCAACTTCCCCTTGTAAAGCCTTGAATCTAAAATCTACTTTACTTCATAATGGGTCTCCCCTTCCACCACTATGGGCTTTGGTGCCATGGTCTCAATGTAGAGCCAACTACCAGTTTTAACAAGCTACTGTGGAACGCCGGGTGCACCTTCCCCACAAGGCGGGAGAGTCTTAAATCCACAGTAAAGGTCTCTGCTGGGCTTGTTTCTTATCAGCCTGCTCTTTGTAGGCTTTTGTTGCTTTTGTCAGTGCTCGCCTTCCATTCCTCCATGTGTTCTGTAACGAGTCAACCCACTCTGTTAGACTAATAGAAGAGGGAGACTCCTGGGGGAATTCTGGCATGGGGACAAAGTCTACCCTGTTGACCACCTTGAAGGGAGTAAGCCCCATACTACTGTGCACTGCATTATTGTATGCCACTTCAGCAAAAGGCAGTATTTCTGCCCAATTAGTCTGCGGGTATTTGACATACCAGCAGACTAATTTGATCTAATTTGATGACATATTTGATCTCCTGTATGGAGAATTAGTGCAGGGAAAGCACCTCAGAGGGAGATCGCAGCTGCGATATAAGGATATCTGCAAGAGGGACCTAAAGGCCCTGGGAATGGACATTAACAACGGGGAAACCTTGACCTCTGATCGTTCAGCTTGGAGGCTAAAGACGCAGCATGGCCTTCTCCAATTCAAAGAGACACTTGTTCGGCAGGCTGAGGCAAAGAGGCAGTCCCGGAACCAGCAAAATCTGGGGGCTGGGCAGGGGACAGAATGTATCTGCCCTCAGTGTGGAAGGGATTGCCACTCTCAAATTGGCCTTTTTAGTCACACTAGATGCTGTTTTAGGACCTCTTTCCAGAGCATGATACCATAGTCATTTGAGACTGAAGGATGTCAATGGAATTTGACATAGCACCTTAAGTACTGCTCCACCATGGTGTTAGCTCTCTCCACTGCCCCATTTGTACTTAGATGAAAAGCCAAACTAAGCCGTGGGAGGACCCAATGGATTTTAACAACTCCCTCCAGAACGTATCCATGAATTGGCCACACACACACACACGATCTGAAATAATTCTGCATGGGACCCCATGCAATTGGTAGATATGCCTCAAGGACAACTTTGCCAGTTTGTGGGCAAATGGTAATCCAGGATAGCCGATAAAGTGAGCCTGCTTGGAAAATAAATCAATCACTGTCCAAATCATGGTATTCCCTCCACTTTGCAGCAGCTGAACTATAAAGTCCATCACAATCTCTTCCCAGGGTTGTGTGGGGTTGTGTTGTGGCTCCATTACCTGAGCCTGTGTTATCGGCAGGAGAGGACTCCGAGAGTGAAGGAGAGGAGTTGGCAAGGCCTCCCTCTCCAGGACCCTCCTCTCTGGCAATGTCTTCGGTGTCCGCCGAAGGTCAAGAGATAGGCCCGGGGCCAAGCACGTCCATGCAGCCACAGGTGGACAGTAATGAGGAGGATGAGTCTTGGCTGGATCCTCAGCAGTGTCGCAGAGATAAGCGCGCACAACAGAAGAAGAGGCATGCCAGGGATTAGGCTGAGTCATTGGACCACACCCCACAGGGTATAAAAGAGGCTGTGGTGGCCGGTTCAGCTCTGTGACAAGCAAAAAAACGGATATCGGACGACCTTCTTTGTATTTACTGGACTTTGTTGATTATTATGTATTGGCTTTGTTCCCGGATGAAGGGAGAAACTCCCCCCTCGTGAGTAAAGAATACCTGGCAGCCAGCCACTGGGTTGCTTCCAATTCTGATACAAGATAAACTGTTGTTGGCTGAGTTCTTTAACTGTTGCCTGTCTGTGGGGGTGCATGTGTGAGACGGGGACAGAACAGGTTGGCTACATGCTGTAACACCCAAAGTGGGGGAGGGGGCTTCCCTGGTCTCTTCTTCAGAGTTGCACAGGTTGAACAGCTCTTTACATACCTCTCAATGTCCTTTTTCATCCCTGGCCACCAAAACTGCCTCGTAGCCAGGTGCAAGGTTTTCAAGAATCCAAAGTGCCCAACCTGCCTGACGTCATGGCTCTGTCGAAGGACCTGCATCTGGTGGTGAACTTCTCAGCATCCCTCCTGTCATTGCTACGGCATTCTGATTTGGCCTTGGTTCTCAGGAGCTTTATCATTGTTATGTCTGGCACATTGGAGGAAAACGTTCTACATTCCATAAGTCCCTCTCCCCCCCCCATAAGTATGGTAACTAAGAAACGAAGCAAAAAAAAAATATGACTTCAGCTAAAGTTGTTTCCGGAATTGACAATAAAACTGTAATGAAAAAAGAAATTTCTGAAATCTCTATCTATCCTATTTATATATTTATTTGTTTAATTTATCTGACTGCCATATTGGTGAATTAAAAGTAAAACTGACTGATTACTTTCTCAAACTATAGTGACGTGAGACGGAGCCAGAGGTGAAATGCTCCCGGTTCGGACCGGATCACTCGATCTGGTAGCGATGGAGGCGGGTGGTTCGGAAAACCGGTAGCAAAAATCCCTGCCCCCCCCCCATGCCCAGCTGAGTCGCACAATCATCAGAGGCTTTTTTTTTACTTTAAAAAGCATTTTTTCTACAACCTCTTCGGCGGAAAAAAATGCTTTTAAAAGTAAAAAAAAAAAAGCCTCTGCCGATCAGGCAACTCATCTTGGATCGTCAGAGGCATTTAAAAAAAAAAGGGGTTTTTTTCTTTTAAATGCCTCTGCGATCCAAGCTGAGTTGCCTGATCGGCAGAGGCTTTTAAAAAAACTCAGCTTGGATCGTCAGAGGCATTTAAAAGAAAAAAACCCTTTTTTTCTTTTAAATACTCTGATGATCCAAGACGAGTTGCCTGATCGGCAGAAACTTTTAAAAAAAACCTCTGCCGATCAGGCAACTCAGCTGGGATCGTCAGAGCCTTTTGAAAGCATTTTTTTTACAACCTCTTCACTGAAGAGGTTCTAGAAAAAATGGTTTTAAAAGTTAAAAAAAAATTGGCCATGCCCACCCAGTCACATTACCCCCCTACTAAGCCATGCCCACAGAACCGATAGTAACAAATTTTAGATTTCACCACTGGATGGAGCTGAGAACATATCCCTGAAAATGGGTGAGTCATGCATCTTTTGATGCAGCATATGGGTTCCGCTTACCTTTGCTACCTCATTTTAATTATAGCTGAATCAGCTTACAAAAATATTCAGCATTATAGCATCTGAAAGATAACTTGGTCAATAGAACTGAAGCCTCCTTATCTGTCTAAGATAAGGTGCCGAGGTGGCGCAGTGGTTAGAGTGCAGTACTGCAGCTACTACAGCTGACTGCTAGTTCAGCAGATCAGCAGATCAAATCTCACCGGCTCAAGGTTGACTCAGCTTTCCATCCTTCCGAGATGGGTAAAATGAGGACCCAGATTGTTGGGGGCAATATGCTATTTAATATACTGTCTTTGGTGTAAGCCGCCCAGAGTCCTCGGAGAGTGGGTGGCATAGAAATATGACAAACAAACAAACAAACAAACAAACAAACAAGAAAATTGTTTTAAAAATTACTCTATGTTCAATTGTCAGTGAAGGTTATCTACATTTTTGACTAGGTTGAGTCCACTTGAAATGGGTTCTAAGGCTTTTGAAAAAAAGAGAAAATACATTAATATTTTTCCACACCTTGTTGAGCAACTTTAGCTGTGACAAAGCATCTTGATTGATTATAAGTCTCTGTCTTTCAAAACTCCCCAAATGTTTGTTGATGGGATCCTCCTTGGGGAGAACTATCCTACTAATGATATCCAGATCTGCTGCTATGTCTCCATTTTGATCCAAGTACACTTTAAACAGGGAAAGATTGTACAATTCCTTCTTCTTTAGAAATGGATGGAACTAGAATGGAATAGAATTTTAAAAGCAGTAAACTTAGTTTCTTATCTCAAATGGTCATTTGTGGAATTTCTCATATTATTCTATACATAGAATGGTTACTGATTATAATAATGTAATAGTAGTATTTTAATTTTATGAGAATTATTATATTATTCTCATTGGTTGGCTGAAACCTACAAAGGGGGAGTCAAGTTATTCTCCAAAGCACTTGAGCACAATTTAGAGCTAAGGAGAAATTTCCTGACTGTTAGAACAATTAATCAGTGGAACAGCTTGCCTCCAGAAGTTGTGAATGCTCCAACATTGGAAGTTTTTAAGATTATGTTGGATATCCATTTGTCTGAAATGGTGTAGGTTTTCCTGCCTAAGCAAGGGTTGGATTAGAAGACCTCCAAGGTCCCTTACAACTCTGTTATTCTATTCTAAATGGAATACACAGCTAAAGGGGTTTAAGTTATTTAAAAGAAATAGACCAAATAAAAGAAGAGGAGGAGTTGCACTATATATAAGAAATAACTAAATATCTACAGAAATAGAGCACAACAATGATGAAAACTGCCTGGAATGCATTTGGGTCAATGTAAAAGGGGAGGGGGAATGACATTGTCATAGGTGTATAATTTAAGCCACCCAACCAAATAGAGGAAATAGATGAACTTTTTGCTAGTCAGCTAACTAAGGTATGTAGGAAGCACATCACAATACTAATGGGGGATTTTAACTACCCTGACGTCAACTGGGAGACAAACTCTGCACCAAGTGGAAGATCCAACAGGTTCCTGACAAACCTAGCAGACAACTTTGTCGCCCAAAAAGTAGAAAAGGGAACTAGGGGATCAGCCATATTGGATTTAATTCTCACTAACAGAGATGAAATAATAGAAGTTGTTGAAGCTACAGGAACTTTGGTGTGTGTGTGTGGGGGGGTGATAATGCAATATTAGAATTCAACATTATGCAAGCACAATCAATAGAACAAAGTCAAACTAGAATCTTAGACTTTAAGAGAGCTAATTTCAATAAATTTAGAGAGACTTTGTGAAGGACCGCATGGATGAGAATCCTCAAGGGGAAAATAACCCAAGAAGCTTGGGAAACTTTGAAAAGTGAGATTATAAAAACCCAGTCTAGCACAATACCAATGAAGAAAAAAAAAAAAAAAAAAACCAGCTCTCAAAAGCTGACTGCTTGGTCCGCATCTGCGCAGACTATAAGTGCACGATCAACAAGGCCTTGCAGCAGAACGCCTATCCTGTTCCCATCATTCAACATGCTTCTTTGAGTGAGAGTGCCTTTCCCGCCGCCTTGAAAGAGGCGGTGGTGAGGCCCCTCCTCAAGAAGCCATCCCTGGACCCAGCTATCTTAGCTAATTATCATCCGGTCTCCAACCTTCGCTTTGTGGCGAAGGTTGTTGAGAGTGTGGTGGCACGACAGCTTCCCCGATACCTGGATGAAGCTACTTATTTGGATCCGTACCAGTCGGACTTCAGGCAGAGGTACAGCATGGAAACGGCATTGGTCGCATTGGTGGATGATCTCTGGAGGGCTCGGGACAGGGGTTGCTCCTCTGTCCTGGTCCTATTAGATCTCTCAGCGGCTTTTGATACCATCGACAGTATCATGCTGCAGCGGTTGAGGGGGTTGGGAATAGGAGGCACCTTGCTACAGTGGTTCTCCTCCTTCCTCTCTGACCGCTCGCAGTTTGTGTTGACAGGGGGGCAGAGGTCGACCTCGAGATGCCTCAATTGTGGGTGCTGCAAGGGTCGGTCCTCTCGCCCCTTCTGTTCAACATTTATGTGAAGCCGCTGGGTGAGATCATCCATGGTTTTGGGGTGAGAGTCCATCAGTACGCTGATGACACTAAGCTGTACATCTCCACCCCAGACCACCCCAAAGATGCTCTTGATGTGATGTCCCACTGCCTGGTGGCTGTGCGGGTCTGGATGGGGAGAAATAGGCTCAAGCTCAACCCCTCCAAGACCAAGTGGCTGTGGCTCCCGGTGCCCCGAGTGGCTGTGGCTGGCAACATTGCTGACTATTGGGGGTAAATCTGCCCCCCCCACACAGAGAAGGCTCGCAATCTGGGCATCCTCCTGGATGCACGTCTGTCTTTAGAAGAGCATATGATGGCCGTGGCTAGGGGGGCATTTTATCAGGTTCTCCTGATCCACCAGTTACGATCCTTTCTGGATCAGGATGCCTTGCGCATGGTCACTCATGCCCTTGTCACCTCCTGGCTGGACTACTATAATGCTCTCTACATGGGGCTCCCCTTGAAGAGCACTCAGAGGCTCCAACAAGTCCAGAATGCAGCCGTGCAGGTAGTTATGGGCGCGACCCGTTATGCCCATGTAACACCTCTCCTGCGCAAGCTGCACTGGCTCCCAGTGGTCGTCCGGGTGCGATTCAAGGTGTTGTTTACCACCTTTAAAGCACTCCATGGCTTAGGGCCGGGGTACCTCTGAGACCGACTTCTGCCGCCAGTAGCCTCCCACTGGCCAATTCGCTCCCACAGAGAGGGTCTCCTCAGAGTGCCATCAGCCAAGTTATGTCAGCTGGTGACACCCAGGGGGAGACCCTTCTCTGTGGGTGCTCCTGCCCTTTGGAATGAACTGCCCCCAGAAATACGTACGATTTCTGATCTCCGTGTATTTCGCTGCGCTCTTAAAACCCTACTATTCTGCCAGGCTGGGCTATCTTTGTGAATGATTTTAAATTGGGTGTTTTAATTAGGTTTTAATTCTGAGCCAAAATTATTTATTACTTTTAATTGGTTTTTAAATTGATGTATATATATTATGTTTTAATTGGCTGTACACCACCCCAAATCCTTCGGGAGGAGGGCGGTATAGAAATTAAATAAATAAATAAATAAACACCTACTGCTTTCATTGGGAATGGGAACAACATTTGCCAAACTCAATCTCACACAACTGTACAAATAACTACCAGTTGAAGACAGCACGGCCAAAGCCCAAACTATTGTCACCCATAGGGTTGCGTTTAAATGCCGCTGCTTGCAATTCGGGGTCAGCGTGGCATCAGGATTGTTCCAAAGTTTAATGGAACGGCTGTTACATGGTATCCCTCGGATGGTGCCTTATTTTGATGATGTGCTGGTGTCCACTACCGATAAACCTGCCCTCTTTGCCTGTCTCAGGACTGTCCTGTCCAAATTCAGAGAGGTGGGCCTCTCTTAAAGTTAAGCGGGAAAAATACCACATTGCAGTGCCCTGGGTGGAATTCTTGGGATACATGATTGATAGCTCAGGGATTCACCCCACCAAGTCAAAAATTGCTGCCATTCAAAATGCCCCAATCCCACAAAATAAGAGGGATCTGCAAGCCTTTCTAGGGCTGCTCAATTTCTACAGCATATTCTTGGAGCAAAAGGTCACTGTGCCTGAACCTTTGCATAGACTGCTGGGAAAAAAGGCTTCCTGGTGTTGGGACCCAGCCAAGGCAGCTGCCTTCGCCACAGTAAAGAACCTGCTGACATCTGACAGGATGTTGGTCCATTATAATGACTCTCTGCCCCTGATCCTGACTTGTGATGCCTCGCCTTTTGGGGTGGGGGCCATCCTCAGCCATCAGCTTCCTACTGGCCAGGAGGCTCCTCTCGCATTTGGTGCTTGGTGGTAAGGCTGGTCAGTCAGGCTTGGGAAGGTCTGCTCCACTCTGGTTGCTGTGATGACTTTCAGTGGAGGCTGGATTCAAACCCAATTCCTGGCTCAAATAGATGGAAGGTCTCCTCTGGAGGCAGAACCTGGATCCATGTGCTCTGCTTCCACAGGTTGCAGAGTCATTTGTGCAGGGCTGAAAGACATTAGAGCAGGGTTCCCTCCCCCCTTTTGTGTGTAATCTTCCCAGGAAAGGCATTGTAACAGGATTAGAGATGGGGGGGGGTAGATAGCTTGCAGACAGAGTTTATTTATTTATTTATTTATTTTATTTCGAATTTATATACCGCACCTTCTCCCGAGGGACTCAGGCGGTGTACAGCCAGATAAAAACATACAATACAAACATTAAAAACAATTTAAAAGATATATATTAATTTGGCCCCAATTTAAAATAACAAACCAATTAAAAATATTTAAAAAATATATTAAGCCAGCCCAGCTTGCTGAAAAAAGGAAGTTTTAAGGGCACGGCGGAAGGCACTGAGGTCTTGGATTCTCCTTATCTCTGGGGGCAGCTGATTCCAGAGGGTAGGTGCCCCCACAGAGAAGGCCCTCCCCCTGGCATTCGCTCATCTTTCGTTCCCTTTAAATATAAAGTCCCATGTTTGGCGACACCCCCACCCCCTTGTTTTCTCTATCCTACTGGTCACGGCTCGGTGGAGGTAGCGATAGGCAGAGATGCAGCTAGAGGTCACTCAAAGAGGTGGAATCAGACTGTTGTCCGGGTGGAATCCCACACACACACTTCCTCCTTCCCTAACAGAAGGCCCTGTGCTCTGGCAAATCCCCCATGCTCTCCAGACTGTTTGTCTTTCTGTGGTTAGGAAATGCACAGAGGAAGCAAGATCCAGCTGTGATTGGAAGAAGGGCCCTCTCACTTACACACATGCAGGCATACACACATTTTTCACACTTTCCCATGCTTTAAAATTAAAATTTAGAGATACTCACCTTCTTTCCAAGCAGCCTTTGAGCTCAACACTCCCTTTAAAGCCTAGTTCCAAAAGGCCACGGTCCAGGAAAACTTACCCACAGACTCAATGGGTCTGCTGCTAGCAAGGGAGGTTTACCTAAGCCAGGTCCATTGGTTAAGTTAGCTTGGAGTCCCATCTGTGGGGGCCAAATTGTTGGAAGAAATGTCCTTCTGGGTTCAGTTCCAAGTGGGGAAAAAGACACTGGAAACATGGAGACTGCTTGGAAAGATGGTTTAATGGTGAACAGGATCACATGGTTTGAGTTCCTGAACAGAAAGGGGATGAGATGCTCAGCGTGCCTTGGTTTTATGCACTCTCTGAGTTTTGAACTTCCTGGGGCACAGGAAGACTATCCTGATTGGTTGTCAGACTCCCAGGGGGTGGGGTCTTAGCTAGCCTTGCTGGCTGATGTAATCTTCCCAGGTGCCATGTGGTGAGTTTCTGTTGCTAGATGGGTCCTATTGTGTTGCAGATGATGGTCCATTGACAAAGGTGGGGGGGGGATTGGGTTTCTACCTTTGGCCCATTGACTAATTGGGGGAGGCAGGAAGCTGCTTTGTCTTTAAAACATGTTTCTCTATTTCTCATCCAGGGAAATATAATATTCTGCTTTTTTTAATATTTCCTAAAAAATTTCATTCTTCTAGGACAGGGGTGAGTGCTAACTTCCTACATTATCTAAAGGTTCTGTGTGCTGCATTTTGCTCCTGGGCTTATCTCATACTACTAGTCACACTACCTAAACTCTGACAAAAGATCTGTTTTCAGCCTTGAGTAAAGACAACAAGGAGAAGAGCCATGCTGGGTTACAGGAGCTTAAAATTAAACGGAGTCTGGGAACGTTTTTCAGAATATACAAAATGTCTTGGTTGTAGAAGGAGGGTTCTTATGATAAGTACAAGATGTTGTACAGAAGCTTAAGATCTTAAATAACCAAGCTCAGAAAGCACAGAAGACCCTGAAAAGGAATTTAGTTTGATGGATCCTTGATGGGACCCCATACCTTCCATGGCTGCAGCCTTGGAGCCCCCAGCCTCTCTTCTCCCTTCTTCCTTCTCCTCTGGGGTTTGGACACAGCATTTAAGGCATGGGCCAGAATCTTAATGACACTGTAAGTAGTGCCTGGATTTGCAACCAGTATATTATTCCCTTCCCCTTGTTTCTCCAGTGACACTATCTGGGTGCATCTCCTCCGGCCTTTGACAGAAAAGATGTGTTTTGAAACAGAACAATGAAAATACTCATCTTCAAATTCAGGTTTCACAAAGAAATATGTTGTATAGTCATCCTCTTTTTGCCAACTTTTTTTCCATTGAAGAGGAAAGCTCCAAATACTATGGACGTACTTTAGACGCCTGTCCTTTTTCATTAAATGTAATCCAACCACTGTTATGATCCAGACTTTCCCTTCAATGGGTCCTGGCAAACCTTCAAGTGTTAAATGGAAAGGAAGAATTCTGTCAAAGGGGGACTCAAATTCCATGAAGTGAACAAGGACATTGACTTGTTTCCACTTAGAGAAGGCATTCCTGAGGCATGCTGTGTGCGCAGTCATTGAGAACTGTTGTGATATAACAACACAAATTCTATTCCTGACAAGCATAGGAGTAAAAGTCCTCATGAAATGCTCCCCCTTCTCTGTGTCTGGAGCAAAGAGACCAATCAGGGTCCACTCAAAATGGAGGAGCAGTTGGACAATTGCTGGATAGTGGAACCCTTCTGTGGGGAGCATCAGATGGAAAAAAGGGAATTGACTTTTATCACTCAGAGCCTCTGAAGCAATTCTCTGACTGATCTGAAAAGGCAATGAAGAATTCTGTGTTATATTTGGGGTTTATCAAGTCCAACTTTTTAGCTTCTAATAAACTCAGCTTTTTTTCTCATGCACATATTAGAACAGTTTCTTGTTGATTAGTCAGTAGGCCATATCAAGATACAGAATATAAAACACAGAACATTAACAAGATCATATATAAAAAATAGAATTTAAAACATTAAGTAGAATAGAATAAGCATAAAGAATAAAAATAGTATTTCTTATCATCCCCAGAATTTACTGCAATCAAACCACATAAGAAGATTTCAGCTGAATTAATTTCCTCCAAAAAAAAGGATTATATTATATATAATTTCTGAATTCTGACCACACATGAAATATGTTGTTTTAATATTAGGATCCCAACAGGTTGTTTCTCTAAAGTACAGTCCAAGATATTGATCTCCCTTTTTCTTATCGAATTGACATGCAAAATAATAGATACATTATATCTTCTATCTCTGGAGCTCCACAAATATAAATAGGTTCATTGTAAGGGATTTAGAAGAGTCAACTCAATACTTGTCAATTCGGAAGCAGCTAATGCATTTCAATGTGCCAACCTTACTGAGAATGGCTATGTCTTCCTTTGTTTTGAAAATCTTGGATTTTTTCGGCAGCAATTTTTTTTAGTTTTTTCTCCAATTCTATAAAAACAGAGAGACCACAGTTCCTAATCTGATTTGTCAGTTGTACAATTCAATAACTTTTTAATTTAAATGTATTTGTTCTAACAGATTTGTTTGGACTGTGTCAGTTTCCATACCATTAATTTTATAAAAAAAACAATTATATGCCTTAATTTTATAAATTGTATAATCCCACAAGATACTTCTCAGATGATGTGATCAAATTTGTTCTAATAGTGGTATAAATTAAATCCCAAAGTTCAGCTCAATATATATGCATGGTCGTAACTTTGGCCTTTCGTACTTTAATAATTCAGGCTAACGAGGCTGCATAACTATGATTTTAAAAAAAACCCAGATCATTCACTTGTGCCTTTGGTCTAAACGAGATCCTTTAAATGTTGAGGGAGCCAAGATCCAGTCACAGAGAAAAATATCCCAGGTAAGGAAAGATGTGAACTTGCTCTATTGGCTCCTCACTGAATAGCCCTATATGGCAATAATGTCATTTTCCAAAGACTGTAACTTTTGACTTTGACTGATTGATCATCCAATAGTATTTATGAGAGTAGGAACCAAATACTCTTAACAGCATATGAAACCCATAAAGTTAAATCTGCAGCACCCTTGTCTTGCCCTATGGTAAGGATCAGTCCTACTTCTCATGGCTCCATTGAGCCCAAATCACACACTCTAAAAAATTAACAAAGAACATGGACTAATTGGGATGGAAGGGATCTTGAAGATTTTCTAATCCAGCCTGTTCCATTGATTAATTGTTCTCATTGTCAGTGCTTGTAGAGCGGGTCGACATTCTGAGTTCCATTTTAAGGGCAATCAAGTTTCTTCTGTTTCTTTATTGCAGCAAATGCTCTAAAAACAGCAAAACATTATTTCCTCTGATTGATATTTTTACAGTTAGATGGTTCAAGATGACACAATTGTCAATACTGGGTCAAATCTGCCTAAAGATTGCTGGTTCTTCTACAAGAAATGCACTTTTCATTATTCAAGTGGAAGCTGATATATATTTTGGTCACAATATCTGTTAGAGATATGGGCCTGGAATTCCTAGGATGCTTTTTATTCCCTTTTTTATCTATAGGAATGATGTTCGAGCCAAATGGGTGTGGCAGATATTATTTATATGCGTAAATAAAGTTGCCAATAGAGGTCCCACCAGTTGGGATGTGTCTTGAATTGTTCAGAAGGTAGAAAATCTTTTCCATGGGCCATGTTGTTTGTCAAACCTTTTCTGATGAATTTGGTCATGAGCATTTTAGGGTAAAAAATAATTTATTTATTTATTTATTTATTGGTTCGATTTATATGCCGCCCTTCTCCGGAGACTCAGGGCGGCTTACAATGCGTTAAGCAATAGCCTTCATACTTTTGTATATACCTGCTTTCGCGCCACCCCCTCTAAGCGGTGTTCTTTTTTTATACAAAGTCAGCTTATTGCCCCCACAATCTGGGTCCTCATTTTACCTACCTCAGAAGGATGGAAGGCTGAGTCAACCTTGAGCCTGGTGAGATTTGAACTTGCAGTAATTGCAGGCAGCTGGTGCTACTTAACAGCACTTTAGTCTGCTGCGCCACCAAGGCTCATGGCTTAACAGGATGGCTAACATATATGTAGTTTTATGTAAAAAAAACATTTTATGTAAAATGGTTAATTAATTAATTAATTTTATTTATTTATTTGTTTCAATTTGTATACCGCCCTTCTCCTAGTGTACTCAGGGCGGTGCACAGCCAGAATTAAAACACATACCAATACAATTAATGTTAGTGGTTCTTACAGGTTCATAATACATAATGTTTTATCAACAGTAGGAAAGATAAGCCAGTAAGGTTCTGTTTATAAATCTGGGATTTGTTCATGCTTGAGGATATCAGTGCTGCACTTTCCTATTGTACAGAAGACCTTTTGATTGAACCCAGAGCCTCTCCTCACCATCACAATTATGCAACAGAAGACTTGTAAGCAATGAGGATGGGGTCATGAGAAGATATATCTCTTTTGATCCTTGCTCACCCCCTTCACTTCATATCCCAATCCCTAGTCATGACACTTACACATGCCATGGTGAAAAGCAGTTCTTGAATTCCATAGCAAAGATGTGGTTGGATCTACTGCTCACAAACCAACGCCCCTCTTACTTTACCAAATAAAGAAATGCAAACACAAACCTGTGGGACTTTGTAGGGTCCTGCTAATGTTGACATTTGGATGGAGATGTTCTCAAGAGCTCCATCAAGAAGAGCCAAAAGATTGTCCTTCCTTCCACAGCTGTAGTTGGGGACATTGGCTTCTCCAGTAGAGAGCACATCCAGCAAGGCATTTGAAGTTCCAAATGTGTTTGAATAGTTGTCATGGATGTTGTAGCCAAGTGTGAGATTGAGCAGGAGCTGGTATTTTTTGTTAACCCTTTCAATATTGAAAATCATTCTTTCTTTTTCATAAAGTAAATTTCTGTAAAACCATGCTCATGTTAATATTAGGATCGTCAACAGCAAAAACTAAATACTTTCTCTCTATTTAATCGTCTTTTTCTCCACAAGCTAACTGAGACTTAAGCCAATATTGATCCAAAACCAGAGGCAAAATAGAGTCACCCATCACACTTTAATATTTGTGAGTGTTGAGAAGATAGGATAGAGATAGTCCTCCAAAAGGATTAAAAATCAAACATATACCATTATTTGTAGAAGTACTAATTTTCATCAGCTCAGTAAAGAGGTGGCAGAATAATTCAGTCATTAAAGTAGAACAATCATAAATGGAAGAGAATTTTTGATGAGTGACTCAGAAAAGTTGTTATGAAAACAAGTTATTCTTATAAAAATCAGGCATAGATTATCAGTGAGAGGTTATAAAAATGTGGAAATGAGCTGGGCAGGGAAAGCTACAACCATCACTACTTTCAACAAAACTGAGTATTCAAGTCATGAATTTAGGACTGAACAAAGAGTGGAAAATAATGTGGACTTCTTTCAGGTTTTATTTTCCTTATGTTTGGATTTGAACCTCTCCCAGAAAATAAGACAAAAGAGAGAGGCTGTGGAAATCAAAAGGATTCAAGACATTATTCAGGTCCTGCAATATAGAAGTAAATAAATAAGGAGGGAAAAAAAGAGTGTTAGAACTGCAAATGGAGGGAATGAAACTCCATCACAGTGAATGACTTACAACCGAATCTGAATAGAAGGAGCCACGTTGAAAGGTAATGTTGTAGGTTCTATTGCTGATGCAGAGACAAGTATACCAATGAGAAGATCTCCTGGCCTGTAATAGCTCCATGGCTTTCCTCCATCCTGGTTGTCCCAATTCAGCGGGCACTTCATTCTCAGCTTCCCAGAGACTGGCTGGGACATCAGAAGCAGCAGAAGTAGAAGGAGGAGGTCCATAATTCATAGGACTGAATCAATCTCCTCCCTGTTTCTAAAGAAGAATTGGAAGCATTGGAAGCATTCTCACAGGATGGAGTATCCAGTGGCTTTCCTGATTCAAACAGAGACAAACCAAGATTCATCTGGAAGAGAGAGAAAGTACATTCAAGAGGACAGCTCCTGCCTGTCCCATAACTTGAGCCACAAAGACCGTAACCTGTGTTATTTATCTTTTTCTAATGCAAGATCCCTTCCATGTTGCTTCAATCTGATGTTTACATCAAAAACAGTCACTGGAGAAGTAAGAGAAGAGATCTCAATGCTGGTATAGTAATAATAACAGTGAGAAGGAACTTCTCCTCTTGGGACCCTGAACTCCTTCCATGTAAGGAAGGGTAGCTGGAGAAAAGCATGTTAGTGAGAAATCACAGATCACCCCTTGGGGCACTGTTCTGTGGTAGCCTTAGTCCTTCCTGCTAACTTTCTACACTTCTACACTCCTGAGCAAATGTGTGAAGCAGAGCATATGCTAAACCAGCGTTTTGTTTATATATTTTGGCATGGTGCATTATGTCAATGTAGCAGTTCTCTTTCCTTGACCTAAGTTAAGGGCATTGTGTGAACTCACCCAAACTTACCATAAACCATCTATGTGATGGCCAATGCAGTATGTTTGCACATAAGATTGAAATTTTTTTATAGGACCTGCATTTGAGTCCATGGCTATCCAGCATGGAAACATTCACAAGACAAGAGATCAGCCTAATGTGTGATCCTCTTTTGTAAAGGAAGGAGCATCTCAGGTTTTGACCCCAAATTCCTCTTTTCCCAGCCATTGCCTTGTTTTATGGATTATGTCTGGGGTTTCACTTGAACAAGCATTCTTGACTTTTTTTGTTTTGTTTTCATGAGCATTCTTTTTTTTTTTAATTTGATTTATATGCCGCCCTTCTCCGTAGACTCAGGGAAGCTTACAATGAGTTAAGCAATAGCCTTCATACTTTTGTATATTTATACAAAGTCAGCTTATTGCCCCCACAATCCGGGTCCTCATTTTACCTACCTTAGAAAGGATGGAAGGCTGAGTCAACCTTGAGCCTGGTGAGATTCGAACTTGCAGTAATTGCAGGCAGCTGATGTTAATAACAGTGCTTTAGTCTGCTGCGCTACCAGGGCTCCTTGACCATTCTTGCACTCTAGTAGATTACTAAGGATCAAGGCCTATTTCCTTTCAGATTTGAATTTCTTAATACAAAGATATTAGGGACTGGGGATTTCAGTCTTTCCTTCAATGGCAGACCACTTCCTAAAAACCTTGCCAAGGTCTCTGGCTCAGCTCCTCCTGTGGTCTTTCTGCCAACCTTCACACAATTGGCTGAGGCTGCGAGCCTTGCTGTGCCTGGCTTTGTTCTTGCGAGCCCAGCCGTGTGGCCTCCAACTTGCTAAAATTGGGCCAATTTTTACAGCTGGTTGTGCTGCAGAGAGGTGACAAGAAACTCCCAATCTTGACTAGGAAGGATGGGTTTCAAGTCCTCATGAAGGTAACTGGGGGAGGGGAATGAATCACAGGCTGGCAAGGCCAGCAAGGATGCTTTGGAAGAGAGGAAGGCAGGCAGAGACACCAACCCAATCCAGTCAGGGCAGCCTTAGGTGTGGTCTGAAACTTCTCTTCTGAGGGAGGGTCCCTCCTCACATGCAGTGGGGCAGTTGAACTGCACTGACCTCAAAGTCAGCACCGTCAATACGTAGCAAAACAAATTCTTTGCTGATTTCCTTGCTTTTCTCTACTCTTCAACTCTATGAAGTCAAAGTTAGTAACTTACAGATTTTGAACCAACCTAGAACTAAGGAGAAATTTCCTGACGGTGAGAACAATTGAACAGTGGAATGACTTGCCTCCAGAAGTTATGGCTCCTTCAACATTAGAGGTTTTTGAGAAGAGATTGGGCAGCCATTTGTCTGAAATGGTAAATGGTAGGGTTTCCTGCTTGAGTAGGGGATAGACTAGAAGACCTCCAAGGCCCCTCTCAACTCTGTTATTCTGTTTCAGGCATGCAGTATATTTAGCAAATTGTTAAAGAAGATAGAGCAGTGATGGCTAACCTTTTTGCCATCACATGCCAGGAGGGGGGGCGGGGGAGGGTCATGCACGCATGTGCCCATGCGCATGTGTGCACAACCCACTCCCCCCCCCTGCTCCTGGCACATGATGGCCTGGTAGGCCCGTTTTTCTTTCTTACCTGGTTCCAGTTCCTCTCTGTGTATCTGGGAAGGGCGAAAACATCCTTTCTCACTCCCTTGGAGGCCCTACGGAGGCTGAAAGGGCCCATTTCCCAACTCTCGGTGGGACAGGAAGTGAAATTTTTTCTGTCCCCAGCCTCCAGAACCTCTCTAGGAGTCTGTAGGAGCCTCTCTAGGAGTCTCTGGAGGCTGGGGACAGGAAAAAACGTCACTTCCTGTCCCACCGGGAGTCAGGAAATGGGCCCTTTCAGCCTCCGTAGGGCTTCCAAGGGAGTGGGAAAGGCTGTTTTCACCCTTCCCAGATACACAGAGAGGATCTGGAGCCAGGTAAGAAAGAAAAACGGGCCTTCCCCACTCCGCCCCCAGGCCCTCCAGAGGCAGGAAACAGCCTGTTTCACTACTTCTGGTGGGCCCAGAAGGCCCGAAAATCAGCTGGCCGGTGCGCGCATGCGCCCCAGAGCTGAGCTGGCATGCCCACTAATATGGCTCCGCGTGCCACCTGTGGCACGCGTGCCATAGGTTCGCCATCACGGGGATAGAGGTTTGAGGGCAGAGTGAGGAGTTTAGTTTTAGCCTTTTCAACTCACTGGAAAACTCACGTTAGTGGAATGTGTGTACTATCGATAAGGAAAGATTCTGAGTGTGTGTATGTGTGATATATTTTTGGTGATACCAGGTAGAACATTATTTATTTATTTATTTATTTATTTATTTATTTATTTATTTATTTATGTAATTTATTACATAAGTGGGCATAAGGAATGGAGTTGATTCCTGGAACAGGGAGTAGGAATGTGAAGTTCCTGACAAGACCCAGAGCAATATGTACCATATCCACGGATCCAGAGTAAACACGGGGTAAAAAGAGAAGACTGTCATGAATCCAGACCTCTGAAGTTCAAGATGACTCTTGTTGGAGCAGGACACACCCTGAGTCTACTTCCCAGCCCACTCTAACACACCCTGATCACCTGTGTTGAGAGTATAAGTGGGTATTGTGTGAATGAAGCCTAGATGGGCAGCAATACTTACAGCAACCTGAGTAGCTATGTTGGGCACAAGTGATTTGAATAGCCTTGTAGGACATAGTAACCTAGTCACTACACCAAACTGGTCTGGTTCATATCAGCAGAATCCCCCTAGCATGGTCACTTCACCAACGGCTGCATTCACATGTGTAACTTTTAACCAGGGTTTGTTTTCTGAAGTCGAATCTGTTGACTGACAGGTCAATGAATTACTGGAACCCTGAAGTAGAATAGCAGAGTTGGAACGGACCTTGGAAGTCTTCTAGTCCAAACCCCTGCTTAGGCGTGACACCCACTTCAGAAAAATGGGGGGTGGGGTTGTCAGCACATATTTATTTATTTGTTTGTTTGTTTTTGTTTGTTTGTTTGTTTCATCAAGTATGTATTAGATAGCAGGTATAAGTATAGGCATACATGAATTCGATACAAATTAAAGGGAACATTAGGACAGGGACGGTAGGCACGTTGGTGTGCTTATGCATGCCCCTTACAGACCTCTTAGGAATGGGGTGAGGTCAACAGTAGACAGTCTAAGGTTAAAGTTATGGGGGTTTGGGGAAGAAACCATAAAGTCTGGTAGTGCATTCCAGGCATTGACCACTCTGTTGCTGAAGTCATATTTCCTGCAATCGAGTTTGGAGCAATTTACCTTACGTTTGTATGTATTGTCTGCTCATGTATTGTTGTGGTTGAAGCTAAAGTAGTCATTGACAGGTAGGATAGCATAGCAGATAATTTTATGTACTATGCTTAGATCAGACCGAAGGCGGCATAGTTCTAAATTGTCTAAGCCCAAAATTTCAAGCCTGGTGGCATAAGGTATTTTATTGCAGTTAGAGGAATGGAGGCCTCTTCTCGTGAAATATCTCTGAACTCTTTCAATTGTATTAATGTCTGATATGAGTGCGGGTTCCAGACAGATGAGTTGTATTTGAGAATTGGTCTAGCAAATGTTTTGTATGCTCTAGTTAGTAGTACAATATTACCAGAGAAGAAGCTACGCAAGATTAGATGAACAATTTGTAATGCCTTTTTGGCAATGCTGTTACAGTGAGCTCTGGCATTTAGATTGTTTGAGATGAGTAATCCAAGGTCCTTCTTAAAAACAAAGTCTCTTCTTAAAAACTTGCAGTGTTGGAGCATTCACAACCTCTGGAGGCAAGTTGTTCCACTGATTAATTGTTTTAACTGTCAGGAAATTTCTCCTTAGTTCTAAATTGCTTCTCTCCTTGATTAGTTTCCATCCATTGCTTCTTGTTCTACCCTCAGGTGCTTTGAAGAATAGTTTGACTCCCTCTTCTTTGTGGCAACCCCTGAGATATTGGAACACTGCTCTCATGTCTCCCCTAGTCCTTCTTTTCATTAAACTAGACATGCCCAGTTCCATTCTTCATAAGCTTTAGCCACCAGTCTACTAATCCTCTTTGTTGCTCTTCTCTGCACTCTTTCTAGAGTCTCAACATCTTTTTTACATCGTGGCAACCAAAACTGATTGTAGCATTCCAAGTGTGGTTTTACCAAGACATTATAAAGTGGTATTAACACTTCACCTGATCTTGATTCTATCCCTCTGTTAATGCAGCCCAGAACTGTGTTGGCTTTTTTGGCAGCTACTGCACAATGCTGGCTCATATCTAAATGACCCTAGGTATTGAAGCATCTTCCTCCAGCATCACTTTCTGGACATGTCCTGACAGGAAGGATAACAACCATTGTAGAAGAGTGTCTCCAGGGGTGTATCTGCAACATTTCACAAAAATCCTTTTCTCCAGCTGCCCCTCACTACATGGAGCCCTGGAAGAGGACAAATTATCACTCACAGTAATTATCACAATCCCAGACTTTGAGACGTCTACTGCTCCTTTTCTAGTGTCTACCTTTGATATAACTTCAGACTGAAGCAACATGGAATGGATCTTGCATCAGAAAAAGATATAAGCCTCTACTCATGCTGAATGGTTTGCACAAGATTTAGGACACAGGCAGGGGCTTTGCTGCTGAATGTATCTTTCCCTCTTTTCCAGATAAAGCTCAATTTGTTTCTGTTTCAATAAGAAAAGTCACTCGACATTCCATTTTCTGAGAGTGCTTTGAAATCATCTAACTCTTCTTTGGAAACAGGTGATTGATTCAGCTCCATGAATTATGGACCTCTTGCTTCTGCTTTCAGTGCTACTGGTGTACCAGGCAGTCTCTGGGAAGCTAAGAATAAAGTGCCCACTGAATTTGGTGCACTTGGATAGAGAAAGACCATGGAGCTACTACAGGTCAGGAGACCATCTCATTGGTATAGTCACCAGTGCAGTAACACTAAACCAGAAAACGTTATTTTTCAACCAGCTTCCTTATAATCAGTCTTACTTGTAAGTTATTCAATGTGATGAAATTGTATTTATTCCATCTACAGTTCTAACACTCTCATTCTTTTCTCCTTATTCTGCTTACTATACTATGTTTCAGGAACAGATTAATTTTGTTGATTGATCAGATTTCCATGGGTTTCCTCTTTTGTCTTATTTAGTGGAAGAGACACAAATACAAAGATGGAGCAGAAAAAAAAAATACCCGAAAGATTATTTCCCACATTATTTTCCATTTCATTTCCAGTCTAGAATGTATGACTTGAATACTGACTTTTGTTTAAAGTAGTGATTGTTATAGTTAACCTTGACCAGCTCACTTAAATATTTTTATAACTGCTCATTGAAATTCAATGCCTGATCCTTACAGGAATAGAGGATGACTTGATTTTAGAACAGCTTTCTGGGTCACTTATGAAATATCCTCTTCATTTAAGGATAGTTGTACTTTAAAAAAGGAATTATTTTGAGACTGGGTACTGTGCTGATGAAAATCACTGTTGCTATAAATAATAGACTATTTGTGATTCTTATCTGCTTCCCATTTTCTCAACATTTACAAATATTAAATGTTGAATGGGTGACTATCATTTGCCTCTTGGTTTCTATTAGTATTGACTTCAGACTCAAGAGTCATGTGTTGATAAAGAGAATGAAGTTGGAAAAAAAGGTATTTTATTACTGCTGTTGATAATGCTTGTATTAACCAAAGCATTTTTTTTCACTAGTGCACCTTATAATTCCAAAGGAATAGAACGATTTATTTTCACCATTCAAGAGATCAACAAGAATATTCAGCTCCTATGCAATCTCACACTTGGCTACAATATCCATGACAACTATTTGAACACACTTGGCACTTCAGACGTCTTGCTGGACATGCTCTCTACTGGAGAAGCCAATGTTCCCAACTACAGCTGTGGAAGGAAGGACAACATTTTGGCTCTTCTTGATGCAGCTGACAGGGAAATTTCCATCCAGATGTCAACATTAGTAGGCACCTACAAAGTCCCACAGGTTTGTGTGTGTTTCTCTATATAATAATGTGACTGGGGTGGTAGTGGGTGCATGATAGATCCATCCATATCTTCTCTATGGAATTCAAGAGCTGCTTTTCACTGTCCATTGTAGGTGTCATGGCTGAAAACTGAGATATACATTAGGCATGTATCAAAACAGTCATATCCTCTCATGATAGTATCTCTATTGTTTGGGGAAGAAATTGCAAAGTATGGAACATGGACTCAAGATTCATAAGGATCTTGAAAGACGTAAGCACTGGGCTCTATCCAATGAAATGCAATTCAGTGGTAAGAAAAGTAAGGTCCTATTCCTAAACAAGAAATACTTAATGCGCAGTTATAGAATACTTGATACCTGGCTGAGGAGTAGCAACTGTGAGACAAATCTAGGTGTCCTACTGGACCATGACTTAAATATGAGACACCAGTATGCTGTAGCTGGGAAAAAAACCCCTAACTCTAATAGAAGTAAACTCAAATACTTTGGCCACCCAATGAGAAGGAAGGACTCACTGAGAAAAGCCTAATGCTGGGAAAGATTGAGAGCAAAAGAAGAATAGGACAACAGAGAACGAGGTGGCTGGATGGAGTCATGGAAGCTTAAATGGACTTCGGAGGATGGTAGAGGACAGGAAGGCCTGGAGGAATGTTGCCCATGGGGTTGTGATGGGTCAGACATAACTTCGCAATTAACAACAACAACAATAGTAGTAACTGTGAAAAGGATCTTGGAGTTTTAGTGGACAACCAATTAAATGTGAGCAAGCAGTGTGCGGTGGCAGCCAAAAAAGCCAATGCAATCCTAAATTGCATTAACAGAGAGATACAGTCAAGGTCAAGTGAGGTACTAATACCACTCTATAAAGCCCTAGTAAGACCACACCTAGAATACTGCATCCAGTTTTGGTCCCCACTCTATAAAAAAGATGTTGAGACTAGAAAAAGTGCTGAGAAGAGAAAGCAAAATGATTAGGAGACTGGAGATTATGTGTAATCAAGTAGTAAGATTTGTGTTTTGATTCTTATTCTTTTTTACTTAATTTGTTTCTCGTCTTCCCTTTTTACCCAAAATATAACACAGCATTCTTCATTGCTTTTCCAGATCAGTCATAGAATTGTTTCAGAGACTCTGAGTGATAAAAGTAAATTTCCTTTTTTTCATCGGATGCTCCTCAAAGAAGGTTTTCAGTATTCAGCAATTGTCCGAGTGCTCCTGCACTTCAGGTGGACCTTGATTGGCCTCCTTGCTCCAGACACAGAGGAGGGAGATAATTTCCTGAGGACTTTTCCTCCTTTGCTTCTCAGGAATGGAATTTGTGTCGTTATATCAAAAGAATTCACAATGACTAGATATCCAGCACCCTTCAGGGATTCCAGTTTTTCTCAATGGAAACAAGTCAATGTCTTTGTTCACTTCACAGAACACATTATTGTTTCAAGCACTTTTCATACTTTTCATCTAACACTTGACATTTTGTCAGGACCCATTACAGAGAAAATCTGGATCACCACAACTTTGGGAAACTGTATAATGCATCATCTTGGATATCACAAATACATCCATAGTATTTGGAGCTTTGAATTTCTGCAAAAAATGAGCCCAAAATATGGTGCTTTTGAACCCTTTTCCTTTGTGGACTCCCAGTATGAAGACAAGAATTTTCAGTGCTCTTTTTCAAAGCATGTTTTTTCTGTCAAAGGCCGGAAAAGATGCATCCAAAAAACTCCAGTGGAGACAGAAGATGATTTGAATGGGATGATGATTGAAAACAGTGACTCTGTTTACTTTATCTTTATAACTCTGGCCCACGTCTTGAAGGCTACATATTCATCCAGATCTTGGAGGAGAAGGAAGGAGACACTGGAGGCTCCAAGGCTGCAGCCATGGCAGGTATGGGGTCCCAACAAGGATCCAACAAATTCCTCTGGAGAAGGAATCCTTTAGAGAAAGAGGGGAATCATATCGACCTCCTTGTGCTACAAAAGGCCAACAGATTTGGCCAATCTAGTTGCTTGGAGTATAATTTACCAAGGAGCTGGTAGCAGATATATATTTGATATTAAACACTTCTAATTTTAAAGGTGTGATTGCACCTTTAACAATATTCCTGTATTCATACCATCCAGCCCTCACTTAACTTGGTTCCTAATCATCACATAACAAAATCATTTGCTAGTACATAGTCCTCAACCTATGACCACAATTGAGCCCAAAATTCCTGTTGCTAAGTGAAACAATTTTCCCCATTTTATGGCCTCTCTTGCCACAGTTGTTACGTGAATCACTGCAGTTGTTAAGTTAGTAGCAGGGTTGTTAAGTGAGTCTGACTTCCCCATTGACTTTGCTTGACAGGAGACCACAAAAGGGACCCTAGGACACAGCAACTGTCATAAATATGAACCAATTTCCCCTCATCCAAATTTTGATCACGTGACCCTGGGAATGCTACAATGGTTGCAAGTGTGAAAACTTGTCATACATTACTTTTTTTCAGTGATGTTGTAACTTTGAATGGTCACTAAATGAACTGTTGTAAATACTTATGTTTTGCTAAAATCAAGTTATATCACCATCCATTAATCCTTGTCTGGCCTTCAGATGCCTTGGAAAATAGCTTGACCCCTTCCTCTCTGTGGCAGCTCCTCAAATATTGGGAGACCGCATGACTACCCTGGTCCTTCTCTTCATTAGACTAGCCATGCCCAGTTCCTGCAACCGTTCTTCATATGTTTTAGTCTCCAGTCCCCTAATCATCCTGGTTGCTCTCCTCTGCACTTTTTCAAGAGTTTCAACATCTTTTTTATAGTGTGGTGACCAAAACTGGATGCAGCACTCTAGGTGTGGTCTTACTAGGGCTTTATAGCAATAGCAATAGCACTTGGATTTATATACCGCTTCATAGTGCTTTGCACCCCTCTCTAAGCAGTTTACAGAGTCAGCATATTGCCCCCAACAATCTGGGTCCTCATAGAGTGGTATTAGTACTTCACTTGATTGTATCCCTCTGTTAATGCAATTTAGGATTGCATTGGCTTTTTTGGTTGCTGCTGCACACTGCTAGCTCATATTTAGCTGGTTGTCTACTAAGACTCCAAGATCCCTCTCACAGTTGCTGCTATTAAGCCTGGTTTCACCCAATTTATATGTGTAGTTTTGGTTTTTCTTGCCTAAGGACTTTACTTTTCTCTACATTGAATTTCCTTTTCTTAGATAGGGCCCAGTATCCAAGCCACACTATTGATGATACAAGAGGCAATGACTAAAACATAGGAAGCAATAGCAAATAATCACGAAGAGACAAAAAAGAATCATGAAGAACTCAAATGTGATATGGGCGAAATGAAAAGAGATATTAAAAGAATGGATGACAAAATAGGAAATATCCAGCAAAATATCCAAAAAAAAATGAGCAGAGAATTAAAACAGTGGAGACAAAAATGGAGCAAGTAGACAAAAAAATGGAAAGAATGGAACAGAATTATATGATTGCCAATAGAGACTTAGAAGAATCAATAGTGTTTTTGGAGATGGAGAAAGTGTCCTTCTTTCTAAGATTTCAAAATATTATGGAAAATAAAGAGAAAGACTTAGGGGAGACCATGTCAGAAATATTAGTGGAGGCACTACAGAAAGACAAACAGGACATGAGGAGGGATATCGATGAGGTATACAGAGTTCATACGAATTATGCACATAGGCACAAATTGCTGAAAGAAGTTCATGTAATATTTACAAAAAAGGCGGTAAAGCATGAAGTATATAAAAGAATGAAGGAGGAATCAATATTATATAAAGGAAAGGAAATAACAACACTAAAACAAATTCCACGATGAGTGAGAGATCAAAGAAGAAATGGTCAATTCCTAACTTCACAATTAAACAAATACAGTGTGATGTTCCTATGGCTGGTACCAGAAGGTATCCTGATTTCCTGGCAGGAGAAAACATTCAAAATAGATACATTGGACAAAGCACAAGAATTTTTCAAACACCACTTTGCAATAGAAGAAGAGCAAGAGAGTAGAGAAGAAGTTGAGAGTAGGAGCCAGGAAGAATGCCAAATTGAGGAGAATGAGGGGAAACAAGAAGAAAAGAGAAAACAGGACAAAGAACAGATAGAGACAGAAGGTGCAAGATGAAAAATACAAAGAGAAACAAGAAATACAAGGAGATTAAGAACGATAAATAAATAAGTAAGGAAATGGAGGAGAAAATTAAAATGGTCTCAGTAAACATAAATGGACTAAATTCATCAGCTAAAAGAACTCAGACACTTACAAAATTACAAAGATTAGATATGGATATTATAAATTTACAGCAAGTACATATTAAGAAACAGCACAGTAAGCTACTAGAATACCCAAGAATAGGTAAACTCTACGTATCATTAGCACACAAAAAAAGAGGAATTGCAGTATATATATCAAAGAAAGATTAAAATCAAAACAAATATACACAGACAAGGAGGGAAGTATTCTAATGATTGAGATAGGAACAGAACAAAAACGAATATTATTGGCTTCAACATAAGCATCAAACGATAACCAAAGTAAATTTTACAGAAAGATACATAATAAAATAAGGGAATTAGAATATGAAAATATATGTTTAATTGGAGATTTCAACGCAATTATGGATATTAAAAAAAGATTATAAAAGCAATAAGAAAAATAAGATGAAGAAAAGAACTCTTCCAGATACATTCCATGAAATGATGCAAGAACTATGTTTACAGGATGCATGGAAAGAAATAAATATGGAAAAGAAACAATACACATTCTATTCAAATCCACATCACTCATGGTCAAGGATTGATATGGTATGGATGACACCAGGGCTCAGAAAAGAAACGGAAGAGATAGAAATAATGACAAACACCTGGGCAGACCACAATCCATTAAGGGTGATATGGAAAGGGTAGAAGAAGAAGAAAGAGATGGATGTTGAATAAGGAAATATTAAGAGAGAAAGATTATAAACAAATGATTGAAAAGGAAATGAAAATATTTTTAGTATAAATACAAAGGAAGAAACATCGCTCCAAAATTTATGGGATACCGCAAAAGCGTACATACGAGGGCTCACAATTGCATATATGGCAAAAAGAAATAGTTAAAAAAAAAACAAGAACAAGATAATTTGCAAGAAGAACTTAAAAGACCAGAATTAAATCTACAGAAGGAGCCCCAAAATAATATAATTAAAGAAAAAAGAGACTTAATAAAACATAAGTTAAATTTGGTCACACAAGTTGATATGGCACAAAAAATTAAATTGGCAAAGCAAAATTGCTTCGAACACGCAAACAAATCGGGGCAATGGTTAGCATACAAATTAAAAAAGAGAGAGAGAGAAAAGAATAATACACCAGCTACAAGATGAGGAGGGAGAGATACATCACAGAAGAGAAAAAAATATATAGCATAATTTTTTTTTTCAAAATTTATATTTCCAAGAAAATATACGGAAAGATGACATTAAACAATATCTAGATAGAATGAATTTAGCCAAATTAGAGGAGATACAAAGAGAGACACTAAATGGGACAATTACTATGATGAAACTATTGGAGGCGAGAAAGAAGTAGAAAAACAATAAAACACCAGGCCCAGATGGACTTCTGGTAGAGTTATACAAGGCAATTCAGGAACCACTAGACCAGTGACGGCTAACCTTTTTGCAATTGTATGCCAGGAGTGGGTGGAGGGGTCGCGCGCATATGTGCCCACACCCATAATTCTATGCGCCCTGCCCCCACACATGCACGTGTGACCACCACCCCTGCTTCCCCCCGCTCCTGGCATACGATGGTATGGTTTCCTCTCTCCCCAGGCTCCAGAGCCTTTCTAGGAGCTTGGGGAGGGTGAAATCGGCCTTCTCCACCCCCCCGGAGGCCCTCTGGAGGCCGGAAATGGCCCGTTTGCCAACTTCTGATCCCACCAGATTGGGGGGTGGGGAAGGCCATTTTTGCTCTCCCCAAACTCCTAGAAAGGCTCTGGAGCCTGGGGAGAGAGAAAAACAGGCCTTCCCCACCACCACCACCACCCTGAGGCCCTCCGGAGGCAGGAAACAGCCTATTTCTTACTTCCAGTGGGCCCAGAAGGCCCGAAATCAGGTGGCTGAGATCGCATGCCCATCGATATGGCTATGCGTGCCACTTGTGGCACGCATGCCATCGGTTCGCCATCATGGCACTAGACAATGTATTGTTGGAAATTTTCAAGGAAGCACTCATGGAAGCAAGAATACCCAACTCTTGGACAGAAGCCCTTATCACCCTCATTCCAAAAGAAGATTCAGACCAACAACAAATTAAAAATTACAGACCTATCTCACTATTGAACGCAGATTATAAAATATTTGCATCAATAATTTCGGAAAGATTCAAAAAAGCAATAAATGAGTACATTCAGCCAGACCAAAATGGGTTTTTACCAAAGAGGCAAATAAAAAAACAATATGAGAATGATAATAGTTATATTAGAATATTACAAAGCACATCCACATTAATATTTCTGGATGCCCAAAAAGCTTTTGACAATTTAAATTGGAGATTTATTATTTTACAATTGGAAAACATGAAATTTGGAGAGAAATTTGTAAGGATGATAGAAGAAATATATTCAATGCAAACGGCAAAAATAATAATAAATGAAAACACTACTGAAAAATTTAATATAGCAAGGGAGTGAGACAAGGGTGCCCCTTATCACCTTTATTATTTATACTAACATTAGAGGTACTGTTAATTAAAATTAGAGATGAACATGAAATAAAAGGCTTGAAAATAAAAGAAGAGTATAAAGTCCAAGCGTTTGCGGATGATTTAGTATTTATTTTAGAGCAACCAATACAAACAGGACCCAAACTAATACAACAACAACAACAAAAAAAATACGGTAGAGTAGTGGGACTCAAAATCAATAAATTCAAAACAAAAAACCTCACTAAAAAACAGGAAAATGAACTGGAAGATCAAACAACCAAAAAAGTAAAATATTTAGGAATTTGGCTATCAACTAAATGCTCGTCTATTAAAGAGGATAACTATAACAAACTAATATCACAGATAAAGAAAGACTTGGAAATTTGGAAAAAAAATACAACTCTCATAGGAAGAATAGCATTGATCAAAATGAACATTGTACCACAAATAATGTTTCTTTTCCAAGTAGTGCTCATAAAACTAGGGAAGAATTTCTTCAAAGATTTAAACAAATTAATAGCGAATTACATCTGGCAAGGGAAAAAACTGAGAATTAAAATAAAATCTTTGCAGGACAGTAGAGAAAGAGGAGGCTTCGGGCTCCCATACTGGGAGACATACTACCAGGTAATAACTTTGGGAACAGATTATCTTGGGAACTTCCATCTTGAAAAATCCATGCTTTTGTGTAATCGACCTTTATTTTCAAGGAGTTTATGAATAATCTCTTTTTTGCTGCTGTTCAATTAATTGGTACCTGCTATAGAAAGTTCCTGTCAGATCCCTCCCGTGATGCTGCCGTTCTTCAGGGGAAGGGAGGACGCCAGATATATTATTTAGTTTATTACTTTCTTCTGGATACCTTTCACAGCCTGTACCCTATTGATTTATAACCTTTATCCTGGCGCCTAGGTGCCCTGAGATTTTCTCACCTTTTGGGGAATGTAAGGGGAGGGAGGGCCATGTGGGTTGTATTGCGTGAAAGCTGGCAGAGGATGACCCTGAGAAAGCATCCTTTTCAAGTTCTCAGTAATAACATCTCCACTCCTGCAAATTGGCTGAATCCACATCAGACTGAAAGGAGGGGTTTCTAATTCCTTTATCCTAACTGTATTGCATGAGGGAATTCAGAGTCTGCTTTTCTTTCATCTTGCTATCACTCCAGTTCAATAAAAGGTTCCTTTTGAAATGCTAAGGCTTCAAGAGTTTTTACTTTCTTGGATGAGGAGGAGAGGCCGGACCTTACAGTTCCCTATAATTGATCAAATGTGTCTATTATATTCTCTCAATACATATTTTTTCAATATATGATTGATAAATTTTGCTGAACCTTTCTCGTTCACTTATGAACTTAGTGGTAACACTTGTCCTATTTTTTTAAAAATGTTTACACATTAAAAAACACTGTAGAAGAAAAAGTCATACATCAAAATAGCAGATGGGATAACAAACCAAAGTTTCTGCTTTTAAAATTCTGGATGTTTCCATTCTAGTTCCATCCCTTTCTAGAGAAGAATGAGTTCTACAATCTTTCCCACTGGAATCTTTACATGGACCATAATGGAGAAATAGCTGCAGATATGGACATCGAGTTCCTGGTGATTTCTCCTGAGGGGGATTTGATCAAAAGGAAACTGGGGAATATTGAAAGACAGAGAATTATTATTAACAAATTTGCTCTTTCATGGCTAAATCTGGACAACAAGGTGGGTCAAATATTGCTGTGTTTTCTCCTTTTTCTAAAGATTATGACCCATTTCAAGTGGGTTAACTTTAGTCACCATAGCTGATGACCCTCACTGAGAGTTGAATGTACAGAAGAGAAAATTTAATATTTTGTTAGGTGGATTGTGGGGACTTCAGTACTATCCAAAAAAGAGTCCTTCAGATGCCTTTTAAACGGATTCAGTCATGTCCAATATTGGAAGCTGGGTAATTATTCTTTAGGATGGAGACCATAGATCAAGTGGGTGAGAAACGTTGGCATTTGTGTTCCTAATAGCCTCAGGTTCTTTTAACCAGTGTCTGCATTAAGATTTGGACTGAATCAGATGAAATATAGGCATGACTGGTTAGAGGTCCTATTGGTCCTTGTGAGGAATAAGCCTCACCTTGTCCAGGTGGAGGAATGTCTCTCTTGAAAGGTCTCTGATGTTCTATAATCTTTTCAAGCAGCCCAAACCTGGCCAGAGTTACCCATATCTCTCTTTCACCCCACTGGGATAAGCAATAGGCCTTCTGCTCCTCTGAAGAAGCTCCAAAGAAGTTCATGTTTCATACGAAACCATAAAAGGTGATTTGATGTGAGATAATGCCCATAAACAGGAAAACTGAAGTATCGAAACAAGACTTTAATTCAAAGAAAAGCCCTCCCTCATTTTGGAAATAACATGGGAGAATTTGAAAGGAAATGCTACTTAGATTTGGGTTTTGGCTTGTAAGAGGGTAATTCATTTGAAAAACCTAGAATGCATTTTTTGCTAGCTAAGTTCCTCTGAGCCAAAAGGAGGATCCAAATTTAACTAATAAGAAATGCAGACTTGTCTTTCCATGCAAGTTGGTGTCCTCTAATTGTAGTAGAAAAAGACCCAGATACAGAGCTGGGCACAAGTCTTCTACCCTTCTCCCACTTGCTGAAGATGAAAAGATCCTCTTTTTTGAGGGACAAGTCATCATGACCTCTCCTGCATCTCATTTCACCCCAGTTCTAGAAACTAGGCAGCCAGTTTTAGTCTTGGTTGAGAGCCCTGTGAATTGAGGAAAGAAACACACAAATAAAGAAAGTCCTAATTTTTAAGGATTTCTTTTGCTTTGCATCTTAATTGGGAGATGGTTTAATAAATTAATAAATCTTTTACAATAATCTATTTTCCAAAATTTCATGTAAGATCATCAGATTGTACTTTAAAAGCACAGTTATGTGAAGAATGGAGAAATGCATGTTAACAAGGCTAAGAGGAGAAACCAAACGGGTTGTCACTTAAGGCTGAAATCTTTTCAATTCCATCCCTCCAGTCTTTCTTAAGTAGAAAAATGCTTTATTTCAAGGTTAGATGCCAAAAGCAAAGGGGAGGGAGTAAATGAACTATCTGCCAGTATTTATTTCTCCTAAATCTGTTTGGAATGAGTCAAAGATTTCACATTTATCTAAGTGAAGCCCAGGAACTATTTGGCTAATGTTAATGTCTACATCCATTTTTATGCATGCTTCATCACAATCTATTTTCTTTGCTGTTTCTTCTTCTGCTGCTTAGTCTCTGCCTCAGTCCCAATGTGTGGAAAGTTGTCATCCTGGGTTTGTCAAGAGGAAGCGGGAAGGAGAACCTGCTTGCTGTTATGACTGTATCCCTTGTCCTGAGGGGACCATCTCCATCCATGAAGGTGGGGGACACCAAGGAAAAGGGCAGGATTTCTTGAAGTGGATTCACCAGAAACACTTTCATACAAATACAAGTTAAAAGATAGATTGAAGCTCAATTGTTTTTTGTTTTTGCCAGCAGTTTGTCAGTTCAATTCTCACTGGCTGAAGGTTGACTCAGTCTCCCATCCTTCAGAGATCAGTAAAAGGAGGACCCAGATCATTGGGGGCAACAGGCTGACTCTGTAAACCACTTAGACAGGGCTGTAAAGCACATAAAGTGGTATATAAGTCTAAGCGATATTGCTATTATCTTCAAATTGTACAATTCCTTATCTAAAGGAATAGCAGAAAACCTTGAGGGAAGGCCTAGGAAGAGATAGGAGGGTGTAGCAGATTAGACAAGCTTTTCTACAGCCAGGAAAAAAAAGTCTTATGCTTTTTAGTTTGGATTCCAGATTATTCGCAGAACTAATTTTGTTTCCCTAGCTAATTCAATTTCAGAAGATAGGCATCCAGTGTCAAGTATATTAAGAAGTGCAATTTGGAAGGATCCAGGAAATGAATCTAGAAAGATTAATTGATTCATTATCTACTTCTAATATTGTAGGTTCTGCAAATCACACAAGAAATCATTCAGGCTCCAGGACCTCTTCTATTTTCATAAAATATAAAAATATAGCTTTTTTTTTTTTAAATGATATTCTTCTTACCTTCTCTTTGTAGAGATTTTAAGAAAATGCTTCTGGTAACAAATTTTTGTCCCAGGAAAGTATTTCTTGAAAGGTGAAAGTACATAATATTTTTTTAAAAGGTTGCTTTTTTGTTTTATTCAGATACAGAAAAATGCACCAAGTGTCCAGATGAAAAATATCCAAATGAGGAGAGAATCCAATGTATCCCCAAAGTTATATCCTTCCTTTCTTATGAGGAACATCTGGGAATCATTCTGGTCTCTTTTGCCCTATTCTTGTTCTTAGCCACAGGACTTGTTTTAATTGTATTCATTAAACATCTAGAAACTCCCATTGTGAAAGCCAACAACCGAGACCTCTCTTACATCCTCCTGGTCTCCCTCCTGTTTTGCTTCTTGTCTCCTTTTCTCTTCATTGGTCAACCAAGGAAAGCCACTTGTCTTCTCCGACAAACAGTTTTCAGCATCACCTTCTCAGTTGCCATTTCTTCTCTCTTGGCCAAAACCATCACAGTGGTGCTGGCTTTCCTAGCCACAAAACCAGGAAACCGAGTGAAGAGGTGGTTGGGGAAGAGCTTGGCCAACTCCATCATCCTTTCTTGTTCTAGTGTCCAAATTATGATCTGCTCCATCTGGTTGGGAACTTCTCCTCCATTCTGTGACTCAGACTTTCACTCCCAGCCTGGGGAGATCATCCTGCAATGCAATGAAGGCTCTGTTTTCATGTTCTACATCACCCTCAGCTACATGGGCTTCCTGGCTGCCATCTGCTTCACAGTGGCTTTCCTGGCCAGGAATCTCCCTGGAGCCTTCAATGAAGCCAAGCTGATCACCTTCAGCATGCTGGTCTTCTGCAATGTCTGGGTCTCCTTCCTGCCCACCTACCTGAGCACCAAGGGGAAATACATGGTGGCTGTGCAGGTCTTCTCCATCTTGGCCTCCAGTGCTGGTCTGCTGGTCTGCATCTTCATCCCCAAGTGCTACATTATCATTCTGAGGCCAGACTTGAATACAAAGGAGTATCTTACGACCAGAAGAAATGTATGAATGTGAGTTTGAGGAATTTCCACTCTCAACTCATTCCAACAGGTCTGGGGCAACAATTTTGAGCTGTAATAATAAAAGGCAATTGGAAGATAGTATCCTCCATCCTTACCCAGTATAACTGCTCAATGTGGTAACCTGGATTATCCATCTGGTCAAATTATATAGAAATAAAATAAAAGGGGAGCTGAAATATAACCGTATAAGAGTTTTACAAAACAATTCCTAAAGAACTGAGAGTATCCATATTTAACTGTTCCATAAATGTGGTGTAAGGGAGGGAGGCGGGATTGGGCATAAAAACTCCTTACTAAATTGCAACAATTCATCCATCTCATTCTTCTGATGACATTCCAGAGTTATTTGGAAGGGATTTTGGAGGTCTTCTAGTCCAACCCTTTGATCAGACAGTAAACTTTACCATTTCAGACAAATGGCTGTCCAATCTCTTTTTAAAAACCTCCACCCACAACTTCTGGAGGCAAGTTGTTCCGCTGATTATTATTCTGTCAGGAAATTTCTCCTTAGTTCTAGGTTGCTTCTCTTCTTGATTAGTTTCCATCTGTTGCTTTTTGTCCTGCCCTCAGGTGCTTTGGAGAATGGATTGACTCCCTCTTCTTTGGGGCAGCCCCTCAAATAGTGGAAGACTGCTATCATGTCACCCCAGTCTTTCTTTTCATTAAGCTAGACATACTTCTGAATTCATACTTCTGAATTCCAGAAACCGTTCTTTATATGTTTTAGACTCCGTTCCCCTAATCATCATTGTTGCTCTTCTCTGCCTTTTTTCTAGAGTCTTAACATCTTTTTTACATTGTGGCAATGAAAAGTGGATGCAGAATTCCAAGTGTAGTCTTCCCAAGGCACTGAGAGATAGAGATGGATCCTGGCCTGATTCAGAAGACCTGTTCTTAATTTTTGGAAATGGATGTTTGTAAGGACATCCCATTCAAAGAAGGAATTCCTCCTGAAATTATCACATAGTTTCACAAATTTAGCAGAAATATGTTTGGTTGCATGGATTTCCCTTCTTGGCTTTATCATGGTTGTATCTTTCTAGCACCCAAAAAGTTCCAGCCTTCTTCATCCCTTCTTGGACCTGGATAAATTTATTTATTTATTTATTTATTTATTTATTTATTTATTTATTTATTTATTTATTTATTTATTTATTTTCAATTTATATGCCGCCCTTCTCCCTGAGGACTCCCTTCAGGCCCGGGTACAGCACGGAAACGGCATTGGTCGCATTGGTTGATGATCTCTGGAGGGCTTGGGACAGGGGGTGCTCCTCCGTCCTGGTCCTGTTAGATCTTTCAGCGGCTTTTGATACCATCGACCATGGTATCATGCTGCACCGGTTGGAAGAGTTGGGGGTGGGAGGCACTGTGTTGCGGTGGTTCTCCTCCTTTCTCTCTGACCGGTCGCAGTCTGTGTTGACAGGGGGACAGAGGTCGACCCCAAGGCCCCTCATATGTGGGGTGCCGCAAGGGTCGGTCCTCTCGCCTCTCCTGTTCAACATTTATGTGAAGCCGCTGGGCGAGATCATCCGTGGTTTCGGGGTGGAGTACCATCAGTACGCTGACGACACCTCGGAGACGTACATCTCCACCCCGGATCACCCCAACGATGCCCTTGAAGTGATGTCCCGGTGCCTGGAGGCCATACGGATCTGGATGGGGAGGAACAGGCTCAGGCTCAACCCATCCAAGACTGAGTGGCTGTGGTTTCCGACGCCCCGATATAGTCAGTTGACACCATCACTGACTATTGGGGGCGAATCATTGGCCTCCACGGAAAGGGCTTGCAACTTGGGCGTCCTCCTGGATTCATAGCTGTCTTTAGAAGAGCACTTGACGGCCGTGACCGGGAGGATTTTTCATCAGGTTTGCCTGATTCGCCAGTTGTGTCCCTTTCTGGATCGGGACTCATTACGCACGGTCACTCATGCCCTTGTCACCTCCCGCCTGGACTATTGCAACGCTCTCTACATGGGGCTCCCCTTGAGGAGCACCCGGAGGCTCCAACTGGCGCAGAGTGCGGCCGCGCGGGTGGTAATGGGAGCGACATGGCGTTCCCATGTAACACCCCTCCTGCGCGAGCTGCACTGGCTCCCGGTGGTCTTCCGGGTGCGCTTCAAGGTTCTGGTTACCACCTTTAAAGTGCTCCATGGCTTAGGACCCGGGTACTTGCGGGACCGCCTACTACCACCAATAGCCTCCCACCGGCCGGTACGCTCCCATAGAGAGGGGCTCCTCCGGGTGCCGTCAGCCAAACAATGCCGACTGGCGGCCCCCAGGGGGAGAGCCTTCTCTGTGGGGGCACCTACTATCTGGAACAAGCTCCCCCCAGAGATACGGAGGATCCCAGATCTGTGCACCTTCCGCCGCACCTTAAAGACCTTACTATTTCACCAGGCCAGGCTGGCCTAATTTTCCCCCTCTTTTATAAAAGATTTTTAAAATTTTAAATATCTTTTAGTATTTTATATATTCAATTTTAAATTGGTTTTAAAAGTTTGGGGTTTTAAATTTGTCGGGGCCAAAATTATTTAATTTGATTTTATTCTATTTTTTAAATTTTGTATTGTATGTGTTTTTATTGTTTGGCTGTGCACCGCCCTGAGTCCTTCGGGAGTAGGGCGGTATAGAAATCTAATAAAATGAAAAATGAAATGAAATGAAAATAACATTCTCAAGACTATTCCTCGTCACCCTGCCCTGATCTACCCAGTCAGAGTCCAAATCCCCCCGGATCTGAGCGATTTTGTCATACAGGTATTGTCTGAAATCCTCCGCCCTGTCTTCCAGGGGATCCCCCTGCACTCCCGGATGGAGCAGGGAGCGGGTCACCCTAAACAGGGCGGCCGGATGATTCCCTGATGACACAATAGAGGCGGAAAAGTAATTAAACTTTGCCATCTTTATCGCCACTAGGTAGGCCTTAATATGCGACCTTACCAGTGTTCGATCAGATTCAGCGAGACTGGCCCTCCAACCACTCTCCAGGCATCTTTTCCAGCACTTCATTTCCCTCAGCTCCTCAGTAAACCAAGGAGCTGCACGGGATCGGCACCGGGTCAGAGGCCGCAAAGGCACGACTCGGTCCAAGGCCCCACCAGCCGCCCGATCCCAGGCGGCTACCGGGTCCTCAGCCGAGTCATGTGCTAGATCCTCAGGAAATGGCCCAAGCTCCATCTGGAGCCTATCAGGATCCATCAGGCGCCTGGGGCGGACCCATCTTATTGGCTCCGCCTCCCTGCGGCGGGGTGTAGCGGTTCGAAGGTCCAGGCGAAGGAGCGAGTGATCTGACCATGACAAGGGTTCCATGTCTATATCCCCTATAATAAGATCACTCAACCACTGGCCAGAGACAAAAATCAAGTCCAGAGTGTGTCCCCCCCTGTGGGTGGGGCCATGAACTAGTTGATGGAACTAGTCATGGAAGCCATGAACTCCCAAGCCGTCTCAGACGTTTCACCGATGGACGGCAAGTTGAAATCACCCATGACCATAAGCCTGGGTGTATCAACTGCCACCATGGCTATCACGTCGAGGAGCTCGGGCAGGGCCGTTGCCGTGCGGCAGGGAGCCAGGTACGCAAACAACAAGCCCATCTGAACCCCATGACCCCAACTCACAAGGAGGGATTCACATCCGGCAATCTGTGGCACAGTGGTCTCCCTCGGACCAAGACCTTCATTAATAATAACCGCCACCCCCCGCTGCCCCTCCCCTGGGCCCTCAGCTGATGTAGCATTTAAGGACTGGGCCACAATCTGCACTTTTAACCAATGTGGAGAAAGCCAGATTTTGCTGATGCATCTGCAGAAACACATAGTAATATGGTGAAGATTTGTACAGTGTCTTTTGTTATTCTGTTGTTTTGGAGAGAAACATGTATATGGCAACCATATTCATGTGCCGATTTTCTTCAAACCATGTATGTGATTAACTAGTTTTCAAAGATTGATGTTAAATGTCTTTTTCTTATTTTTTAACTTTGTTTATTTTTAAATTTGTTTTTCTTCTCTGTGTTCTCCTTTGAATGATGTATTTTGTTGACAGCTTGTTGTGGCCCGTCAGCAGTCTGTGCAGCTAGTAGCTGATTCCGACAGTGAGGAGGCTGGTGTGGTGCTGTGCCAGCAGCTTGTGCAGCTGGCACTCGAGTCAGACAATGAGGAGGCTGGAGAAGATGTGGTGCCAGAGGCGGGGATTCAGCCAGGGCCTTCAGAACTTCGAGAAGCTCCCATAAGTGAAGAGGAAGAAGAGGAAGAGCCTCTTCTCAATGCACGAGCACCCAGAGCTGTTAAAAGGCAGGAGTGGCTCCTCAGGAGGAGGTATCCTCGAGAGTAAGGCTTGGGGCTAATTGGCCACTCCCTTAGCCTATTTAAGGAAGAACGCCGACTGAAGCAATTTGCAGGGAACAACTTCATTCACATACCTTCGTGTCTTGTCTTGCTTATCTTATCAGCTTCCTGCAAATTGCTTCTGGGCATTTTGCCAACCACAGTAAGCTTTCAGTTATTATTCTTTGAATTCTTGGTGGCTGTTAATGCAGTTAATTAATGCAGTTTGTAAAAGACTGATTTAATTTAGTAAACTAAGGTTTGAACGGACTTTGTGTGTGCTGCATTCTTTGGGGTCCGTAGCTGGGGCAGAACACAGCTGGTCTAAGTATAAATATAGCTGAGCTAATCTTTAATTTACAACCTTGGACAGAACAGTGGATTGAATTCAATTCTTGCATGCCTCTTTCACATCTGTGGCTCTAGAAATAATAATCTTTTTTGCTTTATCGTATCCATGGACTTTTTCTTACTTAAGCAGCATACCAATTTTGAGTGCATGGCTTGACAAAAGTTTACAAAAAATAAGTGGGGAAAAAGCAATAATCTTTAGGAAATGTTAAATAGTCTAAATTGTCAAAAAAAGATATCAATAAATACCTCCCAATATTCTTCACAACAATTATAAATACAATTATATTTTAACGTCTCTCTTCCTAAGGTTACATTGTGACTCTTTTTATCTATACTTTCCTCCATATGAAAACCGTAAAACACAACTTCATTTTTACAGAAAAAAATCCATAATGGGTTTCCAGTCACCAATACATGTGGATGTAGCCCTTTCTCTGTTCAAAGTAGGCAGTTTGTCCATCTCAGAAATTTCTGTCAATTTCACAAGCCATTCCTCTCCGGTGGGTAGTTATATTGTGGTAATTCCCACCACAATAATCGCATATTAAAACAACATTCCTAACTGATCATCCATCAATCCTCAAATAAAATATTGAATATTTCTTTAAAATCCTCTGTATTTGAAAACATTTTTTATCTATGTGTCATCTCTCAAGGTCTTGAATTTTTCCTTCATTTTTAAAATATATTTTTTTAAATATTCTTTTATTTTTCCCTACTCTGGGCTACATCTGAGCAGAGTTTCCTAAAAGAGAGAAGATTCTGCCTTCAACTCCTCCAGTTCTGAGGAAAGGCAAAAGCCCCGCCCCTCTCTCTCCTCAGTGGCTGCCTCTTGTCCTGGCCTGTCCCTGTCATCATGGCAATCCGGCAGCAGCCAATCAAACAAGAGGGGAAGAGACAATGGTTGCCTAGGAACTCAGCCACCAATCAGCCTCATGGAGAAGAGGTTGGAGAAACAAATTGGTGGAGAATTTCAAATAAGGATAAAATTAAAAGGTTTTAATGTGAAGAGAAATAGGCAAAACCTGCCAGAACTGCAGAGGGAGGAGAGGATGAAGTCCTTAAAGGGTTTCCCCTCCCCCACCTAGAAATGGCTGCCTTGAAGAGATTCTTCTCCAGTGGAGGCTCTTGGGCAAGTAGGAGCAGCGGCTGCCCAGGAGAGCCCAGCCGGAGGGTCTTCAGGGGCCATGAGGGATCCCCAGGATTCCCCTTCCTCAGAGCCCCAGAGGGTCCCTCCAGGGAGACCCCCCTTGCCTTCTCCTCCTGAGCAATGCTGGATCTCCCTTTGGAGACAAAGGCCCTGCGTGGCTTCCTCCAGACAGGAGCCTTTGGAAACACACAATGACAAACCAGAGCTTCAGAAGGACTTTCAATTTTCTTTCCCACTAAAGATCATGGCTGTCTGTCTTCCTTCACATCAAAGTGTGCCACCCTGGGGAAAATAAGAGCTGAATGCAAATGGAGCCATGTTTTTACCTACTGGGGTCACCCACCATCAAAGAGAGTCCCCCTTTTCCATCTCCTTTCCCCAAATGTGAGCTCTTTCTTCAGGGGGTGGAAGCCTCTCCTTGACTCTTTTGTCCCATCACCAAGCCCCTCTTTGTGGTATAGAAGTGTTTGGGGGAGGGTTTCCTGCGTCCTTCCAGATGTGGTTTGGTAACATCTTCCCCTCTGGCTGGAAGTCTCTCCTCCTTTGCTCTTGCCCCAACAGGACCCTGCAGTGCCTGGGCCTGATCCTCATTGCCTCCTGGAAGTGGTCACCATTTTCAATACCCTGACAAGTCCTTGTAGAAATGGCAGCTGCTTTTGAAGCTTTCAACCCTGACCATCAGGCTGTTGGGAGACTGCAAACCCCCCCCCCAAAAAAACCCCCGACATTTCTTCAATAAAGAACACACAAAAAAAAAAACCTGGGGGAGATAAATTTGTTCATCTTCAAATTTGTACACCCCCCCCCCAAATTAGGTGCTAAAACTAAATTCCCTACCTCTGTCCTCCAATCTCTACAACCTTTTTAACAATTTGGTAAATATATTGCATGCTAGAAACAGAATAACAATAGCAGAGTTGAAGGGACCTTTGAGGTCTTCTAGTCTAACCCCCTGCTCAAGCAGGAAACCCTACCATTTACCATTTCAGACAAATTTGTTGTCCTGTCTCTTCAAAACTTCCAGTATCGGAGCATCCACAACTTCTGGAGACAAGTTGTTCTACTGATTAATTCTTCTAAGTGTCAGGAAATTTCTCCTTAGTTCTAGGCTGGATCAAAATCTGTAAGTTACTTTGACTGCGAAGACTCAAAGAATAGAGAAAAGCAAGGGAGCAAGTCTTGGAAGAAATGTCCATTTGGGTTCAGTTCCAAGTGGGGAGAGAGGCACTGGAAACATGGGGGCTGCCTGGAAGGATGGTTTAATGGTGAATAGGACCACTTGGGTTTGAAGTCCTGGGTAGCTGACCACATGGAGTGGAGAGTGAGAGTTATTTATACCCTCTCTTGGGCTTTGAACTTGAGCTTCCTGTTCCTGTGGCAAGGGCATGTATCCTATTGATTGCTGTTGGGGTCATGTGCAACTCCTAGGACTTTGTCTGAGATAAGTTTGGTTGAACCTTGCTGGGTGATGTAATGACAGGGCTTGGCGGTGCCATGTGGTGAGCTCTGCTGATAGATAATCTTATCATGTTCTGGAGGGTCATGTCTTAAACCCATCACCCTGGAGTTGGAGGCCTTTTGTTTTGTAGATTAAGACTGGCCCAGTCTTAAAGTGCACCAAATATCTGCTGGGGGCAGGGAGGGCTCTTTGCCTTTAAAAACCTGTTTCTCCTTTTCTCATACAGGGAAATATAATATTCTGCCTTTTTAATATTTCCTAAAATATTTCATTCTTCTAAGAGGGGTGGGTGCTAACTTTCTCCACAAGAAAAGAAAAAGTTTCTTCTGTGTCAACAATGCTGACTTTGAGGTCAGTGCAGTTCAACTGCCCCACTGCATGTGAGGAGGGTCCCTCCCTCCAAAGAGAAGTTTCAGACCACACCCAAGCCTTCCCCAACTGGATTGTCTGCCTTCCTCTCTTCCAGTGTGCCCTCCTTGCCCTTGTCAGGAAGGCCCACAGACCTCCTGTAGCCTCCCTGTTACCCCTGGCTCTCCAGGAACGTTGCTTCATTGTTCCCACATCCCAGTTACCTTCATAAGGGCTTGAAACCCATTCTTCTAGTCAGGATTGGGAGTTTTGTTTCACCTCTCTGCAACACAAGTAGTTGCAACAATCAGCCCAATTTTAGCGAGTTGGAGGCCACATGGCTGGGCTTGCAAGAACAAAGTCAGGCACAGCAAGGTTCACAGCCTCAGCCAACTGTGCGAAGGTATTCAGAAAAGCCACAAGTGGAGCTGAGCCAGAGACCTTGGCAAGATTTTTAGGAAGTGGTTTGCCATTGAAGGAAAGGCTGAAAGCCCCGTTTCCTTAATATATTATTAAGAAACTGCAATCTTAAAAGCAGACAGGCCTTGATCCTTAGTAAGCTGTTAGCATACAAGAATGGTCAAGAATACTTAAGAAAGCAAAAGTAATCAAGAATTCTTGTTCAAATAAAACCCTAGACATAATACATAAGACAAGGCAATAGCTGGAAAAGATGAACCTGAAATGCTCCTTCCTTTGGAAAGACGGATCACAAATTAGACTGATCTCTTGCCTTGTGAATGTTGCCATGCTGGACAGCCAAAAGCATCTTATGTGCAAACATGCTGCATTGGCCATCATACAGATGGTTTTGGTAAATCTGGGTGAGTTCACACAACACCCTTGACGTCTGAGTGAATTTATACAATACCCTTCACTTAGGTTAAAGAAACAGAACTGCTATTTTGGAATAATGTACCATGCCAAGATATATAAATGCCTATGGAGATTCTCAGTCATCCATATCATGGTTGTCCCAAAGGTGATTTTTTTAAGCTGAAGAACCTTCTTGGATGAGAAGCAAAATGTTTTCAAGGAAAAAAAACAGAAAGTCCAGTTGCCTCTTGAAAAAAGCACCTTTGGGTCTTCCGGTTGACTTTGTGGCAAAAACGGCTGGAAAATAGCGGAGCTCTGCCGGACTCTGTGAAATGCAGCTGGCAACTGCTTGCTGGGAGACCCTATGGGGTTAAACCACCCTGGAGGGGTGGTGAAGAAAGGAGATGTGCTTTGTCAATCGTGAGGAAACAGCAATTTACTCACTGATCTGAAGAAAGCTCTCCTGAACGGCAGCAGGGATGATGGCCATTTTCTTGGTCTGTCACAAGCTGGGACAACTGGGACGCTAAGATTTTGTGTTGGAGCAGTATTTGGACAGAGCAATGAAACTGGGTGAGATAATTTCCAACTGTTAACTTAGAAGATTAACCTAAGTAAAGAGTTCCAAAAAAATAATCTCCAAACATTAAGAAAGTGGCAATTGGATTTATGGAGAAAGTTTAAAGATTAAAAATTAAAGAGGAAGATCAAGGATTAAAGACATAGAAGTAAAAGAAAAACCTAAAACCTATGATTTAAAACATAGAAAGCCAGGAAAAGCTGAATAATAGTGTGAAAAGTGATTATTGGGAGAAATTGCTTTTCTGAAATTTAACCTCTAGCCCCCCCCCCCCCGGCTGGATGCAAATAAACTGTTTTCAATTTTCTTCACTCTGTTGAATGCTGGATTTGGGAGCAGGGGAGCCATCTACTGGACGAAGAAGATATCTGCAACATGTAAAATCCAAAGGAAAGTGAAAAGAGAGAAAGTGAACAATGTCTGGGAAGCTCCTTGACCTTGACTTTATCTTAGTAGGCAATTTGCATGCTGGGAAACATCTACTGAGCTTTTTGAAGCTTTACAAGGCAAATCAAATTAAACATTAAAACTTTATTGGAACTCTACACTGAAAAGCAGAAAAAAGGAGAAGAAGAAAAGATAAATAAAACTTTAAAATCTGGACAATAGGGGAAGGGAAGTGTTAAATTGGAAATTATAAAGACTGAAAAATGCAAATTTAAATTTAATTTTTATGCATTTAAAGATCAGAAATTTAGGAGACTTGGAGGAATAATTTTAGCATTGACTAATTTTTATTAACAATTGATTTTTTTGGAGTTTCTAGATATTGGGATACTGGAATATTAGAGGTATATTAATTGATTACAAAATGACCCAGCAGAAGATAATAAAGTTCTATGAAGAAATGTTAGAAACGACAACAAAGAATTATAAGAAGTTGATGGGAATATTCAAAGATAAAGATCTGAAAGTAGAAGGCTCTCAACAAATGGTGGGAAAAGATGAATATAACAGACAGAAGACAGTTGAGAAATTAGACAGAGTGGTGGAGGAGACAAAGCCAAATAAACTACAAGAAGATAAAAATAAATTAAAAGCATATAAAAACACTGAAAAGACAATAATAATAAATACTAAAAATCAAATAGATAATCTTTTAAGAGCCTACAACAGTATAGAGAAAAAAGGGAAGATTTTTCAAAATAATGAAACAGTTATGGATGGATATACAAAAGATGCAGCAGAAGGAGATAAAGGGTAAGGCAGAGGGAACAATTAGTCTGTGCAAAAATGCTAGAAAGACATATAGGATTCCAAAAGAGAAACATAAAAGAATTACCAAAAATATCAATAAATGATGAAATTCTAAAAAGGCTGAGAGATGATGGATAGAGATATAATACTCTGCAATGATTATATTGAAAACCAATAAAAATAAGTAGAAAGTTTAAATTGGGTAAATAGTAGCACATATATATATAGATAAATAATAGAATTTATTATAACCATAAATGTATTGAGATTAGGAGGTGGAAGATTAGGACTAGGTATATCTAAATGTATATATTGGAAAATATAATTTTCAAGGACTATAAATTCAGTGAATTTAGAGATATAATCTTGGAACCAATTAAATCTTATTGACAACTGGTTTTATTGATGTTTATAGAAAACTGAGATATTGAAAATGTAGTGGAATGCTGAGTGATATTTATAATATTAAAATATTAGTGACTTAACCAGGGTTAATAAGTATGTTGTATGAAGAAATGTTATTGATGTTTACATACATTTTTGGAGGAAGTGATAAAAAATCATAAAGAGAGAAGAGTATTGTTTAAAGATAATGAGGTGAATAAAGAAGAACCCCAACAAATGGGAAAAATAAAGAAATAAGTATAAATTGGGAAAATAGTAGAATATATATTAATACATAAAAGAATATATTATAATTATAATGAGCACATTAAGGTTAGAAGTTGAAAGATTCTGTATATGTAATTGTATTATTACTTCAGGGAAATACTTTGAAAGCTGACCACCTGCCATGATGCTGTAATGATGATGCAATGGTAGGAATGAGATGTTATTCAGCCATAACATGCTTCCACTTTGATATCATATCAACACCTTGTCGGCTAATCTCTTTGCACTGGAAAATCTTGGGGGCATAAAAGGCCCTGGAGAAAGAGAGAACCTTGAAAGCATTTATGACAGGCAGGGGCTGCAGATATGAAGGCTTTTATAGACTCTGTCAGGATTAGGAAACCTTTGGAGCTTCTGTCTTGGAAGAGGGCTTTGGTTTCTTCCATCTCTTCCTATCACTGTGTCTTCAAAGGAAGGTTGGAGACTCCATCAGGAACAGAAGTCATGTTGCTGCTTCTCCTGCTTCTGCTGCCCCAGGAAGTTCTGGCAAGTCTCGGAGCCAAATGCCTCCTGACTCTGAAGAGGGATGAGGTGCATCCAGAGAACTATTACAAGCCAGGAGAGTTTCTCATTGGTGGCACTGTCTCTGCAACGAGGATGAAATTTCTAACATTAAGCTTCAAAAAGTCTCCTTTGACTCATTCTTGGTATGTCAAATTTCGTGCACAGACTTAAAGCCTCTCTATTCCACCCTAAGTTCTAAAGTTTTAGCTGCCTCTCTTACAATGAATGATCTTTTTGATCTGCTAGTTCTCTCTTTTTGTCTCATTTCATTCTTGGCTCATCCTTTTCAGCTGATGAACCTGATTTGATATTCTGAAATAAGTAATCAGTAGAGATCTTCTGTGTTTCTTGGCTTTGAAGAAGAAGCATCTGCTTTTCTTGAAATCCTCTTAGCAGAGCTGGACTGTGGATGGAGAAGGGAAGATGGTTCTTCTCTTCTACCACTCTCATGCCCAATAAGGTCATCAGAATAGGTAGCAAAATGCAGAAATGTTGACTTTTCCTCTGAAGTAAAAAGGAGATAAGCTTGACAATTCTATTCTGTACCACCAATTAAATGAATGGATCCCAGTTTAGAATTGACTTTGCTTAAATGTGTGAATTTCATTTGAGGGAATGCCAGCATCCCAATCATATAATGAGTTATTTGTCAGCTAAGTCTCTATGGTAGACATGTGGGTCCTATAAACACCTCCAGAAATTTAGCACTTACTGCATTTGTTAACAGTCATAGTTGCTCGTTTTATGTGTCATTGCGGGTGTCCGAGTCTGTATGTGTCCTTTAATGATTATATATTTCATGTGGAATAACAGGTGACACTTCCAATGATTAATTATTGGGAAGATAAAAAGGCAATAGTTTAACAGATGGATCGTTAGAGATGCAGTCATTGGTATACAGAGAGAAGAGAAGTGGGGAGAGCACCCAGCCTTGGGGGGGGGGGCTATGCTAATTGTACACGTATCTGATATGATTCTGCTTAGCTTCACCTGTTACTTCCTGTTTGTTAGGAATTATGTAGAAATGGTGAACATGTAATAACAAAAATGTATAAAATTTTAAAGATCTGAAACAGACGATGAACAGGTTCAATTTGTATGACTGATTTTTTTTTTAAATTTGATTTATATGCCACCCTTCTCCAGAGATTCAGGGCGGCTTACAATGCGTTAAGCAATTCACTATTAAATTCAGATATTAAATAAAGATGCAAAGAATTTGGGTAACTGGTATTTGGTTTACACTCTGTCATGGATTAAGATAATATTTTTGACATAAGATGATGTATTCTTAGTATAGGAAATTAGAAAAATATTAACGAATGGGTAAACATATTTCAAACCAATGTAAGATTTGTGAAAAGAATGGGGAAACATTTTTTCATGCAGGGTGGATTTGTGAGAAAGCTCAGAAATTTTAGATATAAATTGACACAACAATGCAAAAAACTTGAAAGGCTAAAAATTGTGAAGAAAGCAGAATTCTTTTTTGCTGGGACTTCTGAGCAAAAAATTAGATAACATTCATAATGTTTATATATGTTGCCTGTTGCAACATTATTGTATCCTCAATGATGGAAGTATGGAATTCTCATAGTAGAGGACTAGATGGTGAAAAATGTAGAATTTGCAGAAGTGAAAAAAATATCTGTTGAAAAAAAGGTGGGAAATCAGGGTTTTTTTAAAAAAAAATCCTTGGACCCTTCCTTCCTTTATTTTTTCGTTCCTTTTTTCTTTTGATTAATATTTCATTTTCTTAAACAATTCTTTACAAATATAAATTTTAAAAAGAATGAGAGAAAGCTAACAATTACTAAACTAACTCAGAAATAATATGCATTCGGTATCCAAAAATAAAAGAAAAATGGAAAGTATCCCAGAGTTCTAATCGATAGGTGAGATTTTTTTTGGGTGGATGGGATTTAAAAATGCCTCCAAACTTCTCAACCTTAGGTGGATTAAAAATACAATTGTTAAATTTAACAGTTCAATAAAATGTTGCTTCCATTGATTATGTCCTGATATGTTCATGCTTTTAGGAAATCGAGAACAGAGTATTGGAAATTGCTATCCTTCCTTTTTGCAATCCAAGCAATCAACCAGAATCCCAACATTTTGTTCAATGTCACCCTGGGATACAACATCTATGACAATTATTTCACAGCACAAATGACCTCGGAGGCTTTGCTGGACCTGCTTTCGGAGGGGAAGGCCAAAGTTCCCAACTACAGCTGTGGAAGGCAGAGAAACACCGTGGCTGTCCTCGAAGGGGCTGGTACTGACATCTCCTTCCAGATTTCAACCATGTTGGGAACCTACAAAATCCCACAGGTGTGTCTTTGTTGTGAAGACCATTTTTAGACATGCAACTTACAGCCAGACATCCTCTCTTCTAAATGAAGAGCAAAGTTCTATTGAGGGAATTGCATGAATAAGGAAGAAGGTTCTATCAAATGGTAGAGAAGGATCAAAGCAGACAATCCTCTCTCTGCTACAGTCCTAATGCAGACTGTGCATCTCTGCTGGTGATTTGCAATTGCCAAATGCTTCACTGAAGAGCTGCGGTGGCTCAGTGGTTAGAATGCAGTACTGCAGGCTATTTCTGCTGACTGCTGCTGACTGCAATTTGGCAGTTCGAATCTCACCAGGCTCAAGGTTAACTCAGCCTTCCATCCTTCCAAGGTGGGTAAAATAAGGACCCAGATTGTTGGGGGCAATAGGCTGACTCTGTAAACCACTTAGATAGGGTTGTAAAAGCACTTTGAAGCGGTATATAAGTCTAAGTGCTTTTGCTGTTGTTATTGAAGTGAGAAGAGAGGCACTGTAAACAGAATGACCAGGAGTGGAACAATTCCTCCATTAGGAGTGGATATTGTTTTTATGGTCTCTCTCTCTCAAAAAAAAAAGTTATTTTTTTTTTCCTTTTCAGATTAGTCACGGTTTTGACTCCCAGGTTGTGAGTGATGAAAATCCTTTCTTCTACCCAATGCTCCCAGCTGAAGGAGCCCAGTACCCAGGGATGGTTAAGCTGGTTCTCCATTTCAGGTGGACCTTGGTGGGTCTCCTTGCTCCAGACACTGAGAACGGACAAAGATTCATAAGGATGTTGGCTTCTCTGTTGAGCAGGAATGGCATTTGCCCAGTTTTATCACAAACCTTTTCCCCAGCTTCACGGGAAGCGAAGATAGAGTGGCATTTATACCGCAGTTGGAGAAAGATGAATGTCTTTATTTTTGGTGCAGACTTGAATTCATTTAATTCAGGGGTTTTGCTTTTGGATCTAGTATTTGAAAAGATTACAGAACCTCCTAGAGGAAAAGTCCTGCTCACCACAATCCGCTGGGACTTCACTATTTATTTGAAAAAAGAATCTTTTCCAGTCGAATACTTCCATAGCATATTTTCCTTTCCTATGCAGAAAAATCAATTTGCAAAGTATGGTAGGCAGTTGAACCTTTATTATTTTATGAGATATTATGTAGAGACCTCTTTCCTGTGTTCCTCCACCAACGATGCCTTTTCAGTGAAAGTCTGGATACAGTGCAGGCAGAGAGATGATCTGGAAGCTCTCAAGGAAGAGGAGATGAATTCAATCCTGACTCGGGACAATTATTTAATTTACAGCACAATCTGGGCTGTGGCAAGGGCCTTAAATGCAGCTTATTTACTGAGGAACACATCCAGGAACACATTTAAAACTGGCAAAAACGTGAAAACTCCAAAGCTGAAGGCATGGCAGGTACTTATTTTCTATTGCAAAGCTCTCCACCGCATCTGAGAATCTATGTTACAATTGTAAGAACCTGACAATAATTATACTGTATTCTGAATATAAAAATTACATTAAATTCCAATTTTCCACCGCTCTCCTTTCTGCAATTCATTTCACCCTGCTCATTTCTTTTCCAATTACTTTTTACAAAATTCTTGGTAAAAATATTTTTCTTCCACCTCTTTCTTCTTTGACTCTTTTTTTTTTTTTACAAGCAGGACCATTAACATGTCACACACTAAAAAGTGTGTTGTGTATATTAAGCTGTTTAACTTCTCTGATCCTCTCACTCCCTGGGCTGCCCTTATGCTCCAGGACATCCTTTAACCAGAGTGGGTCTCATTCTCTGGCTAAGAATCCCTTTGATTTTCCTTCCCTGGCTCAAAGCTCCCAGTCGAAGCCTCTTTGAGCCAAGAAGCTAAACAGGCTAAGGTCAGGTGAAAAGATGAAGGGTTGGGCTGGGAAAAGTCTGGAAGCAACAAGAGTGAAAACTATTCCACAAAATATTCCATAGATGTTCCATAAAATTAAAGGAGGTGACCTTAACTGGTACCAGAGATCATCTTTCCTCAACATCTATATTGGGGTCAAGTTGCCCACCTGACACCTCAATGCAGAGTTTCATAAGCACAACCTATTAGTAGAGAGTAAAGCAAAGGTCCCACAATCATCCTCAAAGTGAGCAAAGATTTGTTTCTTCCTATTTGCCAACTGACCTGTAAGCCAGTTTTTTTATAACATTGTTATAAAACTTATATAAAACTATAACTGTGTGGGGCATCTGATTTCATTTTGGCTTTACTGGCAAAATTCGTTCAGTGTTGTTGTGCACAACTTCCATTTCCTTTACGGTTTTAATTTTGGACCTCAATAGTTCATACTGGATATATCCTTTGCTTTTCCAAAGTTTGCAGTGACAATTATGAATGGAAGAGATAAAGAATATCCTTCACCATCCTCATTTTCCATGTCATTGTTTCTTCTAACAAGATTTTTATTCTAAATTCCTCATATAGATCCTTCATGCAAGCTCAAATGGAGGCATCGTCCCCAAGAGTTTTATATGTCCTGTGTAACATTACCCATTTTCTCTTCCATTCCAGTTTCATTCTTTCCTCCAAACCACTCAGTTTTATAATAATTCCATCAATGGGGTATATTTGAATGAGAATGGAAAGCTGGTAGCAGACCTGGACATTGTGAACATGGTGGTTTTCCCCAATTATTCTGCTATCACAATGACACCAGGGAGTCTAGAAAGAGTGGGATCCTTGGATTTCAAGTTCATGATGAACCAGAATGCTATTGCAAAGATGGAGATGCTGAACAAGGTGGGAAAAATACTTTATTCTGTTCTTTTTGAATGTCTTTCCAATACGATTGCAGAATTGGAGCAGGGACAGACTTGGGATGTCATCTCAGTTCTCCCAGAAAGGAAACATCTTCCCGTTAGATGTTCACGTGTCTATGAGAAAAATATCCTTAACTATTTCAGTTATCTGTTCATCAAATTTCTGCAAAGATGCTGGATTTATATCATGGGACAAAGTGATTAATTTTGTCAAAGCAGAAATCCATTCAACTTTCTTTTCAGTAGATACATTGAGAATTTAATCTAAAATTGTAGTAGGAGAAAAATTAGAAGAGAAGATAAATAGACGAACAGCAAGCAACTACATCAGTTTGAGGAGCTGTAAATTTCTTGTAGTCTTCAAATTTAGCAATGAATTGAATTGGAGATCCCCAAACTTTTCCTTTTACATATTTTAGGAAATAAAATAATCCATGTTGTGGATGTTATTTTCCCCCTCTCTCTGGCCAGCCCTTCCCTCCTTCCAGGTGTGTGGAAAGCTGTCCTCCAGGATTCATGAAGGTGGCTCAAGAAGGGAAGCCCATCTGTTGCTACAATTGCCGTCCTTGTGCAGAAGGAACCATCTCCACCATGGAAGGTGGGTAACAGCAGGAGAAAGGGAGAGACTTTGGGGAGGACCATAAATTCTGAGGTTCTCCATGAACATGCATTTTGTAAGGCTTGGCCAGAGTGGATCCCACCTCTTTGAGTCTTGAGAAAGATATACGTCTATGTCATAGTGAATTATAAGAAATATCTTGGAGATTAATCTTATATATATATATAGGTGAAGCCAAGAGGGATAGAGATCACGGATAAAGATACAGGATAAGTGAGTAGGGTTTATGTGTGTTTTTCTTCTAGCCAGGTTTTCCCTACGTAGCCAAGGTTTTTTTGTAGCTCTACTGATTCTACTGAGCTGGAGCTACAAAAAAACCTTGGGTGTTCTCGGCTTCGTGCTTCCAGGAGCAATGTGAGATCGCAGCTGTCTCTTCCTTTTAACTGCTAGTGGGGGTGTGAGCTGATTGGGTGGGAACTTGGCTGTGTTCTGATTGGGTGGAGGTGTGTTCTGATTGATTAGGGGCTTGGCTGTGCTCTGATTGGCTGGGGGTGTGTTCTGTTTGGGTGGGGGCTTGGTTGTGCTCAGCTTAGTCTGAGTTGCAGGGGGATTTGAGCTGGTGAGCTGCGTTGTTGTTGTTTGGCTTCGTGTTTGTGGCCGTGCGAGCTCTTCATGGTGGGTGTCAGTCTGCTTCATGCATGGATTGGAGGGGTTTAAAGTGGCTAATGATGCAGCTGCGGTCTGGCTTCTGGTCCTTGGTCGTGGCTCATTATCAGTGTGGGTTTGAGTCTGCTTTCTGCGTGGATGTGTGGTGGTGACATCAGGTGTGGCACTCGTGAGTGTGGGTCTGGTGTCATTCGTCGTGTTAGGGACTCATTTGTCAATAAGGGCGGGTTTCCAAATGGCTGGTAGGCGGGAGGTATCGTCTCATTTGTTCATGCTGTGTGGGCGTTTTTCTATCTCGATGGCTTCTCTGATTATTCTGTTGTTAAAGTGTTCAGTTTTGGCGATAGTTCTGGTCTTTTTAAAGTCAATATCATGTCCTGTGGCTTTAAGGTGTTGGACCAGGGAAGAAGTTGGTTCCTCTTTTCTGACTGAGTTCTTGTGTTCTTCTATGCGTGCACTTATTCGTCTGTTGGTTTGTCCGATGTATGTGATGGGGCAGGCGGTGCATGGGATTTCATATACTCCTTGATTTTCTAACTCAATTTTGTCTTTGGGGTTCCTTAGGATGGTGGATATTTTTCGGTTTGTGCAGAATGCTGTCTTGATGTTATGTTTGTGGAGGATTTTGCTTATTCTGTCTGTGGTGCCTTTTATGTATGGGAGAAGGGCCTTGCCGTTTTCTTGTTCTCTGTCTTGGATTTTAGTGGGGGTTTCTTTTTGGATTAGGTTGGTGATCTTATTTCTTTGGAATCCATTGGATGTGAGTACGTTGGTGAGGGTGTATAGTTCGGTTTTTAGGTGTTGTTCGTCAGCTAAGCGTTTTGTTCTGGAAATGAGTGTCTTGGCTACAGAGTTGATCTGGGCAGGGTGGTGGTGTGAGAGTGCGTGCAGATAGCAGTTTGTGTGTGTTTTCTTCTGGTATATAGTGTGTCCTAGGGAGCCATTGGATTTTCTGTAGACTAAGACATCCAGGAAGGGAAGTTGGTTGTTCACTTCTGTTTCCATGGTGAACTGTATTTTGGGGTGTAGGCTGTTGAGGTGTGTGAGGAAGTTGTCCAGTTTTTCTTTCCCATGTGGCCAGATTATGAAGGTGTCGTCCACATATCTGAGCCAGAGTTTGGGTTTGTGATCGGATTTTTCTAGAGCTTGGGTTTCAAAGTATTCCATATAGAGGTTGGCAATGACAGGTGAGAGGGGTGATCCCATGGGTGCTCCTTCTGTTTGTTTGTATTTCTGTCCATTATAGATGAAGTATGTGTTGGATAGGCAGTGGTTGGTCAGATCTAGGATGTGCTTGGGGGGGGTCTGTCAAGGCTTCTTTGATTGGCACTTGGGTGAAGAGGGATATGACATCGAAGCTCACGAGTAGGTCGCTGGGCTGTAAGTTTTGTTGCTTTATGATGTCTATGAACTGGAATGAGTTTTTTACGTATGAGGTGATGGATTCTGCATAGGGCTGTAGTTGTTTGGCGAGAAATTTGGCTAGGTTTTGTAGAGGTGAGCCTATGGAGCTGACTATGGGTCTAAGTGGGGTTCCTTCTTTGTGTATCTTGGGGAGACCATAAAGCTTAGGGCATCTGGATGATTTCTCTCTGGGTATGATTCTTTGCTGAACCTCTTCGCTGATGGGGGAGGCTTTTATTTTGGATCTGGTGGTTTTTTTCCAGGTAGGTGGTGGGGTTTGTGTTTAGGGTTTGTATATGGAGTCTTGGAGTAGGTTGGTTAATTTGGTTTATATATATGTTTTTATTGGTTAAAAATTATGAATAAACATAGATACAACAATACAACATACAAAACAAGTAAACATAAATCAAGTCTTATGACTTCCTTTTTAAAATTGTCACCTCGGTAGACTGTCTTTATATCCTTATCTATATATCTATTTATTTACATATAAAGCAATATGATAAACTCCATATTTAATTTCTTATGTTCCTTAGTTGGTACTCAATTTTTGTCTCTATAGTTTGACCCTTCTTTTGTGTCCCTATTTTTATATTTCTTTCTTTTTCTCCAACCAGTTATACCATTTTTGCCATACTAAATAATAGTCTGTTTCATCTTTTTCTTGTAATTCTTTTGGAAGTCTATCCATTTCTGCACATTCCATAATTTTGGTGATTATTTTGTTTTCCATTGGTATGTCTTCATGTTTCCAATTTTGAGCTTACCACACATATTCCATATTTCAAATTACTTTTTACTTCATTGCTCTGAACAGTGAGCGTTTCCGGATTCCAGAATATAATGATGGAACTTTAATTGGATTTTTATAAGAGGATTGATCAGATTCTTGCAAGTGTCCATGTCTCATGGCTATTTTGGGCAGCCACAGATTCACACTGTAGCTACTTGCCTGTAATCAAAGGATGCATTTCTTTGCTAAAGGAGTTGTCAGGATTCCAAGTAATACATCCATAGCAAGTAATACTCTGAGGCAGGTACATTCCTCAAAGAATAGCTTTATTGGATAAATAAATCTGGTGAAAACCAGCTGAAGGTTCTCACAGTTTTCAACTAATTAAAAGTAAAAGGTATCCCTCAAACCCCAAACAATCAGTCACTTGGTCCAATCAAGGCACTGTCTGGTTGCCTGGTGACATCACTCCTCCTTCCTCTGGCCAGGTGGTAGAATGTCCTTGGTTCCCAAGAGAAAGGATTTTATTTTGGCTACAAAACTCCAGCTATCTCTAATCCCCCCTCTCTATCCCTCAGCTCCAGTGTGGCAGCACTGAGGCTCCAAGACGGCTCCGGTCAGGTCAGCTGCAGGATTGACAAAAGTCTCACAGAGTTCTTTGATGGGCTCTTCATTCTACTTGCTGGCAGGGGGGAGTTGGTAGCCTTATGTCATAATTGTTTGATTGATCCATCTGTTCAGGTGGTACTGTTTTGCATCTGCTTCAGGTGACTTCTGGGTTTATACTTCCCGAGTCTGACATTGCAGAAGTTCTGCTGGAGGCACCTCTTAAAACAATTTTCAAAGTCATGGCCCATGGAGAGGAGAGGGGAGGGGAGGGGAAGAGGGGAGGGGATAAGAGGAATTGGGCCAAACTTCCTTCTTGATCTTATTGGAAGATGTTCCTCTTTCTGATAATAAAAAAATGAGGAATGCATTTTGATATCCTCACTCCATATCCAACTCATCTTCAAGGGCCACTCAAACTGAAGTTTCTTTCTCCATGGCAAAATCAGTGTTTATCCATTTCAGATGGCATAAGCAACATTAAGAGATCCTTCACATGTACTTAATTTCACTATAATCTGGATTCCATTGGTGCCTTAAAGCATTGACAAAAGGCTGGGCTCCAATTTTCAAGAAATTTAGCAGTGAAAAGATAAAATGGTGGAACTGCCTTTCTTCCTTTCTTCTTTACTTCTCTTCTCTCAACAAGTTCATTGATGAAATGGTAACAGTAAAAAAGAAAAGTAACATTAAGATGTTCTAGATGTAGGGAAATGAAGAAACATATTGAATCCATCTACACACAGTCATTCATATCAACAATTATTTTACCCAAGCAATGCATTTGATTAAAGGACATGTTAAAGGGAGATCCTATTCTTCCTCTTTTTCAGATGCAGACAAATGTACCAAATGTCCAGAAGATCAACATCCAAACACCGATCGAGTTCACTGTATCCCCAAGATTAAAAGTTATCTTTCTTATAAGGAAAATCTGGGGATCATCCTGACTTCCATTGCCTTGTTCCTCTCTTTAACCACAGGCTTTGGCTTGTGGATCTTCATTAAATTCATGGAAACACCAATTGTCAAAGCCAACAACCGGGACCTCTCCTACATCCTCCTGGTCTCCCTCCTGCTTTCCATTTTGACTTCCTTCCTGTTCATTGGCCGGCCAAGGAAGGTGACCTGCCTCCTCAGACAAACAGCCTTCAGCATTATCTTTTCAAATGCCATTTCTTCAATCTTGGCCAAAACCATCACAGTGGTGTTAGCCTTCTTGGCCACAAAACCAGGGAATAAAGTGCAGAGATGGTTGGGGAAGAGCTTGGCCAACTCCATTGTCCTTTCTTGTTCTGGTCTCCAAGCTCTCATCTGCAGCATTTGGTTGGGAACTTTCCCCCATTCCCTGACTCTGACATGAACTCCCAAGTGAGAGAAATCATCCTACAATGCAATGAAGGTTCTGTCGCCATGTTTTATGTTGCCCTTGGGTACATGGGCTTCCTGTCTGCTGTCTGTTTCACGGTGGCTTTTCTGGCCAGGAATCTTCCTGGGGCCTTCAACGAAGCCAAGCTGATCTCCTTCAGCATGCTGGTCTTCTGCAGTGTCTGGGTGTCCTTTGTGCCTGCCTACCTGAGCACCAAAGGGAAGTACACGGTGGCTGTTCAGGTCTTCTCCATCTTGGCCTCCAGTGCTGGACTGCTGGGCTGCATTTTCATCCCTAAATGCTACATTATTATTTTTAGGCCAGATCTGAATACTAAAGAATATTTGATGTCAAAATAATAATAAAAAAAGACTTTCAGAAATCTATTATTTTTCAATAATTTCATTTAATAAGCTTGATTAATGGGTTTTGATAATTTAATGTTTTCTTGTTTGCTTGTTTAATCTACATGCTGCCCATCCTGAGTAGGGATGATGCTATTATATATATATATATAAATCTCAGTTATAACTTCTTATATTATTCTTATTGTTAACTATATTGAATATGAAAGAAAACAGTATCTTAAATATGAGGATCTCTCACTATATAAATTATTAATTGACAAATAGGTGTTTGATATTAATTAATTCATTTGATTATATTTAAGTCAATACGAAGTTTGAAGACAGTAGAATCAGTATGTTTCTATGAACTGTTAAAGTTTGGGGCTTGTAATTCCATGTAAATATTTCAATAATAAGTCTCTTTGGGATTTATCTAAGTATTTAAAGTATACAATAAAAATCTAGGGTGATCACAATATACAACTGTTTAAAAGTAGGTCTCCTTCAAAGTCATTTAAATTATCACAGTTCTTTGTCTTTGGTCTCTCTGCTCACTCCGCAGCTTCTTGTCCTCTGCTTTCTGAATGGCAGCTACCTTCAATTTGCACTGTCACTGTCTTTTTCTTCACTTTCTTTACTTTCTTCCACTTCTATCACCACTGTCTCAGAAAGGTAACTTTTTCTTTCTTCCTGCCACGTTCCTCCACAGAATTTTGTCTCTCAAAATACTGTTTCCGATATATCAATTGTTCAATCCACACTTGCAATCACTTTCTCTCCTCCCCAATCTACAACGATTCAGTCTTCTTCCTTCTCCACTCCCACCGCTAAGGCGCCACCACCTCCACCTCAGAGACTCACTTTTATTCAGTAGTTTTTGTAAATCCCATCCACCAGAGAGATAGTTCGGTGTCCTGTGTTTTTTCTTTTTCCTATCTGCCGATACTTCTGCCGCTTCTCACTTTCTGCTTCCTCTCATATCTTTGTCGGGACTTTCTGGGACAGTGGTGATAGAAGTGGAAGAAAGTAAAGAAAGTGAACAAAAAGACAGTGACTTATTATTATGATAAGGAAGCTTTATAGTGAAAAAGGTGACAATTGATGGTATTATGGAATATTTCTTTCAAAAATTTAAAAATGTCAAATACATCCACAGTAACTAAAGTGGCAAAAAAACAAAACAAAGCACAATGTCAATGACACCTTCTCCAGCAGGGCAAAAGTTAATTACAGATATGGCATGCAGTGAAAAACCAAGGCCGACACCAACCCTGCAAAGTTTACAATCTTCATTAAATATGATTCAGGAGTTCATGATAAAAATGCAGGAATCAATAACCAACAATCATGAGAAAATGAAGGGTGAATTAGGAGAGGTAAAAGAAGACATAAAGAAATTGGACAATGGAATGGGAAAAATTCAAGATACAATAGCGAAAAACGAACAGAAAATAAAAGAGATAGAAGTAAGAACAGAACAAACCAAAAAGAAAATAGAAGAAACCGAAGAGAAATTGATAGCGGCAAACAGAGACTTGGAAGAGGCAATTACCCATTTGGAATTAGAGAGATCTGCCTTCTACAGGAGGTTTCAAAATATCACAGAGACAAGAGAAGAAGATTTATACAAATTGATGACAGATATTCTAGGTGACCCACTACAAACGGATAAAAGTGAATTAAGAAACAGCATTGATGAAGTCTACAGTATGCAAACAAATTATACTAGGAGACACAGATTACCATGGGAGATACATATAAGGTTTGCAAAAAGAGCAGTCAGGGATGAAGTTTATAGAAGAACAAGGGATGACCAGTTTATTTTTATTTTATTTATTTTATTTTGAATTTGTATACTGCCCTTCTCCCTGAGGACTCAGGGTGGTGAACAGCCAAGTAAAAACATCAAATACAAATATTAAAATACAATTAAAAGTATATATAAATTTGGCCCCATTAATTAAAAACGATAAACAAAACACTTAAAAACACTTAAAAAATTAGGCCAGCCCGGCTTGCTGGAAAAGGAAGGTTTTAAGGGCACGGCGGAAGGCACTGAGGTCTTGGATTCTCCTTATCTCTGGAGGCAATTGATTCCAGAGGGTAGGTGCCCCCACAGAGAAGGCCCTCCCCCTGGGGGTCACCAGCCTGCACTGTTTGGCTGATGGCACCCTGAGGAGGCCCTCTCTGTGGGAGCGCACAGGTCGATGGGAGGTCGTCCGTGGCAGCAGGCGGTCTCGAAGATAGCTAGGCCCTATGCCATGGAGCGCTTTAAAGGTGATAACCAACATCTTGAAGTGCACCCAGAAGACCACCGGGAGCCAGTGCAGCTCACGCAGGAGCGGTGTTACATGGGAGTGCCATGCTGCTCCCGTCACTACCCGCGCTGCTGTGTTCTGGACCAGCTGGAGCCTCCGGGTGCTCTTCAAGGGGAGTTGACTTACAAAGGAAGAGAGGTCACAACCCTCAAACAGATACCAAAGAGAATTAGAGAGAAATGAAGAGATTATCAATTCCTTACCACACAATTAATAATAAAGAAAATGTTTTGCTGGCTGATATCAGAAAGACTGCTAATAATATGGCAGGATAAGAAAATAAAGATAGATACAATAAAAAAATGCCCAGGAATTCTATACATGATATATAGAGGAAGAATCGGACAGTAAAGAAGAACTGGAAACCCAAAGTCAAGAGGAACAACAGCTAGAGGAAAGGGAACTGGAACAAGATACGAGAGAGAGAAGTGATATTGAGACTCAGGAAAGAGAAGGAATGAGAACAAGAAAACAAAAGGAAACGAAACAAAGAAGTAAGGGTGACAAATAAGTTGTGGAATGGAGGAAGAAATGACATTACTTTCTGTCAACATAAATGGATTAAATTCACCGATAAAAAGAAGACGAGTAATTGCTAAACTCCAAAAACAAAACACAGACGTTATATGTTTACAGGAGGTCCATATGAAAAAAGGGGAAGTTAATCTTCTGGAAGCCCCCAAATCAGGTAAATTATTTCTGGCCCTATCTGAAGTAAGAAAAAGAGGAATTGCAGTTTATATAAAAGACTGGTTAAAACCCAAACAAATACATGCGGACAAAGAGGAAAGAACATTATTGATTGAGGTATTAATAAGACACAAAAGAATATTAATTGCAGTCATATATGCACCAAACACTCAACAGAAAGAATATTATAGCAAATTACATAAACAAATTGTAGAATTGGAAATAGATAATGTATGCTTATTAGGAGATTTCAACATGGTGGTTGATCCAAAAAAAGACTAAAAAACAGGAAGTAAAAAGAATTATGAAAGGAGAACATTACCAAAGACTTTCTTTGAAATGACTTGAGAGCTAAGTTTAAAAGATATTTGGAGAGAAATTAACCCACAAAAAAAAATCAATATACATATTTTTCCAACCCACACAGCTCATGGTCCTGGATAGACATGGTCTGGATGGATCCAGAAACAGGAAAAAATGTAGAGGAAATAGAAATAAAACCAAATACTTGGGCAGATCATAATTTGTTAATAGTTAAAAGGAAAGGGGAAGAAAAAAGAAAAAAGAGATGGACCATGAATCGAAGGATAATGAAAGAAAAAAATTATGTTCAATACATAGAAAAAGAATTAGTATTTTTCCTACAGGAAAATTGGAATAAACAGACAACTATTCAAAACCTGTGGGACACAACTAAAGCTTACACCCGGGGCCTTACAATCACATACACTATACGAAGAAATAAAAACAAAAATAAACAATATATATATTTCTCTTGTAATTACAAGAGAAATTGGGAAAATTAGAAGACAAAATGCAGAAATAACCCCACAACCAGGAAATTAGAGACAAAAAAGAGATAATTAAACATAGACTTAATCACACAAGAACAAATCGCGCAAAAAATTAGAGCAACCAAACAAAACTATTTTGAAAATGCAAACAAACCGGGGAGATAGTTGGCCTATAAATTAAAAATAGAAAAAGAAAAGTAATACAACAACTAGAAGATGAAAAAGAGATAGCACACCATCAGAAGGAAGAAAAAGAAAATATAGCAGTAAGATACTACCAACATTTACATAGTCAGGAGAACATAGAGGAGGATAACATTAAAAGATATCTACAGCAGAGAAACCTCCCAACCTTACCAGAAACCACAAAAGAAACATTAGATAGAAAAATAACGATGTTAGAATTATAAAGATCAATTCAAAAACAAACAAAAAAAATATAAAACACCGGGTCCAGATGGAATTCCAGTGAAATTTTACAAAGAATTACAAAAACCACTGGAGAATTTACTATTACAAACATACAATGAAGTACTAGAGCGAGCAATGGTACCAAACTCTTGGATGGAGGCACTGATAACCTTAATTCCCAAAAATAACGTGGAAAGGGGAAAAAAATCCAAAAATATAGGCCAGTCTTGCTGCTGAATGCTGACTATAAGATATTTGTGACAATAATGGCAGAAAGGATGAAACAGATATTAAATGAAATCATACAACCAGATCAGAATGGATTTTTACCCACCAGACACATAAAAAATAATATAAGAACGATAATGAATACATTAGAATATTACAAAACACATCCAGAGAAAGAAGCAGCTTTGATATTCCTCGATGCGCAAAAAGCATTTTAGATTTTAGATTTAGATTTTATTACACTTCTATACCGCCCTTCTCCCAAAGGACTCAGGGCAGTGTACAGCCATCTTAAAACACATATACACTTACAAAATTTAAAAACAAATATATAAATTTGGCCCACAAAATTAAAAGCTAACAGACACCCAATTTAAAATTCCTATTAAGCCAGCCTGGCTTGTCGGAATAAGAGAGTTCATATGGACACCCCACGCATGTGAGTTTGGATGGCTTATAATTTATTAATTTATATTTATCAAAATTCTTAACCACCCATCTCCTTTGTAGGGGGCTCTTCCCTGAATTATCCCAAGCCCCCCACCCCACTTTAGAGGTTGACAAAGTGACTGATGATCTTCCCTGGATTATGTGGGTTCATTTTTCATTCCTATCGTGGTTTTTGTTATCCTTGCTATTTTTTTTTTATAATCTCTTACTCCACTTTTCTTGTGGCTAATGTTGGAATCTGTGAAGCCTGAAGAGTCTTTGGGACATGGGCAACATCTACATTGAAATATATAAATAAATCTAAAAGCACATGAGCTTTTTTGTTGAAACATGTGGAGGTTTAGGTTCATTTTGGACTGAAGACACAGATTTGCTTCTAAAATGAATTTGTGGGGAAATTTTCCTTTTAACTATATAAAATGTAGACATTTGGGATTCCAGTTCTAAGGCAGTGACTGATGGGCAAAAATGTGATGCTTGCAGATGATATGGGTGAAAATATAGCTGGGAGGATTGAGAATTGAGAGAGAGAGAAGAAAGGGATATGGGTCCAGGCAAGGAGTGGGGTAGTGAGGAGAAGCTGATCTTTTAAAGATCTAGCCAGCCTTATGGGCTCCATAAGAGTCAACTTACTAGAAAGCCAATAATGGAAAACAAGGTGGAAAGACTTTGCGGATCTTTTGAGAGACTTTGAAATACTGAATAAGGGGTTGAAGCTGGGAAAGATGAAAACTGAGTTGTTTCACTGTGGCTAGAATTGTTTATTTATTTATATTTATATTTTATTTATTTATTTATTTGTTGAATACGTATTATATATATATATATATATATATATATATATATATATATATATATATATATATATATATATATATATATATATATATATACATATACGTATGTATGTATGTATGTATGTATGTATGTATGTATGTATGTATAAGCATGAATTGAATACATAAAATGACTACAAATAACAGGACAGGGACGGCAGGCACGCTGGTGCTCTTATGCACGCCCCTTACAGACCTCTTAGGAATGGGGTGAGGTCAACAGTAGACAGTTTTAGGTTAAAATTTTGGGGGTTTTGAGATGAAACCACAGAGTCAGGTAGTGCATTTCAGGCATTAACAACTCTGTTACTGAAGTCATATTTTCTGCAATCGAGTTTGGAGCGGTTCACTTTAAGTTTGTATCTATTGTGTGCTCGTGTATTGTTGTGATTGAAGCTGAAATAGTCATTAACAATAGGACATTATAGCAAATGATTTTATGAGCTATGCTTAGGTCATACCGAAGGTGGCGTAGTTCTAAATTTTCTAAGCTTAAAATTTAAAGTCTGGTGGCATAAGGTATTTTGTTGCGAGCAGAGGAGTGGAGTTCTCTTCTTGTAAAATATTTCTGGACACGTTCAATTGTATTAATGTGTGATATGCAGTGCGGGTTCCAGACTGATGAGCTGTATTTGAGAATTGGTCTAGCAAATGTTTTGTATGCTCTAGTTATTAGTGTAATATTATCAGAGAAGAAGCTACGCATAGATTAGATGAACAACCCTTAATGCCTTTTTGGCAATATGTTTAACCTAATTGTGTTAGGTTTTGGGTTTTTTAAAAATCTTTTTTAACCATGCTCCCTTTGTCAAACCTTATCTTCTTTCAACACTTTTAGTAAAGTTGATTTTCAATTAAATCCGGGAGTTGACCCATGGCCATCTTGTACCTGCCTCAGCTTGGCGAAGCTACTGACTCCCCAAATGAGACTAGGATGAATTTTATCTTCAGTCCTCTTCAGTCAGATTGACTTGAATACCAATATGCCGAACCTGCCAGGAAGTCACAGGCTATAAATAAATGTCTTCTATTGGAAATTCCTCACTAGAAGTCAGAAAGTCTGTTCAGCACCTCAGCCCAAAGAAGCTGGAACTGGAGGCTATGAGAGAGTAAGCCATGAAGAAGATAGTACTTTATCTGGAGTTTACATGAATGGAGATTGCTGAGAAAGAGCACACCAGGAGAAAGAGAAGGAGCACCAACACCAGTGAAAGATGTTGAGGTGGCAACAAACACCAAGTCATCTTCACTAACTCTCTTCTGCCTAGTAGAACTCATAACTTGAAGGAATGGAAATACCAATTCATAAAGAAGTATGAAAGAGATGAGATTGAGCTCTCACTAATTAACTTTGAAGATACCTGCCACGTTTACAGCACTATAAAGGCCAGGAGATGACTCATATGTCTCTTCTCTTGAAGAGTTGCTTAAGCAAAATATTGGTTGACATGCGTGTTGAGGAAAAGTAGGACTACCAACAGTTTAAAAAACATAATCTGTATGTATGTATGTATGTATGTATGTATGTATGTATGTATGTATGTATGTGTTAATTTATTTGATGATTATCTTGAATTTTCATTTCATAAACCAACCTCACATATTTATTTCCTTCAGTTTTAATAAACATAAGTTGTCAAATAAATGCAAAGGAAGCATAAAAACCCAATAATAATGGATAACTAACAGTTATGAGGCTAAGAAACAATTTAACAGTCATTCCTTTGCTTTTATCATTAGATGTTCCTTAGTGTTTAGATCTGGTCTCAGGATGATAATGTAGCACTTGGGGAAGAAGATGCAGCTCAACAGTCCAGCACTGGAGGCCAAAATGGAGAAGACCTGTACGGCAACCATAGATTTTCCTTTAGTGCTCAGGTAGGTGGGCAGGAAGGAGATCCAGACACTGCAGAAGACCAGCATGCTGAAGGTGATCAGCTTGGCTTCATTGAAGGCCCCAGGCAGGTTCCTGGCCAGGAAAGCCACTATGAAGCAAATAGCAGCAAGGAAGCCCATGTAACTGAGGACAACATAAAACATGGTGACCGAGCCTTCATTGCACTGAAGGATGATCTCTCCAGGCTGGGAGTGCATGTCAGAGTCAGGGAATGGGGGAGAAACTCCCAGCCACATAGCACAGATGAACATCTGGACAGCAGAACAAAAAAGAATGATGGAGTTGGCCAAGCTCTTCCCCAACCATCTCCTCACTCTGTTCCCTGGTTTTGTGGCCAAGAATGCCAGTACCACTGTGATAGTTTTGGCCAACACAGAAGACACGGCTACTGAGAAGACTATGCTGAACACCGTTTGTCGGAGAAGACAGGTGGCTTTCCTTGGCTGTCCAATGAAGAGAAAGGAGGACAAAAAACAAAGCAGGAGGGTGACCAGGAGTATATAGGAGAGGTCCCGGTTGTTGGCTTTGACAATGGGAGTTTCTAGGAATTTAAGGAATATGATTAAAACAAGGCCTGTGGTTAGGAACAAGAGTAGGGCAAAGGAGATGAGGATGATACTGAGATATTCTTCATAGGAGAGGAAGATTATTCTTTTTGGGATACATTGGACTCGGTTCTTGGTTGGATATTGATCATCTGGGCACCTGGTGCATTTATCAGTATCTGCGAAAACAAAGTAATATTTCTTTTCTTTTTTTCCAATATTGTATTAAGTTTGAAGATATTGAATTGACACCTGTAATATTCTCCTGGGAATAGTAAAGAGGAATTATGGAAAGAAAAAGATCTACCTAATATCACTACAGCTGCTAGACTGGCATATGCACAACACTGGAAAGAGAAAGATCTGCCAACAGAAGAACACATAATTAGGAAAGTATTGGAGTGCGCAGTGATGAGCAAGCTAACCCATGAAATAAATGAGGATGAAAATTCAGATTACTATACTGTTTGGGGAAGGTGGTATGAATGGATGAATGATAAAATAAAAGAAGGAGAAAAAGGTGTGCCTAATAAAAGGAATAAGTAGCTTAAGAAACACCAGGTATATAGCTTGTATATATGTATAAACACTGCACATCCAATGTAAATAGAAATGATATTTAATGTATTTTCATAAACAAAGTAATATTTCTTACAGTCTTTCAAATTTCCAGAAAGGCTTTGGAAGAGGTGATACCGAAAGACAGGGAAGTCTCAGTAAATGGAATATACTTACACTCCAGCAAACAAACAAACAAACAAACAAACAAACAAACAAACAAACAAACAAACAAACAAACAAACAAACACCAATACATACAACCATAAAAACAACAACAACAACAAAATAAAATGAAAGGAAGAATATCTAGTGCCACAAGCTCCCTTCTCTGAGGTAAACTACTAGATTTTTATCTTGCACTGACCTTATGTTATCCCAAATGGTTTACCTTTACCTTATTCCAATGGTTGGGAGAAGTAGCAAGTCCCCAGAGGTTTAAATGGATGGGGGCCTATTGGATTTCAAGGGGAGGTGGGTGCAATGGGGCAGGAGCTGCACCAGACTAAGCAGGCATCTGAGGACCCATAAAGTTGGACTCTTTTAGGGAACAGACCTTTTGTTTCCAATTATATCTTCTCTGTTGGGGCCAAGCCAGTGGTGGGTTGCCCCCGGTTCGCACCGGTTCTATAGAACCGGTAATAAAACTGGCGGGAGGCTCCACCCACTGACCCTGATGTCAGCAAAACGCTTCTGCGCATGTGCAGAAGAGCACGCGCACAGCCCTGTTGTGAACCGGTAGTAAAGGTGAGTAGAACCCACCCCTGGGTCAAGCAGATATCTTCAAGGAGAGGAAGCCCTGCAGATACCCCTGTTGTCAGGCTTCGATGCTATCTCAAAATAAATGAACTTCCAAACTGTCAATCTTTAAGGAAATTTTCTCTTTATTCGAGTACAGTAACCGGATCCTGGCTCTTCGTGGTCAATACTGACCTTTGCCCCCCAATCCCTCCCTTTCTGATCCCCAATTCTCTGCTTCTCATTGGCTATCTTCCAAGTCACTCTCCTGATTCCTTTTCCCGTCAGTTCACTGGAATGTTTCCCCCCTCCTCATCTCCAAGGAGACCGAATCTTCAAAGGGATTTAGCAGGCAAAAGTTCAAGCTTCATCCTCCCTTTTCTATGTCAGCGCTGAGACGCTGACACCTGTTCTGTCTCATGGTGGGTTTTAGAGATGAGTTTAATTGTACTTGGGAAGAAACTGGGATTCTGTGGAGTCTGCATAATAGACTTCCTATGGAACAACACATGGAAACACAACGCTGTGCATGCCTTTGCATTCTGCACCACTTGTAAATTCCATATGGTTTTCAAGAGCAGCAAATTGAGTATGGGATAAAAAGATAGAAACAGAAAACTTACAGCAGAAAAAGACCTAGTGTTCCATCGAGTCTGCCCTTTGAGGTTTTTTTTTGTTTTATCTTATTTATTTAATATTTTATTTCTTTCTTTTTTTCAGATGATGGACATATGTTTATCCCAAAAATGGTTAAACGCAGGTATTGATGCCACCAACCATGCTCTCAATAAATTGCTCCAAAAATACTGGACACATGATAAAATTTGTATGACATGGTTGAATCCATGAAGAACCACTTGGGAAGTCTGCAAAAGTGCCTATTTCAGGATATGTTGTACAGCCCCCTTCACAATAAATAAATAAGTAAATCACTGACTTTGACAGTGTTTCCAAACTATGAAACCTTCTAGAAACTCCTTAAATGTGATTTTTTTTCAACAGTCCTGGCGATGCCCTGATTACAGGGCCCTGTGTGTGCTAGTTGCATAGTAGGTAGCATCTTGTATTCCTCTCTTGCTTTCTTAGCATTTACATCTCATTGTTTTTACTTTTAATTATCGGTTTAATTTTATGCCAACAAGACAGCCATATAAATAGTGAGACATATAAATTCGATAAATAAATTTGAAAACCAAAAGATCTTAAGGAAGATTAATTCCTTTTAACGCATTTAATTAATTAATTTAATTAGTTAATTCCTAATTAACGCATTGTAAGCCACCCTGAGTCTCCGGAGAAGGGCCACATATAAATCAAATTAAAAAAAAATTGTGAAGGACTTCAAGAACATGAACTGAGTCTGTTATCTGCAAAGTCTTTTTACCCTGTAGAAATGAGAATATGAAGCAATATATTTCCATACGCTCTAGATATGTCAACAATTTTAAAGAAAGAATGAATTCAACATTGGTATAAAAGGATATTAAGTAGATTGGTCTTTTATTAGTTATCCTTTCCCCTCTCTTTTCTCTTCCTTTTAACTCCAATATTGTATGTTAAACTTTTTTTTCCTTTCAGAATCATGACTATAATCTTTTTGGGTTGGTGTCATAACTGTTTGTATCTTACTATTTAAGAACAAAGAAAATTGGAAAGATAAGAAAAGGAAAAGAGAAGAGAAGAGAAGAGAAGGAAATATCTACTTGGTTTTATGGTGAATCCTGTTTGGTTTTCATTTGTTCCTTCAACCCAACTTCTTTCCCTCCATTGTTTCTTCCAATTAGATAGTTCAGCTTATAAAGATTTAATATCTTCATAAAGATTGACTGATTAATTGAAGGATTGATTGGTATGTCTTTTGGTCTGTAATGTAAAGTTGGTTTGCATAAGCAAAACCCATTGATCTAAAATCATTCCTCAAGTTATAAAGAATTCAGATGCTAGTAAGAAACATAAACATGGAAGAACACATCCAAACTGGCCAATAAAAGAGAGATTTCTTACCCAATTTCATCCTCCCATTATGGAAGAAATGGGACACCATTAAAATTAAAAACTAGACAATCAAACTTACATGTGTCTTTAACTTGCATATTGAGCAGAGTTTCCCTATGGTGTCACCCACCTTCCTGAGTGGAGATGGTCCCCTCTGGACAAGGAACACAATCATAGCAGCAAACTGGCTCTCCTTCTTGAGCCTTCTTGACAAATCCAGGTTGGCATTTTTCCACACATTTGGACTGAGGGAAAGACTAAGCAGAAAAAGAAGAAATGCCAAAGAAACTACGTTAGGGCTCATCATCCTTGTAAGATTGAGGTAGACATGAATATTAGCCAAATAGTCTCTGGGTTTCACTTGAAATGGGTCTTTTTGGGGGGGAGGAAGGAAAGACGTTATTATTTTCCACACCTTGTTGAGCAACTTTAGCTGTGACAAAGCCTTTTTGTTGATTGAAAGAATCTGTCTTTCAAAAATCCCCAACAATTTGTCGATGACATCCTCCTTGGGGAGAATCACCTTACTAATAATCCACATATCTGCTCCTATGACTCCATTTTGATCCATGTACACTTCCAGAAGGGAAACATTGAACAATTCACTCTTCTCCAGAAAAGGATGGAGCTAGAATGAAAACATTCAGGAATTTTAAAAGCAGAAATCTTGGGGGGTTTATCTCACATGGTCTTTTTACATTTGAATCTTTTTTTCTCTGGTTTTTTAACTTGCAAATATTGTGAGTTGAGAGAACAAGTGTTACCACTGTCTTCAAAACTCAAGTACAAAGATTCAGCCATAGTTCTCAATCATGCAGTAGAGTGACAGAATGTATATTGACAAAAATTGTCAAATTTATAGGACACAAATCACAAGGTCACAAATCAAATAATCAAAATACCCAAATAACTAGAGTATTCACAAACTCCTTGAAAACAACAGAAAGCAAGGATTGGTTAAGAAGAAAGTTGTAAGGCTAATCTTAATTCAGGTAGACCAGACAGGATGAATGACCAGATGAACTAATTCTGTTTTATTGTAAGATTATATTAACAAAATCTAAAAACTAATTTTTTCACTAAATTAGGGAGTTTCTTTCTCTGCCTGTTATGCAGCTGCAAGTCCCCACCCCCACCCACCGCACTAAACCATCTTATGTGAGCCTTGCCTGCATCTCTGTCTCTTGTCCTCCAAAAAAAATCAAAACAAAAAATACAAATTAGATGGACATGACCTTGTAGATGACCCCCACTCTTTCAAGAACCTTGGAGTTCTCATTTCTAAAGATCTAAGTGCCCGAGCTCACTGTAACAACATTGCCAAAAAGGCATTAAGGGTTGTTAACCTAATCTTGCATAGCTTCTTCTCTGGTACTATTGTACTACTAACTAGAGCATACAAAACATTTGCTAGACCAATTTTCGAATACAGCTCATCTGTCTGGAACCCACACTGCATATCGGACATAAATATGATTGAGAGAGTCCAGAGATACTTTATGAGAATTCCTCTAACCTCAATAAAATACCTTATTCCACCAGACTCCAAATTTTGGGTTTAGACAACTTAGAACTACACCAACTTCAGTCTGACCTAAGCATAGTACATAAAATTATCTGCCACAATGTCCTACCTGTCAATGACTACTTCAGCTTCAATCACAACAATACATGAGCAAATAATATATTATTATTATTTTATTATTATTTATTTTATTTATATACCGCCCTCCTGAAGGACTCGGGGCAGTGTACAGCCAAAATTAAAAACATAAATATACAATATCATAGTTAAAATTAATTAAAATCATTAAATAGTTTTGGCTGAATTTTAAAACCAAAAGTTAAAAACCAATTTAAAATCATTCAATTAGGCAGAGATACAAACTCAAGGTAAACCGCTCCAAACTCGATTGCAGAAAAATATGACTTCAGTAACAGAGTGGTGAAAACCTCGAGGTGAAACAGGTAAGGTGAAGGGTTCAAGCTGAAAATTCCTAGACCCATTAATGTTGCAGTTGAATCATACCAGGTCCTCTTCTAGGAAACACACTTGGAGAAGACATTGCACAAAATATTCATCAACTTTAGTCAAGAACAAAGAAGACAACGAAGAGATCAAAGGAGCTGCTTTTAGACTTGAGGAAAGACAAACTGGAGAAGAACCAGTTTGTCTTTCAGGGGCTTAAAAACAGAAGGAATCTTCTGAGAACATTTTTTTCAAAGATATAAAACATCTTGGTTGCAGAAGAGAGGATGCAGTGCTCCTCCAATAAGTACGAGATGTTGTATAGAAGCTTAAGATCTTAAACAAACAAGCTCAGAGAGCCCCAAAGACCCTGAAAAGGAATTTAGTTTGATGGCTCCTTGATGGGACCCCATACCTTCCACGGTTGCAGCCTTGGAGCCCCCAGCCTCTCTTCTCCCTTCTCCCTTCTCCTCTGGGGTTTGGATGCAGCTTTTAAGGCATGGGCCAGAATCTTAAGGACACTGTAAGTATAGCCGTCATTTGGGATCCACATCCTAATCTTTTCTTCTTGCATCTCCAGTGGTGCTTTCTGGGTGCATCTTCTCCGGTCTTTGATAGAAAATATGTGTTTTGAAACAGAACAGTGAAAATACTCAACTTGAAATTCACGTTCCACAAAGAAAGGATGTTTATAGGCATCATCTTTTTGCCAACTTTTTTTCCACTGAAAAGAAAAGTTCCAAATACTATGGATGTACTTGAGAAGCCTGTCTTTTTTGATGAAATATTGTCCAACTGCTGTCATGATCCAGACTTTCCCTTCAATGGGTCCTGGCAAATCTTCAAGTGTTGAATGGAAGGGAAGAATTCTGTCCCAAATGGAATCATATTCTATGAAGTGAACAAAGACATTGACTTGTTTCCACTTAGAGAGGGCATTCCTGAGGGGTGCTGTGTGCCCAGTCGCTGAGAATTGTTGTGTTATAACAACACAAATTCTATTCCTGACAAGCATAGGGGTAAAAGTCCTTATGAAATTCTCTCCCTTCTCTGTGTCTGAACTAAAAAGACCAATCAGGGTCCATCTAAAATGGAGGAGCAGTTTGACAATGGATGGGTAGTAGAAGCCCTCTGTGGGTAGCAGCGGATGGAAAAAAGGGAATTGACTTTTATCACTAACAGCCTCTGAAGCAATTCTGTCACTGACCTGAAAAAATCAACAAAGAGTGCGCTGTTATATTTGGGGTCCTACCAAGTCCCAATTTTTAGCTTTAAAGGAATCCAACGTTTTGCTCTGGTACATATTAGAACAATTTCTTCTTCATTAGTCATTAGGCCATATCAAGATACAGAATATAACAGGTAGGACAATAATAAGACTGCATGCAAAAGTAGATTTTTAAAAAATGTTCAATAGAATAAGCATAAAGGATGAAAATAGCATTTAATAATAATAATAATTTTATTTATTTATTTTATTTTTATAATAATATATATTTGTTTATAATAATAATATATATTTCTTTTTCACCCCGAGAATTTACCACAATCAAACTTCATATGGAAATCTCAACGGAACAGCATTTTTAAAAGCTTTTTCTCCAGGTGTAAAAAAGACAGAGAGACCACAGTTCCTAATATAAATAGTCACGTGTACCATTCAAGAAAGTTTGAATTGAAATTTATTTGTTCTAGTAGCATTTTGGGACTCTTATCAGTTTCCATACCATTTAATTTTATAAAAAATAAGTATATCCCCCAGTTTTATAAATTCCAAATTCTGCCATGAAGGCAGCAGCTGAAGTTTTTTTTTTTTATCAATCCAAATTATTCTCCAAACCTTTTTCATAGGCTTTTATGTGCATATTCTCTCTAGCCAGGTTTTACCTATGTAAACTTAGTTGTTCTACAGCCCTAGGTTGAAAAAAGAAAAAAGATACATTATGCCTTTACAGGGAGGATAATTGGGAAGTGGGTGTGGCTCACCGAGGACGCCTTAAGAGGCAGAAATAGCTATCTGAGTCTCCCAGAGAGCAACACAGAGTTGCAGTTTGTCAGCAGAAAAAGGGCCCAAGAACTTGTGAATGAGATTTCACAGAACCTACATAGGTAGGTTTACATAGGTAAAACCTGGCTAGAGAGAATATGCACATAAAAGCCTATGAAAAAAGAAAAAAGATATATATATATATATATATATATATATATATATATATATATATATATATATATATATATATATATATATATATATATATATATATATATATATATATATATATATATATATATATATATATATATATATATATATTTTCTCAGGTTTTCGCGGGTGTTTGTATGTAGGTCTTTGGTTATTCAGGTCTTCTCCCACGTAAAATTGGAAGTGTCTTGGCGACGTTTCGACGAAGGAGTATATGAAATCCCATGCACCGCCTGCCCCACCACATACATCGGACAAACCAACAGACGAATAAGTGCACGCATAGAAGAACACAAGAACTCAGTCAGAAAAGAGGAACCAACTTCTTTCCTGGTCCAACACCTTAAAGCCACAGGACATGATATTGACTTTAAAAAGACGAGAACTATCGCCAAAACTGAACACTTTAACAACAGAATAATCAGAGAAGCCATCGAGATAGAAAAATGCCCACACAACATGAACAAATGAGACGATACCTCCCGCCTACCAGCCATTTGGAAACCCGCCCTTATTGACAAACGAGTCCCTAACATGACGAATGACACCAGACCCACACTCACGAGAGCCACACAGGATGTCACCACCACACATCCACGCAGAAAGCAGACTCAAACCCACACTGATAATGAGCCACGACCAAGGACCAGAAGCCAGACCGCAGCTGCATCATTAGCCACTTTAAACCCCTCCAATCCATACATGAAGCAGACTGACACCCACCCTGAAGAGCTCGCATGGCCACAAACACGAAGCCAAACAACAACAACGCAGCTCACCAGCTCAAATCCCCCTGCAAGTCAGACTAACCTGAGCACAACCAAGCCCCCACCCAAACAGAACACACCCCCAGCCAATCAGAGCACAACCAACCCCCCATCCAATCAGAGCACAGCCAAGCCCCTAACCAATCAGAACACACCTCCACCCAATCAGAACACAGCCAAGTTCCCACTCAATCAGCTCACACCCCCACTAGCAGTTAAAAGGAAGAGACAGCTGCGATCTCACATTGCTCCTGGAAGCACGAAGCCGAGAACACCAGGCTGAAGATGACGAATGAGACTTCATCGAAACGTCGCCAAGACACTTCCAATTTTACGTGGGGGAAGACCCGAATAAACCAAGACCTACATATATATATATATATTTGATTTATATGCTGCCCTTCTCCAGAGACTCAGGGCGGCTTACAATGCGTTAAGCAATAGCCTTCATACTTTTGTATTTTATACAAAGTCAGCTTATTGCCCCCACAAACTGGGTCCTCATTTCACCTACCTTTGAAAGGATGGAAGGCTGAGTCAACCTTGAGCCTGGTGAGATTCGAACTTACAGTAATTGCAGACAGCTGGTGTTAATCACAATGCTATCAGTCTGCTGAGCCACCAGGCCCGTTGGTTCTATGAGTGTATTTGTTCTATGAGTGATTTACATTAAATCCCAAAGTTCTGCTCAATATAAGTGCATAGTGGTAATGTTGGTATTTGGTATTTAATAATTCAGTCTAAGGAAACTGCATAGCTATGTTTTGTTTTTGTTTTTTTAAAAATAACAACAGTGCAATCACTTGTGCCTTTGGTCTAAGTGAACTCCTTTTATGTTGAGGGAGGCAAGATCCAGTCACAGAGAAAAATACCCCAGGTAAGGAAAGGTGTGAACTTGCTTTATTGGCTCCTCATCAAATAGCCCTAGATGGCAATGATGTCATTTTCCAAAGACCATAACTTTTGACTTTGATTTATCCATAATCAGATAATTATTATGAGAAAGGGAGCCAAGTCCTCTTAATAGCATCTGCAATCCAAATGTCATATCGGCCGTGGTGGGTTTCAAAATTTTTTACTACTGGTTCTGTGACTGTGGCTTGGTGGGCATGGTATGGGAAGGATACTTACTTACGAGACTGCCTTCTGCCTCCGATAGCCTCCCACTGACCAGTACGCTCCCACAGAGAGGGTCTCCTTAGGGTGCCGTCGGTTAAACAGTGTCGACTGGTGACCCCCAGGGGGAGAGCCTTCTCTGTGGGGGCATCTACCCTCTGGAACGAGCTGCCCCTGGAGATTTGTCGGATTCCCGACCTTCGTACCTTTCGCTGCACCCTTAAAACACTATTATTCCATCAAGGAGGGCTGGCCTAAAATATGATTTTTAATGGGTTATTTTATGTTATTTTAGATTATGGGCCAAACTATTTAATAAATTGTTTTTTAACTTTTTATACTGTTGGTTTTTTATCTTGGCTGTACACCGCCCTGAGTCCTTCGGGAGAAGGGCGGTATATAAATTTAATAAAACTAAACTAAACTAAACTAAACTGTAAAATCTCTATTCCCTCCCCACTCCAGGGGAACGTTACTGCAAAATCCCCATTTCTTCCCAATCAGCTGGGACTTGGGAGGCAGAGAATAGTTGGGGACGAAGCCAGTCAGAATGTTTACTACTGGTTCTCTGAACTACTCAAAATTTTCACTACCAGTTCTCCAGAACTGGTCAGAACCTGCTGAAACCCACTTCTGCATATCGGCAACACTTTTGTCTTATATTTTGGTAAATATCAGTCCTATTTCTCATGGCTACATTGAGCCCCAACTCTCAAACAGATGAACAAAAATAATTGGGAGGGAAGGGACCTGGGAGGTCTTCTAGTCCAACCCCCTGCTCATTGCAGGAGATCCTACACCAATCCAGACAAAACGAATGTCTAGTCTTTCTTTGAAAGCCTCCATTAATAGAGAACCCACAACTTCATGTGGGTTTCACAACTTCCATTAATTATTTTTTCTCATTTTGAATGGGATCAGTATTCCGAGTTCCATTTTAATGGCAATCAATTTCTTCTATAGTATTTGTTTGCTGTGTCAAATGCTATAAAGGTAGCAAACCATTATTTCCTCTGGCTGATATTTTTATAGTTAGCTGGTTCAAGACAACACAATTCTCAATACTGAATCAAATCTATGGCTTTTTTATTTCAATCAGCTCCGGCGAGGCTAGACAAAAGGTTTTTTAAAGGTCTGGATTGAGTCGTGCTGAAATTTATTTGGCAGGGGAAGAGGCCAAGGGTGAAGCTCAAAATGTTACAAGAGCATAGAGAGAGGGAGGGCTTTGGTCTCCCCTGCTGGGAATTATATTATCGAGCTTCACTGCTAGCCTGGATGAAGGATTGGGTGTTATTGAAGAGGAGGTCTTTATTAGATTTAGAAGGACACAACCTACAACACAGCTGGCACGCACTGCTATGGAGAGAGAAAGGTGAACAGTATAAGTATTTCAAGAGACATTATCTAAGGCGAATATTGCTGGAAACCTGGGACATATTTAGAGGAAAATTTTATACCAAGATCCCAACCTGGTTCTCAGCAATAGAAGCAATGACATATTCAACAACTCTTAAACAGGATAATATTTTATTAATGAGCCGAGGTGGTGCAGTAGTTAGGTTAAGTACTGCAGCTACTTCAGCTGACTTCTAGTTCAGCAGATCAGTGGATCAAATCTCACCGGCTCAAGGTTGACTCAGCCTTCCATCCTTCCGAGGTGGGTAAAATGAGGACCCAGATTGTTGGGGGCAATATGCTACTTAGTATACTGTCTTTGGTGTAAGCTGGCCAGAGTCCTCAGAGAGTGGGCGGCATAGAAATATGAATAATAAAATAAATAAATAAAATAAATAAATTTTTAGATGTAAAGATCTTGTGGATGCCCAAGAGAAATTAAGGTCTAAGGAAGATTTGGTTGATAAAGGAATTAGGCTAGATTGGTGGACCTATGTTACAGTTCAATCTCGTTACAGGAGAGATAGAGATAATTATGGGATATATGTGATGGAACAGAGTTTTGATAAAATATTATTGGGAGAGGACCATAAATACATAACCAAAATGTATGTACAATTGCTTGAGCGAATGATAGGAGAGGAAGTTGTAAAAGACACTATGATTGCCTGGGGGAAGAATTTTGGGTACTCAATCCCCCTAGAAAAATGGCAACAAATGTGGGGGGTAAATATTAAAATGACTACGGCAACATCTTTCAAGGAAAATGCATATCAAATGTTGTATAGGTGGCATCTCCCACCAGCAAGAATTGCCAAAATGTTTCTGGGTGCATCAGAGTTATGTTGGAAATGTGGGAAAACCAGAGGTACGTATTTCCACCAATGGTGGACTTGTATAATGGCAAAGATGTATTGGAGAAGGATTAAGAATCGGATTAAGGAAATTACAAATGTGGACCTCCTGTGGAAACCTGAGATACATTTACTAGGTATTCGCCCAGAGGGGCTGAGTAAGAAAAAATGGTATCTCACTCTACATATTTTAGCCGCAGCTAGAATAATGTTCGCCCAACAGTGGAAAGAAAAAGAGAAAACCAGCCAGTCCCCAAATTATAAACAAAGTATTGGAGTGTGCTGAGGCGGATAGAACAACGTAGATGTTGAAAGAAAAAGAGGATTCTGAATTTTTTCAAAGTTGGGACAGTTGGTATCGGTGGTTGAATAAAAGAATTGAGACGAAGTGAGGGCCTATGTTAATACGAAGAGAGATACACTTATTTAGATTGAGAGATAATTGTATGAAAATCATATTTGGGGATTACTTACCTTATTCTGTGTTGTGGGCATAATTATTTACTAATGAGGGCAGGAATATTATCTGCCGGGATAGACGTGTTGAATGGGGGAGGGAGGGAGGGGAATGTATGGTTTTTGTTTGTATGTATAAACGATGTTTTTGTCTTGTGTTGATTTTAACTTGAAAAAAATTAATAAAATTTATTTAAAAAAAAATAATAGTGAATCAAATCTGCCTAAAGATTGCTGGTTCTTCTACAAGGAATGCACTTTTCATCCACCTACTTCCAACTCTTTCAAAGTGGAAGTTTGCATATATTTTAGTCACAATATCTGTTAGACAAATGGGCTTGGCATTGCTAGGGTCTGTTTCATTTCCTTTTTATAAATACTGTATACGAGAACTACAATTGTCATATTAAACCAAAATGGGTACAGCAGGTATCATTTATAATTATAAATTGTCTTGTTAATAGAGGATCCCACAAGTTGGGTATTTCTTGAATTGTTCAGCTGGTAGACAATCCTCTCTGGAGGATTGTTCTTTAATATTGTTCTTCAAACTTTTTATTATGAATTTGATCACAAGCATTTAAGGGCAAAAAATAGTTAATATGCTGGATGATATATTTGTAAGGGTTTTTTTAATATATTAAATGGTTAATTAATGTTAGTGCTCTCTACAGATTCATAACACATATATGTTTCATCAACAGTAGGAAAGTTAATCCAGTGGAACTCTGTTTCTAAATCTGGGATTTGTCCATGATTGAGGACATCATTATTTTGATTAAGATCATGCACAAAATGTGAGCATTCCATCATTGCTACACTTTCCCCTTGTACACAAATTCCTTTGATTTGACACATAGTCTCTCCTCACCTTCACAAGTCTGCAGCAGAAGCCCTCAAAGAAAAGAGGATGTTATCATGAGTAGATGTTTCTGTTTCACTTTGCCAGATAGGGGAACACAAACACAAACCTGTGGGACTTTGTAGGTGCCTGCTAATGTTAACACTTGGATGGAGATGTCCCGATCAGCTCCATCAACAAGTACCAAAGTGTTATCCTTCCTTCCACAACTGTAGTTGGGAACGTTGGCTTCTCCAGTAGAGAGTATGTCCAGCAAAGCTTCTGAAGTGCCGAGGGTGTTATCATAGTTGTCATAGACGTTGTAGCCAAGTGTGAGATTTTGCCGGTGCTGGTGATTTTTATTAAAAACTTCAATATTGAAAATCATTTGTATTATTCTTTCGTTTCGACCTGGTAAACTAGTGTAAAACCATGCTCATGTTAATATTAGCATCACAAACAGCAACAACAAAATACTTTTTTCTCTATTTAATCCTCTTTTTGTCCACAAGCTGAGACTTAAGCCAATATTGATCCAAAACCAGAGGCAAACGATAGTCACCCATCACCCTTTAATATTTGTGAGTGTGGAGAAAATAGGATGGAGATACGCCTCTAAAGGGATTAAAAATCACAAATATCCCCTTATTTCTAGGTGTATTAATTTTCATCTGCCCAATAAAAGGGTTGCAGAATAATTCAGGCATTAAAGTAGAAAAGCAGAGGATTTTCAATGTGACTCAGAAAAGCTGTTCTGAAAAAGAAGGCCTCCTCTATTCCTATAATAATCAGGCATAGAATATCAATCAGCGGGTATAAAAATATGGAAATGACCTGGGAAGGGAAACTAAAACAATCACTACTTTCAACAAAACTCACGACTCAAGTCATGAGTTTAGGATTGAACAGGGGAAAGAAAAGCATGTGGACTTCTTTCAGGTTTTATTTGCCTCGTATTTGGATTTGAGCCTCTCCCAGAAAATAAGACAAAAGAGAGAGGCCATGGAAATCAATAGGGTTCAAGATATTAGTCAGGTCCTGCAATAAAAAAATAAGTAAAATAAGAAGAAAAGAAAGAAGAGTGTTTGAACTGCAAATGGAGGGAAAGAAACTCCATCACAGTGAATGACTTACAACTGAATCTGACTAGAAGGAGCCAGGTTGAAAGGTAATGATGTAGGTTCTATTGTTGATGCAGAGACAACTATACCTATGAGAAGATCTCCTGGCCTGTAATAGCTCCATGGCTTTCCTCCATCCTGGTTGTCCCAGAGCTTCCCAGAGACTGGCTGGGACATCAGAAGCACCAGAAGCACAAGCAGGAAGTCCATAATTCATGGGGATGAATCAATCTTCTCTCTGTTTCTAAGAAAGAATTAGAAAAAGAATTAGAAGCACTCTCCCAGAATGGAATATCCAGTAGCTTTCCTGATTCAATCAGGGAAACCAAGATTCACCTGGAAGAGAAAGAAAGTACATTCAAGAGGACAGCTCTTGCCTATCCTGTAAATTGAGGCACAAAGAGGCATAAATACCTGTGGTATTTATCCTTTCCTAATGCAAGATCCCTTCCATGTTACTTCAGTCTGATGTTTACATAAAAGGCAATCATTGGAGAAGTAGGAGAAGAGATCTCAAGGTAATAATAGTAATAGTAACAGTGAGAAGGAACTTCTCCTCTTGGGACCCTGAACTTCTTCCATGTAAGAAGGGTAATTGGAGAAAAGCATGTTAGTCAAAAATCACAGATAGACCACTTGGGGCACTGTTCTGTAGTGACGTAATCCTTCCTGTTGGAACATGTTCAGAAAGTAATGCTGGATGAAGATAGTTCAACAGCCAGAAAAAAATGACTTCTGCTGTCCTTCAACGGGGTCTCTTGCCTCCAGAGATGGCTAGAAAAGGTCACCCAGAGCTACGGAGCTTGGCGCCACTCTACGTTGGTGGCACTTAACTCTAGTGTTCCCTGTGCTTTATCTCCATGGAAGCACTCAATCTCCCTGTTGGTTTAACATTTTTTAAAATTGATTTACAGTATAAAATATTATAAGATACAAACTATAAAAGTAAATAGGAAAACAGTGGGGAGGAAGAGGGGGAAGAGAAGTGAGGAAGGATAAGAAAAAGAAAAAGAAGCATTGCCTTCTGACTCTCTCTGTTGCAGTAAAATAAGGCATTAACATCAAATCACAATTTTTTTTTGCTTTTTCCTAATAATATGAACAAGCCTTTCTATAAAGATCTATCAATCTACTCAGTAAAACCCAAAATCAAAGTTTCATTCTTTTCCACTTCAAGCACAGAGTTCAGAAGCTGTCTCCACGTGGGAGCAAAAGTACTTATTTTCTTTTCTTTAATCAAAGTAGTCAATTTTGCCATTTCAATTTACTCCATCAGCTTCTGCAACCATTCGTCCATAGTAGGAATTGAAGTGTCTTTCCATTTTTGTTCTTGCTGCTGTCAACAAATATAGTAACAAAGTTCAACAAAAATCAGAACACAAAATACAGGCTGGGCGGATATGACCTCATAGATGACCCTCACTCTGTCAAGAACCTTGGAGTACTCATTTCAAACGATCTAAGTGCCAGAGCTCACTATAACAACTTTGCCAAAAAGGTATTAAGAATACTAGGGCATACAAAACCTTTGCCAGACCAATCCTTGAATACAGCTTGTCTGCCTGGAAGCCACACTGTATATTAGACATACCAGATTGAGCAGGTCCAGAGGTATTTCATGAGAGGAGTACTCCACTCCTCTACTCACAATAGAATCCATTATGCCACCAAGCTTGAAATTTTGGGCTTGGACAATCTGGAACTACGCCGCCTGCAGTCTGATCTAAGCATAGTACACAAAATTGTCTGCTACAACATCCTACCTGTCAATGACTACTTCAGCTTCAACTGCAATAATACATGGGCAAATAATAGATACAAACTCAAGGTAAACTGCTCCAAACTCAATAGCAGAAAATATGACTTTAGCAATAGAGTGGTCAATGCCTGGAATGCTCTACCTGACAATATTGTTACTTCCTCAAACACCCATAGCTTTAACCTTAAACTGTCTACCGTGGACCTCACCCCATTCCTAAGATGTCTGTAAGGGGGTGTGGATAAATGCACCAGCATGCCTACCGTCCCTGTCCTACTGTCCCCATTGATTTGTACTCATTTCATGTGCTCATGTTCATGTTTATACTTATACCTGTTATCTCATACATTTGACAAACTAAATAAAATAATAAAATAAAGTAAGAAAAGCCTGTTAGTCAAACAAAGGAATCAAAGTGTCCTTCCATTTTTGCACATATGATAGTCGTGCTGCTATCAATATATATAGCCATGTTGGCGAACCCATGGCACACGTGCCACAGGTGGCACGCGGAGCCATATCTGTGGGCACATGAGCATTGCCTTAGCTCAGCTCCAGCATCCATGCACGTGGTGGCCAGCTGATTTTCGGGCCTTCCGGGCCCACCAGAAGTCGGGAAGTGGGCTGTTTCGGGCCTCCGGAGGGCCTCAGGAGGGGCAGGGAAGGCCGTTTTCACCCTCTCCAGGCTCCTAGAAAGCCTCTGGAGCCTGGGGAGGGCAATAAATTGGCCTACCGTGCCCACCGGGCCATCACAGGCCAAAAGCAAGAGTAGTGCGGAGGGGTCATACATGTGCAGGGGACAGGGCGCATTGAATTATGGTGTAGGCACACGTGCGCAGAACCCCCCCCCCGCTCTCCCCCCCGCTTTTAGCACGCGACGGCAAAAAGGTTAGTCATCACTGATATATAGTAACAAAGTTTCAATTTTTTTCTCCAGTTTTTTTCCATTAGGCCCAAAAGAAAAAGTTCTGGTTTCATTCTTATTGCCATTTTCAAAATTTTCTGTATTAAAATATGAATCATACTCCATTTTTTTTTTCTTTATCAAATATCCACCATGGATGACAAAAAATTCCTTCTTTACTTTTACACTCCCAGCATTCATTTGACATACCTGTCAACTCTGACAATACTTTTATACATTTTAGATAACTTATCTAGTGTTAAATACCAATGATACATCATCTTATATAAATTTTCTTTTAGATGGTAATGTAAATTTTAAACCCTCCATCCATATATTTTCCCATTGTTCAAGCATCATGTTATATCCAAAATTCCTTGCCCACTGAATCATACAACGTTTTACACGTTCATTTTCCAAATTCAATTTCAGTAACATTTATATGGTGGGCATGGCTTGGTGGACATGGCAGGGGAAGGTTACTGCAAAATCCCCATTTCCTCGCTATCAGCTGGGACTCGGGAGACAGCGAATAGATGGGGGTGGGGCCAGTCAGAGGCGGTATTTACTGGTTCTCCAAACTACTCAAAATTTCTGCTACCGGTTCTCCAGAACTGGTCAGAACCTGCTGAATACCACCTCTGGGCCCTCCTCACATGCAGTGGGACAGTTGAGCCACACTGACCTCAAAGTCAGCATTGTCAACACAGAGCAAAAAAATTCTTTGCTTCCTTCCTTCCTTTTCTATGTTCTTTGACTCTCTGCAGTCAACATAAGTAACTTACAGATTTTGAATTAACCTACAACTATGGAGAAATTTCCTGAAAAAGTAATCAGTGAAACAACTTTCTCTAGAAGTTATGGGTGCTCCAACAATGGAGATTTTTAAGAAGAGATTGGACAATGATCTGTCTGAAATGGTAAATGGTAGGGCTTCCTGTCTGAGCAGAGGGTTAGACTAGAAGACCTCCAAAGTCCCTTTCAACTCTGTTATTCTCTTATTCTCCTTCAGGCATGCAATATCTTTAGCAAATTAAACTATTATTTATTTATTTTATTTATTTATTTATTTAGACTTCTATACCGCTTCATAGTGCTTTACAGCCCTCTCTAAGCAGTTTACAAAGTTAGCATATAGCATATTGCATATTAGCATATTGTATTAGCATTAGCATATTGCCCCCAACAATTTGACTCCTCATTTTACCCACCTCGGAAGGATGGAAGGCTGAGTCAACCTTGAGCCGGTGAGATTTGATCTGCTGATCTGCTGAACTAGCAGTAAGCTGAAGTAGCTGCAGTACTGCACTCTAACCTCTGCACCACCTCGGAGGTACAGATTTGAGGGCAGAGATGGGGAGTTTAGTTTAATTTTAGCTCTTAATTTTTCTGGTTGGGGGTAAAAGATTAACAAATTTGTCTCTCCCAACTTTTTGTCTACTTTATTGAAGAAATGTGGGTTTTGGGGGGAGGAAGGGGAGCCAAGAAGGAAGAGAAAGTTTTTAGGAAACTCATCCTGAACCTGCCACCTTGGCATGCAGTGTCTGTTTTCCCAAGCCTAGCAAGAGCCAGGAGAGGTTTGCAATCTCCCAACAGCCTGATGATCAGGGTGGAAGGCTTCAAAAGCAGCTGCCATTTCTACAAGGACTTGTCAGAGTATTGAAAATGGTGGCCACTTCCAGCAGGCAATGAGGATCAGGCCCAAGGAAGGAAAGATCCCACTGGGCCAAGATCGAAGGAGAGGAGGCTTTCAGCCAGAGGGGAAGATGTCACCAAAACACATCTGGAAAGCTGCAGGACCCCCCAACACTTCTGTACCATAAAGAGGGCTTGGTGGGGGCAGAAGGAAAAGTTTGCATCACCTGAAGAAAGAGCTCACATTTGGGGAAAGGAAATGGCGAAGGGGGCTCTCTTGGTGGTGGTGGTGGGGTGATCCCTGCAGGCAGAAACATGGTTGCATTTGCATTCGACTCTTATTTTCCCCAGGGTGAAACAGTTTGACGTAAAAGAAGACAGACAGCCCTGGTGTCAGATTTCGATGTTGCCTCAAATAAATTGCATTTCCAAACAAACTAATCTTTAATGAAATCTTTCATTTATTAAGCACGACAATCTGTCCCCGATTATGTAGAAGCCAACACTGACTTCCTGACCCCAAACCTTCCCTTTCCATTCCCCAATTCTCTGCATCTCATTGGCCATCTTCCAAATCACTCTCCCCATATCTACTACTTCAGCTCCCAGGAATGTCCCCCCTCCCAACCCATCTCCTAGGGGATATTATCTTCAGGGAAAATAAGTAGGTGAAAAGTCAAGCTGCCCCCCTCTTCTCCTCCTTATGTCAGCACTGGAATGAATGTAGTTTGAAGGAAAAGTCCTCTTGCCAGCTGCCCCCCTCTTCTCCTCCTTATGTCAGCACTGGAACGAATGTAGTTTGAAGTGCTGACACCTGGTTTTTAGTGGGGAGGGAAGTTCAAAGTCTGAAATCATCCAGTGATACTTTTTGCCTAAAGTCAAGTTCTCCATCAGGAAAGATTTCCATTTAGGCCCTTCTAGGCCAGTGTGTGAAGTGAACTGCAGCTGACTCCATCTGTCTCTGCCCAATGTCTTCCCTGGAGGATTCAGCCAAAGAGCAGAGATGAAAGTTTGAGAATAATTCTCCATTGTCAGGACTGATCCCTGATTAATTCGACTAGTTTTTAGATTGTTTGGTATTTTTCTGGAGAGAAAAGGGAGGGAAATAATCCCCACATGGGTCAAAATGATAGGGTAGAGATAGAATTAAATTTGTCGCCAAGAACCAAAAGGTTTGAAAGTTTCATCCTTGAAATTGGCCCCAGAAGAATAACAGCACCTGTGGCTGAAGAGAGAGAGAGAGAGAGAGAGAGAACATCTGTTGACATTGTGTTTAAAGAGAAAACCCCGGGGATTACTTAATGCCTGAACATGTCACAGAACTGAAATTGCTTCCTATTGAGTTAAAGCTAAAATTTATTTTGAAAGTTAATGCTGAAGGACACCGACACAAAAGGGCTGATAAAATAGTGTGACCAGTCTCCAAGAGAAAATGCTGTAGTCAAAAACTTGTCATCAGGACTTTGCATAGCTAAAAAAAAAAAAAAAAAACCTGCATAGAGAAAGAGAAAGAGAGAAATTAGAGAAATAAAGAATGCCTTTTACCCCATGTAAGGAAGAAAGGGAGGGACCCATGTTCCACTGCCTCTCTCTTCCCCATATTGTTATGGAATGATGAGACCAAACAACATTCCTGGTCAGCCAGAGACAGTTTATTGTGCAGTTTCAGAATCAGATTTGTATCTGCAATTCTGAACCAAGAAGAGCTCTGATACAACTGCTTTTATACATATCCAAGACAATGGATTTTGTGAGCACAGCAGTTTTCCATATATGGCTAACATACATTTGTTACATGATAATTGATATTTTCTAAATTACTAAATTCCTACATTATTTTCTAGTTCATAAGATTATTTTAGCTAAACAACCTTCCTCAGTTCTGTGATTGCTGATGTGTAGATTCATGACTGCTTTGGATAATAAGTAACTTTTGTTTCATATGGATGTCCTTGCATTCTTGACAACTAGGCCCCTCAGAAGATATATATTACCAAGAATGGAATTTAGCTGACTTAGTGTAATCTCTAAACAAGCACATTTCTTTCTTATAATAATGTGAATAAAGAGGGTCCTTCAGTGTTCATATAGCTGACCCTGTACTATTCCTACATCATTCACATTAATATAGGGCACTGAGGGGTAAAAGCAAAGTCCAGACTTGTCATGTTACCCATCGAAAAGGCCCAAGAAGGAGGAGGGGATCTGGGGGAACCCTTTACCCTCACCATTATGGGAAGAGACTAACATGGTTTATGGGCTTTGGAGTTGCATTTTAAGGGGAGGAAGCCAATGTGGTTTTGTGAAGCTTTGGTTTGTCTTTCTGTGTTTCCAGGAAAGGCTCCTGTGTGGGAGAAGCCATGCAGGGCCTTTGTCTCCAAAGGGGGATCCGGCATTGCTCAGGAGGGGAAGGTGAGGGGGATCTCCCCAGTGGGACCCTCTGGGGCTCTGAGGAAGGGGCATTCTGGGGGTCCATCATGGCTCCTGAAGACCTTCCAGCTGGGCTCTCCTGGGCAGCCACTGCTCCCACTTGCCCAAGAGCCTCCACTGGAGGAGATCTCTCCAGGGCAGCCATTTCTACATGGGAGAGTGGCCATTCCAGGACTTCAGCCTCCCCTCCCTCTGAGATTCTGGGAGTTTTTGTCTATTTCCATTTACTCTAAAACCTTTTAATTTTATCCTTATTTGATACCTTCCTGCCCCCCCCATCTTTGTCTTTGTTCAACAACTTCCCCAGGAGGCTGATTGGTGGCTGAGTTCCCAGGCAACCATTGTCTTTTCCCTCCTGCTTGATTGGCTGCTGCTGGGTTGCCATGACAACAGGGGCAGGCCAGGAATAAAGGCAGCCACTAGGGAGAGACAGAGAGAAAGAGAGAGGGGGCAGGTCTTTTGTCTTCCCTCAGAACTGGAGGAACTCTTCTTTCTATTAGGAAATTGATAAGATGCAGCCCAGAGCAGAGAAAAATGAAAGGACATTTTAAAATATTATATATTTTAAAAAAGGAAGGAAAAATCCAAGACTTTGACAGAAGGAAAATAGGAAACAGAAAGTAAAAACAGATGAAAAGGAGGAAGATGCAATGCAGTTGGACATTAGAGGAAACAGTGTGGATAAAGAGCTGATAGAAACTAGAGAGCTGAAATAGAAAACAGTTTCATCTATTCTGAGGTTTCTCAAACTTGACAAATGTAGGATGTGTGGACCTACTCCCAGAATTCTTCAGGTAGCATGGAATTGAACTCCACACCTGTTAAAATTCCTCAGAGTGAAAAACCCTGCTCTGGAGATAGATAGATATATAGCTATATATATATAGCTTGGAAAAACCTGGATACCATCAACATTAGCTGTGAACATGGCTGATTAAGATAGTTTATGAGTCTACACAGCCCAGGAAAGAGGATTCCTTTCCAATTCAGATTAAGGAAAAGACACACATTATGGTTAACAGAGTTTGGCTCACTTGGCTTAATTCTACTGGGCAACCAGAAACGTCAACCATCTGATGGGACATTCAAAGGATGCCCTTACATGGGGCTTGCAAATGGGGTTGAGGAGGTCCCACAAATACTGGGCTTGACTGACGTTAGTCAAATTGTTTATTGGTTCAATTTATATGCTGCCCTTCTCCGGAGACTCAGGGCGGCTTACAATGCATTAAGCAATAGCCTTCATACTTTTGTATATACCTGCTTAGTAGGGCTTTTGGCCCCCCATAAATGGTGTTCTTTTTTATACAAAGTCAGCTTATTGCCCCCACAATCCTGGTCCTCATTTTACCTACCTCGAAAGGATGGAAGGCTGAGTCAACCTTGAGCCTGGTGAGATTCGAACTTGCAGTAATTGCAGGCAGCTGGTGTTACTTAACAGCACTTTACAGCACTTTAATCTGCTGCGCCACCAAGGCTCTTTTATCCAAACCTTGTCCTCCAATAGGCATTGAAAGCCAGTTAACCTCCCAAGAAACTCTGGTCCTGCCTTGTCCCTCTCTTCTGGGCAGGAGCAGCAGCTGAGTGAGCTTCACACAATCCTTGAAAGCCAGGTGAATCACACTCACTGCCAGATTCTGACATGGATTGTGGCAAGAAAGGTGGCCTGCCCCATTTCCCCCTCACCTTTCCCCTTGGCACCCCAGGACAGCTCTCCTCACCTGCCCTGCAGGGCCAGAAAGATACCTTGCTTTGGGGTGCCTCATTTCCCAGAGAAGAAGGAAGAGGCACTGGCTGCCCCATGGGGATCCTTGCAGGAGTGGCCCTGTCTAATCACCCAGGGCCTCAATAAACCACCAGTTCTCCCTTCACGGCCAAGGTGTACATCTCAATATGCCACCTTCCAGAAAGGAAACACAATCCCTCAACAATCTAGCCAGATAAACCAGAAACACAGGGACTCCCAACTGCACCTTCAAAGCACTTGGAGGTCTGGGAAGAGGGGCTACACAAAGCCTCAGATAAGGGAATATCAAAGTGGCCCCCCTCACCATCCCCTGAAAATGAAGATGAGGACAAGTTTCCCCAAACAAGTTTCTGGGTAGGTGTGGCAAGAAATCAGGTCACTCCAGTTGTGGGTTCCTCCCGGTTCGGTCCGGTTCGGCCGAGCCGGTAGTGGTGATGATATGACATCACCGAAATGGTTCTCCCCCCCCCCCCCTCCCACCCCCCCCACATTATTCTTACCTTTTATTTGGTCCCACCCCCAATCTATTGCTGCCTCCTGAGTCCCAGCTGATGACTAGAGGGGAAAAACCTGTTTAAACTCTTGCCGCGGGGCTTCAAAGGGCCGCCCTACAGCTGATCAGTGTTAAAAGCAAACAAATGAGTCGGGTCGTAGGTGCGAGGACTAGTCGTAAATGCGAGGACCTTCCAAAAATGACTCTGACCAGCTAGCCACGCCCACCTAGTCACATGACCTCCAAGCCACACCCACAAAATAAGCCACGCCCACAGAACCAGTAGTAAAAAAAAATTAGAACCCACCTCTGGGTCACTCTATCCACCTCCCTGTGGGCACCACTGCCACCATCTCAGCTACAGACCTGACAGCCCACTGTTTATTTAATAGATTAAGAAACATTAAAATTTAAAAATCTCAATGTCTTCAATAAACAAAGAAAGACAACACATAGACAGAGTTGAAAGTACTCTGAAACTTTCTCCCTATTTACTTGACAATATAGTCCATAGTCTGTAGTCACTTCCCTGTCTGTTAGTCAGCTTTTATTTAAAAAAATGATATTTCTAGAAAAGAGGAAAATAAAATTCCACTACAAGCACAATCAGTTTTAAAATCAGCTCCAATTTAGGGTTAATACATGAAAATTTAATAGAAAACAAGATCCCAAGATGCTCTACACTTAACATTAGATAGTGTTTAAATGTACTGATTGCTTCCTTGGACATAGAAGACAGGCAGAAGTAATGTCTAAGTGTCAAGAACCTGAAGTTGTACCAAACTCGATATCCCTGGGTGACTTTCTCCAGCAGTCTCTGGAGATAAGAGACCATGCTAATGCCAACCTGATACCAAACATCGGTTTCCATGATGTTGAACTATCTTCATCCAGCATCACTTTTGGGACGTGTCCTGACCCGAAGGACCACACGGCCTCCAGTGGTGTATCTGTGGTTTTTCACAAGCATGGTTTCCCCCAACTACATCTGTGCATATGGAATCCCAGAAGAACATCAGGATCCTGAGAGAAGTTGCTTTTCACTGTAATTATCTCCATCATGTTCTTTGAAGCCTCTTTTGCTACTTCTCCAATGACTGCCTTTGATGTACATATCAGATTGGAGCAATATGAGAAGGTCTTGCACCTGAAAAGGATAAATGCTTTGCATGGAACAGGCAGGGGATATTCTCTTGAACGTACCCTACTCTGCTTTCCAGGAAAAACTCAGTTTGTCTCTGTCTGAATCGGGAAAGCCACTCATGCTTCCTTTTTGCCTTTGTTTCCTTTTGTTGTTCTTGTTTAGAAACAGGAAGAGAACTGATTCAGCCCTATGATTTATGTATCTCCTACTTCTGATGTTGCTGATGCCCCAGCCGGTCTCTGGGAATCAGAGAACGAGGTGCCTCCTGAGTTTGGAGGATCACAATGGAAAGAAACAAAGAAGCTTTTACAAGCCAGGAGACCATCTCATTAGTATAATCACCTCTGTAACAAAAATAGTCAATAGAACATTTCCTTTCAACATGGCTCCTTATAGTCAGACTATCAGGTATGTAATTCAGTGTGACGGAGTTTCATTCCCTTCCTTTGCAGTTCTAACACTCTTCTTCTTTCCTTCTTCTTTAACTTGCTCTCTATTGCAGGTTCTGTCCAATTTCTTGAATCATTTTGATTTCCATGGCTTCTCTTTTTTGTCTTACAAAATAAGACTCAAATCCAAAGATATGACAGAAAGTAAACCTGAAAAAAAGTCCAAATTATTTTCCTCTCCTGGTCCAATCCCGAATTAATGACTTGAATATTGACTTTTATTTAAAGTAGTGATGGTTGTAGATCCCCCTGCCCAGCTCATTTCCATATTTTTATAACTGCTCGTTGGTATTGGAGTCTTCATACGAACAGAGGATGACTTGTTTTTAAAATGGCCTTTTTATGTTCCATTATGTAGTATCCTTGTCGTTGTATGATGGTTCTGATGAAAATTAGTACTGCTACAAATAATGACATATTTGTGATTCTTACCCTCGTGGAGAATATCCCCATCCCATATTTCCAACAGTCATTAAAATTAAATATTATTGAGTGACTGTAATTTACCTCTGTCTTTCAATGAATAAGACTCAGAATAATGTAGAAAAACAGAAATATTTTTAAAATATTTTTCTTAATGGTAATGATAACTTGCATATGTTTTTTACACTAGGCTAATTGGTGGTGAGAATAGGCTCCTACACTTCATTTTTGCCATTCAAATCATGAACAAGAATCCCCAGCTCCTGCAAAATCTCACACTCGGCTACAACATCCATGACAACCATTTGGACCCAATTGGCACTTCAGATGCACTGATGGACAGTCTCTCTACTGGAGAAGCCAACGTCCCCAACTACAGCTGTGGAAGGAAGGACCACATTTTGGCTGTTCTTGATGCAGCTCACAGGGACTTCTCCATCCAGATGTCAACATTAGTAGGCACCTACAAAGTCCCACAGGTTTCTATGTGTGTTTCTCTAACTGGTAGCATGAAAAGGGTGGTAGTGGGTGAACAATAGATCGAACCATATCTTCTCTATGGAAATCAAGAGCTGCTATTGTAGGTGTCATGGTTGGGGATTGAGATACACAGTGGGGAAGGGACTAGGATCAAAGGAGCCATATCCTCTTATATGTGTTGCTCTGATGGATTCTGAAGCACAGTTGTGGAGGTGAGGAATGCCTCTGTGTGCTGTGAAAGAGTCTTCCATAGAATGGGAAAGTGTGGCACTGATGGGAAGCTAATATTTAATCCGTGATCTTATCCAACACAATAACATTTTAAATGGTGAACAAATTCCAGATTTGTCAGAAGAGTCAATGAATTCTCTTACCCACTGTTGACAAAACATACACGGTATGTCCTATATACTCATAGTGACCACTAGCATTAATTGGCCACTTTATTAAACAATGACAATCATTCGTGATGCAGCTGCCAGGGACTTCTCCATCCAGATGTCAACATTAGTCAGCACCTACAAAGTCCCGCAGGTTTGTATGTGTGTTTCTCTAACTGGTGGCATGAATGTGGTGGTGGGGGGTGAGGAATAGATCCAACTGTATCTTCTCTAAGGAAACCAAGAGCTGCTTTTCAACATGGCCATTGAAGGTGTTATGGTTGGGGACACATATACACAGTGGGGAAGGGACTAGGATCAAAGCAGCTATATCCTCTGATATCTAATATATTTTTAGTTCAATCATTACGTTCAGTCATGTTAATGTTCTGCATTTTGTGTTCTTTATCTTGATATGGCATATGAAATAACAATAAAGTATTCTAATATGTTCAGAGGAACCAAACTGGATTAATTAAAATGTAATATTTTGGACTTGATAGAACATCAATTAAAACATAGAATTAGTTACATTTTCAGATGACCTATGGAATTGTTTCAGAGGCTCTGAGTGATAAAAGGCAATTCCCTTTTTTCCACCGGATGCTCCCCAAAGAAGGGATCCAGTACCCAGCAATTCTCCAACTGCTCCTCCATTTCAGATGGACCTTGATTGGACTTTTTGTTTTGGACACAGAGAAGGGAGAGAATTTTATTAGAACTTTTACTCCAAAGCTTGTCAAGAATGGAATTTGTGTCGTTGTATCACAACTATTATCTACAACTGGACATACAGAATCCCTCAGGGATGCCATCTCTAAGTGGAGGCAAGTCAATGTTTTTCTTCACCTCACAGAATATACTTCCCTTTTGGACAGAATTCTTCTTTTCCATTCAGCGCTTGAAGGTTTGCCAGGACCCACTGAAGGGAAAGTCTGGATCACCACAACCTTGGGGATATTGTCAGTGATTAGACTTGGCAGATTTTACAAATATGTCCATAGTATTTGGAACTTTAATTTTCAGGAGGAAAAAAGCCCAAAAGATAATTCCTTTGAACCAGATCTCTTTGTGGGACGCCAATTTATACATCAGTCTTTTCACTGTTCTTTTTCAAATAATGTTTTTTCTGTCAAAGGCCGGAGAAGATGCACTGAGAAAGCACCACTGGAGACCCAAGACAAAAGAAATGGGATCCAGATCCCAAATCAAATCTTTCTTCACAGTGTCATTAAGACTCTGGCTCATGCCTTGAATGCTGCATATTCCTTCAGATCCAGTAGGAGAAGGAAGGAGGACAAAGAGATGTTGGGGACTACAAGGCTACAGCCATGGCAGGTAAGGGGTCCATGAAACTTAGTTCCTTTGGAGAAGGAATCTCAAGGAGAAGGAAGTGAAGCAGCTGAACCTTCCCGTGCTACAAAAGGCTAAAAGGATTAGACAATCTAATCTTCAAGGAGATAATGATTCATACAGTGGGCACCATGACAGATATATCTTGCTATGAACAAACTGCTAATTGTAAAAGGGATGTGTGCATTTTTAAATCAATTCATGTGTATATTGGTTTGTGATTAACATCATAGAATTTGAAATTCATAAATTTGAAGGAGACCCTGAGACCATCTAGCCCAACACTTCCTCTCTGCAGGAATCCCATCTAAATCTTCTCTGTTTGATATCTGCACTGTCTTTGCATAAAGATAATCAGTGAATAGAGACTGAACTTTTCTGGTTTCCTGGCTCAGCTCTGAAACTTACCCTTCTTTTAGGATGGTTTTTAAATAGAAGATTGTGGGATGGGGGAGAGAGGCTTCCTAGGGAATGCTCAGATAAAAAACTGAGATTCTTATGGATGCATTTCTTCTTTTCCATGAGCATTAGACTGCTGATTTATATTCCATTGGCAATGAACTACTATTTTGACATCATTTTCACAAATATTACCAAATTTGGTATCCTTCACCCTTCTTCCTGTGCATCATTAATGACATTATCATCAAATTAATTATATGATTCTTATCAAAAGTCAGGTATGGATAATCTGGATTTTACTTATGCACCTTTCTTTCTCAGGAAATCATAAATATTTTTTTCTGGAAAATTGGTATTTTTTTGAAAAAGAGATCAAACCAGATTATTCTAACAATTGTTATAAATCTTGCATCATATAATCACAATTTAACTTTTTAACCATATTTATAAAAATACTGAAGAATAGATGACCAAGAACAAATTATTATTCATAAGAACCATTGAAAATTATTTGAGTACAATTTTTAAGACAGCTTTTATCCATTTCATTATCATACCACCCTTCCCTACTTTAACTGGGTTCCTAATCATCAGTTCAGAAAAATGTTTAATACTATGCTCAAATCAAGTTATATTACTAGCATTCCCGCAATCTATTAAGGAAGTGTAATGACATGTGGGAAAGAGCTTGGCTGATCAGGCAAAGATGCTTCCTAGGGAATGGTCAGATAAGGGGTTGGGGGGGGTCCCATTCCTGCCTAATAGGCAGAGAAAGAAACTGAGAAAGGATCCTCCCTAAATTTTCAGGTTGTAAAGAGATTTGTATTTTCAGAATTGGGAGAGTCTGTTAATGGAACCTTACAATAAAGTAGAATTAGCTCATCTGATTGTGTTTCCTATCTGGTCTGTCTGGCAACTGTATTTATTTATTTATTTATTTATTTATTTATTTATTTATTTATTTATTTATTTATTTATTTATTTATTTATTTATTCATTCATTCATTCATTCATTCATTCATTCATTCATTCATTCATTTATTTATTTATTTATTTATTTATTTATTTATTTATTTATTTATTTATTTATTTATTTATTTATTTATATGCCGCCCTTCTCCGGAGACTCAGGGTGGCTTACAATGTGTTAAGCAATAGCCTTTATACTTTTGTATATTTATACAAAGTCAGCTTATTGCCCCCACAATCCGGGTCCTCATTTTACCTACCTTAGAAAGGATGGAAGGCTGAGTCAACCTTGAGCCTGGTGAACTTGTAGTAATTGCGGGCAGCTGATGTTAAAAACAGTGCTTTAGTCTGCTGCGCCACCAGGGCTCTTGGCAAATAAATGCTTTCTAGTACTTAGATGTTGTTTTGAATGAGTGGATAATCCCTTTATTTGGTTTTTTGTTCAATTTATCTTTTACCTGCTCTAGAATGTTCCCTATGATTGAAAAATTTTGTCAATTATTTATTTGGTCTATATATAGTTTGTTAATATATGAATATATAAATTTTGCTGAACCTTTGTTTTACTCTTTTAAAGATGGAATAAAGTAAAATAGAATAGAATAGAGATGGAAGGGACCTTGGAGGTCTTCTAGTCCAGCCCCCTCCCAACTAAGATGTTTGCAAGTTTGAAAGATGGAGAAGAAAGATTCAAATGTGAAAAGATTATGTGGGATAAGAAATCAAGATTTCTGCTGTTAAAACTCATGGATGTTTCTATTCTAGTTCCATCCCTTTCTAGAGAAGAATGGGTTTTGCAATCTTTCTCAAAAGAAACTGTACTTGGATCAAAATGGAGATGTAGCAGCAGACCTGAACATTATAAGCTGGGTGGTTTTCCTCAAGAAACATCCCATCCAAGAACAACCGGGGAGTTTTGAAAGACAGAGGCTTATTATCAACGAAGATGCTCTTTCACAGCTAAAGTTGCTCAACAAGGTGAATAAAATTGTGCTGAACTTTCTTTAGGTCCAAAGCTTTAGCACCCATATCAAGTTGACTAAGCCTAGTCACCAAGGTGGGTGACCTTCACTGAGCATGCAATGGGGAGTGTAGAAGGCTTACACTTTTCTTAGATGGCTGGGGAGACTTCAGTACTATCCCCAAAGATATTTTCCAGATCCTATAATATGGAACCCTGTTTTATTCTCATTCAGCCATGGCCAACATGGGATGCTGGGTGACTACTTTAAGACACAGATCGTGGCCCCTTGGTCTCCCCTCAATAATCTGCTATCTCCATAAAACTGGTGACGCAGTCCCTCAAGTGCTTTAGATTGTGGTTCCCATAGTCTTAGATTTGTTTGTTTCTTACCTACAAATTTGCAAAGAAGAAGGTAATTTTGTTGACTAGTGCCCAAGTTTAGTTTTGGACTGAATTCAATGAAAATGAATCAAGAGTAGATGGGAATCTTTTGGTCCCAGTAAGAAATAAGTTTTGGCACCAGGATTCAGCTTGTCTGGGTTGGAGACAGCATCTCCTGAAAGGAATTGTACGTAGTCTGTGATTTTTGGTTCATGTTCACTCCACTGGGATAGTGCAATACTCCTAAGAAGGAGATCCAAGGCACTGAATTCATAATCATAATCACTGATTCAAAGTGAGATAAAACTTGACTCTGAAAACTGAAGCACTCAAACACGATTCTTGTATCAAAGGAAAGCCCTTCCTGATATTTGAAGGAATGAGATATAGTTTGAAAGAAAAGGCTTGTCTTGGATTCCTAGCTGGGCCTTAAAAAAATCCCTTTTCTATACTTGGCTCATAATCATGTCGCATTTGCTGCAGCAAAAGATGCCCGATTGTTTGAGGGACATGTTCTCACCACCTCACCTCCGTCTGGAAACTGTGCAGAAACTTAGTCTTACTTCACCAACTTGGCAATCAAATAAATTGAACAATTTAATATACAAATAAAATAGAACAAACTTTAAGGTTGACAGCGCTAATATTTAAGGAATTTTCCCTTTATCTTTTAACTGGGAGATGGTTTTGAATTACTTTCAAAGGGGAATAGCCTTGCAATATTTTATATAGTCTAGAAGAAACCTTTCTAGATCATACTGGTTTTTTTCTTCATCATAATTTTAAAATTTTTAAAAATTTGAAAATACTCTAATGGAATAAAATTTAAAAATTTTAGTTTTATTCTAGCACAGAATACCAAGAGACCATCATACTGTAAAATCTGTATGAAAAATAGAAGAATGCATGTTAATACAGCCATGAGGTAGAAACCACTGGTTGCAATGTACAACTTAATTCTTTTCTCAATTCCGTCACTCCAGACTTTATTAAATACAAAAGTCCTTTCTTGAAATATTGTGCCAGAAACAAAAGGGAAGAACTAAATGAAGAATCTGGGAATAGTTGAATTTCCTGCAACTGTTTAAAACTTTTTAGAGATTTCATAGTTTCCTATGTGAAGCTCAGAGACTCCTTGTCTAATATTCAGGTTGACCACAATTTTCCATGGATGGTGCATCCTAACCCATTTTCTTTGGCATTCCTTGTTTATCTTCTTAGTCTCTGCCTGAGTCCAAATGTGTGGAAAATTGTTATCCTGGATTTTTGAAACAGGCTCAGGAAGGAGAGCCTGTTTGCTCCTACGACTGTGTTCCTTGTCCAGAGGGGACCATCTCCACTCAGGAAGGTGGGTGACACCAGAGGAAATGCTCTTGGATATAGACAGAGCATTTCAATCAATATGCTTTTAATAGAGACAGATTTAAATTTGACTATTTTATTGTTGTTCTTTGTTTCTCAACAATTTGTTCCACAATGGGAGGAATAAGAACAAGATCTTGAAGGGTGAAGTAGGAAAAGATAGAAAGACATGGTAGATTGAGCAAGATTACTTCACCCAGAGTAAATCTCTCTTCTACTTGTCACTTTGGGAATGTCTTTCAAATATTACCTTTGTTGGGAACATCTGAATTCATGGAACCTTGAAGAATGGTTTCAGATCAGTGGTTCCTCCTCACCCAGAGAAATGTTACCCTACAGGCCAAAAGGTACAATAATCAACCAACCAATCAGTCATTGTTTTTTCTTTTTTGAAGATTATAGAGCCAGATAAGCAGAAAATGGGAGGACCATAGAGGGGGAGAGGTGTTAGTTTGCGGTTCCAGCCCAACACTGGGACTGTTTGGCCTAGCACAATTTGAACCAAAAATCTCACTGAGGGGAAACTGGAGTTCAGGACTTTATTTCTGCACGTTCTGCAGTAAGGATGGATGCTCTGACCAAGTCCAAATGCTGAGGTTCCACAAACTTTTTTTTATAGTTTTATGAAATATTTCCTAGTTGTATTTCCATGAAAACTAAATTGACATTATGTTAAATAAATATTGGCATTTATTTTCCTCAGATGTGGAAAAATGCACCAAGTGTCCAGATGATAAATATCCAAATGAGAAAAAAGTCCAATGTATCCCGAAAGTTATAACCTTCCTGTCTTATGAAGAACATCTGGGCATCATCTTGGTCTCCTTTGCCCTGCTTTTGTTCCTAACCACAGGTGTCATTTTAATCATATTCCTTAAATACATAGAGACTCCTATTGTCAAAGCAAACAACCGCGACCTCTCCTACATCCTCTTGGTATCCCTGATGTTTTGCTTCCTGTCTTCTTTTCTCTTTATTGGCCAACCAAGGAAAGCCACCTGCCTTCTCCGACAAACCATGTTCAGCATAGTCTTCTCAGTAGCTGTGTCTTCTGTGTTGGCCAAAACAATCACAGTGGTACTGGCATTCTTGGCCACAAAACCAGGGAACAGAGTGAGGAGATGGTTGGGGAAGAGCTTGGCCAACTCCATCATTCTTTCCTGTTCTGCTGTCCAGATGTTCATCTGTGCCATGTGGCCGGGAGTTTCTCCCCCATTCCCTGACTCTGACCTGCAGTCCCAGCCTGGAGAGATCATCCTTCAGTGCAATGAAGGCTCGGTCACCATATTTTATGTTATCCTCAGCTACATGGGCTTCCTTGCTGCTATTTGCTTCATAGTGGCTTTCCTGGCCAGGAACCTGCCTGGGGCCTTCAACGAAGCCAAGCTGATCACTTTCAGTATGTTGGTCTTCTGCAGTGTCTGGATCTCTTTCCTGCCCACCTACTTGAGCACCAAAGGAAAATTCATGGTGGCCGTGCAGGTCTTCTCCATCTTGGCCTCCAGTGCTGGGCTTCTGGGATGCATCTTCTTCCCCAAGTGCTACATTATCATCCTGAGACCAGATCTAAACAGAAAGGAGCATCTAATGATAAAAATAGGGAGCTGATAATAAAATTGTTTCTCAGACTCATAACATGTAATTTTTCATTGCGGTTATTATTGGATTGTATGCTTCTTTTGCATCTTTTACAGAATAAAGGTAATTTAATAACAAACAAAAGAAAACATATGGGTGTAAGATTAATGAAATTAAAACCCAACATAATCATCAAACAGTAAATTAATTAATCATTAAAATTGTTATGTAGCCAGGGAAGGACAGGATAAGAAATAAGGTAGTTGTATTAAGATAAGATGGCTGAAGAGAAGAGACAAGATTCCCTAAAGAGAAGGGGAAGGAGTCTTTTGCCTTGGGTAGGATGAATATGGAAATCTAAGTCTGTGTGAACATGGCCTCGTTCTCTCTGTGGTAGTTCTCTAAAGTAAGGGATGGAAATAGAGCTGGTGAGATCATCCTTCAGTGCAATGAAGGCTCTGTCACAATGTTTTATGTTGTCCTCAGCTATATGGGTTTCAAGGACATTCAGATGACCTCCAGTTACAGGACTCTGTATGACCTTTTATATTTTATCTGCTGGTGTTAGGTGCCATCATAAGTCCTTGTTGGGACTTCCAGAATTCCATGACCTCAATGTTGAGCCATCACTCTCCCAACACCCTTTCTGGACATGTCCCAAAAGGAGACACCCCACTGCAAAAAGTATCGGTGAGGTTCAACACCTTCTATGCAGTCTTGATCTAGGAAAGAAAGAAGAAAACAGCCTTAGACCAGATTTGTCTTTTATCCATATGGTTCTCTGGTCCCCAAAAGGGAAGCTTTCAGCATTGTGCCATGAATGGGAAATGAATCTATGAATGAAAATGGCAGGAGGCCATTCTCTATTCAGAGTTAAGTAGGAAGTTAAGATGGACTTCAAGTTGAGTCCATCTTCTCCAGAATCTTAAAATGGACTTCAAGTAGAGTCCATCTTCTCCAGAATCTGCCTAGAGGTCAATTGTCTTCACTATGTTCAATCAAAAGGAAAGGGTGAGAAAAGCCCAAATAGGAGAGTAAACAAAGCTGAGGATCCATTCCCTGATCTTCCCTCCCTTCCTTGAGGAAACAACTCTAAGGAGAAGTGAGAAAGGAGAAAGTTCCCTCCCCCCACCCCTTGTCATAACTGGAGCTGTATTTGAAATAAAGCTTCTCTGTGCATTCAAAGGTTTTGCAAAGACATCTCTTTGTGGCGATTTTCAGCCTAGAGTTTCCATCAGTGCCAGTCTACTCAACATGCCTTGAGATTAGAGATAAGGCAACCAAAGAAATGTCTACCTTGAATGGAGAACCATTTCATAACATTCTCATCTCTGATGTGTATGCACACAGACAATCAGACAGACAATCACACACACACACCATGTACAGGTCAGACTGAGGAGACTTTATGATGACATTCCTTCTTTGTAAGCATGTTGTAAGCACTCCTCTCCTCTCTTCTACTTCTCATCTGAGTTTGGCAGACTTATAAATTTGTTTAATAAAAACGTATAAGTTTTTATGAGCTTTCTATTTTGTTGTGTTTAAAATTGTAAGCCATCCAGAGTCCCCTGTGTGTGAATACAGTGTCTGTAAAAATCTGTTTATTAAATAAATATATAAATATTTATATATTTCAGAAAGGAGGGGAAAATGATGCAAAAAAAGGAGAAAGTGATCCATCCATCCATATTCATAAATAATGGCATAATAAATATCAGGTTACTTCTTGCCCTTTTTTTATCTGCAAAGGAAAATGGTCTTAGTTGGAAGAAACATTTGCCTCTTCAGAGTGAGGGGTTTCTATGGGAATTTCTCTGAAAAAACTTCCCATAGATCACTATGAGCTTCAAGGCCACATTCTTTATCTCTTCATTTGTCTACTAAACAGTCTCATTCATCTGTAAACTGCTTTTACCCACACTAAAAATAAGACTTGGTGTTTTGCTATTGGTCTCTTTAGGAAATATAGAGGAATCTATATAGGAGTAGCTTTAGGAATAAGAGGAATACCTCCTCCCCGTGTATATCTTACTCCCTTCTTTCCCATCTTTGTCAATTTTAAACCAATGTTGGTATACTATTGATTTACCCTTTCTTCTTCTTTTTTCTTGATTGTAAGATGCCTAGAGTCATCTCTAGCTTAGATGGGCAGCATTTAGGATAAAGAAACAAACAAACAAACTGTCAACTCTAGAAATGACTTGGCTGGAGTGACAATAGAGGTGGCTAGAGGATAACTAACACATGCTTCTGCTTGATACTTTTCAGATGTTTTTTTGAATGTAAGGGGAGCTGACTGTCAACTCTCAAAACAAAGCAGGAGAACCATACTTTCTCCAGCTTTGTTTCTTAGTTGCCACATTTAGGGGAGAGGGCAATAAAGGGCTCCAATGTGCCAGACACAACATAACAAAGATGGTGGGAACCAAGGTCATTGCAACGGAAGCTCATAGCAGCCAGAGAGAGTGACTGAGAAGCCCACCACTTTTCCAGTTGGTTAATGTGACTGGTTATATTTGGCAGGGTGGGGGGAGTTTTATTCTCTTAGTTATGTTGACACGCGGGAAAAGTTTAGAGTTGGTTTCACTTTTGAACATGCTGATATGATGTACCCAATAAAAAAGAACTTTGAGCAGACCACAGGCCTTAGACTCCTAAATCAGTTGGAGGCATTACTCGAAACCATGAAGCAAACATTAAATGGTCAAAGCCATTTATTAATGACATTTTTGAAAAATAATAGATTTGTAAAAGTCATTTTTAAACTTTATTTTGACATCAAATGTTCTTTGGTATTCAGATCTGCCCTAAAAATAATAATGTAGAATTTAGGGAAGAAGATGCAGCCCAACAGACCAGCACTGGAGGCCAAGATGGAGAAGACCTGAACAGCCACCGTGTACTTCCCTTTGGTGCTCAGATAGGCAGGCACAAAGGACACCCAGACACTGCAGAAGACCAGCATGCTGAAGGAGATCAGCTTGGCTTCGTTGAAGGCCCCAGGGAGATTCCTGGCCAGAAAAGCCACCGTGAAGCAGACAGCAGACAGGAAGCCCATGTACCCAAGGGCAACATAAAACATGGTGACAGAGCCTTCATTGCATTGTAAGATGATCTCTCTAAGTTGGGAGTGCATATCAGAGTCAGGGAATGGGGGGAAAGTTCCCAACCAGATGCTGCAGATGAGAGCTTGGAGACCAGAACAAGAAAGGACAATGGAGTTGGCCAAACTCTTCCCCAACCATCTCTGCACTTTATTCCCTGGTTTGGTGGCCAAGAAGGCTAACACCACTGTGATGGTTTTGGCCAAGATTGAAGAAATGGCAACTGAGAAGACAATGCTGAAGGCTGTTTGTCGGAGGAGACAGGTCACCTTCCTTGGCCGGCCAATGAACAGGAAGGAAGTCAAAATGGAAAGCAGGAGGGAGATCAGAAGGAAGTAGGAGAGTTCCCGGTTGTTGGCTTTGACAATTGGTGTTTCCATGAATTTAATGAAGATCCCCAAGCCAACACCTGTTGTTAAAGAGAGGAACAAGGCAATGGAAGTCAGGATAATTCCCAGATTTTCCTTATAAGAAAGATAACTTTTAATCTTGGGGATACAGTGAACTCGATTGATGTTTGGATGTTGATCATCTGGACATTTGGTACATTTGTCTGCATCTGAAAAAGAGCAAGAGTAGGACCTCAATTTAACAGGTCCTTTATTCAAATGCATTGTTTGGGTAAACTTGTGTGAATGACTGTGTGTAGGTGAAGCCAATATGTTTTTTCATTACCCTTTTGCTAGCACAGCTTAATGATACTTTTTTTTAATTGTTCATTGATTTCATTGACTGAGAGAGAAGAAGGGAAAAAGAAAAGATTCAAAGAAGGTGGGCAGTTCTACCCTTTTACCTTTTCACTGCTGAACCTGTTAAAAACTGGGCCCAACCTTTTCTCAATGCTTTAAGGCACCAATGAGATCCAGCTTATAGTGGAATGAAGTACATGCGTGGTGGCACAGTGATTAAAATGCAGTATTGCAGGCTACTTCTGCTGACTGATGATTGCCAGCAGTTTGGCAGCTCAAATCTAACCAGTTCAAGGTTGACTCAGCCTTCCTTCCTTCTGAGGTGGGTACAATGAGGATCCAGATTGGGGCAAGAGGCTGACTCTGTAAACTCCTTAGAGGAGTTTGTAACACTGTGAAGTGGTATATTCAGTAAGTCTAAGTGCTATTACTATTGCTATTACCTAAGCTTGGAACTTTGGTAATGGTTGAACTCCTGAGAGGTGTAGGAGAAGCAATAAAAGATTTTCATGTTGCAGCACTATTAATAGATAATTACTTAAAGGATAATGAACATGTTTTTCAATCTTTCAAGTAAAGATTGAAAAACAAAGCGCCTTGGTGGTGCAGCAGACTAAAGTGCTGTTAAATAGCACCAGCTGCCTGCAATTACTGCAAGTTCGAATCTCACCAGGCTCAAGGTTGACTCAGCCTTCCATCCTTCCGAGGTAGGTAAAATGAGGACCCGGATTGCGGGGGCAATAAGCTGACTTTGTATAAAAAAGAACACCGCTTAGGGGGGCCTTAAAACCCTACTAAGCAGGTATATACAAAAGTATGAAGGCTATTGCTTAACGCATTGTAAGCCGCCCTGAGTCTCCGGAGAAGGGCGGCATATAAATCAAATTTAAAAATAAATAAATAAATAAACCTAAAAGTTGCACCTCATCTTTGCAAACATGGTGTGTTGATTCAGAATCTACAAGGCACATGACAAATGACAGAAATTTCTTAACTCGCCTTGACCAGAGTAAAACAGACAAAATCACCACAGCTAATGGGGAAATAATGGAATCAGAAGAAATAGGATATTGTTTTCTTTACTGTCCTGTTTCCCAGAGTGTCACCAGAAAGATAATTGTCAGAAATGTACTGTATGTCCCTGCTCTTGCAACGAATATCTTGGTTGGCGAAGACGCTCACAAAACAAGGCAATGTAGTGACTGTTAAATGGGGCAGTTGTATTATCCCAAAAGGGGATGTCTTACTTGCAAAGGCTAAAATTACAGATGAACGGTATCAGTTAACTTCACTCAGGTGGTTAATCCTGCCAAGGAGGAAAAACATTCAGACTGCATACACACATGGCACAAAGAACATGGGCACAGAAGTCCTGACATAATAAAGAACTTAACTGAGAAGGACTATCCAAATGCTACAAAAGAGGAAACCAGGCCACAAGAGGTTTCAATCAGGAAACACTACAGAAGCAGTAAAGGCATCCTAGCCAAATGTCTATCCGATGTTGCTTGCAAAGCATTAAAACCCAGAGATGGGAAGGAGAATTCAAAAGAGACTGCAACCACTGCCATGGTCCCAGCCAGAGCCCCAGCAGCTCCAGTGTCAGCTCTTCAGAGAGCCAAGGTCAAAGACACAACAGCAGCATCAGCTCTGCGGACACCCAAGATGTCTCGAAGAAGAGGAAAAGAAGGACAAGGAGAAACATAAGAAGCAGATTTATAGAACTAAGATCCAAAATGGGACAAATATAAGGAGTAATTGTTGAGTGGGGGGGTTGGAATTCAGTGTTGGAATGTATTTCTATAAAACAACTACAACGGTATTCGGCCAGGAGATGACAGTGTTTACAAGTTTGGAACTATGGTATATACTCTATGCTCCTTTGTTCTAAATAGAGTTTCCTTGTTTCTTCTGTGTTGCGATATATAAACATAATTTCTAACAAGAGCAATGAAGTAAATAGTAATTTGAAACATAGAAGATGTGTCGTAAAGGATAAAGAGCAAGAGATGTCACCTCTCTCACAATACTCAACGCTCACTTATCCTGTATCTTCATCCATGATCTCTATCCCTGTTTGCTTGTGCTATGTACCGGATTAATCTCCAAGATCGGTTCTTATAATTCACATTCAAATGTAATTTGATCAAGACTCAAAAAGAGATGGGACCCATTATTACCAAACTTTTCAAAATCACATTCATGTAAAATCTTAGGATCTGTGGTTCTCTCCAAAGTCTGCCCATTTCTCCTGCTGTCACCCACCTTCCTCAGTGGAGATGGTTCCTTCAGGACAAGGATGACAATTGTAGCAGCAGATGGGCTTCCCTTCCTGAGCCACCTTCATGAACCCAGGAGGACAGCTTTCCACACACCTGGAAGGAGGCAGGGGCTGGCCAGAGAGAAGGAAATAAAAACACCCACAGAATGAATTATTGTATTCCTTAAGGAGGTAAAGGGAGAACTTTGGACAATTCCAGTTCAAGGCTTAGCTTGGCTATATTAAAGCCTACAATAAACTTAGAGTCCATCAAACTGATTTGCCTGCATGATGTAGGTCTGTTTATCCACTCTTCTAATTTTTCTCACACTACAATTTTATTTTACGTTCTCAATGTATCTACTCAGGAGAAAGATGAATGGATTTCTACTTTGGCAAAATCAATCATTTTGTCCTATGATTTAATTCTAGCTCCCTTGAAGAAGACTGATACACAGTTAACTGGAATAGTTAAGAATATTTTTCTCACAGACTCCTGAACAACCAACCAAAAGTTAATTTTCCCCTCTGGGAAAATTGAGATGACACCCAAGCCTGTCCCTTCCCCAATGCTGCAATCCACTTGGTAAGACTCTGAAAAAAAAAAATTACTTTCCAGGGGTGGGATGCTGGGGGTTCACAGGGGTTCAGGAAAACCTCTAGCTAGGATTCTGTGCAGTTCAGAAAACCCCCAAATCCCACTTCTGGCTGGCCCTGCCCACCCCTTCCCTCCCCTGAGTCCCCATGCGACCCGTTTTGGATGCAGGTAAGTGCAGGCCATGTGCGGAGGCTTGGGGAGGGCGAAAAATGGGCCTACCGGAAGTTCGGGAAGGCCTCCAGAGGGCCTCCAGAGCCTGGGGAGGGCAAAAACACCCCTCCCCCACCAAAGTGCAGGAGGCCCATAGGCCATGCCCACCATGGCCATGCCCACCCAGCATTTCGGCAGAGAACCTCTTGTTAAAAATTTTGAAGCCCATCCCTGGTATTTTCTCTACCTTGTTCAACATTTCCACATTTGCAATAGCATTTTGGTTCATCATGAACTTGAAATGCGAGGATCCCACACTTTCTAGATTTCCAACTGTCACTTGGCTAACAGACATATTGTGGGAAATCACCGTGTTCACAATGTCCAGGTCTGCTACCAGCTCTCCATTCTCATCCAAATAGACCCCATTGATGGAATTATTATAAAATTGAGAGGTTTGAAGGAAAGGATGAAGCTGGAATGGAAGTGAAAATGGGCAATGTTACATAAACACAGAAACCTCTCTGGCAAGACTCCTCCAACTGAGGAATATAGAATAAAAATCTTAGAAGAACCAATAATGACTTGAAAAATAAAGATGGTGAAGGATGTCCTTAATCTCTGCCATTCATAATTGTCACTGCAGAATTTAGAAAGCCAATGGGAAGGAAAGGATACACCCAGTGTGAACTAATGAGATCCAAAGTTAAAACTTGAAAGGAAATGGATGTTGTGCATAACAACACTGAAGGAATTCTGCCAGTGAAGCCAAAATGAAATCAGATGCCCCACATAGCAACAATGCTCTAAACAACTGGCATACAGATCAATGGGCAGATAGGAAGAGAAAAATCTTTGCTCACTTTGAGGATGAGTAAGGGGGGCTTTCTTCTACCAGTGGGTTGTGTTTATGAAACGCTGCATTGAAGTGAGGATTGGTCCCTTGGCATGGAGAAGAGACCCCAGATCTTCATTGTGAAAGATGATCTCCAGTACCAGTTAAGGTCACTTCCTTCAACTTTATTGAATATTTATGGAATATTTTATGGACCATTCTTCATTCTTGCTGCTTCTAGACTTTTTTCTCACTTACCCCCTTCATCTTCTCACTTGACCTTAGCCTGCTTAGCTTCTTGGCCAAAAGAGTCTTCTCCATATGCTGCTGTTTGATGTGATCCTTTATTATCTGTGATTCTACTGAGAGATTTGAGCTGGGGAAGGAAAATCAAAAGGATTCTTACCCAAAGGATGAGAGTCACTCTGGGTAAAGGCTGTCCTGGAGCAGAAGAGCATCCCAGGAAGTGAGAGGGTCAGAGACAGCTTGATATACACAACATACTTTTTTAGATGGTGTGTGGTGTGCTAATGGTCCTGCTTTGTAAAACAAAAAAGAGCCAGAAAAAGAAGGAGGTGGAGGAAAAATATTTTTACCAAAAAGCTTTGAAAAAGAAATTGGAAAAGAAATGAGCAGGGTGTAATGAATTATAGAAAAGAGAGCAATGGAAAATTGTAATTTAATTTGTTTTTTCAGAGTAAAACTATTGTCAGAATAGTTGCACCGTTCTGACAATTGTAAACAATTGTAAAATTGTAAAATTGATTCTCAACTGTTATGGAGAGCTATGCAATAGGAAATAAGTACCTGCCATGCCTTCAGCATAGGAGTTTTCAAGTTTTTACCATATTTAAATGTCCTCCTGGATCTGGATATATAAGCAGCATTTAAGGCCCTTGCCACAGCCCAGATTGTGTTGTAGATGAAATAGTTGTCCCCAGTCAGGATTGGATCTATTTCTTCTTTCTTGAGAAACTCTATGTTTTCTCTCTGCCTGCACCGTCTCCACCCTTTCACTGAAAAGGCATTGTTGTCGTAGGAACACAAGAAGGAATTCTCTACAAAGTGTCTCATAAGAGAGTAAAATTTAAAATGCCCACCATAGTTTCCAATTTGCTTTTTCTTCATAGGAAAGGAAAATATGCTATGGATGTAATTAATACGAAAGGGTTTTTTTGACAAATAAACAGTGAAATCCCAGCGGATTGTGGTGATCAGGACTTTTCCTCTAGGAGGTTCAATAATTATTTCAAATATTTGAAACAAAACTGAAACACCTGCATTGAATGTAGTCAAGTCTGCACCATAAATAAAGACCTTCATCTTTCTCCAACTAAGGTATAAATAAAAATTTATGTTCACTTTCCAAGAAGCCGGCAAAAAGGTTTGTGATAAAACTGGGCAAATGCCATTCCTGCTCAACAGGGAAGTCATCGTCCTCATGAACCTTTGTCCATTCTCATTGTCTGGAGCAAGGAGACCCACCAAGGTCCACCTGAAATGGAGGACCAGCTTCACCATCCCCAGGTATTGGACTCCTTCAGCTGGGAGCATTGGGTGGAAGAAAGGATTTTCATCACTCACAACCTGGGAATCAAAACCATGACTGATCTGAAAAGGGGGGGGGGAGATTAACTTTGTTTTATTGGGAGATCATAGAAACAAAACCTAGCCCTAATGGAAGAATTGCTCCACTCCTTACAATGAAGAACCTTTTATAGGGAGTCTCTGGTTATTCTGTTTACATTTTTTCTCTTCTCACTTCAGTGCAGCACTTGGCTGTTGTAAAGAGCCAGAAGAGATGCACAGTCTGCATTACGAGTGTGCCAGGGAGGGGATTTTCTTCTCGGATCCTTCTCTTCCATTTGATAGAACCCTCATCCTTTCTTCGTGCAATTCCCAAAATAGAACTTTGCTCTTCCTTTACAACAGAGGATGTCTGGCTGTAAGTTACATGTCTAAAAATGGTCTTCACAACAAAGACACACCTGTGGGATTTTGAAGGTTCCCAACATGGTTGAAATCTGGAAGGAGATGTCTGTATCAGCCCCTTCAAGAACAGCCACGGTGTTTCTCTGCCTTCCACAACTGTAGTTGGGAACATTGGCCTCCCCCTCCGAAAGCAGGTCCAGCAAAGCCTCCGAAGTCATTTGTGTTGTGAAATAATGGTCATAGATGTTGTATCCCAGGGTGACATTGAACAAAATGTTGGGATTCTTGTTGATTGCCTGGATTGCAAAAAGGAAGGATAGGATTTTCCAGTACTCTGTTAATGCTTTCCTAAAAGTATGAATATATTAGGACATAATCAATGGAAGTGACATTTTATTTAACTGTTCTTTCAACAATTGTATTTCTAATCCACCTACGTCTGAGAGGTTTGGAGGCATTTTCAAATGTTCAAAAAATATTTCACCTATCTGAATGGAACTCTGGGATTCTTTCCATTTTTCTTTTATTTTTGGATACTGAATGCACATGTCTCAGTCGATCTAATTATTGTTAGCTTTCTTTAATTCTTTTTTAAATTTATATTTATTAAGAACTTTTACAGAAATAAAATATTAATGAGAAGAATAAAGAAAGAAAGAAAGAAAGGGAGGAAGAAAAGATCCAATAAATTTTTAAAAAAGAAAGAAAACTGATTTCCCATTTTCTTTTGAATAGATATTTTTTATTTCTGCAAATTCTACCTTTTTCACAATCTAGTCCTTCACTGTGGGAATTCCAGATTCTTACATCCTTGAGCATATAATAATCTCACTGCAGTTATCATATATAAAATTCATCCATTATCAATGCATTTTAATTCATTGTTCAGATGTCCCAATAAAAAAGAATCTGACTTTTTTTTTTTACAATTTTTAGCCTTTCAAATTCTTGCATTATTTGTCAATTTCTATCTGAAATTTCTCAGTTTCCTCACAAATCTGCCTTGCATGATAAAATATTTCCCCATGCTTTTCACAATTCCTGCATTGGTTTGAAATAAGTTTACACCTTTTTGATAATTTCTCTGGTGTCATATACCGAGAATAGATCATTTTATTTTTTAAAAAAATATATCTTAAATTATGACAGTGTAAACTGAATATTTGTTACCCCAATTCTCTGTCTCTATTTAATATCCAAATGTAATAGTGCATTCAGTCATTCAAATTTAACCTGTTCGTCTTCTGTTTGAAATCCTTAAAACTTTATACATTGTTGTTACACATTCCCAATTTGTACGTAATGCATTCAAATTCAGTTTAGCTTATTCTTCACATTGTCCTTATTCTTGCTGTTGTATTAACATTTCAGACTGACTTTCAATCTCTTTCTATCCCTTTGCCTATTTATCTTCTCCAATAATTAATAATTGGAAGTGTCACCTATTATTCCACATGAAATATACAATCATTAAACGACACATAGAGACAGAGACCCCACTTTGACACATAAAATAAGCAACTATGACTGTTAACAAATGGAGTAAATGCTTAAATGCTGGAGATGTTTATATGACTTGTATGCCCACAATAGAGATCTAACTAACTTTTAATTCTTTGTATGATTAGGATGCTGCCATCCACTCAAATGAGATTCACACATTTAAGAAATTCAATTCTGATCTGGGATCCATTCATTTAATTGGTGGTACAGGATAAAATTATCTCATTTTTACTTCAGAGGAAAAGTCAACATTTCTGCATTTTTCTACTGAGGCTGATGACCTTATTGGACATGAGAAGAGAAGAACCATCTTCCCTTCTCCATCCACAGTCCAGCTCTGCTAAGAGGATCTCAAGAAAAGCAGATGCTTCTTCTTCAAAGCCAAGAAACACAGAAAATCTTTACTGATTACTTATTTGAGAATTTCAAATCAGGTTCATCAGCTGAAAAGGATGAGCCAAGGATGAAATGAGACAGAAAGAGAGAAAAACTAGCAGATCAAAGAGATCATTCATTGGAAGAGAGGCAGCTGGAACTTAGGGTGGAATGGAGAGGCTCTAAGTCTGTGCAGGAACTTTGACGTACTGATAAATTTGAGTCAAAGGAGATTTGTTGAAACTTATTGGTAGAAGCAACTTCCTTGTTGCAGAGACAATGCCACAAATGAGAAACTCTCCTGGCTTGTAATAGTTTTGTGGATGCACCTCGTCCCTCTTCAGAGTCAGGAGACATTTGGCTCTGAGACTTCCCAAAACTTCCTGGGACAGCAGGAGCAGCAGAAGCAGCAACATGACTTGTGTTCCTGATGGAGTCTCCAGCCTTGCTTTGAAGAAACAATTAAATGAAGGACGAAACCAAAGCCCACTTCCAAGACAGAAGCTCCAGGGATTTCCTATTCCAGACAGAGTCCAGACAAGCCTTCACATCTGCAGCCCTGCATGTCTTAAAATCATTCAAGGTTCTCTCTTTCTACAGGGCCATTTATGCCCCAATATTTTCCAGTGCAAAGAGATCAGCCAACAAGGCTTTCATATGATATATCAAGGCGAAAAATTGTTATGGCTGTGTGATATCTGAAAGCAATCCAAAATGTCTTTTGAGATTTAGCACCAAGAGAATAAATAAATCTCTATGATTTTGACAATGGCAACAAGAAAATACATCATTTCTCTAAACTCTGACTGAGTCAACAAGCAGGTGCCCAATGGGTGGAGTCAGAAATGGTGTGAATCTGTGAAAATAAGCCAAGGAACAAGAAGGGAGAACTTTCTCCCAAACATCCCTTAGAAAATCTTCTGATTCATTCAACTCTCCAAAGAGAATTTTGGGATGACTCTGAAATGTCAATCCTCAATATGGACATAGTTGATCCTGTTTATGGTGGACTTTGCCTGCCTTTGTTAAAAGATGGGAGGCTGCTCTTGTTCACATGACTACTTCTTCTCTCTTACAATCTACCAAACCAGAACAAAATCCCCAATAATTATTTTTTTATTCAATGTAGACATCAAATGTTTGACTTCAGATTCTGCTATTGGGGCATTTCAGTTTTGAAAAAAGTAGCCATTTTTTATTTCAAAAAAGCTGTTCATTGTTTGTAAAGGTGGAAGTAAATCACAGAAGAAACAAGAAGATGATTATGGTCAGGGACCAGTACAAAAAGAGAGATAGAAAGTACCTAGCAAAATATGTACATCTTTAGAGATAAATTAATAAATAGGTAAAATTGGGATAGCGTAATATTTTCAGATGAAAAACCTATGAAACCTGTGGAGCTGCTCTTGGCAACTAAACCTAATAAAATCTACCTTCTATAAAACTTGTCTACTTTATTTGACACTCTGCAGTCCTTGGTTAGATCCAGGTAAAGAATCAGTCAGAAAATGGAGAGGGGCAAGTTATTAATTTTTTGGCATCCAATATGGCTGGCGTCACAATGAGACGGCGGGAAGTTTTCGGGGCTCTGGAACTACCGCCGATATCTCCACCGCGGGACGATCCAAATTGGATCTCACTGTCCTGTTGAGACAGTGATAGAGGAGGGCACATTCTGTTGATCCCAGGGACACCGCAAAGTCCCTGGTTGATCCAGGAGAAGCTTGAGAAGTTATAGTAGTTCTTCCAGCCTGAGAAGTAGTGGATTACTCTCATGTCAAAGAGATTAATCCTATATTAATAGGATGTCACTCCTTATAGGAAGGTTTAGGTAATTTTGGTATAGTTTCTAAATACTCCCTACCAAACTGAGGTTTGGGGTGCAAGTTGAATTGCTGAGAACTTCATAGCAGCACAAAAGTGGGAGAGGAAGATGCAGAAGGAGAGTGGAGAATAAGAAGAACTATCCCAGAATGTAAGAACTAACTAAGGAGTTAGAAGTGAGAAAGATCAAAGGAGTCAAGAAGACTTTATCTGCTTCCCCAACTAAAGGAAGACAATGGGAGGTCAGAGGGACCCGTAGTTGTTACAATTGTGCGGGAAATGGCTATATGTCCAAATACTGTAAAAGCCGGGGGGAAAACAGAAGGGCAAACTCCAGACTAAGTAGCAGGAACCTTACATAGAAAAGAGGAGAACTGGGAAAGAAAATTGCCTCCACTGAATTAAAAGAGGTGCTTATGGATAGCTCTGCAGACTAAACACTGTAATTTAACACCAGCTGTCTGCAATTAAAGTAAGTTCGAATCTTGCCAGGCTCAAGGTTGACTCAGCCTTCCATCCTTTCTAAGGTAGGTAAATTGAGGACCCAGTTTGTGGGGGCAATGAATTGACTTTGTATAAAATATACAAAAGTATGAAGGCTATTGCTTAACGCACTGTAAGCCGCCCTGAGTCTCTGGAGAAGGGCGGCATATAAATCTTTTTTTTTAAAAAAAAACCTAATAAATGCTTCTTCTTTTTATATGAGGGCATCTCAGCAAAGTCTCTTTGCATCATCTGGAAAGGCACTTGGGTGGATTTTTTCTCTTCCTCTACCTGTCCTAGTGTTGCCCAGACTCAAAGCAATCAAATAAATTGAACAAATTACTTTTGTTCAATTAAATAAAATAGAACAAAATTTAAGGTTGACAGCCCTAATATTTAAGGAATTTTCTCTTTATCTTTTAAGTGGGAGATAGTTTTGAATTACTTTCAAAGGGGAATAGCCTTGCAATATTTTATATAGTCTAGAAGGAAACTTTCCAGATCATATTGGTCAAATGTATTTTTCTTCATCATAATTTTAAATTTTTTTAAAATTTGAAAATACTCTAATGGAATAAAAATTAAAAATTTTAGTTTTATTCTAGCACAGAATACCAAGAGACCATCATACTGTAAAATCTGTATGAAAAATAGAGGAATGCATGTTAATACAGACATGAGGTAGAACCCACTGGTTGCAATGTACAACTTAATTCTTTTCTCAATTCCATCACTCCAGTCTTTATTAAATACAAAAATCCTTTCTTGAAATATTATGCCAGAAACAAAAGGGAAGAAGTAAATGAAGAATCGATGAATAGTTGTATTTCCTGCAACTGTTTAAAACTTTTTAGAGATTTCATAGTTTCCTATGTGAAGCTCAGAGACTCCTTGTCTAATATTCAGGTTGACCACAATTTTCCATGGATGGTGCATCCTAACCCATTTTCTTTGGTATTCCTTCTTTATCTTCTTAGTCTCTGCCTGAGTCCAAATGTGTGGAAAATTGTTATCCTGGATTTGTGAAACGGGCTCGGGAAGGAGAGCCTGTTTGCTGCTACGACTGTGTTCCTTGTCCAGAGGGGACCATCCCCACTCAGGAAGGTGGGTGACACCAGAAGAAATGTTATCGGATATAGACAGAGCATTTCAATCAATATGCTTTTATTAGAGATAGATTTAAATTTGACTATTTTATTGTTGTTCTTTGATTCTCAACAATTTATTCCACAATGGGAGGAATAAGAATAGGATCTTGAAGGGTGAAGTAGGAAAAGATAGAAAGACATGGTAGATTGAGCAAGATTACTTCTGCCAGAGTAAATCTTCTTCTACTTGTCACTTTGGGAATGTCCTTCAAATATTATCTTTGTTGGGAACATCTGAATTCATGGAACCTTGAAGAATGGTTTCAGATCAGTGGTTCCTCCTCACCCAAAGAAATGTTACCCTACAGGCCAAAAGGTACAATAATCAACCAACCAATCAGTCATATATTTTTTTTGAAGATCATAGAGCCAGATAAGCAGAAAATGGGAGGACCATAGAGGGGGAGAGGAGTTAGTTTGTGGGTCCAGCCCAACACTGGGACTGTTTTGACCAGCACAATTTGAACCAAAAATCCCACTGAGGGGGAACTGGAGTTCAGGACTTTATTTCCGCACATTCTGCAGTAAGGATGGATGCTCTGACCAAGTCCAAATGCTGAGGTTTCACAAACTTTTTTTTATAGTTTTATGAAATATTTCCTAGTTGTATTCCATGGAAACTAAATTGACATAATATTAAAGAAATATTGGTATTTATTTTCCTCAGATGTGGAAAAATGCACCAAGTGTCCAGATGAACAATATCCAACCAAGAACAGAGTCCGGTGTATCCCCAAAGTTATAACCTTCCTGTCTTATGAAGAACATCTGGGCATCATCCTGGTCTCCTTTGCCCTGCTTTTGTTCCTAACCACAGGTGTCATTTTAATCATATTCCTTAAATACATAGAGACTCCTATTGTCAAAGCAAACAATCGGGCCCTCTCCTACATCCTCTTGGTATCCCTGCTGTTTTGCTTCCTGTCTTCTTTTCTCTTTATTGGCCAACCAAGGAAAGCTACCTGCCTTCTCCGACAAACCATGTTCAGCATCGTCTTCTCAGTAGCTGTGTCTTCTGTGTTGGCCAAAACAATCACAGTGGTACTGGCATTCTTGGCCACAAAACCAGGGAACAGAGTGAGGAGATGGTTGGGGAAGAGCTTGGCCAACTCCATCATTCTTTTTTGTTCTGCTGTCCAGATGTTCATCTGTGCCATATGGCTGGGAGTTTCTCCCCCATTCCCTGACTCTGACATGCACTCCCAGCCTGGAGAGATCATTCTTCAGTGCAATGAAGGCTTGGTCACCATGTTTTATGTTGTCCTCAGTTACATGGGCTTCCTTGCTGCTATTTGCTTCATAGTGGCTTTCCTGGCCAGGAACCTGCCAGGAGCCTTCAACGAAACCAAGCTGATCACTTTCAGCATGCTGGTCTTCTGCAGTGTCTGGATCTCTTTCCTGCCCACCTACTTGAGCACCAAAGGAAAGTTCATGGTGGCCGTGCAGGTATTCTCCATCTTGGCTTCTAGTGCTGGGCTTCTGGGATGCATCTTCTTCCCCAAGTGCTACATTATCATCCTGAGACCAGATCTAAACACAAAGGAGCATCTAATGATAAAAATAGGGAGCTGATAATAAAATTGTTTTTCAGACTCATAACATGTCATTTTTCATTGCGGTTATTATTGGATTGTATGCTTCTTTTGCAGAATAAAGGTAATTTAAAAACAAACAAAAGAAAACATATGAGTGTAAGATTAATGAAATTAAAACCCAACATAATCATCAAACAGTAAATTAATTAATCAATAAAATTGTTATGCAGCCAGGAAGGGCAGGATAAGAAATAAGGTGGTTGTATTAAGATAAGATGGCTGAAGAGAAGAGACAAGATTCCTTAAAGAGAAGGGGAAGGAGTCTTTTGCCTTGGGTGGGATGAATACGGAAATCTAAGTCTGTGTGAACATGCCCTCATTCTCTCTGTGAGTAGTTCTCTAAAGTAAGGGATGGAAATAGAGCTGGAGAGATCATCCTTCAGTGCAATGCAGGCTCTGTCACAATGTTTTATGTTGTCCTCAGCTACATGGGTTTCAAGGACATTCAGATGACCTCCAGTTACAGGACTCTGTATGACCTTTTGTAGTTTATCTGCTGGTGTTAGGTGCCATCATAAGTCCTTGTTGGGACTTCCAGAATTCCATGACCTCAGTGTTGAGCCATCACTCTCCCAACACCCTTTCTGGACATGTCCCAAAAGGAGACGCCCCACTTCAAAAAGTATTGGTGAGGTTCAACACCCTCTATGCAATCTTGATCTAGGAAAGAAAGAAGAAAACAGCCTTAGACCAGATTTGTCTTTTATCCACATGGTTCTCCGGTCCCCAAAAGGGAAGCTTACAGCAGTATGCTATGAATGGGAAAATAATCTATGAATGAAAATGGCAGGAGGGCATTCTCTATTCAGAGTTAAGTAGGAAGCTTCAAGTAGTGTCCATCTTCTCCAGAATCTGCCTAGAGGTCAATTGTCTTCACTATGTTCAATCAAAAGGAAAGGGTGAGAAAAGCCCAAATAGGAGAGTAAACAAAGCTGAGGATCCATTCCCTGATCTTCCCTCCCTTCCTTGAGGAAACAATTCTAAGGAGAAGTGAGAAAGGAGGAAGATCCCTCCCCCCATCCCTTGTCATAACTGGAGCTGTATTTGAAATAAAGCTTCTCTGTGCATTCAAAGGTTTTGCAAAGACATCTCTTTGTGGCGATTTTCAGCCTAGAGTTTCCATCAGTGCCAGTCTACTCAACATGCCTTGAGATTAGAGATAAGGCAACCAAAGAAATGTCTACCTTGAATGGAGAACCATTTCATAACATTCTGATCTCTGATGTGTATGCACACAGACAATCAGACAGACAATCACACACACGCACACCATGTACAGGTCAGACTCAGGAGACTTTATGATGACATTCCTTCTTTGTAAGCATGTTGTAAGCACTCCTCTCCTCTCTTCTACTTCTCATCTGAGTTTGGCAGACTTATAAATTTGTTTAATAAAAACGTATAAGTTTTTATGAGCTTTCTATTTTGTTGTGTTTAAAATTGTAAGCCATCCAGAGTCCCCTGTGTGTGAATTGGGTGTCTGTAAAAATCTGTTTATTAAATAAATATATAAATATTTATATATTTCAGAAAGGAGGGGGAAATGATGCAAAAAAGGAGAAAGTGATCCATCCATCCATATTCACAAATAATGGCATAATAAATATCAGGTTACTTCTTGCCCTTCTTTTATCTGCAAAGGAAAATGGTCTTGGTTGGAAGAAACATTTGCTTCTTCAGAGTCAGGGGTGTCTGTGGGAATTTCCTGATAAAACTTCCCATAGATCACTATCAGCTGTAAGGCCACATTCTTTATCTCTTCATTTGTCTACTAAACAGTCTCATTCATCTGGAAACTGATTTTACCCACACTAAAAATAAGACTTGGTGCTTTGCTATTGGTCTCTTTAGGAAATATAGAGGAATCTATATAGGAGTAGCTTTAGGAATAAGAGGAATACCTCCTCCCCATGTCTATCTTACTCCCTTCCTTCCCATTTTCATCAATTTTAAACCAATTTTGGTATACTATTTTTTTTTGAATTTTTTTTATTTTTAAACAAAACTTAAAACATAAAACAATTGTCATCCATTACAATTACAGAAAGTGTATTGATCGGTTACAAATCTTTTGTGCTTAATCCTCTATCCCACATTTTCTTATTTAACAGTTTATTACATTTTTATTCTCCTTTACCAATTATTTAACAGTAAATTATCCTCTATAAGGGGAAAAAAAACCCCTTTATATATTTTATTATCTTATCCATTTCATTTCATATTTCATTTCCATTCTTTCTTGTCTAACCATTGATAAAATAAATCCCATATCAAATAACATTGTTTATCTTCTTGTTCCCTAATTTCAAATGTCAATTTACTCATTTCAGCACACTCCAGAATTTTCTTGATAACGTCGTCATCCGTGGGTATCTTCTCACCTTTCCAGTTTCTAGCAAATACAATTCTAGCTGCCGTTAAAACATTCACAATTAAATATCTCATTTCTCTATTATATATTTCTGGTAAAATCCCCAATAAAAATATCTCTGGTTTAAAGTCAATATGTTTCTTTGTCATTTTTTCCAACCACCTGTGGATTTTAGACCAATATCTTTTAGCTTGTCCACCACATATGGTAATATGAGCCCGGGGTCTGATGACACTTCCAACATTTCTCCGATTTGTTCTTGTACATTCTGGCTATTCTCGCCGGGGGTAAATGCCACCTGTAAAACATCTTATACAAGTTTTCCTTATATGCTGTTGACATTGTCATTTTATAATTCTGCGACCATAATTTTTCCCATTTCTCTAAGTCAATCCCATGACCCACATTTTCCCCCCATGCAATCATTGTTTCTTTAACTTGTTCTTCTGCCAATTTTACTTCTAATAAATGGCTGAACAATTTTTTAATCACATGGTCATCAGAGCCTATTAAAATTTTATCTAAGTTTGTCAAGGTGCTATAAAAACCCTCCTTTTTAGAATCTTCATCATATCTAGACTGTATTTGCATATATGAGAACCAATCCATTTCAAGCTCTTGTTCTTCTAATTCTTGCTTCGACTTAAGTTCACCCCTTTCATTTAATAATTCACCATATCTAACAATTTGTTCCTTCCTAAATGTTACTGCGTGTGAGACTGCTTCAATAGGTGATAACCACACTGGAATTTTTAAGTAGTAACATTGTTTGATCTTCTCCCAGTTTAATAATAAAGACTCTCGTATCATATGTCTTCTAAAATAACCCTGTATTTTTGTACTTTTATACCACATAAAAGCATGCCAACCCAACAATAAGTCATGTCCTTCTAAGGTCAACAATCTAATATTCCTTAGTGTTATCCATTCTTTAATCCACATCAAGTTACAAGCTTGATAATACAATTCCCAATCCGGCAAACCAAAACCTCCTCTTAATCTAACATCTTGCATCAATTTTAATTTTATCCTTGCCTTTTTGCCCTGCCATATATATTTTAACACCATTTTATTTAAATCTTCAAAATATTTTTTCCCCAACTTAATTGGAATTGTCTGAAACAAGTATAGAAGTCTGGGCAGTATATTCATTTTAATAGTTGATATTCTCCCTATCAATGATAATTGCAAATTCTCCCATTTTGTTAGGTCTGTCGCTATCTGTTGTTTAAGCTTATCATAATTATTCTCCTTAAGAGTACCACATCTTGCTGTCAAGTGTATTCCCAAAAATTTAACCTTATTTGTGACCTGCATCCTTGATACTTCCGCCAATTCTTCTTTCTGTTTTTTTTACATATTTTTTGTTAACATCTTCGTTTTGTCTTTGTTTATTTTCAACCCAGCCACTTTCCCAAAATCTCCTATTTTATCTATCAATTTGTTTACAGATTGAAGTGGTTCTTCCAAGATAAACACCAAGTCATCAGCAAATGCTTGCAATTTATATTCTTGATTTCGAATTTTCATTTCTTTTATTCCTTTTTCTTCTCTGATATTTCTGTTTAGTACTTCTAGTGTTAACACAAACAACAATGGTGACAATGGACATCCTTGTCTCGTTCCTTTTTGTATTTCAATAGATTCTGTCATCTCTCCATTCATCATTATTTTGGCTGTTTGTTTATAATATATAGCTTCTATAGCTTGAACAAATTTCTCTCCAAAGCCCATCTGTTTCAATTGTAATATCATAAATCGCCAGTTCACATTGTCAAAGGCTTTTTGTGCATCTAAAAACATCAAAGCCATTTGCTTTTCTGGGTGTGCATCGTAGTATTCCAATGTATCCAAAATTATCCTCAAATTATCTCTAATCTGCCTTTTTGGCAGAAATCCATTTTGATCCGGGTGTATAAAATTATTTAGATATCTTTTAAGTCTTTCTGCTAGTATTGTAGCAAAGATTTTATAGTCTGAGTTTAACAAGGATATTGGCCTATAGTTTTTGACTTGTTGTAGATCAGTATCTTCTTTTGGAATAAGTGTGATATATGCTTCTAAACATGAGTTGGGTATTTTCTTCTGTAACATTACTTCATTCATAATTTCTAGTAATGGAAGACTCAGTGGTTCCTGCAAAATCTTATAATATTCCGCCGGTAATCCATCTGGAACTGGTGCTTTCCCACTTTTTTGTTTTTTAATAGCCTCTGTCAACTCCATCATTGTTATATTCCCTTCTAACATCATCTCAACATCTTTTGGGATCTGAGGTAAGTTCGCCTTACGTAAATATTGTTTAATATTTTCCTCTTCTATCTTTTCCTTTTCATATAATTTTTTATAATAGTCTTGTACAATGTTCTTCTTTTCCTCATTTCCAAATCTAATTTGTCCTTGATCATCTGGAAACTGATTTTACCCACACTAAAAATAAGACTTGGTGTTTTGCTATTGGTCTCTTTAGGAAATATAGAAGAATCTATATAGGAGTAGCTTTAGGAATAAGAGGAATACCTCCTCCCCATGTGTATCTTACTCCCTTCTTTCCCATTTTCGTCAATTTTAAACCAATGTTGGTATACTATTGATTTACCCTTTCTTCTTCTTTTTTCTTGATTGTAAGGTGTCTAGAGTCATCTGTAGCTTAAAAGAGCAGCATTTAGGTTAAAGAAACAAACAAACAAACTGTCAATTCTAGAAATGACTTGGCTGGAGTGACAATAGAGGTGGCTAGGGTAACACATACTTCTGCTTAATATTTTTTCAGATGCTTTTTTCACTGTAAGGGGAGCTGACTATCAACTCTCAAAACAAAGCAGGAGAACCATACTTTCTCCTGCTTCGTTTCTTAGTTGCCACATCAGGGGGGAGGGCAATAAAGGGCTCCAATGTGTCAGACACAACATAAACAAAGATGATGGGAACCAAGGTCATTGCAACGGATGCTCATAGCAGCCGGAGAGAGTGACTGAGAAGCCCACCACTTTTCCAGTTGGTGAATGTGACTGGTTATATCTGGCAGGGTGTGGGGAGTTTTATTCTCTTAGTTACGTTGACATGCGGGAAAAGTTTAGAGTTGGTTTCACTTTTGAACATGCTGATACGATGTACCCAATAAAAAAGAACTTTGAGCAGACCACAGGCCTTAGACTCCTAACTCAGTTGGAGGCATTACTCAAAACCATGAAGCAAACATTAAATGGTCAAAGCCATTTATTAATGACATTTTTGAAAAATAATAGATTTGTAAAAGTCATTTTTAAATTTTATTTTGACATCAAATGTTCTTTGGTATTCAGATCTGCCCTAAAAATAATAATGTAGCATTTAGGGAAGAAGATGCAGCCCAACAGACCAGCACTGGAGGCCAAGATGGAGAAGACCTGAACAGCCACCGTATACTTCCCTTTGGTGCTCAGGTAGGCAGGCACAAAGGACACCCAGACACTGCAGAAGACCAGCATGCTGAAGGAGATCAGCTTGGCTTCATTGAAGGCCCCAGGCAGATTCCTGGCCAGAAAAGCCACCGTGAAGCAGACAGAAGAGAGGAAGCCCATGTACCCAAGGGCAACGTAAAACATGGCAACAGAACCTTCATTGCATTGTAGGATGATTTCTCTAAGTTGGGAGTTCATGTCAGAGTCAGGGAATGGGGGGAAAGTGCTCAACCAGATGCTGCAGATGACAACTTGAAGGCCAGAACAAGAAAAGACAATGGAGTTGGCCAAGCTCTTCCCCAACCATCTCTGCACTTTATTCCCTGGTTTTGTGGCCAAGAAGGCTAACACCACTGTGATGGTTTTGGCCAAGATTGAAGAAATGGCAAGTGAGAAGACAATGCTGAAGGCTGTTTGTCTGAGGAGACAGGTCACCTTCCTTGGCCGGCCAATGAACAGGAAGGAAGTCAAAATGGAAAGCAGAAGGGAGACCAGGAGGATGTAGGAGAGGTCCCGGTTGTTGGCTTTGACGATTGGTGTTTCCAGGAATTTAATGAAGATCCACAGGCCAACACCTGTGGTTAAAGAGAGGAACAAGGCAATGGAAGTCAGGATAATCCCCAGATTTTCCTTATAAGAAAGATAACTTTTAATCTTGGAGATACAGTGAACTCGATTGGTGTTTGGATGTTGATCTTCTGGACATTTGGTACATTTGTCTGCATCTGAAAAAGAGCAAGAATAGGACCTCAATTTAACAGGTCCTTTATTCAAATGCATTGTTTGGGTAAACTTGTGTGAATGACTGTGTGTAGGTGAAGCCAATATATTTTTTCATTATCCTTTTGCTAGCACAGCTTAATGTTACTTTTTTTTTTAATTGTTCATTGATTTCATTGACTGAGAGAGAAGAAGGAAAAAAGAAAGGATTCAAAGAAGGCAGGCAGTTCTACCCTTTTACTTTTTCACTGCTGGACCTGTTAAAAACTAGCACCAGTGAGATCAGCTTATAGTGGAATGAAGTACATGCGTGGTGGCACAGTGATTAAAATGCAGTATTGCAGGCTATTTCTGCTGATTGCTCATTGCCAGCAGTTTGGCAGTTCAAATCTAACCAGCTCAAGATTGACTCAGCCTTCCATCCTTCCGAGGTCAGTAAAATGAGGATCCAGATTGTGGCAAGAAGCTGACTCTGTAAACTGCTTAGAGGAGTCTGTAACGCTGTGAAGTGATATATACAGTAAGTCTAAGTGCTATTACTATTGCTATTACCTAAGCTTGGAACTTTGGAAATGGTTGAACTCCTGAGAGGTATACGAGAAGCAATAAAAGATTTTCATGTTGCAGCAATATTACTTAATAGATAATTACTTAAAGGATAATGAACTTGTTTTTCAATCTTTCAACTAAAGATTGAAAAACAAAGCGCCTTGGTGGCACAGCAGACTAAAGTGCTGTTAAATAGCACCAGCTGCCTGCAATTACTGCAAGTTGGAGTCTCACCAGGCTCAAGGTTGATTCAGCCTTCCATCCTTTCGAGTTAGGTAAAAGGAGGACCCGGATTGTGGGGGCAATAAGCTGACTTTGTATAAAAAAGAACACCGCTTAGGGAGCCTGAAAGCCCTACTAAGCAGGTATATACAAAAGTATGAAGGCTATTGCTTAATGCATTGTAAGCCGCCCTGAGTCTCCGGAGAAGTGCGGCATATAAATCGAACCAATAAATAAATAAATAAATAAATCTAAAAGTTGTACCTCATCTTTGCAAACATGGTGTGTTGATTCAGAATCTACAAGGCACATGACAAATGACAGAAATTTCTTAACTCACCTTGACCAGAGTAAAACAGACAAAATCACCACAGCTAATGGGCAAATAATGGAATCAGAAGGAATAGGATATTGTTTTCTTTACTGTCCTATTTCCCAGAGTGTCACCAGAAAGATAGTTGTCAGAAATGTACTGTATGTCCCTGCTCTTGAAACAAATATCTTGTTGGCGAAGAAGCTCACAAAACAAGGCAATGTAGTGACTGTTAAATGGGGCAGTTGTATTATCCCAAAAGGGGATGTCTTACTTGCAAAGGCTAAAATTACAGATGAACTGTATCAGTTAACTCCACTCAGGTGGTTAATCCTGCCAAGGAGGAAAAACATTCAGACTGCATACACACATGGCACAGAGAACATGGGCACAGAAGTCCTGACATAATAAAGAAAGACTATCCAAATACTACAAAAGAGGAAACCAGGCCACAAGAGGTTTCAATCATGAAACAGAAGCAGTAAAGGCATCCTAGCCAAATGTCTATCCGATGTTGCTTGCAAAGCATTAAAACCCAGAGATGGGAAGGAGAATTCAAAAGAGACTGCAATCACTGCCATGGTCCCAGCCAGAGCCCCAGCAGCTCCAGTGTCAGCTCTTCAGAGAGCCAAGGTCAAAGACTCAACAGCAGAAACACCAGCTCTGTGGACACCCAAGATGTCTCGAGGAAGAGGAAAAGAAGGACAAGGAGAAGCATAAGAAGCAGATTTATAGAACTAAGATCCAAAATGGGATAAATATAAGGAGTAATTGTTGAGTGGGGGGTTTGAAATTCAGTGTTGGAATGTATTTCTATAAAACAACTACAGCAGTATTCAACCAGGAGATGACAGTGTTTACAAGTTTGGATCTATGGTATATACTCTATGCTCCTTTGTTCTAAATAGAGTTTCCTTGTTTGCTCTGTATATATAAACATAATTTCTAACAAGAGCAATGAAGTAAATAGTAATTTGAAACATGGAAGATGTGTCGTAAAGGATAAAGAGCAAGAGATGTCACCTCTCTCACAATATTCAACGCTCACTTATCCTGTATCTTTATGCATGATCTCTATCCCTGTTTGCTTGTGCTATGTACTGGATTAATCTCCAAGATCAGTTCTTATATTTCACATTCAAATATAATTTGATCAAGACTCAAAGAGATGGGACCCATTATTACCAATCCTTTCAAAGTCACATTCATGTAAAATCTCAGGATTTGTGGTCCTCCACAAGGTCTGCCCATTTCTCCTGCTGTCACCCACCTTCCTCGGTGGAGATGGTTCCTTCAGGACAAGGATGACAATTGTAGCAGCAGATGGGCTTCCCTTCCTGAGCCACCTTCATGAACCCAGGAGGACAGCTTTCCACACACCTGGAAGGAGGCAGGGGCTGGCCAGAGAGAAGGAAATAAATACATCCAGAGCATGAATTATTGTATTCCTTAAGGAGGTAAAGGGAGAACTTTGGACATTTCCAGTTCAAGGCTTAGCTTGGCTATAGTAAAGCCTACAATAAACTTAGAGTCCATCAGATTAATTTGTCTGCATGATATAGGCCTGTTTATCTACTCTTCTAATTTTTCTTCCGCTACAATTTTATTTTACGTTCTCAATGTATCTACTCAAGAGAAAGTTGAATGGATTTCTAGTTTGGCAAAATCAATCATTTTGTCCTATGATTTAATTCTAGCTCCCTTGAAGAAGACTGATACACAGTTAACTGGAATAGTTAAGAATATTTTTCTCACAGACTCATGAACAACCAACCAAAAGTTAATTTTCCCCTCTGGGAAAATTGAGATGACACCCAAGCCTGTCCCTTCCCCAACGCTGCAATCTACTTGGTAAGACTTTGAAAAAAAATAAAGTATTTTCCAGGGGTAGTCTGCTGGGAGTTCACAGGGTTTTGGGAGAACCTCTAGCTAAGATTCTGTGGAGTTTGGAGAACCCCCAAATCCCACTTCTGGCTGGACCTGCCCACCCCTCCCCTTCCCTCCTCTGAGTCCTCATGGGGCCCATTTTGGATGCAGGTAAGTGCAGGCCGTGCACGGAGACTTGGGGAAGGTGAAAAACGGGCCTCCCGGAAGTTCTGGAAGGCCTCCAGATGGCCTTTAGAGCCGTTTTTGCCCTCCCGGAGGCTCAACAAAAACCGGGGGAGGGCAAAAACATAACTCCCCCACACCATGGTGCAGGAGGCTGACTAGGCCATGCCCACTCTGCCCGGTTGCCCAGCAACCGGGCAGAGAACCCCTTGCTAAAATTTTTGAAGCCCACCCCTGGTATGTTCTCTACCTCGTTCAACATTTCCATTTTTGCAATGGCATTTTGGTTCATCATGAACTTGAAATGCGAGGATCCCACACTTTCTAGATTTCCAACTGTCACTTGGCTAACAGACGTATTGTGGGAAATCACCGTGTTCACAATGTCCAGGTCTGCTACCAGTTCTCCATTCGCATCCAAATAGACCCCATTGATGGAATTATTATAAAATTGAGAGGTTTGAAGGAAAGGATGAAGCTGGAATGGAAGTGAAAATGGGCAATGTTACAGTATATAAACACAGAAAGCTCTCTGGCAAGACTCCTCCAACTGAGCTGGAATGAAGGATCTGAACTGAATATAGAATATAGAATAAAAATCTTAGAAGAACCAATAATGACTTGAAAAATAAAGATGGTGAAGGATGTCCTTTATCTCTGCCATTCATAATTGTCACTGCAGAATTTAGAAAGCCAATGGGAAGGAAAGGATACACCCAGTGTGAACTAATGTGATCCAAATTTAAAATGTGAAAGGAAATGGATGTTGTGCATAACAACACTGAAGGAATTCTGCCAGTGAAGCCAAAATGAAATCAGATGCCCCACATAGCAACAATGCTCTAAACAACTGGTGTACAGGTCAATGGGCAGATTGGAAGAGAAAAATCTTTGCTGACTTTGAGGATGAGTAAAGAGGTCGTTTTTCTACCAGTGGGTTGTGTTTATGAAACTCTGCATTGAGGTGAGGATTGGTCCCTTGGCATGGAGAAGAGACCCCAGATCTTCATTGTGAAAGATGATCTCCAGGACCAGTTAAGGTCACTTCCTTCAACTTTATTGAATATTTATGGAATATTTTATGGACTATTCTTCATTCTTGCTCCTTCTAGACTTTTTCTCACTCATCCCCTTCATCTTCTCACTTGACCTTAGCCTGCTTAGCTTCTTGGCCAAAAAAGTCTTCTCCATATGCTGCTGCTTGATGTGATCCTTTATTATCTGTGTTTCTACTGAGAGATTAGAGCTGGGGAAGGAAAATCAAAAGGATTCTTACCCAAAGGATGAGAGTCACTCCGGGTAAAGGCTGTCCTGGAGTAGAAGAGCATCCCAGGAAGTGAGAGGGTCAGAGAGACAGCTTGATATACACAACATACTTTTCTAGATGGTGTGTGGTGTGCTAATGGTCCTGCTTTGTAAAACAAAAAAGAGCCAGAAAAAGAAGGAGGTGGAGGAAAAATATTTTTTTACCAAAAAGCTTTGAAAAAGAAATTGGAAAAGAAATGAGCAGGGTGAAATGAATTATAGAAAAGAGAGCAGTGGAAAATTGGAATTTAATTTGTTTTTTCAGAGTACAATAAAACTATTGTCAGAATAGTTACACAGTTCTGACAAATGTAAAATTGATTCTCAACTGCAGTGGAGAGCTATGTAATTGAAAATAAGTACCTGCCAGGCCTTCAGCATCGGATTTTTCAGGTTTTTGCCATCTTTAAATGTTCTCCTGGATCTAGATATATAAGCAGCATTTAAGGCCCTTGCCACAGCCCAAATTGTGTTGTAGATGAAATAGTTGTCCCCAGTCAGGATTTGATCCATCTCCTCTTCCTTGAGAGCTTCCAGATCTTCTCTCTGCCTGCACAGTCTCCAGACTTTCACCGAAAAGGCATTGTTGGTGTAGGAACAGAGGAAGGAATTCTCTACAAAGTGACTCATAAGAGAGCAAAATTTCAAATACCAACCATACTTGCTAATTTGATTTTTCAACATAGGAAAGGAAAATATGCTATGGATGTAATTAATATGAAAGGAGTTTTTTGACAAATAAATAGTGAAATCCCAGCGGATTGTGATGATCAGGACTTTTCCTTTAGAAGGTTCAGTAATCATTTCAAATATCTGAAACAAAACTGAAACACCTGCATGGAATGAAGTCAAGTCACTACCATAAATAAAGACGTTCATCTTTCTCCAACTATGGTATAAATCAGAGTCTATGTTTGCTTTCCAAGAAACCGGCGAAAAGGTTTGTGATAAAACTGGGCAAATGCCATTCCTGATCAACATAGAAGTCAAGATCCTCATGAACCTTTGTCCATTCTCAGTGTCTGGAGCAAGGAGACCCACCAAGTTCCACCTGAAATGGAGGACCAGCTTCACCATCCCCTGATATTGGACTCCTTCAGCTGGGAGCATTGGGTAGAAGAAAGAATTTTCATCACTCAGAACCTGGGAGTCAAAACCATGATAGATCTGAAAAGGGAAAATAAAGTTAACTTGATTTTATTGGAGACCATAAAAGAAAATCTAGTCCTAATGGAGGAATGGTTCCACTCCTTGCAATGAAGAACCTTTTATAAGGAGTCTTGGGTCATTCTGCCTTACATCGTTTCTCTTCTGACTTTAGTGCACCATTTGGCTGTTGCAAAGAGTCAGCAGAGATGCACAGTCTGCATTACGAGCGTGCCAGGGAGGGGATTCTTCTCTTCCATTTGATAGAACCTTCATCCTTCATGCAATTCAAAAAATAGAACTTTGCTCTTCCTTTACATCAAAGGATGCCTGGCTGTAAATTGCATGTCTGAAAATGGTCTTCACAACAAAGACACACCTGTGGGATTTTGTAGGTTGCCAACATGGTTGAAATTTGGATGGAGATGTCTGTGTCAGCCCCTTCAAGAACAGCCACTGTGTTTCTCTGCCTTCCACAGCTGTAGTTGGGAACATTGGCCTCCCCCTCCAAAAGCAGGTCCAGCAAAGCCTCCGAGGTCATTTGTGCTGTGAAATAATGATCATAGATGTTGTATCCCAGAGTGACATTGAACAAAATATTGGGATCCTTGTTGATCGCCTGGATTGCCAAAAGGAAGGATAGGATTTTCCAGTGCTCTGTTAATGTTTTCCTGAAAGTATGAATATATCAGGACATAATCAATGGAAGTGATACTTTATTTAACTGTTCTTTCAACAATTGTATTTCTAATCCATCTAAGGCTGAGAGGTTTGGAGGCATTTTTAAATGTTCAAAAAATATCTCATACATCTGGGATTCTTTCCATTTTTCTTTTATTTTTCGATACTGAATGCATATGTCTCAGTCGATCTAGTTATTGTTAGCTTTCTCTAATTCTTTTTTAAATTTATATTTATTAAGAACTTTTATAGAAATAAAATATTAATCAGAAGAATAAATAAATAAATAAAGGAAGGAAGAAAAGGTCCAAGAAATTTTTAAAAAAGAAAGAAAACTGATTTCCCATTTTCTTTTGAACAGATATTTTTTTATTTCTGTAAATTCTACATTTTTCACAATTTAGTCCTTCACTGTGGGAATTCCAGATTCTTACATCCTTCAGCATATAATAATCTCACTGCAGTTATCATGTATAAAATTCATCCATTATCAATGCATTTTAATTCATTGTTCAGATGTCCCAATAAAAAAGAATCTGATTTTTTTACAATTTTTAGCCTTTCAAATTCTTTGCATTATTTGTCAATTTCTATCTGAAATTTCTCAGTTTCCTCACAAATCTGCCTTGCATGATAAAATATTTCCCCATGCTTTTCACAATTCCTGCATTGGTTTGAAATAAGTTTACACCTTTTTGATAATTTCTCTGGTGTCATATACCGAGAATAGATCATTTTATTTTTTTAAAAAATATATCTTAAATTATGACAGTGTAAACTGAATACCAGTTACACCAATTCTCTGTCTCTATTTAATATCCAAATGTAATAGTGCATTCAGTCATTCAAATTTAACCTGTTCGTCTTCTGTTTCAAATCCTTAAAACTTTATACATTGTTGTTATTACACCATTTGTACGTAATCCATTCAAATTCGGTTTGGCTTATTCTTCACATTGTCCTTATTCTTGCTGTTGTATTAACATTTCAGACTGACTTTCAATCTCTTTCTATCCCTTTGCGTATTTATCTTCTCCAATAATTAATAATTGGAAGTGTCCCCTATTATTCCACATGAAATATACAATCATTAAAGGACACATAGAGACAGAGACCCTCACAATGACACATAGAATAAGCAACTATGACTGTTAACAAATGGAGTAAATGCTTAAATGCTGGAGATGTTTATATGACTTGTATGCCCACAATAGAGATCTAGCTAACTTTTAATTCTTTGTATGATTAGGATGCTGGCATCCACTCAAATGAGATTCACACATTTAAGAAATTCAATTCTGATCTGGGATCCATTCATTTAATTGGTGGTACAGGATAAAATTATCTCATTTTTACTTCAGAGGAAAAGTCAACATTTCTGCATTTTTCTACCCTTGCTGATGACCTTATTAGGCATGAGAGTGTTAGAAGAGAAGAACCATCCCCTCTTCTCCATCCACAGTCCAGCTCTGCTAAGAGGATCTCAAGAAAAGCAGATGCTTCTTCTTCAAAGCCAAGAAACAAAGAAAATCTCTACTGATTACTTATTTGAGAATTTCAGATCAGGTTCATCAGCTGGAATGGATGAACCAAGGATGAAATGAGACAGAGAGAGAGAAAAACTAGCAGATCAAAGAGATGATTCATTGTAAGAGAGGCAGCTAAAACTTTAGAATTTAGGGTGGAATGGAGAGGCTCTAATTCTGTACATAAAATTTGACGTACATAGAAATTTGAGTCAAAGGAGATTTGTTGAAGCTTAATGATGAAAGCACCTTCCTCGTTGCAGAGACAATGCCACCAATGAGAAACTCTCCTGGCTTGTAATAGTTCTCTGGATGCACCTCGTCCCTCTTCAGAGTCAGAAGACATTTGGGTCTGAGACTTCCCAGAACTTCCTGGGATAGCAGAAGCAGCAGAAGAAGCAACATGACTTGTGTTCCTGATGGAGTCTCCAGCCTTGCTTTGAAGAAACAATTAAATGAAGGACGAAACCAAAGCCCACTTCCAAGACAGAAGCTCCAGGGATTTCCTATTCCAGACAGAGTCCAGACAAGCCTTCACATCTGCAGCCCCTGCATGTCTTAAAATCATTCAAGGTTCTCTCTTTCTACAGGGCCATTTATGCCACCAAGATTTTCCAGTGCAAAGAGATCAGTCAACAAGGCTTTGATATGACATATCAAAGTGGATGATTATTATGGCTGTGTGATATCTGAAAGCAATCCAAAATGCCTTTTGAGATTTAGCACCAAGAGAATAAATAAATCTCTATGATTTGGATAATGGCAACAAGAAAATACATCATTTCTCTAAACTCTGAGTGAGTCAACAAGCAGGTGCCCAATGGGTAGAGTCAGAAATAGAGTGAATATGTGAAAATAAGACAAGGAACAAGAAGGGAGAACTTTCTCCCAAACATCCCTTAGAAAATCTTCTGATTCATTCAACTCTCCAAAGAGAATTTTGGGATGACTCTGAAATGTCAATCCTCAATATGGACATAGTTGATCCTGTTTGTGGTGGACTTTGGCTGCCTTTGTTAAAAGATGGGAGGCTGCTCTTGTTCACATGACTACTTCTTCTCTCTTACAATCTACCAAACCAGAACAAAATCCCCAATAATTATTTTTTTATTCAATGTAGACATCAAATGTTTGACTTCAGATTCTGCTATTGGGGCATTTCAGTTTTGAAAAAAGTAGCCATTTTTATTTCAAAAAAGCTGTTCATTGTTTGTAAAGGTGGAAGTAAATCACAGAAGAAACAAGAAGATGATTATGGTCAGGGACCAGTACAAAAAGAGAGATAGAAAGTACCTAGCAAAATATGTACATCTTTAGAGATAAATTAATAAATAGGTAAAATTGGGATAGCATAATATTTTCAGATGAAAAACCTATGAAACCTGTGGAGCTGCTCTTGGCAACTAAACCTAATAAAAACTACCATCTATAAAACTTGTCTACTTTATTTGACACTCTGCAGTCCTTGGTTAGGTCCAGGTAAAGAATCAGTCAGAAAATGGAGAGGGGCAAGTTATTAATTTTTTGGCATCCAATATGGCTGGCGTCACAATGAGACGGCGGGAAGTTTTCGGGGCTCTGGAACTACCGCCGATATCTCCACCGCGGGACGATCCAAATTGGATCTCACTGTCCTGTTGAGACAGTGATAGAGGAGGGCACATTCTGTTGATCCCAGGGACACCGCAAAGTCCCTGGTTGATCCAGGAGAAGCTCTTTTTTCCGGCGCTGAAGAGGCAGCCATTAAGCTGCTGAAGTTGGGACAGCCCCGAACGGAAGAGAATGAGTGAAAGTGTTACAATCTGGTGAGGGTTTTTTCTAATTTGATTTTAAAAACACCCTGAAGAGCAAATGCAACTAGGATTTAATATAGAAGTAATTCAGCGGCGGAATCAACTTTATATGCCCAGACATCTCACAGAAAGTGGTTCTGGGCAGTCCAATAAAAGAATAAATACATCCGAAGGCAGCTTTGTAAGGCAGCTCAGGCTGAGCTTGCACTACATGGTGTCAGGATAGTTCTGAACAATGGAGAATGTGAAATGGAAGAATGAGAAGATTGCAAAGATGATTTCCTCTGGTTTTTTTTTCTTTTTCTTTGTTGAGTCCTGTTCCTGAGCTTGGAATTTCCCACTCAGCATAGAAGACTCAGAAGCTCATTTTACCATGTTCAAAAAAGTTTCCACTTCTTGTAAAAACCTGAGAGTGAATGGGTTGCCCCATGTTTAATGCTAAAGGCCTTGAGAAGTTAGCTCTGCAGACTAAGCACTGTAATTTAACACCAGCTGTCTGCAATTAAAGTAAGTTCGAATCTTGCCAGGCTCAAGGTTGGCTCAGCCTTCCATCCTTTCTAAGGTAGGTAAGTTGAGGACCCAGTTTGCGGGGGCAATAAGCTGACTTTGTATAAAATATACAAAAGTATGAAGGCTATTGCTTAACGCACTGTAAGCTGCCCTGAGTCTCTGGAGAAGGGCGGCATATAAATCATTTTTTTTTAAAAAAACTAATAAATGCTTCTTCTTTTTATATGAGGGCATCTCAGCAAAGTCTCTTTGCATTACCTGGAAAGGCACTTGGGTGGATTTTTTCTCTTCCTCTACCTGTCCTAGTGTTGCCCAGACTCAAAGCTTCCCTTCTTCAGACTCTACCACGTTCGCTCTCACCAGGCCTGAAGGAGAAGTCTTTATCCACTTCCCTGTATATAGGATGACCACTGAATTTCACTGTTTCCAGTGCTCCATGTGTTTAACCATTCCCAGTCAAAATTGGTGCTTCTCCAAGGAACTCCAAATTCTCATAAATCTGCTTATCTTATGGATTGCTTCCTATTGTTGTGGCCTGCCAGTGGCCAGTGAAGCTGGTGGCAGATTCGGACAGTGAGGAGGTTGGGGAGGAATGTGGGCCAGTCCTGGAATCTGGGGAAGGCTCGGACGAGGGCTCTGCATCAGAGGCAGAGAGGGTGCCAAGGCCATCTGGGAGTTATGTGCTGCCCCCAGAGCCTCCAGAATCTGATATCAGTGAGGCAGAGGAACAGTGTGAGCCTCTTCCCAGTGTAGGGAACAGTGCAGAGCTGCCAGAAGGCAAGAACAATTAAGGAAAAAAGGGTTTCTTGGGAATAAGGCTTGGAGATGTATGCTTCTTTTGCAGAATAAAGGTAATTTAAAAACAAACAAAAGAAAACATATGAGTGTAAGATTAATGAAATTAAAACCCAACATAATCATCAAACAATAAATTAATTAAATCATTAAAATTGTTATGTAGCCAGGGAAGGACAGGATAAGAAATAAGATAGTTGTATTAAGATAAAATGGCTGAAGAGAAGAGACAAGATTCCCTAAACAGAAGGGGAAGGAGTCTTTTGCCTTGGGTGGGATGAATATGGAAATCTAAGTCTGTGTGAACATGCCCTCGTTCTCTCTGTGAGTAGTTCTCTAAAGTAAGGGATGGAAATAGAGCTGGTGAGATCATCCTTCAGTGCAATGCAGGCTCTGTCACAATGTTTTATGTTGTCCTCAGCTACATGGGTTTCATGGACATTCAGATGACCCCCAGTTACGGGACTCTGTATGACCTTTTATAGTTTATCTGCTGGTGTTAGGTGCCATCATAAGACCTTGTTGGGACTTCCAGAATTCCATGACCTCAATGTTGAGCCATCACTCTCTCAACACTCTTTCTGGACATGTCCCAAAAGGAGACACCCCACTGCAAAAAGTATCTGTGGGGTTCAACACCTTCTATGCAGTCTTGATCTAGGAAAAAAAGAAGAAAACAGCCTTAGACCAGATTTGTCTCTTATCCACATGGTTCTCTGGTCCCCAAAAGGAAGCTTTCAGCAGTGTGCTAAGAATGGGAAATGAATCTATGAATGAAAATGGCAGGAGGGCATTCTCTATTCAGAGTTAAGTAGGAAGCTTCAAGTAGTGTCCATCTTCTCCAGAATCTGCCTAGAGGTCAATTGTCTTCACTATGTTCAATCAAAAAGAAAGGGTGAGAAAAGCCCAAATAGGAGATTAAACAAAGCTGAGGATCCATTCCCTGATCTTCCCTCCCTTCCTTGAGGAAACAATTCTAAGGAGAAGTGAGAAAGGAGGAAGATCCCTCCCGCCACCCCTTGTCATAACTGGAGCTGTATTTGAAATAAAGCTTCTCTGAGCATTCAAAGATTTTGCAAAGATATCTCTTTGTGGCGATTTTCAGGCTAGAGTTTCCATCAGTGCCAGTCTACTCAACATGCCTTGAGATTAGAGATAAGGCAACCAAAGAAATGTCTGCCTTGAATGGAGAACCATTTCATAACATTCTGATTTCTAATGTGTATGCACACAGACAATCAGACAGACAATCAAACACACACAACATGTACAGGTCAGACTCAGGAGACTTTATGATGACATTCCTTCTTTGTAAGCATGTTGTAAGCACTCCTCTCCTCTCTTCTACTTGTCATCTGAGTTTGGCAGACTTATAAAGTTGATTGATTTACCCTTTCTTCTTTTTTCTTGATTTTAAGGTGTCTAGAATCATCTCTAGCTTAGATGGGCAGCATTTAGGATAAACAAACAAACAAACAAACAAACTGTCAATTCTAGAAATGACTTGGCTGGAGTGACAATAGAGGTGGCTAGGGTAACACATGCTTCTGCTTGATACTTTTCAGATGTTTTTTTGACTGTAAGGGGAGCTGACTGTCAACACTCAAAACAAAGCAGGAGAACCATACTTTCTCCTGCTTCGTTTCTTAGTTGCCACATCAGGGGGGAGGGCAATAAAGGGCTCCAATGTGCCAGACACAACATAAACAAAGATGGTGGGAACCAAGGTCATTGCAACGGATGCTCATAGCAGCCGGAGAGAGTGACTGAGAAGCCCACCACTTTTCCAGTTGGTTAATGTGACTGGTTATATTTGGCAGAGTGGGGGGAGATTTACTCTCTTAGTTATGTTGACACGCGGGAAAAGTTTAGAGTTGGTTTCACTTTTGAACATGCTGATATGATGTACCCAATAAAAAAGAACTTTGAGCAGACCACAGGCCTTCGACTCCTAACTCAGTTGGAGGCATTACTCGAAACCATGAAGCAAACATTAAATGATCAAAGCCATTTATTAATGATATTTTTGAAAAATAATAGATTTGTAAAAGTCATTTTTAAATTTTATTTTGACATCAAATGTTCTTTGGTATTCAGATCTGCCCTAAAAATAATAATGTAGCATTTAGGGAAGAAGATGCAGCCCAACAGACCAGCACTGGAGGCCAAGATGGAGAAGACCTGAACAGCCACCGTGTACTTCCCTTTGGTGCTCAGGTAGGCAGGCACAAAGGACACCCAGACACTGCAGAAGACCAGCATGCTGAAGGAGATCAGCTTGGCTTCGTTGAAGGCCCCAGGCAGATTCCTGGCCAGAAAAGCCACCGTGAAGCAGACAGCAGACAGGAAGCCCATGTACCCAAGGGCAACATAAAACATGGCGACAGAACCTTCATTGCATTGTAAGATGATCTCTCTAAGTTGGGAGTGCATATCAGAGTCAGGGAATGGGGGAAAAGTTCCCAACCAGATGCTGCAGATGAGAGCTTGGAGACCAGAACAAGAAAGGACAATGGAGTTGGCCAAACTCTTCCCCAACCATCTCTGCACTTTATTCCCTGGTTTGGTGGCCAAGAAGGCTAACACCACTGTGATGGTTTTGGCCAAGATTGAAGAAATGGCAACTGAGAAGACAATGCTGAAGGCTGTCTGTCTGAGGAGACAGGTTACCTTCCTTGGCCGGCCAATGAACAGGAAGGAAGTCAAAATGGAAAGCAGGAGGGAGATCAGAAGGAAGTAGGAGAGTTCCCGGTTGTTGGCTTTGACAATTGGTGTTTCCATGTATTTAATGAAGATCCACAGGCCAACACCTGTGGTTAAAGAGAGGAACAAGGCAATGGAAGTCAGTATAATTCCCAGATGTTCTTTATAAGAAAGATAACTTTTAATCTTGGGGATACAGTGAACTCGATTGATGTTTGGATGTTGATCATCTGGACATTTGGTACATTTGTCTGCATCTGAAAAAGAGCAAGAATAGGACCTCAATTTAACAGGTCCTCTATTCAAATGCATTGTTTGGGTAAACTTGTGTGAATGACTGTATGTAGGTGAAGCCAATACATTTTTTCATTACCCTTTTGCTAGCACAGCTTAATATTACTTTTTTTTAATTGTTCATTGATTTCATTGACTGAGAGAGAAGAAGGAAAAAAGAAAGGATTCAAAGAAGGCAGGCAGTTCTACCCTTTTACCTTTTCACTGCTGGACCTGTTAAAAACTGGGCCCAGCCTTTTCTTAATGCTTTAAGGCACCAATGAGATCAGCTTATACTGGAATGAAGTACATGCGTGGTGGCACAGTGATTAAAATGCAGTATTGCAGGCTATTTCTGCTGATTGCTGATTGCCAGCAGTTTGGCAGTTCAAATCTAACCAGCTCAAGATTGACTCAGCCTTCCATCCTTCCGAAGTCGGTAAAATGAGGATCCAGATTGTGGCAAGAGGCTGACTCTGTAAACTCCTTAGAGGAGTCTGTAACACTGTGAAGTGATATATACAGTAAGTCTAAGTGCTATTACTATTGCTATTACCTAAGCTTGGAACTTTGGAAATGGATGAACTCCTGAGAGGTATAGGAGAAGCAATAAAAGATTTTCATGTTGCAGCACTATTAATAGATAATTACTTAAAGGATAATGAACATGTTTTTCAATCTTTCAACTAAAGATTGAAAAACAAAGCGCCTTGGTGGCACAGCAGACTAAAGTGCTGTTAAATAGCACCAGTTGCCTGCAATTACTGCAAGTTGGAATCTCACCAGGCTCAAGGTTGATTCAGCCTTCCATCCTTTCGAGGTAGGTAAAATGAGGACCCGGATTGTGGGGGGAAATAAGCTGACTTTGTATAAAAAAGAACACCGCTTAGGGGGGCTGAAAGCCCTACTAAGCAGGTATATACAAAAGTATGAAGGATATTGCTTAACACATTGTAAGCCGCCCTGAGTCTCTGGAGAAGGGCAGCATATAAATCGAACCAATAAATAAATAAATAAATCTAAAAGTTGCACTTTATCTTTGCAAACATGGTGTGCTGATTCGGAATCTACAAGGCACATAACAAATAACAGAAATTTCTTAACTCACTGTCAGCCTCCGCTTTTGCTGCTTTGGCTGGCATAGGAACCGGGAGGGGGGAGAGCTAGGGAGTTTAGGGGGGGAAGCGTGCTGTAGGAGGCGCATGGCTTCGGAAGAAAGGAAACTGAATCTTTGGAGTGGTTATCGGGTAACCGTTGTGGCATTCCTGATTGATGATGCTGCAGACGTGTTTCCACCTGACCGTGGGAGACCTTTGGATTGGATGATTTATGATGGACAGTGGGAGGGGATGCTTTCTATATGCACTTTTTGCGCCTATTGTTTTAATTTCAGTTTAGCCTTAGTTGCGTTCATTTCATTTCTAGTAAAAGTACCTGTCTCTATAAATCATGGAGTTTGGGTCATTCTTTCCTGGATTTTGAAGGAAGCACACCTGACACTCACCTTGACCAGAGTAAAACAGACAAAATCACCACAGCTAATGGGCAAATAATGGAATCAGAAGGAATAGGATATTGTTTTCTTTACTGTCCTATTTCCCAGAGTGTCACCAGAAAGATAATTGTCAGAAATGAACTTTATGTCCCTGCTCTTGAAACAAATATCTTGCTGGCGAAGAAGCTCACAAAACAAGGCAATGTAGTGACTGTTAAATGGGGCAGTTGTATTATCCCAAAAGGGGATGTCTTACTTGCAAAGGCTAAAATTACAGATGAACGGTATCAGTTAACTTCACTCAGGTGGTTAATCCTGCCAAGGAGGAAAAACATTCAGACTGCATACACACATGGCACAAAGAACATGGGCACAGAAGTCCTGACATAATAAAGAAAGACTATCCAAATACTACAAAAGAGGAAACCAGGCCACAAGAGGTTTCAATCAGGAAACAGAAGCAGTAAAGGCACCCTAGCCAAATGTCTATCCGATGTTGCTCGTGAAGCATTAAAACCCAGAGATGGGAAGGAGAATTCAAAAGAGACTGCAACCACTGCCATGGTCCCAGCCAGAGCCCCAGCAGCTCCAGTGTCAGCTCTTCAGAGAGCCAAGGTCAAAGCCACAACAGCAGAAACACCAGCTCTGCGGACACCCAAGATGTCTTGAAGAAGAGGAAAAGAAGGACAAGGAGAAGCATAAGAAGCAGATTTATAGAACTAAGATCCAAAATGGGACAAATATAAGGAGTAATTGTTGAGTGGGGGGTTTGGAATTCAGTGTTGGAATGTATTTCTATAAAACAACTACAGCAGTATTCAGCCAGGAGATGACAGTGTTTACAAGTTTGAATCTATAGTATATACTCTATGCTCCTTTGTTCTAAATAGAGTTTCCTTGTTTGCTCTGTATATATAAACATAATTTCTAACAAGAGCAATGAAGTAAATAGTAATTTGAAACATGGAAGATGTGTCGTAAAGGATAAAGAGCAAGAGATGTCACCTCTCTCACAATACTCAATGCTCAATTATCCTGTATCTTTATGCATGATCTCTATCCCTGTTTGCTTGTGCTATATACCGGATTAATCCCCAAGATCGGTTCTTATATTTCACATTCAAATATAATTTAATCAAAGAGATGGGACCCATTATTACCAATCCTTTCAAAGTCACATTCATGTAAAATCTCAGGATTTGTGGTCCTCCCCAAAGTCTGCCCATTTCTCCTGCTGTCACCCACCTTCCTCGGTGGAGATGGTTCCTTCAGGACAAGGATGACAATTGTAGCAGCAGATGGGCTTCCCTTCCTGAGCCACCTTCATGAACCCAGGAGGACAGCTTTCCACACACCTGGAAGGAGGCAGGGGCTGGCCAGAGAGAAGGAAATAAAAACACCCACAGAATGAATTATTGTATTCCTTAAGGAGGTAAAGGGAGAACTTTGGACAATTCCAGTTCAAGGCTTAGCTTGGCTATATTAAAGCCTACAATAAACTTAGAGTCCATCAGACTAATTTGGCTGCATGATGTAGGTCTGTTTATCCACTCTTCTAATTTTTCTCACACTACAATTTTATTTTACTTTCTCAATGTATCTACTCAGGAGAAAGATGAATGGATTTCTACTTTGGCAAAATCAATCATTTTGTCCTATGATTTAATTCTAGCTCCCTTGCAGAAGATTGATACACAGTTAACTGGAATAGTTAAGAATATTTTTCTCACAGACTCATGAACAACCAACCAAAAGTTAATTTTCCCCTCTGGGAAAATTGAGATGACTTCCCCAACGCTGCAATCCACTTGGTAAGACTTTGAAAAAAAATAAAGTATTTTCCAGAGGTAGTCTGCTGGGAGTTCACAGGTTTTTGGGTGAACCTCTAGCTAAGATTCTGTAGAGTTTGGAGAACCCTCAAATCCCACTTCTGGCTGGCCCCTCCCACCCCTCCCCTTCCCTCCTCTGAGTCCTCACGGGGCCCATTTTGGATGCAGGTAAGTGCAGGCCGTGCACGGAGGCTTGGGGAAGGTGAAAAACGGGCCTACCGGAAGTTTGGGAAGGCCTCCAGATGGCCTTTAGAGCCGTTTTTGCCCTCCCGGAGGTTCGAGGAAAACTGGGGGAGGGCAAAAACATAACTCCCCCACACCATGGTGCAGGAGGCCGACTAGGCCATGCCCACTCTGCCTGGTTGCCCAGCAACCAGGCAGAGAACCCCTTGCTAAAATTTTTGAAGCCCACCCCTGCTATTTTCTCTACCTTGTTCAACATTTCCACGTTTGCAATAGCATTTTGGTTCATCATGAACTTGAAATGCGAGGATCCCACACTTTCTAGATTTCCAACTGTCACTTGGCTAACAGACATATTGTGTAAAATCACCGTGTTCACAATGTCCAGGTCTGCTACCAGCTCTCCATTCTCATCCAAATAGACCCCATTGATGGAATTATTATAAAATTGAGAGGTTTGAAGGAAAGGATGAAGCTGGAATGGAAGTGAAAATGGGCAATGTTACAGTATATAAACACAGAAACCTCTCTGGCAAGACTCCTCCAACTGAGCTGGAATGAAGAATCTGAACTGAGGAATATAGAATAAAAATCTTAGAAGAACCAATAATGACTTGAAAAATAAAGATGGTGAAGGATGTCCTTTATCTCTGCCATTCATAATTGTCGCTGCAGAATTTAGAAAACCAATGGAAAGGAAAGGATACACCCAGTGTGAACTAATGAGATCCAAAGTTAAAACTTGAAAGGAAATGGATGTTGTGCATAACAACACTGAAGGAATTCTGCCAGTGAAGCCAAAATGAAGTCAGATGCCCCACATAGCAACAATGCTCTAAACAACTGGCATACAGATCAATGGGCAGATAGGAAGAGAAAAATCTTTGCTCACTTTGAGGATGAGTAAGGGGGGCTTTCTTCTACCAGTGGGTTGTGTTTATGAAACGCTGCATTGAAGTGAGGATTGGTCCCTTGGCATGGAGAAGAGACCCCAGATCTTCATTGTGAAAGATGATCTCCAGGACCAGTTAAGGTCACTTCCTTCAACTTTATTGAATATTTATGGAATATTTTATGGACCATTCTTCATTCTTGCTGCTTCTAGACTTTTTTCTCACTTACCCCCTTCATCTTCTCACTTGACCTTAGCCTGCTTAGCTTCTTGGCCAAAAGAGTCTTCTCCATATGCTGCTGTTTGATGTGATCCTTTATTATCTGTGTTTCTACTGAGAGATTAGAGCTGGGGAAGGAAAATCAAAAGGATTCTTACCCAAAGGATTAGAGTCACTCTGGATAAAGGCTGTCCTGGAGCAGAAGAGCATCCCAGGAAGTGAGAGGGTCAGAGACAGCTTAATATACACAACATACTTTTTTAGATGGTGTGTGGTGTGCTAATGGTCCTGCTTTGTAAAACAAAAAAGAGCCAGAAAAAGAAGGAGGTGGAGGAAAAATATTTTTTAACCAAAAGAAATTGGAAAAGAAATTGGAAAAGAAATAAGCAGGGTGAAATGAATTATAGAAAAGAGAGCAAGGAAAAATTGGAATTTAATCTGTTTTTTTCAGAGTAAAACTATTGTCAGAATAGTTGCACAGTTCTGACAATTGTAAACAATTGTAAAATTGTAAAATTTATTCTCAACTGTTATGGAGAGCTATGCAATAGGAAATAAGTACCTGCCATGCCTTCAGCATAGGAGTTTTCAAGTTTTTACCATATTTAAATGTCCTCCTGGATCTGGATATATAAGCAGCATTTAAGGCCCTTGCCACAGCCCAGATTGTGTTGTAGATGAAATAGTTGTCCCCAGTCAGGATTGGATCTATTTCTTCTTTCTTGAGAAACTCTATGTTTTCTCTCTGCCTGCACCGTCTCCACCCTTTCACTGAAAAGGCATTGTTGTCGTAGGAACACAAGAAGGAATTCTCTACAAAGTGTCTCATAAGAGAGTAAAATTTAAAATGCCCACCATAGTTTCCAATTTGCTTTTTCTTCATAGGAAAGGAAAATATGCTATGGATGTAATTAATACGAAAGGGTTTTTTTGACAAATAAACAGTGAAATCCCAGCGGATTGTTGTGATCAGGACTTTTCCTCTAGGAGGTTCAATAATTATTTCAAATATTTGAAACAAAACTGAAACACCTGCATTGAATGTAGTCAAGTCTGCACCATAAATAAAGACCTTCATCTTTCTCCAACTAAGGTATAAATAAAAATTTATGTTCACTTTCCAAGAAGCCGGCAAAAAGGTTTGTGATAAAACTGGGCAAATGCCATTCCTGCTCAACAGGGAAGTCATCGTCCTCATGAACCTTTGTCCATTCTCATTGTCTGGAGCAAGGAGACCCACCAAGGTCCACCTGAAATGGAGGACCAGCTTCACCATCCCCAGGTATTGGACTCCTTCAGCTGGGAGCATTGGGTGGAAGAAAGGATTTTCATCACTCACAACCTGGGAATCAAAACCATGACTGATCTGAAAAGGGGGGGGGGAGATTAACTTTGTTTTATTGGGAGATCATAGAAACAAAACCTAGCCCTAATGGAAGAATTGCTCCACTCCTTACAATGAAGAACCTTTTATAAGGAGTCTCTGGTTATTCTGTTTACATTTTTTCTCTTCTCACTTCAGTGCAGCACTTGGCTGTTGTAAAGAGCCAGAAGAGATGCACAGTCTGTATTACGAGTGTGCCAGGGAGGGGATTGTCTTCTTGGATCCTTCTCTTCCATTTGATAGAACCCTCATCCTTTCTTCGTGCAATTCCCAAAATAGAATTTTGCTCTTCATTTAGAAGAGAGGATGTCTGGCTGTAAGTTGCATGTCTAAAAATGGTCTTCCCTAAAGACTAACCTGTGGGATTTTGAAGGTTCCCAACATGGTTGAAATCTGGAAGGAGATGTCAGTATCAGCCCCTTCAAGAACAGCCACGGTGTTTCTCTGCCTTCCACAACTGTAGTTGGGAACATTGGCCTCCCCCTCCGAAAGCAGGTCCAGCAAAGCCTCCGAAGTCATTTGTGCTGTGAAATAATGGTCATAGATGTTGTATCCCAAGGTGACATTGAACAAAATGTTGGGATTCTTGTTGATTGCCTGGATTGCAAAAAGGAAGGATAGGATTTTCCAGTACTCTGTTAATGCTTTCCTAAAAGTATGAATATATTAGGACATAATCAATGGAAGTGACATTTTATTTAACTGTTCTTTCAACAATTGTATTTCTAATCCACCTACGTCTGAGAGGTTTGGAGGCATTTTCAAATGTTCAAAAAATGTTTCACCTATCTGAATGGAACTCTGGGATTCTTTCCATTTTTCTTTTATTTTTGGATACTGAATGCATATGTCTCAGTCGATCTAGTTATTGTTAGCTTTCTTTAATTCTTTTTTAAATTTATATTTATTAAGAACTTTTACAGAAATAAAATATTAATGAGAAGAATAAAGAAAGAAAGAAAGGGAGGAAGAAAAGGTCCAAGAAATTTTTAAAAAAGAAAGAAAACTGATTTCCCATTTTCTTTTGAATAGATAATTTTTTATTTCTGCAAATTCTACCTTTTTCACAATCTAGTCCTTCACTGTGGGAATTCCAGATTCTTACATCCTTGAGCATATAATAATCTCACTGCAGTTATCATATATAAAATTCATCCATTATCAATGCATTTTAATTCATTGTTCAGATGTCCCAATAAAAAAGAATCTGACTTTTTTTTTTTTTACAATTTTTAGCCTTTCAAATTCTTGCATTATTTGTCAATTTCTATTTGAAATTTCTCAGTTTCCTCACAAATCTGCCTTGCATGATAAAATATTTCCCCATGCTTTTCACAATTCCTGCATTGGTTTGAAATAAGTTTACACCTTTTTGATAGTTTCTCTGGTGTCATATACCGAGAATAGATCATTTTATTTTTTTAAAAAAATCTTAAATTATGACAGTGTAAACTGAATACCAGTTACCCCAATTCTCTGTCTCTATTTAATATCCAAATGTAATAGTGCATTCAGTCATTCAAATTTAACCTGTTCGTCTTCTGTTTGAAATCCTTAAAACTTTATACATTGTTGTTATTACATGTTCACAATTTGTACGTAATGCATTCAAATTCAGTTTAGCTTATTCTTCACATTGTCCTTATTCTTGCTGTTGTATTAACATTTCAGACTGACTTTCAATCTCTTTCTATCCCTTTGCCTATTTATCTTCTCCAATAATTAATAATTGGAAGTGTCACCTATTATTCCACATGAAATATGCAATCATTAAACGACACATAGAGACATAGACACCCACTTTGACACATAAAATAAGCAACTATGACTGTTAACAAATGGAGTAAATGCTTAAATGCTGGAGATGTTTATATGACTTGTATGCCCACAATAGAGACCTAACTAACTTTTAATTCTTTGTATGATTAGGATGCTGCCATCCACTCAAATGAGATTCACACATTTAAGAAATTCAATTGTGATCTGGGATCCATTCATTTAATTGGTGGTACAGGATAAAATTATCTCATTTTTACTTCAGAGGAAAAGTCAACATTTCTGCATTTTTCTACTGAGGCTGATGACCTTATTGGACATGAGAGTGGTAGAAGAGAAGAACCATCTTCCCTTCTCCATCCACAGTCCACCTCTGCTAAGAGGATCTCAAGAAAAGCAGATGATTCTTCTTCAAAGCCAAGAAACACAGAAGATCTTTACTGATTCCTTATTTCAGAATTTCAAATCAGGTTCATCAGCTGAAAAGGATGAGCCAAGGATGAAATGAGACAGAAAGAGAGAAAAACTAGCAGATCAAAGAGATCATTCATTGGAAGAGAGGCAGCTGGAACTTAGGGTGGAATGGAGAGGCTCTAATTCTGTGCAGGAACTTTGACGTACTGATAAATTTGAATCAAAGGAGATTTGTTGAAACTTATTGGTAGAAGCAACTTCCTTGTTGCAGAGACAATGCCACAAATGAGAAATTCTCCTGGCTTGTAATAGTTTTGTGGATGCACCTCATCCCTCTTCAGAGTCAGGAGACATTTGGCTCTGAGACTTCCCAAAACTTCCTGGGATAGCAGGAGCAGCAGAAGCAGCAACATGACTTGTGTTCCTGATGGAGTCTCCAGCCTTGCTTTGAAGAAACAATTAAATGAAGGACGAAACCAAAGCCCTCTTCCAAGACAGAAGCTCCAGGGATTTCCTATTCCAGACAGAGTCCAGACAAGCCTTCACATCTGCAGCCCTGCATGTCTTAAAATTATTCAAGGTTCTCTCTTTCTACAGGGCCATTTATGCCCCCAAGATTTTCCAGTGCAAAGAGATCAGCCAACAAGGCTTTCATATGATATATCAAAGCGAAAAATTGTTATGGCTGTGTGATATCTGAAAGCAATCCAAAATGTCTTTTGAGATTTAGCACCAAGAGAATAAATAAATCTCTATGATTTTGATAATGGCAACAAGAAAATACATCATTTCTCTAAACTCTGACTGAGTCAACAAGCAGGTGCCCAATGGGTGGAGTCAGAAATAGGGTGAATCTGTGAAAATAAGCCAAGGAACAAGAAGGGAGAACTTTCTCCCAAACATCCCTTAGAAAAACTCCTGATTCATTCAACTCTCCAAAGAGAATTTTGGGATGACTCTGAAATGTCAATCCTCAATATGGACATAGTTGATCCTGTTTGTGGTGGACTTTGGCTGCCTTTGTTAAAAGATGGGAGGTTGCTCTTGTTCACATGACTACTTCTTCTCTCTTACAATCTACCAAACCAGAACAAAATCCCCCAAAATTATTTTTTTATTCAATGTAGACATCAAAAGTTTGACTTCAGATTCTGCTATTGGGGCATTTCAGTTTTGAAAAAAGTAGCCATTTTTTATTTTAAAAAAGCTGTTCATTGTTTGTAAAGGTGGAACTAAATCACAGAAGAAACAAGAAGATGATTATGGTCAGGGACCAGTACAAAAAGAGAGATAGAAAGTACCTAGCAAAATATGTACATCTTTAGAGCTAAATTAATAAATAGGTAAAATTGGGATAGCGTAATATTTTCAGATGTAAAACCTATGAAACCTGTGGAGCTGCTCTTGGCAACTAAACCTAATAAAATCTACCTTCTATAAAACTTGTCTACTTTATTTGGCACTCTGCAGTCCTTGGTTAGGTCCAGGTAAAGAATCAGTCAGAAAATGGAGAGAGGCAAGTTATTAATTTTTTGGCATCCAATATGGTTGGCGTCACAATGAGACGGCGGGAAGTTTTCGGGGCTCCGGAACTACCACCGATATCTCCACCGCGGGGCAATCCAAATTGGATCTCACTGTCCTGTTGAGACAGTGATAGAGGAGGGCACATTCTGTTGATCCCAGGGACACCGCAAAGTCCCTGGTTGATCCAGGAGAAGCTCTTTTTTCCAGCGCTGAAGAGGCAGCCATTAAGCTGCTGAAGTTGGGACAGCCCCGAACGGAAGAGAATGAGTGAAAGTGTTACGATCTGGTGAGGGTTTTTTCTAATTTGATTTTAAAAAAACCCTGAAGAGCAAATGCAACTAGGATTTAATATAGAAGTAATTCAGCGGCGGAATCAACTTTATATGCCCAGACGTCTCACAGAAAGTGGTTCTGGGCAGTCCAATAAAAGAATAAATACATCCGAAGGCAGCTTTGTAAGGCAGCTCAGGCTGAGCTTGCACTACATGGTGTCAGGATAGTTCTGAACAATGGAGAATGTGAAATGGAAGAATGAGAAGATTGCAAAGATGATTTCCTCTGGTTTTGTTTTTTTTCTTTTTCTTTGTTGAGTCCTGTTCCTGAGCTTGGAATTTCCCACTCAACATAGAAGACTCAGAAGCTCATTTTACCATGTTCAAAAAAGTTTCCAGTTCTTGTAAAAACCTGAGAGTGAATGGGTTGCCCCATGTTTAATGCTAAAGGCCTTGAGAAGTTATAGTAGTTCTTCCAACCAGAGAAGTAGTGGATTACTCTCACTTCAAAGAGATTTATCCTATATTAATAGGATGTCACTCCTTGGTATAGTTTGGTATAGTTTCTAAATACTCCCTACCAAACTGAGGTTTGGGATGCAAGAATACAGGTCAGTTGAATTGGCTGAGAACTTCATAGCAGCACAAAAGTGGGAGAGGAAGATGCAGAAGGAGAGTGGAGAATAAGAAGAACTATCCCAGAATGTAAGAACTAACTAAGGAGTTAGAAGTGAGAAAGATCAAAGGAGTCAAGAAGACTTTATCTGCTTCCCCAACTAAAGGAAGACAATGGGAGGTCAGAGGGACCCGTAGCTGTTACAATTGTGTGGGAAATGGCTATATGTCCAAATACTGTAAAAGCCGGGGGGAAAACAGAAGGGCAAACTCCAGACTAAGTAGCAGGAACCTTACATAGAAAAGAGGAGAACTGGGAAAGAAAATTGCCTCCACTGAATTAAAAGAGGTGCTTATGGATAGCTCTGCAGACTAAACACTGTAATTTAACACCAGCTGTCTGCAGTTAAAGTAAGTTCAAATCTTGCCAGGCTCAAGGTTGACTCAGCCTTCCATCCTTTCTAAGGTAGGTAAATTGAGGACCCAGTTTGTGGGGGCAATAAGCTGACTTTGTATAAAATATACAGAAGTATGAAGGCTATTGCTTAACGCACTGTAAGCCGCCCTGAGTCTCTGGAGAAGGGCGGCATATAAATCAATTTTTTTAAAAAAAAAAACTAATAAATGCTTCTTCTTTTTATATGAGGGCATCTCAGCAAAGTCTCTTTGCATCATCTGGAAAGGCACTTGGGTGGATTTTTTTCTCTTCCTCTACCTGTCCTAGTGTTGCCCGGACTCAAAGCAATCAAATAAATTGAACAAATTACTTTTGTTCAATTAAATAAAATAGAACAAAATTTAAGGTTGACAGCCCTAATATTTAAGGAATGTTCCCTTTATCTTTTAACTGGGAGATAGTTTTGAATTACTTTCAAAGGGGAATAGCCTTGCAATATTTTATGTAGTCTAGAAGGAACCTTTCCAGATCATATTGGTCAAATGTTTTTTTCTTCATCATAATTTTAATTTTTTTTAAAATTTGAAAATACTCTAATGGAATAAAAATTAAAAATTTTAGTTTTATTCTAGCACAGAATACCAAGAGACCATCATACTGTAAAATCTGTATGAAAAATAGAGGAATGCATGTTAATACAGCCATGAGGTAAAACCCACTGGTTGCAATGTACAACTTAATTCTTTTCTCAATTCCGTCACTCCAGACTTTATTAAATACAAAAGTCCTTTCTTGAAATATTATGCCAGAAACAAAAGGGAAGAACTAAATGAAGAATCTGGGAATAGTTGTATTTCCTGCAACTGTTTAAAACTTTTTAGAGATTTCACAGTTTCCTATGTGAAGCTCAGAGACTCCTTGTCTAATATTCAGGTTGACCACAATTTTCCATGGATGGTGCATCCTAACCCATTTTCTTTGGCATTCCTTGTTTATCTTCTTAGTCTCTGCCTGAGTCCAAATGTGTGGAAAATTGTTATCCTGGATTTGTGAAACGGGCTCGGGAAGGAGAGCCTGTTTGCTGTTACCACTGTGTTCCTTGTCCAGAGGGGACCATCTCCACTCAGGAAGGTGGGTGACACCAGAGGAAATGCTATTGGATATAGACAGAGCATTTCAATCAATATGCTTTTAATAGAGACAGAATTTAATTTGACTATTCTATTGTTGTTCTTTGATTCTCAACAATTTATTCCACAATGGGAGGAATAAGAATAGGATCTTGAAGGGTGAAGAAGGAAAGATAGGAAGACATGGTAGATTGAGCAAGATTACTTCTGCCAGAGTAAATCTTCTTCTACTTGTCACTTTGGGAATGTCCTTCAAATATTATCTTTGTTGGGAACATCTGAATTCATGGAACCTTGAAGAATGGTTTCAGATCAGTGGTTCCTCCTCACCCAGAGAAATGTTACCCTACAGGCCAAAAGGTACAATAATCAACCAACCAATCAGTCATTGTTTGTTTGTTTGTTTTTTGAAGATCATAGAGCCAGATAAGCAGAAAATTGGAGGACCGTAGAGGGGGAGAGGAGTTAGTTTGCGGTTCCAGCCCAACACTGGGACTGTTTGGCCTAGCACAATTTGAACCAAAAATCCCACTGAGGAGAAACTGGAGTTCAGTACTTTATTTCTGCACATTCTGCAGTAAGGATGGATGCTCTGACCAAGTCCAAATGCTGAGGTTCCACAAACTTTTTTTTATAGTTTTATGAAATATTTCCTAGTTGTATTTCCATGAAAACTAAATTGACATTATATTAAATAAATATTGGCATTTATTTTCCTCAGATGTGGAAAAATGCACCAAGTGTCCAGATGATAAATATCCAAATGAGAAAAAAGTCCAATGTATCCCGAAAGTTATAACCTTCCTGTCTTATGAAGAACATTTGGGCATCATCCTGGTCTCCTTTGCCCTGCTTTTGTTCCTAACCACAGGCCTCATTTTAATCATATTCCTTAAATACATAGAGACTCCTATTGTCAAAGCAAACAACCGCGACCTCTCCTACATCCTCTTGGTATCCCTGCTGTTTTGCTTCCTGTCTTCTTTTCTCTTTATTGGCCAACCAAGGAAAGCTACCTGCCTTCTCCGACAAACCATGTTCAGCATAGTCTTCTCAGTAGCTGTGTCTTCTGTATTGGCCAAAACAATCACAATGGTACTGGCATTCTTGGCCACAAAACCAGGGAACAGAGTGAGGAGATGGTTGGGGAAGAGCTTGGCCAACTCCATCATTCTTTTCTGTTCTGCTGTCCAGATGTTCATCTGTGCCATGTGGCTGGGAGTTTCTCCCCCATTCCCTGACTCTGACCTGCAGTCCCAGCCTGGAGAGATCATCCTTCAGTGCAATGAAGGCTCGGTCACCATATTTTATGTTATCCTCAGCTACATGGGCTTCCTTGCTGCTATTTGCTTCATAGTGGCTTTCCTGGCCAGGAACCTGCCTGGGGCCTTCAACGAAGCCAAGCTGATCACTTTCAGTATGTTGGTCTTCTGCAGTGTCATCTCTTTCCTGCCCACCTACTTGAGCACCAAAGGAAAATTCATGGTGGCCGTGCAGGTCTTCTCCATCATGGCCTCCAGTGCTGGGCTTCTGGGATGCATCTTCTTCCCCAAGTGCTACATTATCATCCTGAGACCAGATCTAAACAGAAAGGAGCATCTAATGATAAAAATAGGGAGCTGATAATAAAATTGTTTCTCAGACTCATAACATGTAATTTTTCATTGCGGTTATTATTGGATTGTATGCTTCTTTTGCATCTTTTACAGAATAAAGGTAATTTAATAACAAACAAAAGAAAACATATGGGTGTAAGATTAATGAAATTAAAACCCAACATAATCATCAAACAGTAAATTAATTAATCATTAAAATTGTTATGTAGCCAGGGAAGGACGGGATAAGAAATAAGGTAGTTGTATTAAGATAAGATGGCTGAAGAGAAGAGACAAGATTCCCTAAAGAGAAGGGGAAGGAGTCTTTTGCCTTGGGTAGGATGAATATGGAAATCTAAGTCTGTGTGAACATGGCCTCGTTCTCTCTGTGGTAGTTCTCTAAAGTAAGGGATGGAAATAGAGCTGGTGAGATCATCCTTCAGTGCAATGAAGGCTCTGTCACAATGTTTTATGTTGTCCTCAGCTATATGGGTTTCAAGGACATTCAGATGACCTCCAGTTACAGGACTCTGTATGACCTTTTATAGTTTATCTGCTGGTGTTAGGTGCCATCATAAGTCCTTGTTGGGACTTCCAGAATTCCATGACCTCAATGTTGAGCCATCACTCTCCCAACACCCTTTCTGGACATGTCCCAAAAGGAGACACCCCACTGCAAAAAGTATCGGTGAGGTTCAACACCCTCTATGCAATCTTGATCTAGGAAAGAAAGAAGAAAAGAGCCTTAGACCAGATTTGTCTCTTATCCACATGGTTCTCTGGTCCCCAAAAGGGAAGCTTTCAGCATTGTGCCATGAATGGGAAATGAATCTATGAATGAAAATGGCAGGAGGCCATTCTCTATTCAGAGTTAAGTAGGAAGTTAAGATGGACTTCAAGTTGAGTCCATCTTCTCCAGAATCTTAAAATGGACTTCAAGTAGAGTCCATCTTCTCCAGAATCTGCCTAGAGGTCAATTGTCTTCACTATGTTCAATCAAAAGGAAAGGGTGAGAAAAGCCCAAATAGGAGAGTAAACAAAGCTGAGGATCCATTCCCTGATCTTCCCTCCCTTCCTTGAGGAAACAACTCTAAGGAGAAGTGAGAAAGAAGAAAGTTCCCTCCCCCCACCCCTTGTCATAACTGGAGCTGTATTTGAAATAAAGCTTCTCTGTGCATTCAAAGGTTTTGCAAAGACATCTCTTTGTGGCGATTTTCAGCCTAGAGTTTCCATCAGTGCCAGTCTACTCAACATGCCTTGAGATTAGAGATAAGGCAACCAAAGAAATGTCTACCTTGAATGGAGAACCATTTCATAACATTCTGATCTCTGATGTGTATGCACACAGACAATCAGACAGACAATCACACACACACACCATGTACAGGTCAGACTGAGGAGACTTTATGATGACATTCCTTCTTTGTAAGCATGTTGTAAGCACTCCTCTCCTCTCTTCTACTTCTCATCTGAGTTTGGCAGACTTATAAATTTGTTTAATAAAAACGTATAAGTTTTTATGAGCTTTCTATTTTGTTGTGTTTAAAATTGTAAGCCATCCAGAGTCCCCTGTGTGTGAATACAGTGTCTGTAAAAATCTGTTTATTAAATAAATATATAAATATTTATATATTTCAGAAAGGAGGGGGAAATGATGCAAAAAAGGAGAAAGTGATCCATCCATCCATATTCATAATAATGGCATAATAAATATCAGGTTACTTCTTGCCCTTTTTTTATCTGCAAAGGAAAATGGTCTTAGTTGGAAGAAACATTTGCCTCTTCAGAGTGAGGGGTTTCTATGGAAATTTCTCTGAAAAAACTTCCCATAGATCACTATGAGCTTCAAGGCCACATTCTTTATCTCTTCATTTGTCTACTAAACAGTCTCATTCATCTGTAAACTGCTTTTACCCACACTAAAAATAAGACTTGGTGTTCTGCTATTGGTCTCTTTAGGAAATATAGAAGAATCTATATAGGAGTAGCTTTAGGAATAAGAGGAATACCTCCTCCCCATGTGTATCTTACTCCCTTCTTTCCCATTTTCGTCAATTTTAAACCAATGTTGGTATACTATTGATTTACCCTTTCTTCTTCTTTTTTCTTGATTGTAAGATGCCTAGAGTCATCTCTAGCTTAGATGGGCAGCATTTAGGATAAAGAAACAAACAAACAAACTGTCAACTCTAGAAATGACTTGGCTGGAGTGACAATAGAGGTGGCTAGAGGATAACTAACACATGCTTCTGCTTGATACTTTTCAGATGTTTTTTTGAATGTAAGGGGAGCTGACTGTCAACTCTCAAAACAAAGCAGGAGAACCATACTTTCTCCAGCTTTGTTTCTTAGTTGCCACATTTAGGGGAGAGGGCAATAAAGGGCTCCAATGTGCCAGACACAACATAACAAAGATGGTGGGAACCAAGGTCATTGCAACGGAAGCTCATAGCAGCCAGAGAGAGTGACTGAGAAGCCCACCACTTTTCCAGTTGGTTAATGTGACTGGTTATATTTGGCAGGGTGGGGGGAGTTTTATTCTCTTAGTTATGTTGACACGCGGGAAAAGTTTAGAGTTGGTTTCACTTTTGAACATGCTGATATGGTGTACCCAATAAAAAAGAACTTTGAGCAGACCACAGGCCTTAGACTCCTAAATCATTTGGAGGCATTACTCGAAACCATGAAGCAAACATTAAATGGTCAAAGCCATTTATTAATGACATTTTTGAAAAATAATAGATTTGTAAAAGTCATTTTTAAACTTTATTTTGACATCAAATGTTCTTTGGTATTCAGATCTGCCCTAAAAATAATAATTTAGAATTTAGGGAAGAAGATGCAGCCCAACAGACCAGCACTGGAGGCCAAGATGGAGAAGACCTGAACAGCCACCGTGTACTTCCCTTTGGTGCTCAGATAGGCAGGCACAAAGGACACCCAGACACTGCAGAAGACCAGCATGCTGAAGGAGATCAGCTTGGCTTCGTTGAAGGCCCCAGGGAGATTCCTGGCCAGAAAAGCCACCGTGAAGCAGATAGCAGACAGGAAGCCCATGTACCCAAGTGCAACATAAAACATGGTGACAGAACCTTCATTGCATTGTAAGATGATCTCTCTAGGTTGGGAGTTCATGTCAGAGTCAGGGAATGGGGGGAAAGTTCCCAACCAGATGCTGCAGATGAGAGCTTGGAGACCAGAACAAGAAAGGACAATGGAGTTGGCCAAACTCTTCCCCAACCATCTCTGCACTTTATTCCCTGGTTTGGTGGCCAAGAAGGCTAACACCACTGTGATGGTTTTGGCCAAGATTGAAGAAATGGCAAGTGAGAAGACAATGCTGAAGGCTGTCTGTCTGAGGAGGCAGGTCACCTTCCTTGGCCGGCCAATGAACAGGAAGGAAGTCAAAATGGAAAGCAGGAGGGAGACCAGAAGGAAGTAGGAGAGTTCCCGGTTGTTGGCTTTGACAATTGGTGTTTCCATGAATTTAATGAAGATCCACAGGCCAACACCTGTGGTTAAAGAGAGGAACAAGGCAATGGAAGTCAGGATAATTCCCAGATGTTCTTTATAAGAAAGATAACTTTTAATCTTGGGGATACAGTGAACTCGATTGGTGTTTGGATGTTGATCTTCTGGACATTTGTTACATTTGTCTGCATCTGAAAAAGAGCAAGAATAGGACCTCAATTTAACAGGTCCTTTATTCAAATGCATTGTTTGGGTAAACTTGTGTGAATGACTGTATGTAGGTGAAGCCAATACATTTTTTCATTACCCTTTTGCTAGCACAGCTTAATGTTACTTTTTTTTTAAATTGTTCATTGATTTCATTGACTGAGAGTGAAGAAGGAAAAAAGAAAGGATTCAAAGAAGGCAGGCAGTTCTACCCTTTTACCTTTTCACTGCTGGACCTGTTAAAAACTGGGCCCAGCCTTTTCTCAATGCTTTAAGGCACCAATGAGATCAGTTTATAGTGGAATGAAGTACATGCGTGGTGGCACAGTGATTAAAATGCAGTATTGCAGGCTATTTCTGCTGATTGCTGATTGCCAGCAGTTCGGCAGTTCAAATCTAACCAGCTCAAGATTGACTCAGCCTTCCATCCTTCTGAAGTCGGTAAAATGAGGATCCAGATTGTGGCAAGAGGCTGACTCTGTAAACTCCTTAGAGGAGTCTCTAACACTGTGAAGTGATATATACAGTAAGTCTAAGTGCTATTACTATTGCTATTACCTAAGCTTGGAACTTTGGAAATGGATGAACTCCTGAGAGGTATAGGAGAAGCAATAAAAGATTTTCATGTTGCAGCGCTATTAATAGATAATTACTTAAAGGATAATGAACATGTTTTTCAATCTTTCAATTAAAGATTGAAAAACAAAGGGCCTTGGTGGCGCAGCAGACTCAAGTGCTGTTAAATAGCACCAGTTGCCTGCAATTACTGCAAGTTCGAATCTCACCAGGCTTCCATCCTTTCGAGGTAGGTAAAATGAGGACCCGGATTTTGGGGGCAATAAGCTGACTTTGTATAAAAAAGAACACTGCTTAGGGGGGCTGAAAGCCCTACTAAGCAGGTATATACAAAAGTATGAAGGATATTGCTTAACACATTGTAAGCCGCCCTGAGTCTCTGGAGAAGGGCAGCATATAAATCGAACCAATAAATAAATAAATAAATCTAAAAGTTGCACTTTATCTTTGCAAACATGGTGTGCTGATTCGGAATCTACAAGGCACATAACAAATAACAGAAATTTCTTAACTCACTGTCAGCCTCCGCTTTTGCTGCTTTGGCTGGCATAGGAACCGGGAGGGGGGAGAGCTAGGGAGTTTAGGGGGGGAAGCGTGCTGGAGGAGGCACATGGCTTCGGAAGAAACGAAACTGAATCTTTGGAGTGGCTATCGGGTAACCGTTGTGGCATTCCTGATTGATGATGCTGCAGACGTGTTTCCACCTGACCGTGGGAGACCTTTGGATTGGATGATTTATGATGGACAGTGGGAGGGGATGCTTTCTATATGCACTTTTTGCACCTATTGTTTTAATTTCAGTTTAGCCGTAGTTGCATTCACTTCATTTCTAGTAAAAGTACCTGTCTCTATAAATCATGGAGTTTGGGTCATTCTTTCCTGGATTTTGAAGGAAGCACACCTGACACTCACCTTGACCACAGTAAAACAGACAAAATCACCACAGCTAATGGGCAAATAATGGAATCAGAAGGAATAGGATATTGTTTTCTTTACTGTCCTATTTCTCAGAGTGTCACCAGAAAGATAATTGTCAGAAATGTACTGTATGTCCCTGCTCTTGAAACAAATATCTTGTTGGCGAAGAAGCTCACAAAACAAGGCAATGTAGTGACTGTTAAATGGGGCAGTTGTATTATCCCAAAAGGGGATGTCTTACTTGCAAAGGCTAAAATTACAGATGAACTGTGTCAGTTAACTCCACTCAGGTGGTTAATCCTGCCAAGGAGGAAAAACATTCAGACTGCATACACACATGGCACAGAGAACATGGGCACAGAAGTCCTGACATAATAAAGAACTTAACTGAGAAGGACTATCCAAATACTACAAAAGAGGAAACCAGGCCACAAGAGGTTTCAATCAGGAAACACTACAGGAGCAATAAAGGCATCCTAGCCAAATGTCTATCCGATGTTGCTTGCAAAGCATTAAAACCCAGAGATGGGAAGGAGAATTCAAAAGAGACTACAACCACTGCCATGGTCCCAGCCAGAGCCCCAGCAGCTCCAGTGTCAGCTCTTCAGAGAGCCAAGGTCAAAGACACAACAGCAGAAACACCAGCTCTGTGGACACCCAAGATGTCTCGAAGAAGAGGAAAAGAAGGACAAGGAGACGCATAAGAAGCAGATTTATAGAACTAAGATCCAAAATGGGATAAATATAAGGAGTAATTGTTGAGTGGGGGGTTTGGAATTCAGTGTTGGAATGTATTTCTATAAAACAACTACAGCAGTATTCAGCGAGGAAATGACAGTGTTTACAAGTTTGGAACTATGGTATATACTCTATGCTCCTTTGTTCTAAATAGAGTTTCCTTGTTTCTTCTGTGTTGCGATATATAAACATAATTTCTAACAAGAGCAATGAAGTAAATAGTAATTTGAAACATGGAAGATGTGTCGTAAAGGATAAAGAGCAAGAGATGTCACCTCTCTCACAATACTCAACGCTCACTTATACTGTATCTTCATCCATGATCTCTATCCCTGTTTGCTTGTGCTATGTACCGGATTAATCTCCAAGATCGGTTCTTATAATTCACATTCAAATGTAATTTGATCAAGACTCAAAAAGAGATGGGACCCATTATTACCAAACTTTTCAAAATCACATTCATGTAAAATCTTAGGATCTGTGGTTCTCTCCAAAGTCTGCCCATTTCTCCTGCTGTCACCCACCTTCCTCAGTGGAGATGGTTCCTTCAGGACAAGGATGACAATTGTAGCAGCAGATGGGCTTCCCTTCCTGAGCCACCTTCATGAATCCAGGAGGACAGCTTTCCACACACCTGGAAGGAGGCAGGGGCTGGCCAGAGAGAAGGAAATAAAAACACCCACAGAATGAATTATTGTATTCCTTAAGGAGGTAAAGGGAGAACTTTGGACAATTCCAGTTCAAGGCTTAGCTTGGCTATATTAAAGCCTACAATAAACTTAGAGTCCATCAAACTGATTTGCCTGCATGATGTAGGTCTGTTTATCCACTCTTCTAATTTTTCTCACACTACAATTTTATTTTACGTTCTCAATGTATCTACTCAGGAGAAAGATGAATGGATTTCTACTTTGGCAAAATCAATCATTTTGTCCTATGATTTAATTCTAGCTCCCTTGAAGAAGACTGATACACAGTTAACTGGAATAGTTAAGAATATTTTTCTCACAGACTCCTGAACAACCAACCAAAAGTTAATTTTCCCCTCTGGGAAAATTGAGATGACACCCAAGCTTGTCCCTTCCCCAACGCTGCAATCTACTTGGTAACACTTTGAAAAAAAATAAAGTATTTTCCAGGGGTAGTCTGCTGGGAGTTCACAGGTTTTTGGGAGAACCTCTAGCTAAGATTCTGTGGAGTTTGGAGAACCCCCAAATCCCACTTCTGGCTGGCCATTCCCACCCCTCCCCTTCCCTCCTCTGAGTCCTCACGGGGCCCATTTTGGATGCAGGTAAGTGCAGGCCGCGCACGGAGGCTTGGGGAAGGTGAAAAATGGGCCTACCGGAAGTTTGTGAAGGCCTCCAAATGGCCTTTAGAGCCGTTTTTGCCCTCCCGGGGGCTCGAGAAAAACCGAGGGAGGGCAAAAACATAACTCCCCCACACCATGGTGCAGGAGGCCGACTACGCCATGCCCACTCTGCCTGGTTGCCCAGCAACCGGGCAGAGAACCCCTTGCTAAAATTTTTGGAGCCCACCCCTGGTATCTTCTCTACCTCATTCAACATTTCCATGTTTGCAATAGCATTTTGGTTCATCATGAACTTGAAATGCGAGGATCCCACACTTTCTAGATTTCCAACTGTCACTTGGCTAACAGACGTATTGTGGGAAATCACCGTGTTCACAATGTCCAGGTCTGCTACCAGCTCTCCCTTTTCATCCAAATAGACCCCATTGATGGAATTATTATAAAATTGAGAGGTTTGAAGGAAAGGATGAAGCTGGAATGGAAGTGAAAATGGGCAATGTTACAGTACATAAACACAGAAACCTCTCTGGCAAGACTCCTCCAACTGAGCTGGAATGAAGGATCTGAACTGAGGAATATAGAATAAAAATCTTAGAAGAACCAATAATGACTTGAAAAATAAAGATGGTGAAGGATGTCCTTTATCTCTGCCATTCATAATTGTCACTGCAGAATTTAGAAAGCCAATGGGAAGGAAAGGATACACCCAGTGTGAACTAATGAGATCCAAAGTTAAAACGTGAAAGGAAATGGATGTTGTGCATAACAACACTGAAGGAATTCTGCCAGTGAAGCCAAAATGAAATCAGATGCCCCACATAGCAACAATGCTCTAAACAACTGGTGTACAGGTCAATGGGCAGATAGGAAGAGAAAAATCTTTGCTGACTTTGAGGATGAGTAAGGAGGCCATTGTTCTACCAGTGGGTTGTGTTTATGAAACTCTGCATTGAGGTGAGGATTGGTCCCTTGGCATGGAGAAGAGACCCCAGATCTTCATTGTGAAAGATGATCTCCAGGACCAGTTAAGTTCACTTTCTTCAACTTTATTGAATATTTATGGAATATTTTATGGACCATTCTTCATTCTTGCTCCTTCTAGACTTTTTCTCACTCATCCCCTTCATCTTCTCACTTGACCTTAGCCTGCTTAGCTTCTTGGCCAAAAAAGTCTTCTCCATATGCTGCTGCTTGATGTGATCCTTTATTATCTGTGTTTCTACTGAGAGATTAGAGCTGGGGAAGGAAAATCAAAAGGATTCTTACCCAAAGGATGAGAGTCACTCTGGGTAAAGGCTGTCCTGGAGCAGAAGAGCATCCCAGGAAGTGAGAGGGTCAGAGACAGCTTGATATACACAACATACTTTTCTAGATGGTGTGTGGTGTGCTAATGGTCCTGCTTTGTAAAACAAAAAAGAGCCAGAAAAAGAAGGAGGTGGAGGAAAAATATTTTTTTACCAAAAAGCTTTGAAAAAAAAATTGGAAAAGAAATGAGCAAAGTGAAATGAATTATAGAAAAAAGAGCAGTGGAAAATTGGAATTTAATTTGTTTCTTCAGAGTACAATAAAACTATTGTCAGAATAGTTGCACAGTTCTGACAATTGTAAAATTGATTCTCAACTGCAGTGGAGAGCTATGTAACTGAAAATAAGTACCTGCCAGGCCTTCAGCATTGGATTTTTCAGGTTTTTACCATCTTTAAATGTTCTCATGGATCTAGATATATAAGCAGCATTTAAGGCCCTTGCCACAGCCCAGATTGTGTTGTAGATGAAATAGTTGTCCCCAGTCAGGATTGGATCCATCTCCTCTTCCTTGAGAGCTTCCAGATCTTCTCTCTGCCTGCACCGTCTCCAGACTTTCACCGAAAAGGCATCGTTGGTGTAGGAACACAGGAAGGAATTCTCTACAATGTGTCTCATAAGAGAGCAAAATTTCAAATACCAACCATACTTTGTAATTTGATTTTTCTTCATAGGAAAGGAAAATATGCTATGGATGTAATCAATACCAAAGGGTTTTTTTGACAAATAAATAGTGAAATCCCAGCGGATTGTGATGATCAGGACTTTTCCTTTAGAAGGTTTAGTAATCATTTCAAATATCTGAAACAAAACTGAAACACCTGCATGGAATGAAGTCAAGTCAGTACCATAAATAAAGACGTTCATCTTTCTCCAACTATGGTATAAATCAGAGTCTATGTTCGCTTTCCAAGAAGCTGGCGAAAAGGTTTGTGATAAAACTGGGCAGATGCCATTCCTGATCAACATAGAAGTCAAGATCCTCATGAACCTTTGTCCGTTCTCGGTGTCTGGAGCAAGGAGACCCACCAAGGTCCACCTGAAATGGAGGACCAGCTTTACCATACCTGGGTACTGGGCTCCTTCAGCAGGGAGCATTGGGTGGAAGAAAGGATTTTCATCACTCACAACCTGGGAGTCAAAACCATGATAGATCTGAAAAGGGAAAATAAAGTTAACTTGATTTTATTGGAGACCATAAAAGAAAATCTAGTCCTAATGGAGGAATGGTTCCACTTCTTGCAATGAAGAACCTTTTATAAGGAGTCTTTGGTCATTCTGCCTTACATCGTTTCTCTTCTCACTTCAGTGCAGCATTTGGCTGTTGCAAAGAGTCAGCAGAGATGCACAGTCTGCATTACGAGTGTGCCAGGGAGGGGATTGTCTGCTCGGATCCTTTTCTTCCATTTGATAGAATCTTCATCCTTACTTCATGCAACTCCCACAATAGAACTTTGCTCTTCCTTTACAACAGAGGATGCCTGGCTGTAACTTGCATGTCTGAAAATGGTCTTCACAACAAAGACACACCTGTGGGATTTTGTAGGTTCCCAACATGGTTGAAATCTGGAAGGAGATGTCTGTATCAGCCCCTTCAAGAACAGCCACTGTGTTTCTCTGCCTTCCACAGCTGTAGTTGGGAACATTGGCCTCCCCCTCCGAAAGCAGGTCCAGCAAAGCCTCTGAGGTCATTTGTGCTGTGAAATAATGATCATAGATGTTGTATCCCAGGGTCACATTGAACAAAATATTGGGATCCTTGTTGATCGCCTGGATTGCAAAAAGGAAGGATAGGATTTTCCAGTGCTCTGTTAATGCTTTCCTGAAAGTATGAATATATCAGGACATAATCAATGGAAGTGATACTTTATTTAACTGTTCTTTCAACAATTTTATTTCTAATCCACCTACGTCTGAGAGGTTTGGAGGCATTTTTAAATGTTCAAAAAATATCTCACACCTCTGGGATTCTTTCCATTTTTCTTTTATTTTTGGATACTGAATGCATATGTCTCAGTCGATCTAGTTATTGTTAGCTTTCTCTAATTCTTTTTTAAATTTATATTTATTAAGAACTTTTATAGAAATAAAATATTAATCAGAAGAATAAATAAATAAATAAAATAAGGAAGGAAAAGGTCCAATAATTTTTTTAAAAAGAAAGAAAACTGATTTCCCATTTTCCTTTGAACAGATATTTTATTATTTCTGTAAATTCTACATTTTTCACAATTTAGTCCTTCACTGTGGGAATTCCAGATTCTTACATCCTTCATCATATAATAATCTCATTGCAGTTATCATATATAAAATTCATCCATTATCAATGCATTTTAATTCATTGTTCAGATGTCCCAATAGAAAAGAATCTGTTTTTTTACAATTTTTAGCCTTTCAAATTCTTTGCATTCTTTGTCAATTTCTATCTGAAATTTCTCAGTTTTCTCACAAATCTGCCTTGCATGATGAAATATTTCCCCATGATTTTCACAATTCCTGCATTGGTTTGAAATAAGTTTATACCTTTTTGATAATTTCTCTGGTGTCATATACCGAGAATAGATCATTTTATTTTTTTAAAAAAAAATTATCTTAAATTATGACAGTGTAAACTGAATATTTGTTACCACAATTCTCTGTCTCTATTTAATATCCAAATGTAATAGTGCATTCAGTCATTCAAATTTAACCTGTTCATCTTCTGTTTCAAATCCTTAAAACTTTATACATTGTTGTTATTAAATGTTCACCATTTGTACGTAATCCATTCAAATTCAGTTTTGGCTTATTCTTCACATTGTCCTTATTCTTGCTGTTGTATTAACATTTCAGACTGACTTTCAATCTCTTTCTATCCCTTTGCCTATTTATCTTCTCCAATAATTAATAATTGGAAGTGTCCCCTATTATTCCACATGAAATATACAATCATTAAAGGACAGATAGAGACAGAGACCCTGACAATGACACATAAAATAAGCAACTGTGACTGTTAACAAATGGAGTAAATGCTTAAATGCTGGAGATGTTTATATGACTTGTATGCCCACAATAGAGATCTAGCTAACTTTTAATTCTTTGTATGATTAGGATGCTGGCATCCACTCAATGAGATTCACACATTTAAGAAATTCAATTCTGATCTCGGATCCATTCATTTAATTGGTGGTACAGGATAAAATTATCTCATTTTTACTTCAGAGGAAAAGTCAACATTTTTGCATTTTTCTACCAAGGCTGATGACCTTATTGGGCATGAGAGTGGTAGAAGAGAAGAACCATCCCCTCTTCTCCATCTACAGTCCAACTCTGCTAAGAGAAAAGAAAAGCAGATGCTTCTTCTTCAAAGCCAAGAAACAAAGAAAATCTCTACTGATTACTTATTTGAGAATTTCAAATCAGGTTCATCAGCTGGAATGGATGAACCAAGGATGAAATGAGACAGAAAGAGAGAAAAACTAGCAGATCAAAGAGATCATTCATTGGAAGAGAGGCAGCTAGAACTTTGGAACTTAGGGTGGAATGGAGAGTCTCTAAGTCTGTGCATAAAATTTGACATACACAGAAATTTGAGTCAAAGGAGATTTGTTGAAGCTGAATGGGAGAAGTATCGCCCTCATTGCAGAGACGATGCCACCAATGAGAAACTCTCCTGGCTTGTAATAGTTCTCTGGATGCACCTCGTCCCTCTTCAGAGTCAGAAGACATTTGGCTCTGAGACTTCCCAGAACTTCCTGGGACAGCAGAAGCAGCAGAAGAAGCAACATGACTTGTGTTCCTGATGGAGTCTCCAGCCTTGCTTTGAAGAAGCAATTAAATGAAGAGTTGGAAGAAACCAAAGCCCACTTCCAAGACAGAAGCTCCAGGGATTTCCTATTCCAGACAGAGTCCAGACAAGCCTTCACATCTGCAGCCCCTGCATGTCTTAAAATCATTCAAGGTTCTCTCTTTCTAAAGGGCCATTTATGCCACCAATATTTTCCAGTGCAAAGAGATCAGTCAACAAGGCTTTGATATGACATATCAAAGTGGAAGAATGTTATGGCTGTGTTTATGTGATATCTGCAAGCAATCCAAAATGTCTTTTGAGATTTAGCACCAAGAGAATAAATAAATCTCTATGATTTTGATAATGGCAACAAGAAAATGCATCATTTCTCTAAACTCTGACTGAGTCAACAAGCAGGTGCCCAATGGGTGGAGTCAGAAATGGTGTGAATCTGTGAAAATAAGCCAAGGAACAAGAAGGGAGAACTTTCTCCCAAACATCCCTTAGAAAATCTTCTGATTCATTCAACTCTCCAAAGAGAATTTTGGGATGACTCTGAAATGTCAATCCTCAAGATGGACATAGTTGATCCTGTTTGTGGTGGACTTTGGTTGCCTTTGTTAAAAGATGGGAGGCTGCTCTTGTTCACATGACTACTTCTTCTCTCTTACAATCTACCAAACCAGAACAAAATCCCCAATAATTATTTTTTTATTCAATGTAGACATCAAATGTTTGACTTCAGATTCTGCTATTGGGGCATTTCAGTTTTGAAAAAAGTAGCCATTTTTTATTTTAAAAAAGCTGTTCATTGTTTGTAAAGGTGGAACTAAATCACAGAAGAAACAAGAAGATGATTATGGTCAGGGACCAGTACAAAAAGAGAGATAGAAAGTACCTAGCAAAATATGTACATCTTTAGAGCTAAATTAATAAATAGGTAAAATTGGGATAGCGTAATATTTTCAGATGTAAAACCTATGAAACCTGTGGAGCTGCTCTTGGCAACTAAACCTAATAAAATCTACCTTCTATAAAACTTGTCTATTTTATTTGACACTCTGCAGTCCTTGGTTAGGTCCAGGTAAAGAATCAGTCAGAAAATGGAGAGGGGCAAGTTATTAATTTTTTGGCATCCAATATGCCACAATGAGACGGCGGGAAGTTTTCGGGGCTCTGGAACTACCGCCGATATCTCCACCGCGGGACGATCCAAATTGGATCTCACTGTCCTGTTGAGACAGTGATAGAGGAGGGCACATTCTGTTGATCCCAGGGACACCGCAAAGTCCCTGGTTGATCCAGGAGAAGCTCTTTTTTCCAGCGCTGAAGAGGCAGCCATTAAGCTGCTGAAGTTGGGACAGCCCCGAACAGAAGAGAATGAGTGAAAGTGTTACGATCTGGTGAGGGTTTTTTCTAATTTGATTTTAAAAAAACCCTGAAGAGCAAATGCAACTAGGATTTAATATAGAAGTAATTCAGCGGCGGAATCAACTTTATATGCCCAGACATCTCACAGAAAGTGGTTCTGGGCAGTCCAATAAAAGAATAAATACATCCGAAGGCAGCTTTGTAAGGCAGCTCAGGCTGAGCTTGCACTACATGGTGTCAGGATAGTTCTGAACAATGGAGAATGTGAAATGGAAGAATGAGAAGATTGCAAAGATGATTTCCTCTGGTTTTTTTTTTTTTTCTTTTTCTTTGTTGAGTCCTGTTCCTGAGCTTGGAATTTCCCACTCAGCATAGAAGACTCAGAAGCTCATTTTACCATGTTCAAAAAAATTTCCACTTCTTGTAAAAACCTGAGAGTGAATGGGTTGCCCCATGTTTAATTCTAAAGGCCTTGAGAAGTTATAGTAGTTCTTCCAGCCAGAGAAGTAGTGGATTACTCTCACGTCAAAGAGATTAAGCCTATCTAGATAGGATGTCACTCCTTATAGGAAGGTTTAGGTAATTTTGGTATAGTTTCTAAATACTCCCTACCAAACTGAGGTTTGGGATGCAAGAATACAGGTCAGTTGAATTGGCTGAGAACTTCATAGCAGCACAAAAGTGGGAGAGGAAGATGCAGAAGGAGAGTGGAGAATAAGAAGAACTATCCCAGAATGTAAGAACTAACTAAGGAGTTAGAAGTGAGAAAGATCAAAGGAGTCAAGAAGACTTTATCTGCTTCCCCAACTAAAGGAAGACAATGGGAGGTCAGAGGGACCCGTAGTTGTTACAATTGTGCGGGAAATGGCTATATGTCCAAATACTGTAAAAGCCGGGGGGAAAACAGAAGGGCAAACTCCAGACTAAGTAGCAGGAACCTTACATAGAAAAGAGGAGAACTGGGAAAGAAAATTGCCTCCACTGAATTAAAAGAGGTGCTTATGGATAGCTCTGCAGACTAAACACTGTAATTTAACACCAGCTGTCTGCAATTAAAGTAAGTTCGAATCTTGCCAGGCTCAAGGTTGACTCAGCCTTCCATCCTTTCTAAGGTAGGTAAATTGAGGACCCAGTTTGTGGGGGCAATGAATTGACTTTGTATAAAATATACAAAAGTATGAAGGCTATTGCTTAATGCACTGTAAGCCGCCCTGAGTCTCTGGAGAAGGGCGGCATATAAATCTTTTTTTTTTAAAAAAAACCTAATAAATGCTTCTTCTTTTTATATGAGGGCATCTCAGCAAAGTCTCTTTGCATCATCTGGAAAGGCACTTGGGTGGATTTTTTCTCTTCCTCTACCTGTCCTAGTGTTGCCCAGACTCAAAGCAATCAAATAAATTGAACAAATTACTTTTGTTCAATTAAATAAAATAGAACAAAATTTAAGGTTGACAGCCCTAATATTTAAGGAATGTTCCCTTTATCTTTTAACTGGGGGATAGTTTTGAATTACTTTCAAAGGGGAATAGCCTTGCAATATTTTATATAGTCTAGAAGGAAACTTTCCAGATCATATTGGTCAAATGTATTTTTCTTCATCATAATTTTAAATTTTTTTAAAATTTGAAAATACTCTAATGGAATAAAAATTAAAAATTTTAGTTTTATTCTAGCACAGAATACCAAGAGACCATCATACTGTAAAATCTGTATGAAAAATAGAGGAATGCATGTTAATACAGACATGAGGTAGAACCCACTGGTTGCAATGTACAACTTAATTCTTTTCTCAATTCCATCACTCCAGACTTTATTAAATACAAAAATCCTTTCTTGAAATATTATGCCAGAAACAAAAGGGAAGAAGTAAATGAAGAATCGATGAATAGTTGTATTTCCTGCAACTGTTTAAAACTTTTTAGAGATTTCATAGTTTCCTATGTGAAGCTCAGAGACTCCTTGTCTAATATTCAGGTTGACCACAATTTTCCATGGATGGTGCATCCTAACCCATTTTCTTTGGTATTCCTTCTTTATCTTCTTAGTCTCTGCCTGAGTCCAAATGTGTGGAAAATTGTTATCCTGGATTTGTGAAACGGGCTCGGGAAGGAGAGCCTGTTTGCTGCTACGACTGTGTTCCTTGTCCAGAGGGGACCATCCCCACTCAGGAAGGTGGGTGACACCAGAAGAAATGTTATCGGATATAGACAGAGCATTTCAATCAATATGCTTTTATTAGAGATAGATTTAAATTTGACTATTTTATTGTTGTTCTTTGATTCTCAACAATTTATTCCACAATGGGAGGAATAAGAATAGGATCTTGAAGGGTGAAGTAGGAAAAGATAGAAAGACATGGTAGATTGAGCAAGATTACTTCTGCCAGAGTAAATCTTCTTCTACTTGTCACTTTGGGAATGTCCTTCAAATATTATCTTTGTTGGGAACATCTGAATTCATGGAACCTTGAAGAATGGTTTCAGATCAGTGGTTCCTCCTCACCCAAAGAAATGTTACCCTATAGGCCAAAAGGTACAATAATCAACCAACCAATCAGCCATTGTTTTTTCTTTTTTGAAGATCATACAGCCAGATAAGCAGAAAATGGGAGGACCATAGAGGGGGAGAGGAGTTAGTTTGTGGGTCCAGCCCAACACTGGGACTGTTTTGACCAGCACAATTTGAACCAAAAATCCCACTGAGGGGGAACTGGAGTTCAGGACTTTATTTCCGCACATTCTGCAGTAAGGATGGATGCTCTGACCAAGTCCAAATGCTGAGGTTTCACAAACTTTTTTTTATAGTTTTATGAAATATTTCCTAGTTGTATTCCATGAAAACTAAATTGACATAATATTAAAGAAATATTGGTATTTATTTTCCTCAGATGTGGAAAAATGCACCAAGTGTCCAGATGAACAATATCCAACCAAGAACAGAGTCCGGTGTATCCCCAAAGTTATAACCTTCCTGTCTTATGAAGAACATCTGGGCATCATCCTGGTCTCCTTTGCCCTGCTTTTGTTCCTAACCACAGGTGTCATTTTAATCATATTCCTTAAATACATAGAGACTCCTATTGTCAAAGCAAACAATCGGGCCCTCTCCTACATCCTCTTGGTATCCCTGCTGTTTTGCTTCCTGTCTTCTTTTCTCTTTATTGGCCAACCAAGGAAAGCTACCTGCCTTCTCCGACAAACCATGTTCAGCATCGTCTTCTCAGTAGCTGTGTCTTCTGTGTTGGCCAAAACAATCACAGTGGTACTGGCATTCTTGGCCACAAAACCAGGGAACAGAGTGAGGAGATGGTTGGGGAAGAGCTTGGCCAACTCCATCATTCTTTTTTGTTCTGCTGTCCAGATGTTCATCTGTGCCATATGGCTGGGAGTTTCTCCCCCATTCCCTGACTCTGACATGCACTCCCAGCCTGGAGAGATCATTCTTCAGTGCAATGAAGGCTTGGTCACCATGTTTTATGTTGTCCTCAGTTACATGGGCTTCCTTGCTGCTATTTGCTTCATAGTGGCTTTCCTGGCCAGGAACCTGCCAGGAGCCTTCAACGAAACCAAGCTGATCACTTTCAGCATGCTGGTCTTCTGCAGTGTCTGGATCTCTTTCCTGCCCACCTACTTGAGCACCAAAGGAAAGTTCATGGTGGCCGTGCAGGTATTCTCCATCTTGGCTTCTAGTGCTGGGCTTCTGGGATGCATCTTCTTCCCCAAGTGCTACATTATCATCCTGAGACCAGATCTAAACACAAAGGAGCATCTAATGATAAAAATAGGGAGCTGATAATAAAATTGTTTTTCAGACTCATAACATGTCATTTTTCATTGCGGTTATTATTGGATTGTATGCTTCTTTTGCAGAATAAAGGTAATTTAAAAACAAACAAAAGAAAACATATGAGTGTAAGATTAATGAAATTAAAACCCAACATAATCATCAAACAGTAAATTAATTAATCAATAAAATTGTTATGCAGCCAGGAAGGGCAGGATAAGAAATAAGGTGGTTGTATTAAGATAAGATGGCTGAAGAGAAGAGACAAGATTCCTTAAAGAGAAGGGGAAGGAGTCTTTTGCCTTGGGTGGGATGAATACGGAAATCTAAGTCTGTGTGAACATGCCCTCATTCTCTCTGTGAGTAGTTCTCTAAAGTAAGGGATGGAAATAGAGCTGGAGAGATCATCCTTCAGTGCAATGCAGGCTCTGTCACAATGTTTTATGTTGTCCTCAGCTACATGGGTTTCAAGGACATTCAGATGACCTCCAGTTACAGGACTCTGTATGACCTTTTGTAGTTTATCTGCTGGTGTTAGGTGCCATCATAAGTCCTTGTTGGGACTTCCAGAATTCCATGACCTCAGTGTTGAGCCATCACTCTCCCAACACCCTTTCTGGACATGTCCCAAAAGGAGACGCCCCACTTCAAAAAGTATTGGTGAGGTTCAACACCCTCTATGCAATCTTGATCTAGGAAAGAAAGAAGAAAACAGCCTTAGACCAGATTTGTCTTTTATCCACATGGTTCTCCGGTCCCCAAAAGGGAAGCTTACAGCAGTATGCTATGAATGGGAAAATAATCTATGAATGAAAATGGCAGGAGGGCATTCTCTATTCAGAGTTAAGTAGGAAGCTTCAAGTAGTGTCCATCTTCTCCAGAATCTGCCTAGAGGTCAATTGTCTTCACTATGTTCAATCAAAAGGAAAGGGTGAGAAAAGCCCAAATAGGAGAGTAAACAAAGCTGAGGATCCATTCCCTGATCTTCCCTCCCTTCCTTGAGGAAACAATTCTAAGGAGAAGTGAGAAAGGAGGAAGATCCCTCCCCCCATCCCTTGTCATAACTGGAGCTGTATTTGAAATAAAGCTTCTCTGTGCATTCAAAGGTTTTGCAAAGACATCTCTTTGTGGCGATTTTCAGCCTAGAGTTTCCATCAGTGCCAGTCTACTCAACATGCCTTGAGATTAGAGATAAGGCAACCAAAGAAATGTCTACCTTGAATGGAGAACCATTTCATAACATTCTGATCTCTGATGTGTATGCACACAGACAATCAGACAGACAATCACACACACGCACACCATGTACAGGTCAGACTCAGGAGACTTTATGATGACATTCCTTCTTTGTAAGCATGTTGTAAGCACTCCTCTCCTCTCTTCTACTTCTCATCTGAGTTTGGCAGACTTATAAATTTGTTTAATAAAAACGTATAAGTTTTTATGAGCTTTCTATTTTGTTGTGTTTAAAATTGTAAGCCATCCAGAGTCCCCTGTGTGTGAATTGGGTGTCTGTAAAAATCTGTTTATTAAATAAATATATAAATATTTATATATTTCAGAAAGGAGGGGGAAATGATGCAAAAAAGGAGAAAGTGATCCATCCATCCATATTCACAAATAATGGCATAATAAATATCAGGTTACTTCTTGCCCTTCTTTTATCTGCAAAGGAAAATGGTCTTGGTTGGAAGAAACATTTGCTTCTTCAGAGTCAGGGGTGTCTGTGGGAATTTCCTGATAAAACTTCCCATAGATCACTATCAGCTGTAAGGCCACATTCTTTATCTCTTCATTTGTCTACTAAACAGTCTCATTCATCTGGAAACTGATTTTACCCACACTAAAAATAAGACTTGGTGCTTTGCTATTGGTCTCTTTAGGAAATATAGAGGAATCTATATAGGAGTAGCTTTAGGAATAAGAGGAATACCTCCTCCCCATGTCTATCTTACTCCCTTCCTTCCCATTTTCATCAATTTTAAACCAATTTTGGTATACTATTTTTTTTTGAATTTTTTTTATTTTTAAACAAAACTTAAAACATAAAACAATTGTCATCCATTACAATTACAGAAAGTGTATTGATCGGTTACAAATCTTTTGTGCTTAATCCTCTATCCCACATTTTCTTATTTAACAGTTTATTACATTATTATTCTCCTTTACCAATTATTTAACAGTAAATTATCCTCTATAAGGGGAAAAAAAACCCCTTTATATATTTTATTATCTTATCCATTTCATTTCATATTTCATTTCCATTCTTTCTTGTCTAACCATTGATAAAATAAATCCCATATCAAATAACATTGTTTATCTTCTTGTTCCCTAATTTCAAATGTCAATTTACTCATTTCAGCACACTCCAGAATTTTCTTGATAACGTCATCATCCGTGGGTATCTTCTCACCTTTCCAGTTTCTAGCAAATACAATTCTAGCTGCCGTTAAAACATTCACAATTAAATATCTCATTTCTCTATTATATATTTCTGGTAAAATCCCCAATAAAAATATCTCTGGTTTAAAGTCAATATGTTTCTTTGTCATTTTTTCCAACCACCTGTGGATTTTAGACCAATATCTTTTAGCTTGTCCACCACATATGGTAATATGAGCCCGGGGTCTGATGACACTTCCAACATTTCTCCGATTTGTTCTTGTACATTCTGGCTATTCTCGCCGGGGGTAAATGCCACCTGTAAAACATCTTATACAAGTTTTCCTTATATGCTGTTGACATTGTCATTTTATAATTCTGCGACCATAATTTTTCCCATTTCTCTAAGTCAATCCCATGACCCACATTTTCCCCCCATGCAATCATTGTTTCTTTAACTTGTTCTTCTGCCAATTTTACTTCTAATAAATGGCTGTACAATTTTTTAATCACATGGTCATCAGAGCCTATTAAAATTTTATCTAAGTTTGTCAAGGTGCTATAAAAACCCTCCTTTTTAGAATCTTCATCATATCTAGACTGTATTTGCATATATGAGAACCAATCCATTTCAAGCTCTTGTTCTTCTAATTCTTGCTTCGACTTAAGTTCACCCCTTTCATTTAATAATTCACCATATCTAACAATTTGTTCCTTCCTAAATGTTACTGCGTGTGAGACTGCTTCAATAGGTGATAACCACACTGGAATTTTTAAGTAGTAACATTGTTTGATCTTCTCCCAGTTTAATAATAAAGACTCTCGTATCATATGTCTTCTAAAATAACCCTGTATTTTTGTACTTTTATACCACATAAAAGCATGCCAACCCAACAATAAGTCATGTCCTTCTAAGGTCAACAATCTAATATTCCTTAGTGTTATCCATTCTTTAATCCACATCAAGTTACAAGCTTGATAATACAATTCCCAATCCGGCAAACCAAAACCTCCTCTTAATCTAACATCTTGCATCAATTTTAATTTTATCCTTGCCTTTTTGCCCTGCCATATATATTTTAACACCATTTTATTTAAATCTTCAAAATATTTTTTCCCCAACTTAATTGGAATTGTCTGAAACAAGTATAGAAGTCTGGGCAGTATATTCATTTTAATAGTTGATATTCTCCCTATCAATGATAATTGCAAATTCTCCCATTTTGTTAGGTTTGTCGCTATCTGTTGTTTAAGCTTATCATAATTATTCTCCTTAAGAGTACCACATCTTGCTGTCAAGTGTATTCCCAAAAATTTAACCTTATTCGTGACCTGCATCCTTGATACTTCCGCCAATTCTTCTTTCTGTTTTTTTTACATATTTTTTGTTAACATCTTCGTTTTGTCTTTGTTTATTTTCAACCCAGCCACTTTCCCAAAATCTCCTATTTTATCTATCAATTTGTTTACAGATTGAAGTGGTTCTTCCAAGATAAACACCAAGTCATCAGCAAATGCTTGCAATTTATATTCTTGATTTCGAATTTTCATTTCTTTTATTCCTTTTTCTTCTCTGATATTTCTGTTTAGTACTTCTAGTGTTAACACAAACAGCAATGGTGACAATGGACATCCTTGTCTCGTTCCTTTTTGTATTTCAATAGATTCTGTCATCTCTCCATTCATCATTATTTTGGCTGTTTGTTTATAATATATAGCTTCTATAGCTTGAACAAATTTCTCTCCAAAGCCCATCTGTTTCAATTGTAATATCATAAATCGCCAGTTCACATTGTCAAAGGCTTTTTGTGCATCTAAAAACATCAAAGCCATTTGCTTTTCTGGGTGTGCATCGTAGTATTCCAATGTATCCAAAATTATCCTCAAATTATCTCTAATCTGCCTTTTTGGCAGAAATCCATTTTGATCCGGGTGTATAAAATTATTTAGATATCTTTTAAGTCTTTCTGCTAGTATTGTAGCAAAGATTTTATAGTCTGAGTTTAACAAGGATATTGGCCTATAGTTTTTGACTTGTTGTAGATCAGTATCTTCTTTTGGAATAAGTGTGATATATGCTTCTAACCATGAGTTGGGTATTTTCTTCTGTAACATTACTTCATTCATAATTTCTAGTAATGGAAGACTCAGTGGTTCCTGCAAAATCTTATAATATTCCGCCGGTAATCCATCTGGAACTGGTGCTTTCCCACTTTTTTGTTTTTTAATAGCCTCTGTCAACTCCATCATTGTTATATTCCCTTCTAACATCATCTCAACATCTTTTGGGATCTGAGGTAAGTTCGCCTTACGTAAATATTGTTTAATATTTTCCTCTTCTATCTTTTCCTTTTCATATAATTTTTTATAATAGTCTTGTACAATGTTCTTCTTTTCCTCATTTCCAAATCTAATTTGTCCTTGATCATCTGGAAATTGATTTTACCCACACTAAAAATAAGACTTGGTGTTTTGCTATTGGCCTCTTTAGGAAATATAGAAGAATCTATATAGGAGTAGCTTTAGGAATAAGAGGAATACCTCCTCCCCATGTGTATCTTACTCCCTTCTTTCCCATTTTCGTCAATTTTAAACCAATGTTGGTATACTATTGATTTACCCTTTCTTCTTCTTTTTTCTTGATTGTAAGGTGTCTAGAGTCATCTGTAGCTTAAAAGAGCAGCATTTAGGTTAAACAAACAAACAAACAAACTGTCAATTCTAGAAATGACTTGGCTGGAGTGACAATAGAGGTGGCTAGGGTAACACATACTTCTGCTTAATATTTTTTCAGATGCTTTTTTCACTGTAAGGGGAGCTGACTATCAACTCTCAAAACAAAGCAGGAGAACCATACTTTCTCCTGCTTCGTTTCTTAGTTGCCACATCAGGGGGGAGGGCAATAAAGGGCTCCAATGTGTCAGACACAACATAAACAAAGATGGTGGGAACCAAGGTCATTGCAACGGATGCTCATAGCAGCCGGAGAGAGTGACTGAGAAGCCCACCACTTTTCCAGTTGGTGAATGTGACTGGTTATATTTGGCAGGGTGTGGGGAGTTTTATTCTCTTAGTTATGTTGACATGCGGGAAAAGTTTAGAGTTGGTTTCACTTTTGAACATGCTGATACGATGTACCCAATAAAAAAGAACTTTGAGCAGACCCCAGGCCTTAGACTCCTAACTCAGTTGGAGGCATTACTCAAAACCATGAAGCAAACATTAAATGGTCAAAGCCATTTATTAATGACATTTTTGAAAAATAATAGATTTGTAAAAGTCATTTTTAAATTTTATTTTGACATCAAATGTTCTTTGGTATTCATATCTGCCCTAAAAATAATAATGTAGCATTTAGGGAAGAAGATGCAGCCCAACAGACCAGCACTGGAGGCCAAGATGGAGAAGACCTGAACAGCCACCGTATACTTCCCTTTGGTGCTCAGGTAGGCAGGCACAAAGGACACCCAGACACTGCAGAAGACCAGCATGCTGAAGGAGATCAGCTTGGCTTCGTTGAAGGCCCCAGGCAGATTCCTGGCCAGAAAAGCCACCGTGAAGCAGACAGCAGACAGGAAGCCCATGTACCCAAGGGCAACATAAAACATGGCAACAGAACCTTCATTGCATTGTAGGATGATTTCTCTAAGTTGGGAGTTCATGTCAGAGTCAGGGAATGGGGGGAAAGTGCTCAACCAGATGCTGCAGATGACAACTTGAAGGCCAGAACAAGAAAAGACAATGGAGTTGGCCAAGCTCTTCCCCAACCATCTCTGCACTTTATTCCCTGGTTTTGTGGCCAAGAAGGCTAACACCACTGTGATGGTTTTGGCCAAGATTGAAGAAATGGCAAGTGAGAAGGCAATGCTGAAGGCTGTTTGTCTGAGGAGACAGGTCACCTTCCTTGGCCGGCCAATGAACAGGAAGGCAGTCAAAATGGAAAGCAGGAGGGAGACCAGGAGGATGTAGGAGAGGTCCCGGTTGTTGGCTTTGACAATTGGTGTTTCCATGAATTTAATGAAGATCCACAGGCCAACACCTGTGGTTAAAGAGAGGAACAAGGCAATGGAAGTCAGGATAATTCCCAGATTTTCCCTATAAGAAAGATAACTTTTAATCTTGGGGATACAGTGAACTCGATTGATGTTTGGATGTTGGTCTTCTGGACATTTGGTACATTTGTCTGCATCTGAAAAAGAGCAAGAATAGGACCTCAATTTAACAGGTCCTTTATTCAAATGCATTGTTTGGGTAAACTTGTGTGAATGACTGTGTATAGGTGAAGCCAATATATGTTTTCATTACCCTTTTGCTAGCACAGCTTAATGTTACTTTTTTTTTTTAATTGTTCATTGATTTCATTGACTGAGAGAGAAGAAGGAAAAAAGAAAGGATTCAAAGAAGGCAGGCAGTTCTACCCTTTTACTTTTTCACTGCTGGACCTGTTAAAAACTAGCACCAGTGAGATCAGCTTATAGTGGAATGAAGTACATGCATGGTGGCACAGTGATTAAAATGCAGTATTGCAGGCTATTTCTGCTGATTGCTCATTGCCAGCAGTTTGGCAGTTCAAATCTAACCAGCTCAAGATTGACTCAGCCTTCCATCCTTCCGAGGTCGGTAAAATGAGGATCCAGATTGTGGCAAGAGGCTGACTCTGTAAACTGCTTAGAGGAGTCTGTAACGCTGTGAAGTGATATATACAGTAAGTCTAAGTGCTATTACTATTGCTATTACCTAAGCTTGGAACTTTGGAAATGGTTGAACTCCTGAGAGGTATACGAGAAGCAATAAAAGATTTTCATGTTGCAGCAATATTACTTAATAGATAATTACTTAAAGGATAATGAACTTGTTTTTCAATCTTTCAACTAAAGATTGAAAAACAAAGCGCCTTGGTGGCACAGCAGACTAAAGTGCTGTTAAATAGCACCAGCTGCCTGCAATTACTGCAAGTTGGAGTCTCACCAGGCTCAAGGTTGATTCAGCCTTCCATCCTTTCGAGGTAGGTAAAATGAGGACCCGGATTGTGGGGGCAATAAGCTGACTTTGTATAAAAAAGAACACCGCTTAGGGAGCCTGAAAGCCCTACTAAGCAGGTATATACAAAAGTATGAAGGCTATTGCTTAATGCATTGTAAGCCGCCCTGAGTCTCCGGAGAAGTGCGGCATATAAATCGAACCAATAAATAAATAAATAAATAAATCTAAAAGTTGTACCTCATCTTTGCAAACATGGTGTGTTGATTCAGAATCTACAAGGCACATGACAAATGACAGAAATTTCTTAACTCACCTTGACCAGAGTAAAACAGACAAAATCACCACAGCTAATGGGCAAATAATGGAATCAGAAGGAATAGGATATTGTTTTCTTTACTGTCCTATTTCCCAGAGTGTCACCAGAAAGATAGTTGTCAGAAATGTACTGTATGTCCCTGCTCTTGAAACAAATATCTTGTTGGCGAAGAAGCTCACAAAACAAGGCAATGTAGTGACTGTTAACTGGGGCAGTTGTATTATCCCAAAAGGGGATGTCTTACTTGCAAAGGCTAAAATTACAGATGAACTGTATCAGTTAACTCCACTCAGGTGGTTAATCCTGCCAAGGAGGAAAAACATTCAGACTGCATACACACATGGCACAGAGAACATGGGCACAGAAGTCCTGACATAATAAAGAAAGACTATCCAAATACTACAAAAGAGGAAACCAGGCCACAAGAGGTTTCAATCATGAAACAGAAGCAGTAAAGGCATCCTAGCCAAATGTCTATCCGATGTTGCTTGCAAAGCATTAAAACCCAGAGATGGGAAGGAGAATTCAAAAGAGACTGCAATCACTGCCATGGTCCCAGCCAGAGCCCCAGCAGCTCCAGTGTCAGCTCTTCAGAGAGCCAAGGTCAAAGACTCAACAGCAGAAACACCAGCTCTGTGGACACCCAAGATGTCTCGAGGAAGAGGAAAAGAAGGACAAGGAGAAGCATAAGAAGCAGATTTATAGAACTAAGATCCAAAATGGGATAAATATAAGGAGTAATTGTTGAGTGGGGGGTTTGAAATTCAGTGTTGGAATGTATTTCTATAAAACAACTACAGCAGTATTCAACCAGGAGATGACAGTGTTTACAAGTTTGAATCTATAGTATATACTCTATGCTCCTTTGTTCTAAATAGAGTTTCCTTGTTTGCTCTGTCTTGCAATATATAAACATAATTTCTAACAAGAGCAATGAAGTAAATAGTAATTTGAAACATGGAAGATGTGTCGTAAAGGATAAAGAGCAAGAGATGTCACCTCTCTCACAATATTCAACGCTCACTTATCCTGTATCTTTATGCATGATCTCTATCCCTGTTTGCTTGTGCTATGTACTGGATTAATCTCCAAGATCAGTTCTTATATTTCACATTCAAATATAATTTGATCAAGACTCAAAGAGATGGGACCCATTATTACCAATCCTTTCAAAGTCACATTCATGTAAAATCTCAGGATTTGTGGTCCTCCACAAGGTCTGCCCATTTCTCCTGCTGTCACCCACCTTCCTCGGTGGAGATGGTTCCTTCAGGACAAGGATGACAATTGTAGCAGCAGATGGGCTTCCCTTCCTGAGCCACCTTCATGAACCCAGGAGGACAGCTTTCCACACACCTGGAAGGAGGCAGAGGCTGGCCAGAGAGAAGGAAATAAATACATCCAGAGCATGAATTATTGTATTCCTTAAGGAGGTAAAGGCAGAACTTTGGACATTTCCAGTTCAAGGCTTAGCTTGGCTATATTAAAGCCTACAATAAACTTAGAGCCCATCAGATTAATTTGTCTGCATGATATAGGCCTGTTTATCTACTCTTCTAATTTTTCTTCCGCTACAATTTTATTTTACGTTCTCAATGTATCTACTCAAGAGAAAGTTGAATGGATTTCTAGTTTGGCAAAATGAATCATTTTGTCCTATGATTTAATTCTAGCTCCCTTGAAGAAGACTGATACACAGTTAACTGGAATAGTTAAGAATATTTTTCTCACAGACTCATGAACAACCAACCAAAAGTTAATTTTCCCCTCTGGGAAAATTGAGATGACACCCATGCCTGTCCCTTCCCCAACGCTGCAATCTACTTGGTAACACTTTGAAAAAAAATAAAGTATTTTCCAGGGGTAGTCTGCTGGGAGTTCACAGGGTTTTGGGAGAACCTCTAGCTAAGATTCTGTGGAGTTTGGAGAACCCCCAAATCCCACTTCTGGCTGGACCTGCCCACCCCTCCCCTTCCCTCCTCTGAGTCCTCACGGGGCCCATTTTGGATGCAGGTAAGTGCAGGCCGTGCACGGAGGCTTGGGGAAGGTGAAAAACAGGCCTACCAGAAGTTCGGGAAGGCCTCCAGATGGTCTTTAGAGCCATTTTTGCCCTCCCGGAGGCTTAAGGAAAACCGGGGGAGGGCAAAAACATAACTCCCCCACACCATGGTGCAGGAGGCTGACTAGGCTATGCCCACTCTGCCCGGTTGCCCAGCAACCGGGCAGAGAACCCCTTGCTAAAATTTTTGAAGCCCACCCCTGGTATGTTCTCTACCTCGTTCAACATTTCCATTTTTGCAATGGCATTTTGGTTCATCATGAACTTGAAATGCGAGGATCCCACACTTTCTAGATTTCCAACTGTCACTTGGCTAACAGACGTATTGTGGGAAATCACCGTGTTCACAATGTCCAGGTCTGCTACCAGTTCTCCATTCGCATCCAAATAGACCCCATTGATGGAATTATTATAAAATTGAGAGGTTTGAAGGAAAGGATGAAGCTGGAATGGAAGTGAAAATGGGCAATGTTACAGTATATAAACACAGAAAGCTCTCTGGCAAGACTCCTCCAACTGAGCTGGAATGAAGGATCTGAACTGAGGAATATAGAATAAAAATCTTAGAAGAACCAATAATGACTTGAAAAATAAAGATGGTGAAGGATGTCCTTTATCTCTGCCATTCATAATTGTCACTGCACAATTTGGAAAGCCAATGGGAAGGAAAGGATACACCCAGTGTGAACTAATGAGATCCAAAGTTAAAACTTGAAAGGAAATGGATGTTGTGCATAACAACACTGAAGGAATTCTGCCAGTGAAGCCAAAATGAAATCAGATGCCCCACATAGCAACAATGCTCTAATCAACTGGTGTACAGGTCAATGGGCAGATAGGAAGAGAAAAATCTTTGCTGACTTTGAGGATGAGTAAGGAGGTCGTTTTTCTACCAGTGGGTTGTGTTTATGAAACTCTGCATTGAGGTGAGGATTGGTCCCTTGGCATGGAGAAGAGACCCCAGATCTTCATTGTGAAAGATGATCTCCAGGACCAGTTAAGGTCACTTTCTTCAACTTTATTGAATATTTATGGAATATTTTATGGACCATTCTTCATTCTTGCTCCTTCTAGACTTTTTCTCACTCATCCCCTTCATCTTCTCACTTGACCTTAGCCTGCTTAGCTTCTTGGCCAAAAAAGTCTTCTCCATATGCTGCTGCTTGATGTGATCCTTTATTATCTGTGTTTCTACTGAGAGATTAGAGCTGGGGAAGCAAAATCAAAAGGATTCTTACCCAAAGGATGAGAGTCACTCTGGGTAAAGGCTGTCCTGGAGCAGAAGAGTATCCCAGGAAGTGAGAGGGTCAGAGACAACTTGATATACACAACATACTTTTCTAGATGGTGTGTGGTGTGCTAATGGTCCTGATTTGTAAAACAAAAAAGAGCCAGAAAAAGAAGGAGGTGGAGGAAAAATATTTTTTAACCAAAAGGCTTTGAAAAAGAAATTGGAAAAGAAATGAGCAGGGTGAAATGAATTATAGAAAAGAGAGCAGGGTGAAATGAATTATAGAAATGAGTAATAGAAAAGAGAATATTGGAATTTAATTTGTTTTTTCAGAGTACAATAAAACTATTGTCAGAATAGTTGCACAGTTCTGACAATTGTAAAATTGATTCTCAACTGCAGTGGAGAGCTATGTAACTGAAAATAAGTACCTGCCAGGCCTTCAGCATCGGATTTTTCAGGTTTTTACCATCTTTAAATGTTCTCCTGGATCTAGATATATAAGCAGCATTTAAGGCCCTTGCCACAGCCCAGATTGTGTTGTAGATGAAATAGTTGTCCCCAGTCAGGATTTGATCCATCTCCTCTTCCTTGAGAGCTTCCAGATCTTCTCTCTGCCTGCACAGTCTCCAGACTTTCACCGAAAAGGCATTGTTGGTGTAGGAACAGAGGAAGGAATTATCTACAAAGTGACTCATAAGAGAGCAAAATTTCAAATACCAACCATACTTGCTAATTTGATTTTTCATCATAGGAAAGGAAAATATGCTATGGATGTAATTAATATGAAAGTTTTTTGGCAAATAAATAGTGAAATCCCAGCGGATTGTGATGATCAGGACTTTTCCTTTAGAAGGTTCAGTAATCATTTCAAACATCTGAAACAAAACTGAAACACCTGCATGGAATGAAGTCAAGTCAGTACCATAAATAAAGACGTTTATCTTTCTCCAACTATAGTATAAATCAGAGTCTATCTTCCCTTTCCAAGAAACTAGCGAAAAGGTTTGTGATAAAACTGGGCAGATGCCATTCCTGATCAACATAGAAGTCAAGATCCTCATGAACCTTTGTCCATTCTCAGTGTCTGGAGCAAGGAGACCCACCAAGGTCCATCTGAAATAGAGGACCAGCTTCACCATCCCTGGGTACTGGGCTCCTTCAGCAGGGAGCATTGGGTGGAAGAAAGGATTTTCATCACTCACAACCTGGGAGTCAAAACCATGATAGATCTGAAAAGGGAAAATAAAGTTAACTTGATTTTATTGGAGACCATAAAAGAAAATCTAGTTCTAATGGAGGAATGGTTCCACTTCTTGCAATGAAGAACCTTTTATAAGGAGTCTTTGGTCATTCTGCCTTACATCGTTTCTCTTCTCACTTCAGTGCAGCATTTGGCTGTTGCAAAGAGTCAGCAGAGATGCACAGTCTGCATTACGAGTGTGCCAGGGAGGGGATTGTCTGCTCGGATCCTTTTCTTCCATTTGATAGAATCTTCATCCTTACTTCATGCAACTCCCACAATAGAACTTTGCTCTTCCTTTACAACAGAGGATGCCTGGCTGTAACTTGCATGTCTGAAAATGGTCTTCACAACAAAGACACACCTGTGGGATTTTGTAGGTTCCCAACATGGTTGAAATCTGGAAGGAGATGTCTGTATCAGCCCCTTCAAGAACAGCCACTGTGTTTCTCTGCCTTCCACAGCTGTAGTTGGGAACATTGGCCACCCCCTCCGAAAGCAGGTCCAGCAAAGCCTCTGAGGTCATTTGTGCTGTGAAATAATGATCATAGATGTTGTATCCCAGGGTCACATTGAACAAAATATTGGGATCCTTGTTGATCGCCTGGATTGCAAAAAGGAAGGATAGGATTTTCCAGTGCTCTGTTAATGCTTTCCTGAAAGTATGAATATATCAGGACATAATCAATGGAAGTGATACTTTATTTAACTGTTCTTTCAACAATTTTATTTCTAATCCACCTACGTCTGAGAGGTTTGGAGGCATTTTTAAATGTTCAAAAAATATCTCACACCTCTGGGATTCTTTCCATTTTTCTTTTATTTTTGGATACTGAATGCATATGTCTCAGTCGATCTAGTTATTGTTAGCTTTCTCTAATTCTTTTTTAAATGTATATTTATTAAGAACTTTTATAGAAATAAAATATTAATCAGAAGAATAAATAAATAAATAAAATAAGGAAGGAAAAGGTCCAATAATTTTTTTAAAAAGAAAGAAAACTGATTTCCCATTTTCCTTTGAACAGATATTTTATTATTTCTGTAAATTCTACATTTTTCACAATTTAGTCCTTCACTGTGGGAATTCCAGATTCTTACATCCTTCATCATATAATAATCTCATTGCAGTTATCATATATAAAATTCATCCATTATCAATGCATTTTAATTCATTGTTCAGATGTCCCAATAGAAAAGAATCTGATTTTTTTACAATTTTTAGCCTTTCAAATTCTTTGCATTCTTTGTCAATTTCTATCTGAAATTTCTCAGTTTTCTCACAAATCTGCCTTGCATGATGAAATATTTCCCCATGCTTTTCACAATTCCTGCATTGGTTTGAAATAAGTTTACACCTTTTTGATAATTTCTCTGGTGTCATATACCGAGAATAGATCATTTTATTTTTTTAAAAAAAAATTATCTTAAATTATGACAGTGTAAACTGAATATTTGTTACCACAATTCTCTGTCTCTATTTAATATCCAAAGATAATAGTGCATTCAGTCATTCAAATTTAACCTGTTCATCTTCTGTTTTAAATCCTTAAAACTTTATACATTGTTGTTATTATATGTTCACCATTTGTACGTAATCCATTCAAATTCAGTTTTGGCTTATTCTTCACGTTATCCTTATTCTTGCTGTTGTATTAAGAGTTCAGACTGACTTTCAATCTCTTTCTATCCCTTTGCCTATTTATCTTCTCCAATAATTAATAATTGGAAGTGTCCCCTATTATTCCACATGAAATATACAATCATTAAAGGACAGATAAAGACAGAGACCCTCACAATGAGACATAGAATAAGCAACTGTGACTGTTAACAAATGGAGTAAATGCTTAAATGCTGGAGATGTTTATATGACTTGTATGCCCACAATAGAGATCTAGCTAACTTTTAATTCTTTGTATGATTAGGATGCTGGCATCCACTCAATGAGATTCACACATTTAAGAAATTCAATTCTGATCTGGAATCCATTCATTTAATTGGTGGTACAGGATAAAATTATCTCATTTTTACTTCAGAGGAAAAGTCAACATTTCTGCATTTTTCTACCAAAGCTGATGACCTTATTGGGCATGAGAGTGGTAGAAGAGAAGAACCATCTTCCCTTCTCCATCCACAGTCCACCTCTGCTAAGAGGATCTCAAGAAAAGCAGATGCTTCTTCTTCAAAGCCAAGAAACAAAGAAAATCTCTACTGATTACTTATTTGAGAATTTCAAATCAGGTTCATCAGCTGGAATGGATGAACCAAGGATGAAATGAGACAGAAAGAGAGAAAAACTAGCAGATCAAAGAGATCATTCATTGGAATAGAGGCAGCTAGAACTTTGGAACTTAGGGTGGAATGGAGAGTCTCTAAGTCTGTGCATAAAATTTGACATACACAGAAATTTGAGTCAAAGGAGATTTGTTGAAGCTGAATGGGAGAAGTATCGCCCTCGTTGCAGAGATGATGCCACCAATGAGAAACTCTCCTGGCTTGTAATAGTTCTCTGGATGCACCTCGTCCCTCTTCAGAGTCAGAAGACATTTGGCTCTGAGACTTCCCAGAACTTCCTGGGACAGCAGGAGCAGCAGAAGCAGCAACATGACTTGTGTTCCTGATGGAGTCTCCAGCCTTGCTTTGAAGAAACAATTAAATGAAGAGTTGGAAGAAACCAAAGCCCACTTCCAAGACAGAAGCTCCAGGGATTTCCTATTCCAGACAGAGTCCAGACAAGCCTTCACATCTGCAGCCCCTGCATGTCTTAAAATCATTCAAGGTTCTCTCTTTCTAAAGGGCCATTTATGCCACCAATATTTTCCAGTGCAAAGAGATCTGCCAACAAGGCTTTCATATCATATATCAAAGTGGAAAGTTGTTATGGCTGTGTGATATCTGCAAGCAAACCAAAATGTCTTTTGAGATTTAGCACCAAGAGAATAAATAAATCTCTATGATTTTGATAATGGCAACAAGAAAATGCATCATTTCTCTAAACTCTGACTGAGTCAACAAGCAGGTGCCCAATGGGTGGAGTCAGAAATGGTGTGAATCTGTGAAAATAAGCCAAGGAACAAGAAGGGAGAACTTTCTCCCAAACATCCCTTAGAAAATCTTCTGATTCATTCAACTCTCCAAAGAGAATTTTGGGATGACTCTGAAATGTCAATCCTCAATATGGACATAGTTGATCCTGTTTGTGGTGGACTTTGGCTGACTTTGTTAAAAGATGGGAGGTTGCTCTTGTTCACATGCCTACTTCTTCTCTCTTACAATCTACCAAACCAGAACAAAATCCCCAATAATTATTTTTTTATTCAATGTAGACATCAAATGTTTGACTTCAGATTCTGCTATTGGGGCATTTCAGTTTTGAAAAAAGTAGCCATTTTTTATTTTAAAAAAGCTGTTCATTGTTTGTAAAGGTGGAAGTAAATCACAGAAGAAACAAGAAGATGATTATGGTCAGGGACCAGTACAAAAAGAGAGATAGAAAGTACCTAGCAAAATATGTATATCTTTAGAGATAAATTAATAAATAGGTAAAATTGGGATAGCGTAATATTTTCAGATGAAAAACCTATGAAACCTGTGGAGCTGCTCTTGGCAACTAAACCTAATAAAATCTACCTTCTATAAAACTTGTCTACTTTATTTGACACTCTGCAGTCCTTGGTTAGGTCCAGGTAAAGAATCAGTCAGAAAACGGAGAGAGGCAAGTTATTAATTTTTTGGCATCCAATATGGCTGACGTCACAATGAGACAGCGGGAAGTTTTTGGGGCTCCGGAACTACCACCGATATCTCCACCGCGGGACGATCCAAATTGGATCTCACTGTCCTGTTGAGACAGTGATAGAGGAGGGCACATTCTGTTGATCCCAGGGACACCGCAAAGTCCCTGGTTGATCCAGGAGAAGCTCTTTTTTCCGGCACTGAAGAGGCAGCCATTAAGCTGCTGAAGTTGGGACATCCCCGAACGGAAGAGAATGAGTGAAAGTGTTACGATCTGGTGAGGGTTTTTTCTAATTTGATTTTAAAAACACCCTGAAAAGCAAATGCAACTAGGATTTAATATAGAAGTAATTCAGCGGCGGAATCAAATTTATATGCCCAGACATCTCACAGAAAGTGGTTCTGGGCAGTCCAATAAAAGAATAAATACATCCGAAGGCAGCTTTGTAAGGCAGCTCAGGCTGAGCTTGCACTACATGGTGTCAGGATAGTTCTGAACAATGGAGAATGTGAAATGGAAGAATGAGAAGATTGCAAAGATGATTTCCTCTGGGTTTTTTTTTCTTTTTCTTTGTTGAGTCCTGTTCCTGAGCTTGGAATTTCCTACTCAGCATAGAAGACTCAGAAGCTCATTTTACCATGTTCAAAAAAGTTTCCAATTCTTGTAAAAACCTGAGAGTGAATGGGTTGCCCCATGTTTAATGCTAAAGGCCTTGAGAAGTTATAGTAGTTCTTCCAGCCAGAGAAGTAGTGGATTACTCTCACGTCAAAGAGATTTATCCTATATTAATAGGATGTCACTCCTTATAGGAAGGTTTAGGTAATTTTGGTATAGTTTCTAAATACTCCCTACCAAACTGAGGTTTGGGGTGCAAGAATACAGGTCAGTTGAATTGGCTGAGAACTTCATAGCAGCACAAAAGTGGGAGAGGAAGATGCAGAAGGAGGGTGGAGAATAAGAAGAGCCTTGGTACTACAGTGGTTTAAAGCACCCTGTTATTAACACAGCTGCCTGCAATTTACTGCTGGTTCGAATCTCTCCAAGGCTCAAGGTTGACTCAGCCTTCCATCCTTTCTAAGGTAGGTTAAATGAGGACCCAGTTTGTGGGGGCAATAAGCTGACTTTGTATAAATATACAAAAGTATGAAGGCTATTGCTTAACGCACTGTAAGCCGCCCTGAATCTCCGGAGAAGGGCGGCATATAAATCAAATTAAAATAAAAAAATAAAAAAATAAAAAATAAAAAAAGAAGAACTATCCCAGAATGTAAGAATTAACTAAGGAGTTAGAAGTGAGAAAGATCAAAGGAGTCAAGAAGACTTTATCTGCTTCCCCAACTAAAGGAAGACAATGGGAGGTCAGAGGGACCCGTAGCTGTTACAATTGTGCGGGAAATGGCTATATGTCCAAATACTGTAAAAGCCGGGGGGAAAACAGAAGGGCAAACTCCAGACTAAGTAGCAGGAACCTTACATAGAAAAGAGGAGAACTGGGAAAGAAAATTGCCTCTACTGAATTAAAAGAGGTGCTTATGGATAGCTCTGCAGACTAAACACTGTAATTTAACACCAGCTGTCTGCAGTTAAAGTAAGTTCGAAACTTGCCAGGCTCAGGGTTGACTCAGCCTTCCATCCTTTCTAAGGTAGGTAAATTGAGGACCCAGTTTGTGGGGGCAATAAGCTGACTTTGTATAAAATATACAAAAGTATGAAGGCTTTTGCTTAACGCACTGTAAGCCGCCCTGAGTCTCTGGAGAAGGGCGGCATATAAATCATTTAAAAAAAAAAAAAACTAATAAATGCTTCTTCTTTTTATATGAGGGCATCTCAGCAAAGTCTCTTTGCATCATCTGGAAAGGCACTTGGGTGGATTTTTTCTCTTCCTCTACCTGTCCTAGTGTTGCCCAGACTCAAAGCAATCAAATAAATTGAACAAATTACTTTTGTTCAATTAAATAAAATAGAACAAAATTTAAGGTTGACAGCCCTAATATTTAAGGAATTTTCTCTTTATCTTTTAAGTGGGAGATAGTTTTGAATTACTTTCAAAGGGGAATAGCCTTGCAATATTTTATATAGTCTAGAAGGAAACTTTCCAGATCATATTGGTCAAATGTTTTTTTCTTCATCATAATTTTAAATTTTTTTAAAATTTGAAAATACTCTAATGGAATAAAAATTAAAAATTTTAGTTTTATTCTAGAACTGAATACCAAGAGACCATCATACTTTAAAATCTGTATGAAAAATAGAGGAATGCATGTTAATACAGGCATGAGGTAGAACCCACTGGTTGCAATGTACAACTTAATTCTTTTCTCAATTCCGTCACTCCAGACTTTATTAAATACAAAAGTCCTTTCTTGAAATATTATGCCAGAAACAAAAGGGAAGAACTAAATGAAGAATCGATGAATAGTTGTATTTCCTGCAACTGTTTAAAACTTTTTAGAGATTTCATAGTTTCCTATGTGAAGCTCAGAGACTCCTTGTCTAATATTCAGGTTGACCACAATTTTCCATGGATGGTGCATCCTAACCCATTTTCTTTGGCATTCCTTTTTTATCTTCTTAGTCTCTGCCTGAGTCCAAATGTGTGGAAAATTGTCATCCTGGATTTTTGAAACGGGCTCAGGAAGGAGAGCCTGTTTGCTGCTACGACTGTGTTCCTTGTCCAGAGGGGACCATCTCCACTCAGGAAGGTGGGTGACACCAGAAGAAATGCTATCGGATATAGACAGAGCATTTCAATCAATATGCTTTTAATAGAGACACATTTAAATTTGACTATTTTATTGTTGTTCTTTGATTCTCAACAATTTATTCCACAATGGGAGGAATAAGAATAGGATCTTGAAGGGTGAAGTAGGAAAAGATAGAAAGACATGGTAGATTGAGCAAGATTACTTCACCCAGAGTAAATCTCTCTTCTACTTGTCACTTTGGGAATGTCTTTCAAATATTACCTTTGTTGGGAACATCTGAATTCATGGAACCTTGAAGAACGGTTTCAGATCAGTGGTTCCTCCTCACCCAAACAAATGTTACCCTACAGGCCAAAAGGTACAATAATCAACCAACCAATCAGTCATTGTTTTTTCTTTTTTGAAGATTATAGAGCCAGATAAGCAGAAAATGGGAGGACCATAGAGGGGGAGAGGTGTTAGTTTGCGGTTCCAGCCCAACACTGGGACTGTTTGGCCTAGCACAATTTGAACCAAAAATCCCACTGAGGGGAAACTGGAGTTCAGGACTTTATTTCCACATGTTCTGCAGTAAGGATGGATGCTCTGACCAAGTCCAAATGCTGAGGTTCCACAAACTTTTTTTTATAGTTTTATGAAATATTTCCTAGTTGTATTTCCATGAAAACTAAATTGATGTTATATTAAATAAATATTGGCATTTATTTTCCTCAGATGTGGAAAAATGCACCAAGTGTCCAGATGATAAATATCCAAATGAGAAAAAAGTCCAATGTATCCCGAAAGTTATAACCTTCCTGTCTTATGAAGAACATCTGGGCATCATCTTGGTCTCCTTTGCCCTGCTTTTGTTCCTAACCACAGGTGTCATTTTAATCATATTCCTTAAATACATAGAGACTCCTATTGTCAAAGCAAACAACCGCGACCTCTCCTACATCCTCTTGGTATCCCTGATGTTTTGCTTCCTGTCTTCTTTTCTCTTTATTGGCCAACCAAGGAAAGCCACCTGCCTTCTCCGACAAACCATGTTCAGCATAGTCTTCTCAGTAGCTGTGTCTTCTGTGTTGGCCAAAACAATCACAGTGGTACTGGCATTCTTGGCCACAAAACCAGGGAACAGAGTGAGGAGATGGTTGGGGAAGAGCTTGGCCAACTCCATCATTCTTTCCTGTTCTGCTGTCCAGATGTTCATCTATGCCATGTGGCTGGGAGTTTCTCCCCCATTCCCTGACTCTGACCTGCAGTCCCAGCCTGGAGAGATCATCCTTCAGTGCAATGAAGGCTCGGTCACCATATTTTATGTTATCCTCAGCTACATGGGCTTCCTTGCTGCTATTTGCTTCATAGTGGCTTTCCTGGCCAGGAACCTGCCTGAGGCCTTCAACGAAGCCAAGCTGATCACTTTCAGTATGTTGGTCTTCTGCAGTGTCTGGATCTCTTTCCTGCCCACCTACTTGAGCACCAAAGGAAAATTCATGGTGGCCGTGCAGGTCTTCTCCATCATGGCCTCCAGTGCTGGGCTTCTGGGATGCATCTTCTTCCCCAAGTGCTACATTATCATCCTGAGACCAGATCTAAACAGAAAGGAGCATCTAATGATAAAAATAGGGAGCTGATAATAAAATTGTTTCTCAGACTCATAACATGTAATTTTTCATTGCGGTTATTATTGGATTGTATGCTTCTTTTGCATCTTTTACAGAATAAAGGTAATTTAATAACAAACAAAAGAAAACATATGGGTGTAAGATTAATGAAATTAAAACCCAACATAATCATCAAACAGTAAATTAATTAATCATTAAAATTGTTATGTAGCCAGGGAAGGACAGGATAAGAAATAAGATAGTTGTATTAAGATAAAATGGCTGAAGAGAAGAGACAAGATTCCCTAAAGAGAAGGGGAAGGAGTCTTTTGCCTTGGGTAGGATGAATATGGAAATCTAAGTCTGTGTGAACATGGCCTCGTTCTCTCTGTGGTAGTTCTCTAAAGTAAGGGATGGAAATAGAGCTGGTGAGATCATCCTTCAGTGCAATGAAGGCTCTGTCACAATGTTTTATGTTGTCCTCAGCTATATGGGTTTCAAGGACATTCAGATGACCTCCAGTTACAGGACTCTGTATGACCTTTTATAGTTTATCTGCTGGTGTTAGGTGCCATCATAAGTCCTTGTTGGGACTTCCAGAATTCCATGACCTCAATGTTGAGCCATCACTCTCCCAACACCCTTTCTGGACATGTCCCAAAAGGAGACACCCCACTGCAAAAAGTATCGGTGAGGTTCAACACCTTCTATGCAGTCTTGATCTAGGAAAGAAAGAAGAAAAGAGCCTTAGACCAGATTTGTCTCTTATCCACATGGTTCTCTGGTCCCCAAAAGGGAAGCTTTCAGCATTGTGCCATGAATGGGAAATGAATCTATGAATGAAAATGGCAGGAGGGCATTCTCTATTCAGAGTTAAGTAGGAAGTTAAGATGGACTTCAAGTTGAGTCCATCTTCTCCAGAATCTTAAAATGGACTTCAAGTAGAGTCCATCTTCTCCAGAATCTGCCTAGAGGTCAATTGTCTTCACTATGTTCAATCAAAAGGAAAGGGTGAGAAAAGCCCAAATAGGAGAGTAAACAAAGCTGAGGATCCATTCCCTGATCTTCCCTCCCTTCCTTGAGGAAACAACTCTAAGGAGAAGTGAGAAAGAAGAAAGTTCCCTCCCCCCACCCCTTGTCATAACTGGAGCTGTATTTGAAATAAAGCTTCTCTGTGCATTCAAAGGTTTTGCAAAGACATCTCTTTGTGGCGATTTTCAGCCTAGAGTTTCCATCAGTGCCAGTCTACTCAACATGCCTTGAGATTAGAGATAAGGCAACCAAAGAAATGTCTACCTTGAATGGAGAACCATTTCATAACATTCTCATCTCTGATGTGTATGCACACAGACAATCAGACAGACAATCACACACACACACCATGTACAGGTCAGACTGAGGAGACTTTATGATGACATTCCTTCTTTGTAAGCATGTTGTAAGCACTCCTCTCCTCTCTTCTACTTCTCATCTGAGTTTGGCAGACTTATAAATTTGTTTAATAAAAACGTATAAGTTTTTATGAGCTTTCTATTTTGTTGTGTTTAAAATTGTAAGCCATCCAGAGTCCCCTGTTTGTGAATACAGTGTCTGTAAAAATCTGTTTATTAAATAAATATATAAATATTTATATATTTCAGAAAGGAGGGGGAAATGATGCAAAAAAGGAGAAAGTGATCCATCCATCCATATTCATAATAATGGCATAATAAATATCAGGTTACTTCTTGCCCTTTTTTTATCTGCAAAGGAAAATGGTCTTAGTTGGAAGAAACATTTGCCTCTTCAGAGTGAGGGGTTTCTATGGAAATTTCTCTGAAAAAACTTCCCATAGATCACTATGAGCTTCAAGGCCACATTCTTTATCTCTTCATTTGTCTACTAAACAGTCTCATTCATCTGTAAACTGCTTTTACCCACACTAAAAATAAGACTTGGTGTTCTGCTATTGGTCTCTTTAGGAAATATAGAAGAATCTATATAGGAGTAGCTTTAGGAATAAGAGGAATACCTCCTCCCCATGTGTATCTTACTCCCTTCTTTCCCATTTTCGTCAATTTTAAACCAATGTTGGTATACTATTGATTTACCCTTTCTTCTTCTTTTTTCTTGATTGTAAGATGCCTAGAGTCATCTCTAGCTTAGATGGGCAGCATTTAGGATAAAGAAACAAACAAACAAACTGTCAACTCTAGAAATGACTTGGCTGGAGTGACAATAGAGGTGGCTAGAGGATAACTAACACATGCTTCTGCTTGATACTTTTCAGATGTTTTTTTGAATGTAAGGGGAGCTGACTGTCAACTCTCAAAACAAAGCAGGAGAACCATACTTTCTCCAGCTTTGTTTCTTAGTTGTCACATTTAGGGGAGAGGGCAATAAAGGGCTCCAATGTGCCAGTCACAACATAACAAAGATGGTGGGAACCAAGGTCATTGCAACGGAAGCTCATAGCAGCCAGAGAGAGTGACTGAGAAGCCCACCACTTTTCCAGTTGGTTAATGTGACTGGTTATATTTGGCAGGGTGGGGGGAGTTTTATTCTCTTAGTTATGTTGACACGCGGGAAAAGTTTAGAGTTGGTTTCACTTTTGAACATGCTGATATGATGTACCCAATAAAAAAGAACTTTGAGCAGACCACAGGCCTTAGACTCCTAAATCATTTGGAGGCATTACTCGAAACCATGAAGCAAACATTAAATGGTCAAAGCCATTTATTAATGACATTTTTGAAAAATAATAGATTTGTAAAAGTCATTTTTAAACTTTATTTTGACATCAAATGTTCTTTGGTATTCAGATCTGCCCTAAAAATAATAATGTAGAATTTAGGGAAGAAGATGCAGCCCAACAGACCAGCACTGGAGGCCAAGATGGAGAAGACCTGAACAGCCACCGTGTACTTCCCTTTGGTGCTCAGATAGGCAGGCACAAAGGACACCCAGACACTGCAGAAGACCAGCATGCTGAAGGAGATCAGCTTGGCTTCGTTGAAGGCCCCAGGCAGATTCCTGGCCAGAAAAGCCACCGTGAAGCAGACAGCAGACAGGAAGCCCATGTACCCAAGGGCAACATAAAACATGGCGACAGAACCTTCATTGCATTGTAGGATGATCTCTCTAGGTTGGGAGTTCATGTCAGAGTCAGGGAATGGGGGGAAAGTTCCCAACCAGATGCTGCAGATGAGAGCTTGGAGACCAGAACAAGAAAGGACAATGGAGTTGGCCAAACTCTTCCCCAACCATCTCTGCACTTTATTCCCTGGTTTGGTGGCCAAGAAGGCTAACACCACTGTGATGGTTTTGGCCAAGATTGAAGAAATGGCAACTGAGAAGACAATGCTGAAGGCTGTTTGTCGGAGGAGGCAGGTCACCTTCCTTGGCCGGCCAATGAACAGGAAGGGAGTCAAAATGGAAAGCAGGAGGGAGATCAGAAGGAAGTAGGAGAGTTCCCGGTTGTTGGCTTTGACAATTGGTGTTTCCATGAATTTAATGAAGATCCCCAAGCCAACACCTGTGGTTAAAGAGAGGAACAAGGCAATGGAAGTCAGGATAATTCCCAGATTTTCCTTATAAGAAAGATAACTTTTAATCTTGGGGATACAATGAACTCGATTGATGTTTGGATGTTGATCATCTGGACATTTGGTACATTTGTCTGCATCTGAAAAAGAGCAAGAGTAGGACCTCAATTTAACAGGTCCTTTATTCAAATGCATTGTTTGGGTAAACTTGTGTGAATGACTGTGTGTAGGTGAAGCCAATATGTTTTTTCATTACCCTTTTGCTAGCACAGCTTAATGATACTTTTTTTTTAATTGTTCATTGATTTCATTGACTGAGAGAGAAGAAGGGAAAAAGAAAAGATTCAAAGAAGGTGGGCAGTTCTACCCTTTTACCTTTTCACTGCTGAACCTGTTAAAAACTGGGCCCAACCTTTTCTCAATGCTTTAAGGCACCAATGAGATCCAGCTTATAGTGGAATGAAGTACATGCGTGGTGGCACAGTGATTAAAATGCAGTATTGCAGGCTACTTCTGCTGACTGATGATTGCCAGCAGTTTGGCAGCTCAAATCTAACCAGTTCAAGGTTGACTCAGCCTTCCTTCCTTCTGAGGTGGGTACAATGAGGATCCAGATTGGGGCAAGAGGCTGACTCTGTAAACTCCTTAGAGGAGTTTGTAACACTGTGAAGTGGTATATTCAGTAAGTCTAAGTGCTATTACTATTGCTATTACCTAAGCTTGGAACTTTGGTAATGGTTGAACTCCTGAGAGGTATAGGAGAAGCAATAAAAGATTTTCATGTTGCAGCACTATTAATAGATAATTACTTAAAGGATAATGAACATGTTTTTCAATCTTTCAACTAAAGATTGAAAAACAAAGCGCCTTGGTGGTGCAGCAGACTAAAGTGCTGTTAAATAGTACCAGCTGCCTGCAATTACTGCAAGTTCGAATCTCACCCGGCTCAAGGTTGACTCAGCCTTCCATCCTTCCGAGGTAGGTAAAATCAGGACCCGGATTGCGGGGGCAATAAGCTGACTTTGTATAAAAAAGAACACCGCTTAGGGAGCCTGAAAGCCCTACTAAGCAGGTATATACAAAAGTATGAAGGCTATTGCTTAACGCATTGTAAGCCGCCCTGAGTCTCCGGAGAAGGGCGGCATATAAATCAAATTTAAAAATAAATAAATAAATAAACCTAAAAGTTGCACCTCATCTTTGCAAACATGGTGTGTTGATTCAGAATCTACAAGGCACATGACAAATGACAGAAATTTCTTAACTCGCCTTGACCAGAGTAAAACAGACAAAATCACCACAGCTAATGGGGAAATAATGGAATCAGAAGAAATAGGATATTGTTTTCTTTACTGTCCTGTTTCCCAGAGTGTCACCAGAAAGATAATTGTCAGAAATGTACTGTATGTCCCTGCTCTTGCAACGAATATCTTGGTTGGCGAAGACGCTCACAAAACAAGGCAATGTAGTGACTGTTAAATGGGGCAGTTGTATTATCCCAAAAGGGGACGTCTTACTTGCAAAGGCTAAAATTACAGATGAACTGTATCAGTTAACTTCACTCAGGTGGTTAATCCTGCCAAGGAGGAAAAACATTCAGACTGCATACACACATGGCACAAAGAACATGGGCACAGAAGTCCTGACATAATAAAGAACTTAACTGAGAAGGACTATCCAAATGCTACAAAAGAGGAAACCAGGCCACAAGAGGTTTCAATCAGGAAACACTACAGAAGCAGTAAAGGCATCCTAGCCAAATGTCTATCCGATGTTGCTTGCAAAGCATTAAAACCCAGAGATGGGAAGGAGAATTCAAAAGAGACTGCAATCACTGCCATGGTCCCAGCCAGAGCCCCAGCAGCTCCAGTGTCAGCTCTTCAGAGAGCCAAGGTCAAAGACTCAACAGCAGAAACACCAGCTCTGCGGACACCCAAGATGTCTCGAAGAAGAGGAAAAGAAGGACAAGGAGAAGCATAAGAAGCAGATTTATGGAACTAAGATCCAAAATGGGACAAATATAAGGAGTAATTGTTGAGTGGGGGGTTTGGAATTCAGTGTTGGAATGTATTTCTATAAAACAACTACAGCAGTATTCAGCGAGGAAATGACAGTGTTTACAAGTTTGGAACTATGGTATATACTCTATGCTCCTTTGTTCTAAATAGAGTTTCCTTGTTTCTTCTGTGTTGCGATATATAAACATAATTTCTAACAAGAGCAATGAAGTAAATAGTAATTTGAAACATGGAAGATGTGTCGTAAAGGATAAAGAGCAAGAGATGTCACCTCTCTCACAATACTCAACGCTCACTTATCCTGTATCTTTATGCATGATCTCTATCCCTGTTTGCTTGTGCTATGTACTGGATTAATCTCCAAGATCGGTTCTTATAATTCACATTCAAATATAATTTGATCAAGACTCAAAAAGAGATGGGACCCATTATTACCAAACTTTTCAAAATCACATTCATGTAAAATCTTAGGATCTGTGGTTCTCTCCAAAGTCTGCCCATTTCTCCTGCTGTCACCCACCTTCCTCAGTGGAGATGGTTCCTTCAGGACAAGGATGACAATTGTAGCAGCAGATGGGCTTCCCTTCCTGAGCCACCTTCATGAACCCAGGAGGACAGCTTTCCACACACCTGGAAGGAGGCAGGGGCTGGCCAGAGAGAAGGAAATAAAAACACCCACAGAATGAATTATTGTATTCCTTAAGGAGGTAAAGGGAGAACTTTGGACAATTCCAGTTCAAGGCTTAGCTTGGCTATATTAAAGCCTACAATAAACTTAGAGTCCATGAAACTGATTTGCCTGCATGATGTAGGTCTGTTTATCCACTCTTCTAATTTTTCTCACACTACAATTTTATTTTACGTTCTCAATGTATCTACTCAGGAGAAAGATGAATGGATTTCTACTTTGGCAAAATCAATCATTTTGTCCTATGATTTAATTCTAGCTCCCTTGAAGAAGACTGATACACAGTTAACTGGAATAGTTAAGAATATTTTTCTCACAGACTCCTGAACAACCAACCAAAAGTTAATTTTCCCCTCTGGGAAAATTGAGATGACACCCAAGCCTGTCCCTTCCCCAATGCTGCAATCCACTTGGTAAGACTCTGAAAAAAAAAATTACTTTCCAGGGGTGGGATGCTGGGGGTTCACAGGGGTTCAGGAAAACCTCTAGCTAGGATTCTGTGCAGTTCAGAAAACCCCCAAATCCCACTTCTGGCTGGCCCTGCCCACCCCTTCCCTCCCCTGAGTCCCCATGCGACCCGTTTTGGATGCAGGTAAGTGCAGGCCATGTGCGGAGGCTTGGGGAGGGCGAAAAATGGGCCTACCGGAAGTTCGGGAAGGCCTCCAGAGGGCCTTCAGAGCTGGGGAAGGCCGTTTTTGCCCTTCCGGAGGCTCGAGGAAAGCCTCCAGAGCCTGGGGAGGGCAAAAACACCCCTCCCCCACCAAAGTGCAGGAGGCCCATAGGCCATGCCCACCATGGCCATGCCCGCCCAGCATTTGGGCAGAGAACCTCTTGTTAAAATTTTTGAAGCCCATCCCAGGTATTTTCTCTACCTTGTTCAACATTTCCACATTTGCAATAGCATTTTGGTTCATCATGAACTTGAAATGCGAGGATCCCACACTTTCTAGATTTCCAACTGTCACTTGGCTAACAGACATATTGTGGGAAATCACCGTGTTCACAATGTCCAGGTCTGCTACCAGCTCTCCATTCTCATCCAAAGAGACCCCATTGATGGAATTATTATAAAATTGAGAGGTTTGAAGGAAAGGATGAAGCTGGAATGGAAGTGAAAATGGGCAATGTTATATAAACACAGAAACCTCTCTGGCAAGACTCCTCCAACTGAGCTGGAATGAAGAATCTGAACTGAGGAATATAGAATAAAAATCTTAGAAGAACCAATAATGACTTGAAAAATAAAGATGATGAAGGATGTCCTTAATCTCTGCCATTCATAATTGTCGCTGCAGAATTTAGAAAACCAATGGAAAGGAAAGGATACATCCAGTGTGAACTAATGAGATCCAAAGTTAAAACTTGAAAGGAAATGGATGTTGTGCATAACAACACTGAAGGAATTCTGCCAGTGAAGCCAAAATGAAATCAGATGCCCCACATAGCAACAATGCTCTAAACAACTGGCATACAGATCAATGGGCAGATACGAAGAGAAAATTCTTTGCTCAGTTTGAGGATGAGTAAGGGGGGCTTTCTTCTACCAGTGGGTTGTGTTTATGAAACTCTGCATTGAAGTGAAGATTGGTCCCTTGGCATGGAGAAGAGACCCCAGATCTTCATTGTGAAAGATGATCTCCAGTACCAGTTAAGGTCACTTCCTTCAACTTTATTGAATATTTATGGAATATTTTATGGACCATTCTTCATTCTTGCTGCTTCTAGACTTTTTTCTCACTTACCCCCTTCATCTTCTCACTTGACCTTAGCCTGCTTAGCTTCTTGGCCAAAAGAGTCTTCTCCATATGCTGCTGTTTCATGTGATCCTTTATTATCTGTGATTCTACTGAGAGATTTGAGCTGGGGAAGGAAAATCAAAAGGATTCTTACCCAAAGGATGAGAGTCACTCTGGGTAAAGGCTGTCCTGGAGCAGAAGAGCATCCCAGGAAGTGAGAGGGTCAGAGACAGCTTAATATACACAACATACTTTTTTAGATGGTGTGTGGTGTGCTAATGGTCCTGCTTTGTAAAACAAAAAAGAGCCAGAAAAAGAAGGAGGTGGAGGAAAAATATTTTTACCAAAAAGCTTTGAAAAAGAAATTGGAAAAGAAATGAGCAGGGTGTAATGAATTATAGAAAAGAGAGCAATGGAAAATTGTAATTTAATTTGTTTTTTCAGAGTAAAACTATTGTCAGAATAGTTGCACAGTTCTGACAATTGTAAACAATTGTAAAATTGTAAAATTGATTCTCAACTGTTATGGAGAGCTATGCAATAGGAAATAAGTACCTGCCATGCCTTCAGCATAGGAGTTTTCAAGTTTTTACCATATTTAAATGTCCTCCTGGATCTGGATATATAAGCAGCATTTAAGGCCCTTGCCACAGCCCAGATTGTGTTGTAGATGAAATAGTTGTCCCCAGTCAGGATTGGATCTATTTCTTCTTTCTTGAGAAACTCTATGTTTTCTCTCTGCCTGCACCGTCTCCACCCTTTCACTGAAAAGGCATTGTTGTCGTAGGAACACAAGAAGGAATTCTCTACAAAGTGTCTCATAAGAGAGTAAAATTTAAAATGCCCACCATAGTTTCCAATTTGCTTTTTCTTCATAGGAAAGGAAAATATGCTATGGATGTAATTAATACGAAAGGGTTTTTTTGACAAATAAACAGTGAAATCCCAGCGGATTGTGGTGATCAGGACTTTTCCTCTAGGAGGTTCAATAATTATTTCAAATATTTGAAACAAAACTGAAACACCTGCATTGAATGTAGTCAAGTCTGCACCATAAATAAAGACCTTCATCTTTCTCCAACTAAGGTATAAATAAAAATTTATGTTCACTTTCCAAGAAGCCGGCAAAAAGGTTTGTGATAAAACTGGGCAAATGCCATTCCTGCTCAACAGGGAAGTCATCGTCCTCATGAACCTTTGTCCATTCTCATTGTCTGGAGCAAGGAGACCCACCAAGGTCCACCTGAAATGGAGGACCAGCTTCACCATCCCCAGGTATTGGACTCCTTCAGCTGGGAGCATTGGGTGGAAGAAAGGATTTTCATCACTCACAACCTGGGAATCAAAACCATGACTGATCTGAAAAGGGGGGGGGGAGATTAACTTTGTTTTATTGGGAGATCATAGAAACAAAACCTAGCCCTAATGGAAGAATTGCTCCACTCCTTACAATGAAGAACCTTTTATAGGGAGTCTCTGGTTATTCTGTTTACATTTTTTCTCTTCTCACTTCAGTGCAGCACTTGGCTGTTGTAAAGAGCCAGAAGAGATGCACAGTCTGCATTACGAGTGTGCCAGGGAGGGGATTTTCTTCTCGGATCCTTCTCTTCCATTTGATAGAACCCTCATCCTTTCTTCGTGCAATTCCCAAAATAGAACTTTGCTCTTCCTTTACAACAGAGGATGTCTGGCTGTAAGTTACATGTCTAAAAATGGTCTTCACAACAAAGACACACCTGTGGGATTTTGAAGGTTCCCAACATGGTTGAAATCTGGAAGGAGATGTCAGTATCAGCCCCTTCAAGAACAGCCACGGTGTTTCTCTGCCTTCCACAACTGTAGTTGGGAACATTGGCCTCCCCCTCCGAAAGCAGGTCCAGCAAAGCCTCCGAAGTCATTTGTGCTGTGAAATAATGGTCATAGATGTTGTATCCCAGGGTGACATTGAACAAAATGTTGGGATTCTTGTTGATTGCCTGGATTGCAAAAAGGAAGGATAGGATTTTCCAGTACTCTGTTAATGCTTTCCTAAAAGTATGAATATATTAGGACATAATCAATGGAAGTGACATTTTATTTAACTGTTCTTTCAACAATTGTATTTCTAATCCACCTACGTCTGAGAGGTTTGGAGGCATTTTCAAATGTTCAAAAAATGTTTCACCTATCTGAATGGAACTCTGGGATTCTTTCCATTTTTCTTTTATTTTTGGATACTGAATGCATATGTCTCAGTCGATCTAGTTATTGTTAGCTTTCTTTAATTCTTTTTTAAATTTATATTTATTAAGAACTTTTACAGAAATAAAATATTAATGAGAAGAATAAAGAAAGAAAGAAAGGGAGGAAGAAAAGGACCAAGAAATTTTTAAAAAAGAAAGAAAACTGATTTCCCATTTTCTTTTGAATAGATAATTTTTTATTTCTGCAAATTCTACCTTTTTCACAATCTAGTCCTTCACTGTGGGAATTCCAGATTCTTACATCCTTGAGCATATAATAATCTCACTGCAGTTATCATATATAAAATTCATCCATTATCAATGCATTTTAATTCATTGTTCAGATGTCCCAATAAAAAAGAATCTGACTTTTTTTTTTTTTTACAATTTTTAGCCTTTCAAATTCTTGCATTATTTGTCAATTTCTATCTGAAATTTCTCAGTTTCCTCACAAATCTGCCTTGCATGATAAAATATTTCCCCATGCTTTTCACAATTCCTGCATTGGTTTGAAATAAGTTTACACCTTTTTGATAATTTCTCTGGTGTCATATACCGAGAATAGATCATTTTATTTTTTAAAAAAATATATCTTAAATTATGACAGTGTAAACTGAATATTTGTTACCCCAATTCTCTGTCTCTATTTAATATCCAAATGTAATAGTGCATTCAGTCATTCAAATTTAACCTGTTCGTCTTCTGTTGGAAATCCTTAAAACTTTATACATTGTTGTTACACATTCCCAATTTGTACGTAAAGCATTCAAATTCAGTTTAGCTTATTCTTCACATTGTCCTTATTTTTGCTGTTGTATTAACATTTCAGACTGACTTTCAATCTCTTTCTATCCCTTTGCATATTTATCTTCTCCAATAATTAATAATTGGAAGTGTCACCTATTATTCCACATGAAATATGCAATCATTAAACGACACATAGAGACATAGACACCCACTTTGACACATAAAATAAGCAACTGTGACTGTTAACAAATGGAGTAAATGCTTAAATGCTGTAGATGTTTATATGACTTGTATGCCCACAATAGAGATCTAGCTAACTTTTAATTCTTTGTATGATTAGGATGCTGCCATCCACTCAAATGAGATTCACACATTTAAGAAATTCAATTCTGATCTGGGATCCATTCATTTAATTGGTGGTACAGGATAAAATTATCTCATTTTTACTTCAGAGAAAAGTCAACATTTCTGAATTTTTCTACCCTTGCTGATGACTTTATTGGGCATGAGAGTGTTAGAAGAGAAGAACCATCTTCCCTTCTCCATCCACAGTCCAGCTCTGCTAAGAGGATCTCAAGAAAAGCAGATGCTTCTTCTTCAAAGCCAAGAAACACAGAAGATCTTTACTGATTACTTATTTCAGAATTTCAAATCAGGTTCATCAGCTGAAAAGGATGAGCCAAGGATGAAATGAGACAGAAAGAGAGAAAAACTAGCAGATCAAAGAGATCATTCATTGGAAGAGAGGCAGCTGGAACTTTAGAACTTAGGGTGGAATGGAGAGGCTCTAATTCTGTGCAGGAACTTTGACGTACTGATAAATTTGAATCAAAGGAGATTTGTTGAAGCTTATTGGTAGGAGCAACTTCCTTGTTGCAGAGACAATGCCACAAATGAGAAATTCTCCTGGCTTATAATAGTTCTCTGGATGCACCTCGTCCCTCTTCAGAGTCAGGAGACATTTGGCTCTGAGACGTCCCAGAACTTCCTGGGACAGCAGAAGCAGCAGAAGCAGCAACATGACTTGTGTTCCTGATGGGGTCTCCAGCCTTGCTTTGAAGAAACAATTAAATGAAGAGTTGTAAGAAACCAAAGCCCACTTCCAAGGCAAAAGCTCCAGGGATTTCCTATTCCAGACAGAGTCCAGACAAGCCTTCACATCTGCAGCCCTGCATGTCTTAAAATCATTTAGGGTTCTCTCTTTCTACAGGTCCATTTATGCCCCCAAGATTTTCCAGTGGAAAGAGATCAGTCAACAAGGCTTTGATATGATATATCAAAGTGGATGATTGTTATCGCTGTGTGATATCTGCAAGCAATCCAAAATGTCTTTTGAGATTTAGCACCAAGAGAATAAATAAATATCTATGATTTTGATAATGGCAACAAGAAAATACATCATTTCTCTAAACTCTGAGTGAGTCAACAAGCAGGTGCCCAATGGGTAGAGTCAGAAATAGAGTGAATCTGTGAAAATAAGACAAGGAACAAGAAGGGAGAACTTTCTCCCAAACATCCCTTAGAAAATCTTCTGATTCATTCATCTCTCCCGAGAGAATTTTGGGATGAATCTGAAATGTCAATCCTCAATATGGACATAGTTGATCCTGTTTGTGGTGGACTTTGGCTGCCTTTGTTAAAAGATGGGAGGCTGCTCTTGTTCACATGACTACTTCTTCTCTCTTACAATCTACCAAACCAGAACAAAATCCCCCAAAATTATTTTTTATTCAATGTAGACATCAAAGGTTTGACTTCAGATTCTGCTATTGGGGCATTTCAGTTTTGAAAAAAGTAGCCATTTTTTATTTAAAAAAAGCTGTTCATTGTTTGTAAAGGTGGAACTAAATCACAAAAGAAATAAGAAGATGATTATGGTCAGGGACCAGTACAAAAAGAGAGATAGAAAGTACCTAGCAAAATATGTACATCTTTAGAGATAAATTAATAAATAGGTAAAATTGAGATAGCGTACTATTTTCAGATGTAAAACCTATGAAACCTGTGGAGCTGCTCTTGGCAACTAAACTTAATAAAATCTACCGTCTATAAAACTTGTCTACTTTATTTGACACTCTGCAGTCCTTGGTTAGGTCCAGGTAAAGAATCAGTCAGAAAATGGAGAGGGGGAAGTTATTAATTTTTTGGCATCCAATATGGCCCAGAACTAGGCTAGCACAGGGAGATTCTTGGCATCCCCTCTAGAAGAGAAATGGAGAGGAGAGGAGAGGAGAGGAGAGAAGAGAAGAGAATTCTTTATTGGCCAAGTGTGATTGTACACACAAGGAATTTGTCTTGGTGCATATGCTTTAGGCATAAATAAAAGAAAAGATATATTCGTCAAGAATCATAAGGTATAACACTTAATGATTGTCATACGGTACAAATAAGCAATCAAATCATATTAGGAAACAGTCAATATAATCTTAAGGATACAAGCAACAAAGTTACAGTCATACAGTCATAAGTGAGAGGAGATGGGTGATGGGAATGATGAGAAGATTAATAGTAGTGCAGACTTAGTAAACAGTTTGGCAGTGTTGAGGGAATTATTGGTTTAGCAGAGTGATGGCATTTGGGAAAAACCATATTATTATTATTATTGGTTAATCTTTAGTGAGATTCACAGCCTTTGAGGCTGGTTAATAGCTCAGCAGCTTGAGTCCTAACCAAGGACCTAGGAACTGTTAACATCGTTGGAGGATGTAAGCTGTTGCAAGTAAGGTGGTTTTTTGTAGAGTCAAAATGTTCAAGTCCAGCAAATTTAGAATTTCTAAATAGCAGGGTAGCCCTTTGGGTATTGCTCCGAGGGCTCCAATTACAATTGGGACAACACACAATTTCTTTTTCCACAGTCGCTCAACTTCAATTTGCAAGTCCCAGTACTTTGTGATTTTTTCTTGCTGCTTATCTTCAATCCGTGCGTCACCAGGTATTGCAATGTCAATGAACCATACTTTTTTCTTTTCAACTATTGTTATGTCAGGTGTGTTGTGGACCAAGTGCCTGTCAGTCTGAATCCTAAAGTCCCACAAGATCTTGAGTTTCTCATTCTCTAAAACTTTCTCAACCTGATGTTCCCAGTGGTTTTTGCTGTACTCAAATCCAAACTTCTGGCACAATTTCCAGTGAATGATCTTAGCAACACGGTCATGGCATTGTAGGTAGTCAGTTTGTGAAATTTTGCTGCATCCACTGATCAGGTGGTTGACTGTCTCATCTTTCTCATTGCAGAGGTGGCATTTGCTGTTCGTGGTAACATGTTGAATTTTTGCCTTCATGCAGTTTGTGGCTAGGGCTTGTTCTTGAGCTACCTAGCCAAACAAGGTTACATCATGAGTGCAAGTAGCATCAAGTAACACGGATGATGTTACTTAATTTGGGTAATGAAACGTCTGCAAGAAAAGAAGCAAGATCAGAGCACACCAAAGACTCCTGTTGTTGATGTGTGCTTAGGGATTGATTAATCATATTTATATGGCCAGCAATCCCACAGAAAGTGATTCTATGTATTGGACCACAATCCAATAAAGCAAAAAATACATCCGAAGCAGCTTTGGAAGGCAGCTCAGGCTGAGGTTGAACTACATGATGTCAGAATGGTTCTGATCAATGTAGCATGTGAGAAGAGAACAATGAGAGGATTGTGAAGACAATTCCCTCAGGGGATTTCTGCCTTTTTTGAGTCAGTTTCTGGAACCTGGAATTTCCTGCTCAGCAATGGAAGACTCAGAAGCTTATTTTACCATGTTCAAAAGAGTTGATATCTCTTGCAAATGGCCTGAGAGTGAATAGGTTGCCATATTTAATGGGAAAGGCCTTGGGAGCTTATAGTAGATCTTCCATCAAGAGAATGAGTGCATTACTCTGATGACCAAAAGATAATGCTATATAGATATGTCATTCCCTAGAGGCAGAGGTTTAGGAGCCACACCTATAACAAACACAAAGGGTTTTGTGAATGTGGGCAAAGTTGGAAGATTTAGGCAGGAAACCCAACACTGTCAGTCAACTTAGACTGCTGAGAGTATCCTGGTCAAAATCACCATCTCAGGAGGGGAGCCAAAGGCAGCAGGCCTGTTTCCTGGCTCCAACCTCTGATGCCAGAAGAGGGAAGGTAAGAAGGTGTATCATCAATAAAGGTAGCCCTCCTCTGTCCCCAGCAGTGAGGAACTCATCATGATGGAAGCTGTTCAGGAGCTACAGACAGAAAAGCTTGTTAAGAAAGTGGAGGAGCTGAAGACCTTGCCTGTCCTCCATCCTCCAAAGAATAACGTGGTTAAAGGTTTACACCCAAAAACTTCATTTTGTTCTTCGGGAATCCCTACCATATAACTTCACACAAGGATATGGACTGACTTTTGATCAAGGGGCTGCCCCTTCTCAATCCAAGAGAAAGTTCTCTTGTCTCTTAAACCCTTAAATCAATCTCATACAGTCCTCTGAAGGTTGACAGCCGAGACAGCATGATTGACGATCGTCTTTGCCTGAGACTCAAAATGACCCAGGTAAGCACAGAAGGGTCCCCCTCACCCCTCCAAAGCCAAATCCCCCTTGCCAGATACCTCCAGCCATTGCTCGGTTGTGCTCATTGCATGGCCAACAGTGACTGAGAATTGGAATGAAAAAGAGGCCACACAGAATTAATGAGCCAAAATAAACCTTTAGGCACGGACTGTTGCCTCAAACATGCTCCTAAATGGTTCTGGGTTTTTGGCAGCAGGGAAGGACATGGAATCAAGCTAACTACAACACATCCATCTGCTCTGTCATCCCTGATCACAGATCAAAAATTGTGAATCCTAATTCCGACACCAGTTTCAAAACACAGAACCTTACTCTAGTATTTATTAAACAATATGTTAAATATATTTATTTTGTTTTATCACAAAAATAAAATACAAAACAGAAAAGCAAAAAAAATACAAACAAATGATATATTCAGCACCACCACCAACAAAAAAGAAAAAAAGTGACCCAAATATCAAATAGATTTAACATTAAACATATACTGAGTCAACCCTGCTGGATGCTGAAAAAAATAAAAATGTGTTTTGAAGTGGAGTCTTCTCCATAGTGAGAAATGCCTTCAAACAAAGAGAAACACCTCTATCATACTCCCACACCCCAATCATAATGTGATGTGGTTTTTATGAGTTTTTATGCTGTTATGTTTAAAGTTATAAGCCATCCAAAGTCACATGTGTGGGGTGTCCATATAAATTTGTTTATTAAATAAATATATAACTAGGTATACATTTCAGAAAGGAGGGGAAACGACGCAAAAGGGGGGGAAATGATCAGGGTTAAATCCTACCTAGCGAACCACTAGGGATTATGGGCATCAGTTCACTGAACAAGTAGTAATTACCCCTCCTTGGCCCCACCCACGCCCGGCCAGTCGCCATTCACCTCTTCCGGCCACTCGATGTTCCACAGAATTCAATGTTAAATGCAGCAGAGAGAATGCTAACTTTTCTCCCTCCATTCAGAACGGAGCTGCTGCAGGCTGTTCCTTTTAAGGTAGCCCCCAGGAGGGAGGAATGGAGCTGTTTTTGTGAAAGGCAGGAAAATGGGGAAGGGGATTTTCCTGCCTGTCATCCATTCCTCAATCTCAGCACAGACTGAGGGAAGGATGGTAGGCAGGAATAATCCCCTCCCCATTTTCCTGTCATTTGCGACAAGGAGTGGCTGGGAGGAGAGGGGCCAGTGATGTCAAGTTGGCCACGCCCACCCAGTCACATGACTCCCCCCAACATGCCACACCCACAGAACCAGTAGGGAAAAATTTTTATTTTCATCACTGGAAATGATCCATCTGTCCATACTTATAAATAATAGCGATGAATCACCTACTAAAAATCAAGATGTCCCCATTTTGGGAGGGAGGGATAATTGAGAGGAATGTAACTGTACAAAGATGTCAGTTTGAAATAAAGGAAATCTGAGAACATCTACTCAAATTAGATAGGAAATTGCAAGATTTGGCAAGATGAAGATAAGCAGCAGAAACCTCAAAATGGAACAAAAGGAGAGGTGGAGTTTAACCAAGAGAGGACTCTACAGGGGCAAAACAACATGTATGCTCAAATAAGGCACAACTCCATAGACAAATGGACACATAGACTAAAAACAAGATAGAGCTCCCAAAAAGGTAATAGCTTTGTGAAACTTTAATTCTCTCTTTTCTAGAAAGCAACTGCATAAAAGATCGTACTATGCTCTTGTTTAGGGTCTCAGTTCTCCAAGTTGCTGGGACCCTTTTGCTTCAATAAAAGTTTTGGGAAAATTCCTCATTCGTATGTGGCTCTGATTGGCTTTGGCACCAGGCTGAGACATTTTGGGGCCACCAATAGCATAATAAACCTCAGGTTGCTTCTCGCTCTCCTGTTATCGGCAAAGAAAGATGTAGGAAAGATTTGCATCTTCCGATTCAGGGGTTGCTATAGGAATGTGATGATGAAACTTCCCACAGGTCACCCGGAGCTGCAAGGCCACATTCCTTATGTCTCCATTTCCCTATCAAACAGTCCGATTCATCCGGAATCTGATTTTACCCACAGTATTGTCACTCCAAGTGAGACTTGGTGTATTGTTATTGGTTTCTTTAAGAATATACAGGAAAATTAATATGGGTAGCTTTAGAGATAAGAGCAATATCTCCTCCCCACGTGCATCTTGCTCCCTTACTTCCCATACCTGTCAATTTTCAACCAATGTTAATGCTACTATTTATTACTTTAATCTTTTATTTTCCTTTGACTTGATTATAACTTGCCTAGAGTCATCCCTAGCCACGATGGGCAGCGTGTAAATTAAACAAACATACATACATACATACATACATTAAATTATCAAAAACTGTTAATCAAGCCTACTAAATGACATTTTTGAAAAATAATAGATTTGTAAAAGTCATTTTTTGTATTTTATTTTGACATCAAATGTTCTTTGGTATTCAGATCTGGCCTAAAAATAATAATGTAGAATTTAGGGAAGAATATGCAGCTCAGCAGTCCAGCACTGGAGGCCAAGATGGAGAAGACCTGAACAGCCACCGTGTACTTCCCTTTGGTGCTCAGGTAGGCTGGCACAAAGGACACCCAGACACTGCAGAAGACCAGCATGCTGAAGGAGATCAACTTGGCTTCGTTGAAGGCCCCAGGGAGATTCCTGGCCAGAAAAGCCACCGTGAAGCAGACAGCAGACAGGAAGCCCATGTACCCAAGGGCAAAATAAAACATGGTGACAGAACCTTCATGGCATTGTAGGATGATTTCTCTCACTTGGGAGTTCATGTCAGAGTCAGGGAATGGGGGAAAAGTGCTCAACCAGATGCTGCAGATGACAACTTGAAGGCCAGAACAAGAAAAGACAATGGAGTTGGCCAAGCTCTTCCCCAACCATCTCTGCACTTTATTCCCTGGTTTTGTGGCCAAGAAGGCTAACACCACTGTGATGGTTTTGGCCAAGATTGAAGAAATGGCAATTGAGAAGACAATGCTGAAGGCTGTTTGTCTGAGGAGACAGGTCACCTTCCTTGGCCGGCCAATGAACAGGAAGGAAGTCAAAATGGAAAGCAGGAGAGAGACCAGGAGGATGTAGGAGAGGTCCCGGTTGTTGGCTTTGACAATTGGTGTTTCCATGAATTTAATGAAGATCCCCAAGCCAAAGCCTGTGGTTAAAGAGAGGAACAAGGCAATGGAAGTCAGGATAATCCCCAGATTTTCCTTATAAGAAAGATAACTTTTAATCTTGGGGATACAGTGAACTCGATACGTGTTTGGATGTTGATCTTCTGGACATTTGGTACATTTGTCTGCATCTGAAAAGGAGGAAGAGTAGAGTCTCCTTTTTACATGTCCTTTAATCAAATGCATTGTTTGGGTAAACTTGTTTTTGGTGTGAATGATTGTGTGTAGGTGAAGTCAATATATTTCTTCATTTCCCTCCAGCTAAAACATCTTAATATTCTTTGTTTTTTACTGTTATCAGTACTGTTGAGAGAGAAGAAGGGAAGAAGGCAGTTCCACCATTTTATCTTTTCACTGCTAAATCTCTTGAAAATTGGAGCCCAGCCTTTTGTCAATGCTTTAAGGCACCAGTGAGGTTCAGCCAATAGTGGAATGAGGTACATGTGAAGGATCACCAAATGTAGCTTATGCCAGCTAAAATGGATAAACACTGATTTTGCCACGGAGAAAGAAATGTCAGTGAGAACATCAAAATGCATTCCTCATTTTTTTATTATCAGAAAGAGGAACATCTTCCAATAAGATCAAGAAGGAAGTTTGGCTCAACCCCAACTCATGATTCCTCTCCCTTCCCCTCCCCTCCCCTCCCCTCCTCTCTCCTCCTCTCCATGGGCCATGACTTTTAAGAGGTGCCTCCAGCAGAAACTCTGCAATGACAGACTCAGGAAGTATAAATCCAGAAGTCACTGGAAGCAGACCCAAAAAGGCACCACCTGAACATATGGAGCAGTCACAGGATTATGACATAAGGCTACCAACTCCCCTCCCCAGCAAGTAGAATGAAGAGCCCATCAAAGACACGCTATGAGTCTCCTCTCAACCTTGAAGCTGACCTGAACGGAGCCATCTTGGAGCTTCAGTGTTGCCACACTGGAGCTGAGGGATAGGGAGGGTGGGGGATGAGTGATAGCTGGAGTTTTGTAGCCAAAATAAAATCCTTTCTCTTGGGAACCAAGGACATTCTATCACCTGGCCAGAGGAAGGAGGAGTGATGTCACCAGGCAACCAGACAGCACCTTGATTGGACCATGTCACCGATTGTTTGGGGTTTCAGGGAAACCTTTTACTTTTAATTAGGTGAAAGCTATGAGAACCTTCAGAGTTGGTTTTCTCCAGATCTGTGCCAATATGATATAACCAATAAAGCTATTCCTTGAGGAATCTTCCTGCCTCTGAGTATTACTTGCTATGGGTGTATTACGTGGAATCCTGACAATTCCTTTAGTAAAGAAATACATCCTTTGATTAAAGGCAAGTAGCTACAACCTGAAATTGTGGCTGCCCAAAATAGCCAGGAGACATGGACACTTGCAGGAATCTGATCGATCCTCCTATAGAAATCCAATCAAAGTTCCATCATTATATTCTGGAATCCAGAAACTCTCACTATTCAGAGCAATGAAGTAAACAGTAATTTGAAACATGGAAGATGTGTTGGGAAAGATAAAGAGCAAGAAATGTCATCTCTCTCACAACCCTCAACCCTCACTTATCCCATAGCTTCATCCATGATCTATATAACTGTTTGCTTCACCTATATACCAGATTAATCTCCAAGATATTTTCTTATAATTCACTATGACATAAATGTATATCTTGATCAAGACTCAAAGAGGTGAGATCCACTCTGGCCAAGCCTTCCAAAATGGATGTTCATGGAAAATCTCAGGATTTATGATCCTCCCCAAAGTCTGTCCCTTTCTCCTGCTGTCACCCACCTTCCATGGTGGAGATGGATCCTTCTGCACAAGGACGGCAATTGTAGCAGCAGATGGGCTTCCCTTCCTGAGCCACATTCATGAATCCAGGAGGACAGCTTTCCACACACCTGGAAGGAGGCTGGGGCTGGCCAGCAAGAGGGGGAAAATAACCTCCATTAAATGAATTATTTTATTTCCTAAAATACATAAAAGGAAACGTTTGGGGATCTCCAATTCAAGGTTTAGCTTTGCTAAATTTGAAGACTACAATAAATGAAGAGCTCCTCAAATTGATGTGGTTGCTTGCTGTTTGTGGATTTACTTTCTCTTCTAATTTTTCTCCCGCTACAATTCTAGATTAAATTCTCAATGTACCTACTGAAAAGAAACTTTAATGGATTTTTGTTTTGACAAAATCAATCACTTTGTCCTATAATATAAATCCAGCTTCCTTGCAGAATTTTGATGAACAGTTAACTGGAATAGTTAGGGATATTTTTCTCATAGACACCTGAACATCTAACAGGAAGATGTTTCCTCTCTGGGAGAACTGAGATGACATCCCAAGTTTTTACCTGCTCCAATTCTGCAATCAACTTGGAAAGACCTTCAGAAAAAACAGAATAAAGTCTTTTCCCCACCTTGTTCAGCATCTCCATCTTTGCAATAGCATCCTGGTTCATCATGAACTTGAAATCCAAGGATCCCACTCTTTCTAGCCTCCCAAGTGTCACTGTGGTAGCAGAGTAATTGGGAAAAACCACCGTGTTCCCAATGTCCAGGTCTGCTACCAGCTTTCCATTCTCATCCAAATATACCCCATTGATGGAATTATTGTAAAACTCAGCAGTTTGAAGGAAAGAATGAAACTGGAATGGAAGAGAAAATGGGCAATGTTATATAGACGCAGAAAGTTCTTTGGTAAGACTCCTCCATCCCAGTTGGCCTGAAGGATCTTGAGAGAAATGGAATTATTCCAGTAAAGAATATAGCCTAAGTGATTCCATATTTACCCTTCATATAACCTGAGTTAACCCTAAACTATTTAGCTGAGTAAGACACTTATAAAGGGGAAGTATATATGTCGCCTTTTCTGAGGAAATAATGTGTTAGTACATTCTGAGTTGGGTCAGGCTGAACTAAGCTAAATTAGAAGGAAGGAAGATACCCTGTTCCAATTAATTGTCTTAGTTAAGGACATATTGAAAGGGTATTTTTGGAGGGAAAATGCCCCTCCAAAAGAGAATTTTAAATTGGAACAAATGTTGCTGAGAAAGCCAAAATGTTATGTAACATCCGAAAAACAATGATAAGTGGGGGCATTTCAATTGTTTTGCTAATTGCCTGAAAATGTATTTAAACCATGTATTCGGAGCTGTAAGACGTTCTCTCTCTTTCATGGGAGAACCTTTTGCAAAACCTTATGATACACACACACACACACAAACACACACACACACACAAATGTGTGTGTATGTGTGTGTATGTGTGTGTGTGTGTGTGTGTGTGTGTGTGTGTGTGTGTGTATCAATGTATGTATAATAAAAGTACTTTTTACTTGTTCATGATCTCCTTTTTACTTTTTATGAGGTTTGCTGTTTTTTTAAATCTCACAGATCTGTATGAGGAAAATGGAATAAAAATCTTGTTAGAAGGACCAAGAACGACATGGAAAATAAGGAGAGTGAAGGATGTTCTTTATCTCTTCCATTTGTAGTTGTCACTGCAGAGTTTGGAAAACCAATGGGAAGTAACCAAAGCAAACGATAGATGCAGTATGAAGTATTGAGGTACAAAATTAAAACCCTAAAGGATATGGAAGTTGTTCTCAACTACACAGAAGGAATTTTGCCAATAAAGCCAAAATGAAATTGGATGCCCCACACAGAAACAATGTTATAAAAAAACTGGTTTACAGGTCAATCGGCAGCTAGGGAGAGAAATTTTTTTGCTGAGTTTGAGGATGACTTTGGGACCTTTGCTCTACAGTAAGTTGTGGTTATGAAACTGTGCATTGAGGTGACAGGTGGGCAACTTGCCATGGAGCAGAGACCCCAATAACTTCATGGTGAAAGATGATCTCTGGTACCAGTTAAGGTCACCTCCTTCAATTTTACAGAACATATTTGGAATATTTTGTGGAATATTCTTCACTCTTGTTGCTTCCAGACTTTTCCTAGCCCAACCCTTCATCTTCTCACCTGACCTTAGCCTGCTTCTAGGCCCAAAGAGTCTTCTACTGGGAGTTTTGAGCCGGGGAAGAAAAATCAAAGGGATTCTTAGCAGAGGTGGCATTCAGCAGGTTATGAGCTGTTCTGCAGAACCGGTAGCGAAAAGTTTGAGTAGTTCGGGGAACTGGTAAATACCTCTGACTGGCCCCACCCACATCTATTCTTTGCCTCCCGAGTCCCAGCTGATCAGGAGAAAATGGAGATTTTGCAGTAACCTTCCCCTGGAGTGGGGTGGGAATGAAGATTTTACAGTATCCTTCCCCTGCCACACCCACCAAGCCATGCCATGTCCATCAAGCCACGCCCACAGAACCGGTAGTAATAATTTTTGAATCCCACCACTGATTCTTAGCCAAAGAATAAGACCCACTCTGGGGAAAGCCCGGGAAGTGAGAGGATCGGAGGTTTTAAACAGCTTAATATACACAACGCACTTTTTAGTGTATGACGTGGTAATGGTCCTGCTAGTAAAAAAAAGAGTCAAAGAAGAAAGAGGTGGAAGAAAAATATTTTTAACAAGAATTTTGTAAAAAGAAATTGGAAAAGAAATGAGCAGGGTGAAATGAATTGCAGAAAGGAGAGCAGTGGAAAATTGGAATTTAATGTAATCTTTATATTCAGAATACACTATAATTATTGTCAGGTTCTTAGAATTGTAACATAGATCCTCAGATGCGGTGGAGAGCTTTGCAATAGAAAATAAGTACCTGCCATGCCTTCAGCTTTGGAGTTTTCAAGTTTTTGCCAGTTTTAAATGTGTTCCTGGATCTGGATAAATAAGCTGCATTTAAGGCCCTTGCCACAGCCGAGATTGTGTTGTAAATGAAATAGCTGTCCCGAGTCAGGATTGGATCCATCTCCTCTTCCTTGAGAGATTCCAGATATTCTCTCTGCCTGCACTGTATCCAGACTTTCACCGAAAAGGCATCATTGGTGTAGGAACACAGGAAGGAGGTCTCTACATAGTATCTCATAAAAGAATAAAGGTTCAAAGGCCTACTATACTTTTCAAATTTGTTTTTCCGCATAGGAAAGGAAAATATGCTATGGAAGTATTTGACTGGAAAAGCTCGTTTTGACAAATAAACAGTGAAGTCCCAGCGGATTGTGAATAGCAGGACTTTTCCTCTAGGAGGTTCCATAAGCCTTTCAAATACTAGATACAGAAGCAAAATCCCTGCCCTGAATGAATTCAAGTCTGCACCAAAAATAAAGACATTGATCTTTCTCCAACTGAGGAATAAATGCCACTCTATCTTTGCTTCCTGTGTAGCCGGAGAAAAGGTTTGTGATAAAACTGGACAAATGCCGTTCCTGACCAGCAGGGAAGTCAAGGTCCTCATGAACCGTTGTCCGTTCTCAGTGTCTGGAGCAAGGAGACCCACCAAGGTCCACCTGAAATGCAGGACCAGCATTACCATCCCTGGGTACTGGGCTCCTTCAGCAGGGAGCATTGGGTAGAAGAAAGGATTTTCATCACTCATAACCTGGGAGTCAAAACTGTGACTGATCTTAAAAGGAAAAAAAAAGTTAACTTTATTTTTTTTGAGAGAGAGATCATAAAAACAATATCCAGCCCAAATGGAGGAATTGTTCGACTCCTGGTCATTCTGTTTACATTGCCTCTCTTCTCACTTCAATAGCAAAACAAAATAGATGACACGACAGTGGTGGGGCTCGTTAATAAGAACAATGACTATGCTTATAGAAAGGAAGTACAAGGGCTGACATTGTGGTATAAAGAAAATAATCTTATACTTAACACCAAAAAAACTAAAGAACTTATAATTGACTTCAGGAGGAAGGGAGATGTACATTTACCATTGTACATAAATGGTGAGGAGGTGGAGAGGGTTGGTAGTTTTAAATTTCTGGGCATTTATATCTCAGAGAACCTCTCATGGACTATGAATGTTGACATCCTTGTGAAGAAGGCACAGAAGAGGCTGTACTTGCTGTTTGAGGAAGTTGCACAACATTCTAAGAGACTCTTCCCATCCTGCTTACAATCTTTTTGGACTGTTGCCTTCTGGCAGAAGATACAGAATAATTAAAACTCAGACCACACATTTTCTGAATAGTTTTTATCCCAGAGCTATAATTGCACTCAACAATGAACTAAAGGGCCACCATCAGTAAGCTGTTGGACAGCATTACTTGGTCTGCTGTGCGGATGCTTGGGTGGTTTAGGAGTGGTGAATTTTTGGTGGGTGGGGGTGTGTCTGGGAATTGTCATGTGTGTTGGGCTTGGTCTCTTGGTGTGATGTGAATTTCGTTGTATGGGTATACTGTGTATATATGTACAATGACAATAAACTTTATAAATATAAATATAAAAGCACTTAGACTTATATTCCACTTCACAGTGCTTTTACAGCCCTCTCTAAGTGGTTTACAGAGTCAGCATATTTCCCCCAACCATCTGGGTCCTCATTTTACCCACCTCAGAAGGGTGGAAGGCTGAGTCAACCTTGAGCTGGTGAGATTGGAACCGCCAAACTGCAGTCAGCAGAAATAGCCTGCAGTACTCGATTGTAGAAAATATAACTTCAGTAACAGAGTGGTCAGTGCCTGGAATGCACTACCTGACTCTGTAGTTTCTTCCCCAAACCCCCAAAACTTTAACCTAAAACTGTCTACTGTTGACCTTACCCCATTCCTGAGAGGTCTGTAAGGGGCATGCATAAGCACACCAGCAGGCCTACTGTCCCTCTCCTAATATTCCTTTTTACTTACTCTTTTCATGTATTCAAATTATGTTTATACTGTTACCTGTTATCTTCTATATGCTTGAGAAATAAACTTATGATATGATTATGATTACTGCCTTCTAACCACTGAGCCACTGCAGCTCTTCAATGAAGAATTTGGCTATTGCAAATAGCCAGCAGAGATACACAGTCTGCATTATGATTGCACCTGAGAGAGGATTGTCTGCTGGGATCTTTCTCTTCCATTTGATAGAACCTTCATCCTTACTTCATAAATTCCCACAATAGAACTTTGCTCTTCATTTAGAAGAGAGGATGTCTGGCTGTAAATTGCCTATGTCTAAAAATGGTCTTCCCAACAAAGACACACCTGTGGGATTTTGTAGGTTCCCAACATGGTTGAAATCTGGATGGAGATGTCAGTACCAGCTGCTTCAAGAATAGCCACTGTGTTTCTCTGCCTTCCACAGCTGTAGTTGGGAACATTGGCCTCCCCCTCCGAAAGCAGGTCCAGCAAAGCCTCCGAGGTCATTTGTGGTATGAAATAATCGTCATACACATTGTATCCCAGGGTGACATTGAACAAAATGTTGGTATTCTTGTCAATCGCTTGGATTGCAAAAAGGAAGGATAGCATTTTCCAGTACTCTGTTGCTGGTCTCCTGAAAGTATGAAAGTATCAGGACATAATCAGTGGAAGCAACATTTTATTTAACTGGTAAATTTAACAATTGTATTTTTAATCCACCTAAGGCTCAGAGGTTTGGAGTCATTTTAAAATCCCTCCACCCACCCAAAAATAATCTCACCTATCGAATAGAACTTCTGGGATATTTTCCATTTTTCTTTTATTTTTGGATACCAAATGCATCTTATTTCTGAGTTAATCTAGTAATTTTTAGCTTTTTCTAATTCTTTTTTAAATTTATATTTATAAAGAATTGTTTAAGAAAATGAAATATTAATCAAAAGAAAAAGGGAATGAAAAAATAGAGAAAGTAAGAAAAAGTCCAAGAAATTAAAAAAAGAAAAAGAAAAAACCTGATTCCCCACCTTCTTTTCAACACATAATTTTTCATTTTTGCAAATTCTACATTTTTCACCATCTAGTCCTCCACTGTGAGGATTCCATGATTCTTCCATTATTGAGCATACAATAATCTTGCCACAGTTAGCATATATAAACACTATGAATGTTATTTACTGTATTTTTTGCACTTTTCCCTTCCAAAAAAAGTGGGTGGAAATGTCTGTGTGTCTCACAGAGCAAATGTTGCTGAAGCCTCACCAACCCACTGGCCCCCACGCTTCAGCCTCTGCCTCCCAGAAATTTGCCTCCTTGCAGCAAACAGCAAACAGCCTAGTCAGCTTCAGCATACCCTGATTCAGCATGAGCAGCTGACTGGATGTTGGATCGGCCTCCCAGAATACTGCCGCTCAGCTGTTCCAGGTTGTGGGGATCACCACTGCCCATCACTGCTGTCGCCGCCCATCACCATGGCCACCTCTCACCACCTCTGCGTGCCCCATTTTCATTCTCCATGAGTGCATTTTTTGCCTCAGCACATTCCGTTTTAGGCCCGTTCCAGGTGGCAAGGATTGCAGATTGTTTTCCTCCCTAAAAGTTAGGTGCGTCTTAGATTCCAGAACATTTTATAGTGCAAAAAATATGGTAATTCTTTGCTCAGAAGTCCCACTAAAAAAAAATTCTGGTTTTTTCACAATTTTTAGCCTTTCTAATTCTTTGCGTTGTTGTGTTAATTTGATATAAAATTTCTGAGCTTTCTCACATGTCTACCCTGCATGATAAAATGTTTCCCCATTCTTTTCACAATTCTTGTTTTCTTTTAAATGTGTTTACACATCTTTGATAATTTATCTGATGTCCTATACCAAGAATACATCATTTTATTTCAAAAAAACCCAAAAAATCTTAATTTATGACAGACTATAAACCGAACGCCAGTTACCCAAATTCTCTGCATCTCTATTTAATATCCAAGTTTAATAGTGCATTTAGTCCTGCAAATTGAGCCTGTTCATCTTCTGTTTCAGATCCTTAAAACTTTATACATTTTTGTTATTACACGTTCACCATTTGTACAAATTCCGTTTTGGCTTATTCTTCATATTGTCCTAATTCTTGCTGTTGTATTAAGATTTCAGACTGGTTTTCAATTTCTTTCTATCTGTTTGCCTATTTATCTTCTTGAATAATTAGTAATTGGAAGTGTGACCTATTATTCCACATGAAATATAGAATCATTAAAGGACACATACAGACAGATACACCCACAATGACACGTAAAATGAACAACTATCACTGTTAGCAAGTGCAGTAAGTGCTAAATTTCTGAAGGTGTTTAAATGGCCTATATCTAAATTCAGCTTAGCCATAGAGACTTAGCTGACAAATAACTCATTGTATGATTGGGATGGTGGCATCCACTCAAATGAGATTCACACATTTAAGAAAAGTCAATTCTGAACTGGGATCCATTCATTTAATTGGTGGTACAGAATAGAATTGTCAAGCTTTTATCATTTTTACTTCAGAGAAAATTCAACATTTCTACATTTTTCTATTCATTCTGATGACCTTATTGGGCATGAGAGTGGTAGAAGAGAAGAACCATCCTCTCTTCTCCATCCACAGTCCAACACTGCTGAGAGAATGTCAAGAAAAGCAAATGCTTCTTCTTCAAAGTCAACTGATTATTTATTTGAGAATTTCAAATCAGGATCATCAGCTGGAACCAAGGATGAAATGAGACAGAAAGAGAGAAGAACTAGCAGATCAAAGAGGTCATTCATTGTAAGAGAGGCAGCTACAATTTTAGAACTTAGGGTGGAATGGAGAGGCTCTAATTCTGTACATAAAATTTGACTTACAGAGAAATATGAGTCAAAGGAGATTTGTTGAAGCTTAATGATGAAAGCAACATCCTCGTTGCAGAGACAATGCCACCAATGAGAAACTCTCCTGGCTTGTAATAGTTCTCTGGATGCACCTCGTCCCTCTTCAGAGTCAGGAGACATTTGGCTCTGAGACTTGCCAGAACTTCCTGGGGCAGCAGAAGTAGCAGAAGCAGCAACATGATTTGTGTTCCTGATGGAGTCTCCAGCCTTGCTTTGAAGACACAGTGATAGGAAGAGGTGGAAGAAACCAAAGTCCTCTTCCAAGACAGAAGCTCCAAAGGTTTCCTAATCCTGACAGAGTCTATACAAGCCTTCATATCTGCAGCCCCTGCCTGTCATAAAAGCTTTCAAGGTTCTCTATTTCTTCAGGGCCATTTATGCCTCCAGGATTTTCCAGTGCAAAGAGATGAGCCAACAAGGTGTTGATATGATGTCAAAGTGGAAGCCTGTTATGGCTGTGTTTGTGTGATATCTGAAAGCAATCCAAAATGTCCTTTGAGATTTAGCACCAAGAGAATAAATAAATCTCTATGATTTGGATAATGGCAACAAGGAGAGACATCATCTCTCTAAACTCTGAGTGAGTCAACAAGCAGGTGCCCAATGGGAGGAGTCACAAATGGGGTGAAACTGAAAATGAGACAAGAAGTGAGACAGGAGAACTTTCTCCCAAACATCTCATTCCTACCATTGCAACATTATTACAGCATTACAGTATTACAGCATCATGGCAGCTGGTCAGCTCTTAAAGTGTTTCCCTGACACATCCCTTAGAAAAATTCTCCATACATTCCAGTCTCAAGAGAGAATTTTGGCATGAGTCTGAAATGTCTATCCTCAATATAGATACAGCTGATTCTGGTTTGCCTTTGTTAAGAGATGGGTGGCTGTTTTTAAGAAGAGGTGTTTGTCGGGGACCAGTGTGTAAAGAGAGAAAGAAAATACAGCAAAATATCGACATGTTTAGAGATAGATCAATAAATAGGTAGAATTCGGATAGCATAACTTTTGTAGATATAAAACTTATGAAACCTGTTGAACTGATCTAGACAAGTAAACCTAATGAAATCCACCACCTATAAAACAAAACTAATTTGTTTGAAACTCTATAGTCCTTCTGTCAATCCTGAAGCTGACCTGACCGAGGCCATTTTTGAGGCTTCAGTGTTGCCATACTGGAGCTGAGGGATAGGAAGGAGGGAACCTGACCTCTTGGTTAAATGTGTGTGAAGAATTCATCAGAAAGTGGAAATGTGTTAAGGGAATAACTTTTTGGCATCCAACATGGCCCAGGGCAGGCCTAGCACAGGGACATTCTTAGCATCCCCTCTATGAAACCATACCATCCTGTTGGACCAGAAAGCAGCCATTCCCTCTGGCATCCCATGCCTTGTGCAATAACCTCCCTGGAGACTTAGATGGCCCCAACTACCTCAAGATTAGGTCTATTGATTGCCACAGGATTCTGCCTCCCCTGTCCATTCAGAGAGATCCAGGCCTGAAGGAGGCCTCTTCAAAGCCTCCCTCCAACATTCAATCTCCTCTTGATTCCTCCCTTGAGGCAATATCATGTGCATGGTCCCCACGGTAGAGATGATGTCCTCTCTGGGTTGACCACAATATCAGATTCCACCTAATGTCAGACCTGGCCCAGTCTGATCCCTTAGGAAAGTAAAACCCTCAACTCCATTTGTCTGCAATGAAAATAACTTTTATTTAAAAATGCTGGCTGCAGTAAAGTCAGGAGGAATCTGAAGTTCCCATGAAACAATACAAAAAACAAAACCTCAGTTTCCCATCCTTCCCCCATGTCTAATTGGTCTTTAGCCAATCGGATATCACTGAGATGTTTTGGGAAATGCTGAGATTTTTGGGCTGGTGAAATTCTACACTCAGGGTGAACGACCTTGAAGATGCCTGGCATGAACTGCTTTGCATTCCTTCAACTGATGAGCCTTGGTGGAGCAGCAGACTAAAGTGCTGTTAAGTAGCACTTAGCTGCCAGCTGCCTGCAATTACTACGAGTTCAAATCTCACCAGGTTCAAGATTGACTCATCCTTCCATCCTTCCAAGGTAGATAAAATGAGGACCCGGATTGTGGGGGCAATAAGCTGACTTTGTATAAAAAAGAACACTGCTTAGGGGGCCCCCGAAAGCCCTACTAAGCAGGTATATACAAAAGTATAAAGGCTATTGCTTAATGCATTGTAAGCTGCACTGAGTCTCTGGAGAAGGGCGGCATATAAATTGAATCAATCAATCAATCAATCAATAAACAAACTGTCAATCCTCCCTCCCAAATTCCCACCATCAAAGCATATAGGTTTATCACCCAACTACCCCCCTCCGAATCCCGATCCTTTGATGGGACGGTGCTTGTGAGGTGCCAAGCCAATGATGGAGGACCTCACAAAACCAATGGAATAGCTTGCCTCCAGAAGTAGCAGATTTGGAAGGGATATTATTATTATTATTATTATTATTATTATTATTATTATTATTATTATTATTATTATTATTATTATTATTATTATTATTATTTTATTTCTATACCGCCCTTCTCTTGAAAGATTCAGGGCGGTGTACAGCCAATTTAAAAACACAAGACACAACAATGATTAAAAATTAAAATAATTAAATAGATTTGGCCGGTTTAAAACCCCAAAAATTTAAAATAACCCAATTTAAAATTATTATGTTGATAGCCAAGCCTGGCAGAACAACAGGGTCTTCAGTGCGCAGCGAAACACCCAGAGGTCGGAGATCTTACGTATTTCCGGGGGCAGTTCGTTCCACAGGGCTGGGGCTCCCACAGAGAACGCCCTCCCCCTGGGTGTCGCCAGCCGACATAACTTGGCCGATGGCACCCTGAGGAACCCTCTCTGTGGGAGTGAACTGGCCGGTGGGAGGCTATAGTCCAACCCCCTGCTCACGCAGAAGACCTGTACTAGGGATTCGAACATCCAAACTGTCAACCTTCCTGATTGACAAGCTCAGTGTCTTAGCCACTTAGTCAGGTTTTTTAGAACTTTTTTAGTCAGCTTTTTTAGAAGTTATGGGTGCTCCAGCACTAGAGGATTTAAAAAAGTTACTAGACAATCATTTGTCTCAAATGGTATCGGGTCTCCTGCTCGAGCAGGGGGCTGGACAGGAAGACCTCTAAGATCCCTTCCAACTCTATTGTTCTATGTTCTGTGTCATACAGAGGGAAATGAAAGATATAAACCAACAACAAATTGCAATCAATAATTAATTGTCACGAGTCTAAGAAACAATTTCATTATCAGTTCCCTACTTTTGTCATTAGATGTTCCTTAATGTTTAGATCTGGTCTCATGATAATAATGTAGCACTTGGGGAAGAAGATGCATTCTAGAAGCCCAGCACTGGAGGCCAAGATGGAGAAGATCTGCACAGCCACCATGTATTTCCCTTTGGTGTTCAGGTAGGTGGGCAGGAAAGAGACCCAGACGCTGCAGAAGACCAGCATGCTGAAGGTGATTAGCTTGGCTTCATTGAAGGCCCCAGGCAGGTTCCTGGCCAAGAAAGCCATCCTGAAGCAAATGGCAGCTAGGAAACCCATGTAGCTCAGGACAACATAAAACAGAGCCTTCATTGCACTGAAGGATGATCTCTCCAGGCTGGGAGTGCACGTCGGAATCAGGGAATGGGGGAGAAACTCCCAGCCATATGACACAGATGAAAATTTGAACACCAGAACAAGAATGGATGATGGAGTTGGCCAAGCTCTTCCCCAACCATCTACTCAACCTGTTTCCTGGTTTCGAGACTAGGAAGGCCATTACCACCGTGATTGTTTTGGACAACACAGAAGACACAGCTACTGAGAAGCCAATGCTGAAAACTGTTTGTCGCAAAAGACAGGTGGCTTTTCTTGGTTGTCCAATGAAGAGAAAGGAGGACAAAAAACAAAGCAGGAGGGAGATCAGGAGGATGAAGGAGAGGTCCCGGTTGTTGACTTTGACAATGGGAGTTTCTCGGTATTTAAGGAATATGATTAAAACAAGGCTTGTGGTTAGAAACAAGAGTAGAGCAAAGAACACAAGGATTATGCCCAGATGTTCTTCATAGACCCCTTTCCCCCTCCTGTAAGCAGGTTCAAGGTGAATCATTGCATGATTCACCTTGTACCTGCTTATAGGCAAAGACTTAAAACCACAAACCAATAATTAAATCAGTGAAGACCTGGACGGAGGAGGCAAAGTTAAAGCTAAAGTGTTAAAGTTGCACCAGCCAAAAGTGGAATTTGCCGGTTCTCTGAACTCCTCAAAACTTCTGATACCAGTTCTCCAGAACCTGTCAGAACCTGCTGAATAGTACCCCTGCTCCAAAGCCAAATGCCCCTTTGCCAGATACCTCCAGTCATTTCTCGTTTATGCTCATTGCATAGTCAACAGTGACTGAGAATTGGAAGGAAAAAGAGGCCACACAGAATTAGCGAGCCAAAATAAACATTTAGGCACGGACTGTTGCCTCAAACATGCTCCTAAATGGTTCTGGTTTTTTGGCAGCAGGGAAGAATATGGCATCAAGCTCCCTACAACACATCCATATGCCCTGTTATCCCTGATCACAAATCAAAAATTGTGAATCCTACTTCTGACACCAGTTTCAAAAGACAGGACCTCACTGCAGTGTTTATTAAACAATATGTTAAATATACTTATCTTGTTTTATCATAACAAATAAAAGACAAAAGAGAAAGACAAACGAACAAAAAGATACAGTACATCCAGCACCACCAACAACAAAAAGGAAAAAAAGTGATGCAAATATCAAATAAATTTAACATTAAACATATAGGGTCAACCCTGCTGGATGCTGAAAAAAATAAAAATGTGTTTTGAAGTGGCGTCTTCTCCAAAGGAATAGTGAGAAATGCCTTCAAACAAAGAGAAAAACCTGTATCATATTCCCACACCCCAATCATTAATGTGATGTGGTTTTTATAAGATTTTATGTTGTTATTTTTAAAGTTATAAGCCATCCAAACTCACATGCGTGGGGTGTCCATATGAATTTGTTTATTAAATAAATATATAACTAGGTATACATTTCAGAAAGGAGGAAAAATGATGCAAGAAAGAAGGGAAAATGATGCAAAAAAGGGGGAAATGATCCATCTGTCCATACTTATAAATAATAGCGATGAATCACCTAGTAAGAAACAAGATATCCCCATTTTGGGACGGAGGGATAATTGAGAGGAATGCAACTGTACAAAGATGTCAGTTTGAAATAAAGTAAATGTAATAACACCTAGTAAAATTAGACAGGAAGTTGCAAGATTTGGCAAGATGAAGATAAGCAGCAGAAACCTCAACTGGGAACAAAAGGAGAGATAGAGTTTAACCAAGAGAGGACTCTCCAAGGGCAAAACGACACGTATGCTTAAACAAGACACAACTCCATAGACAAATGGACACATAGATTAAAAGCAAGATAGAACTCCCCAAAAAGGTAGTAGCTTTGTGAAGTATTACTTCCCTATTTCTGGAAATGAAATGTATAAAAGATCATACTATGTTGTTGTTCAGGGTCTCAGTTCCCTAAGTGTCTGGGACCCTTTTGCTGAAGTGCTTCAATAAAAGTTTTGGGAAAGTTCCTCACTCGTATGTGGCTCTGATTGGCTTTGGCACCAGGCTAAGACATTTGGGGGCCACCAATAGCATAATAAATCTCAGGTTGCTTCTCGCTCTCCTGTTATCGGCAAAGAAAGATGTAGGAAAGATTTGCATCTTCCGATTCAGGGGTTGCTATAGGGACGTGATGCAGAAATTTTCCACAGGTCACTCTGAGCTGCAAGGCCACATTCCTTATGTCTACATTTCCCTATCAAACAGTCCCATTCATCCGGAATCTGATTTGACCCACAGTATTGTCACTCCAAGTGAGACTTGGTGTATTGTTATTGGTTTCTTTAAGAATATACAGGAAAATTAATATGGGTAGCTTTAGAGATAAGAGCAATATCTCCTCCCCATGTGCATCTTGCTCCCTTCCTTCCCATACCTGTCAATTTTCAACCAATGTTAATGCTACTATTTATTACTTTAATCTTTTATTTTCCTTTGACTTGATTATAACTTGCCTAGAGTCATCCCTATCCAAGATGGGCAGCGTGTAAATTAAACAAACAAAGATACATACATACATACATTAAATTATCAAAAACTGTTAAACAAGCCTACTAAATGACATTTTTGAAAAATAATAGTAAAAGTCATTTTTTGTATTTTATTTTGACATCAAATGTTCTTTGGTATTCAGATCTGGCCTAAAAATAATAATGTAGAATTTAGGGAAGAATATGCAGCCCAGCAGTCCAGCACTGGAGGCCAAGATGGAGAAGACCTGAACAGCCACCGTGTACTTCCCTTTGGTGCTCAGGTAGGCAGGCACAAAGGACACCCAGACACTGCAGAAGACCAGCATGCTGAAGGAGATCAGCTTGGCTTCGTTGAAGGCCCCGGGGAGATTCCTGGCCAGAAAAGCCACTGTGAAGCAGACAGCAGACAGGAAGCCCATGTACCCAAGGGCAACATAAAACATGGCAACAGAACCTTCATTGCATTGTAGGATGATTTCTCTCATTTGGGAGTTCATGTCAGAGTCAGGGAATGGGGGGAAAGTGCTCAACCAGATGCTGCAGATGAGAACTTGGAGACCAGAACAAGAAAAGACAATGGAGTTGGCCAAACTCTTCCCCAACCATCTCTGCACTTTATTCCCTGGTCTTGTGGCCAAGAAGGCTAACACCACTGTGATGGTTTTGGCCAAGATTGAAGAAATGGCAAGTGAGAAGACAATGCTGAAGGCTGTTTGTCTGAAGAGGCAGGTCACCTTCCTTGGCCAGCCAATGAACAGGAAGGAGGTCAAAATGGAAAGCAGGAGGGAGACCAGGAGGATGTAGGAGAGGTCCCGGTTGTTGGCTTTGACAATTGGTGTTTCCATGAATTTAATGAAGATCCCCAAGCCAAAGCCTGTGGTTAAAGAGAGGAACAAGGCAATGGAAGTCAGCATGATCCCCAGATTTTCCTTATAAGAAAGATAACTTTTAATCTTGGGGATACAGTGAACTCGATTGATGTTTGGATGTTGATCATCTGGACATTTGGTACATTTGTCTGCATCTGAAAAAGAGCAAGAGTAGAGTCTCCCTTTAACATGTCATTTAATAAACTGCATTGTTTGGGTAAACTTGTTTTTTGTGTGAATGATTGTGTGTAGGTGAAGTTAATATATTTCTTCATTTCCCTCCAGCTAGAACATCTTAATATTCTTTGTTTTTTACTGTTACCATTTTATCAGTGAACTTGTTGAGAGAGAATAAGGGAAGAAGAAAGGCAGTTCCACCATTTTATCTTTTCACTGCTAAATCTCTTTAATCTTTTGATTAAAGGCAAATAGCTACAATGTGAATCTGTGGCTGCCCAAAATAACCATGAGACATGGAAATATGCACAAATCTAATTGATCCTCCTATAGAAATCCAATCAAAGTTCCATCATTATATTCTGGAATCCGGAAACTCTCACTATTCAGAGCAATGAACTAAATAGTAATTTGAAACATGGAAGATGTGTTGTAAAAGATTAAGAGCAAAAGATGTCATCTCTCTCACAATGCTCAACCCTCACTTATCCCATATCTTCATACATGATCTGTATAACTGTTTGCTTGACCTATATACCAGATTAATCTCCAAGATATTTTCTTATAATTCACTATGACATAAATGTATATCGTGATCAAGACTCCAAGAGGTGGGATCCACTCCCACCACACCTTCCAAAATGCATGTTCATGGAGAATCTCAGGATTTATGATCCTCCCCAAAGTCTCTCCCTTTCTCCTGCTGTCACCCACCTTCCATGGTGGAGATGGTTCCTTCTGCACAAGGACGACAATTGTAGCAGCAGATGGGCTTCCCTTCCTGAGCCACCTTCATGAATCCAGGAGGACAGCTTTCCACACACCTAGAAGGAGGCTGGGGCTGGCCAGCAAGAGGGGGAAAATAACCTCCATTAAATGAATTATTTTATTTCCTAAAATACATAAAAGGAAAAGTTTGGCGATCTCCAATTCAAGGTTTAGCTTTGCTAAATTTGAAGACTACAAGAAACTAAGAGCTCCTCAAATTGAGGTGGTTGCTTGCTGTTTGTCTATTTACCTTCTCTTCTAATTTTTCTCCCACTACAATTTTAGATTAAATTCTCAATGTACCTACTGAAAAGAAACTAGAATGGATTTTTGTTTTGACAAAATCAATCACTTTGTCCCATGATATCAATCCAGCTTCCTTGCAGAAGTTTGATGAACAGTTAACTGGAATAGTTAGGGAGATTTTTCTCATAGACACCTGAACATCTAATGGGTAGATGTTTCCTCTCTGGGAGAACTGAGATGACATCCCAAGTTTTTACCTGCTCCAATTCTGCAATCAACTTGGAAAGACCTTCAGAAAAAAACAGAATAAAGCCTTTTCCCCACCTTGTTTAGCTCCTCCAACTTTGCAATAGCATCCTGGTTCATCATGAACTTGAAATCCAAGGATCCCACTCTTTCTAGCCTCCCAAGTGTCACTGTGATAGCAGAGTAATTGGGGAAAACCACTGTGTTTCCAATGTCCAGGTCTGCTACCAGCTTTCCATTTTCATCCAAATATACCCCATTGATGGAATTATTGTAAAACTCAGTAGTTCGAAGGAAAGAATGAAACTGGAGTGGAAGAGAAAATGGGCAATGTTATATAGACACAGAAAGTTCTTTGGTAAGACTCCTCCATCTCAGCTGGCAGGAAGGATCTTGAGAGAAATGGAATTAATCCTGTAAAGAATATAGCCTAAGTGATTCCATATTTACCCTTCATATAACCTGAGTTAACCCTAAGCTATTTAGCTGAGTAAGACACTTAAAAAGGGGAAGTATGTCTGATGCCTTTTCTGAGGAAATAATGTATTAGTAAATTCTGAGTTGGGTCAGGTTGACCTAAGCTAAATTAGAAGGAAGGAAGATATTTAATAAAGAAATTTAATAAAACAAATTTAATAAAACATAAAACATATCCTGTTCCAATTAATTGTCTTAGTTAAGGACATATTGAAAGGGTATTTTTGGAGGGGAAATGCCCCTCCAAAAGGGAATTCTAAGTTGGCACAAATGTTGCTGAGAAAGCCAAAATGCTATGTAACATCCAAAAAACAATGATAAGCGGGGGCATTTTAATTGTTTTGCTGATTGCCTGAAAAAGTATTTAAACGATGTGTTCGGAGCTGTAAGACTTTCTCTCTCTTTCATGGGAGAACCTTTTTGCAAAAGCTTATGTGTGTGTGTGTGTGTGTGTATGTGCGTGTGTTTGTATGTATGTATGTATGTATAATAAAACTACTTTTTACATGTTTATGGTCTCCGTTTTACTTTTCATGAGGTTTGCTGTTTTTTTAAATCTCACAGATCTATATTTCATTTTAATTTAATTTTATTTGATTTATATACTGCCCTTGTCCCGAAGGACTCAGGGCGGTGAACAGGCACAAGATAAAAGACATAGAATACAAAAATTTAAGAGCAGAAGTAGAATCGAATTAAATCAATTTAGCCCAAGACAAATTTAAAACCCCAGGTTAAGAACAAATTAAAATTTACATTAAAATTTACATTAAAAAGAGAATGGGAGAGGTTAGACCAGCCTGGTGAAATAAAAAGGTCTTGAGAGCGCGGCGGAAGGTGAAGATCTTCCGTATCTCCAGGGGAAGCTCGTTCCAGATAGTAGGTGCCCCCACAGAGAAGGCTCTCCCCCTGGGGCCGCCAGCCGACATTGTTTGGCCGACGGCACCCAGAGGAGTCCCTCTCTGTGAGAGCGTACCGGCCGGTGGGAGGCCTTTTGCGGCAGCAGGTGGTCCCGTAAATAACCAGGCCCTAAGCCATGGAGCACTCTAAAGATGGTAACCAAAACCTTGACGCGCACCCGGAAGACCACCTGGAGCCAGTGCAGCTCACGCAGGAAAGGTGTTACATAGGAGCGCCACCTCGCTCCCATAACCACCCGCGTGGCCACACTCTGCGCCAGTTGGAGCCTCCTGGTGCTCCTCAAGGGGAGCCCCATGTAGACAGTGTTACAGTAGTCTAGGTGGGAAGTGACGAGGGCATGAGTGACCGTGTTTAAGGAGTCCCAATCCAGAAAGGGACGCAACTGGCGAATCAGGCGGACCTGATGGAAAATCCTCCCGGTCACGGCCGTCAAGTGCTCTTCTAAAGACAGCCGTGAATCCAGGAGGACGCCCAAGTTGCGAGCCCTCTCCGTGGGAGCCAGCGATTCACCCCCAATAGTCAGCGATGGCGTCAACTGACTATATCGGGACATCAGAAACCACAGCCACTCAGTCTTGGACGGGTTGAGCCTGAGCCTGTTCCTTCCCATCCAGATCCTCATGGCCTCCAGGCACCGGGACATCACTTCAAGGGCATCATTGGGGTGGTCCAGGGTGGAGATGTACAGCTGAGTATCGTCAGAGTACTGGTGGTACTTCATCCCGAAACCACGGATAATCTCAACCAGCGGCTTTACATAAATGTTGAACAGAAGGGGCAAGAGGACCGACCCTTGAGGCACCCCACTTATGAGGCGCCTCGGGGTCAACCTCTGCCCCCCTGCCAACACAGACTGCGGCCGGTCGGAGAGAAAGGAGGAGAACCACAACAACACGGTGCCTCCAACCCCCAACTCTTCCAACCAGTGCAGCATGATACCATGGTTGATGGTATCAAAAGCCACTGAGAGATCTAACAGGACCAGGACAGAGGAGCAACCCCTGTCCCGAGCCCTCCAGAGATCATCCACCAATGTGACCAATGCTGTTTCCGTGCTGTACCCAGGCCTGAAACCTGACTGGAATGGATCCAGATACGTCGTTTCATCCAGGTGCTGAGGGAGCTGTCACGCAACCACACTCTCAACAACCTTCACCACAAAGCGAAGGTTGGAGACCGGATGATAATTAAACAACACTGCCGGGTCCAGGGAAGGCTTCTTGAGGAGAGGCCTCACCACCGCCTCTTTCAAGGCGGCGGGGAAGTCACCCTCACCCAAAGAAGCATTTATAATCCCCTGGAGCCAGCCTCGCATCGCCTCCCGGGAAGCCAGCACTAACCAGGAGGGGCATGGGTCAAACAAACATGTGGTCGCGTTCAGTCTACCCAGAATCCTGTCCACGTCATCAGGAGTCACAGGATCAAACTCATCCCAGATAACATTCTCAAGACCTGCCCCAGTCGTCCCTCCTGAACCTACCCAGTCAGAGTCCAGATCTTCCCGAATCTGAGTGATTTTTTTCATGCAGATATTGTACAAAATCCTCGGCTCTACCCTCCAAGGGGTCTTCCCGCGCTCCCTGGTGGAGTAAGGAGCGGGTCACCTTAAAAAGGGTGGCCAGGCAATTATCTGATAATGCAATAAGAGCAGCAAAATAATTACATTTTATTGCCACTAGGTAATTCCTAATATGAGATCTTACCAGTGTCCGGTCGGATTTGGAAAGGCTGGCCCTCCAACTGCTCTCTAGGTGTCTTTTTTGGCGCTTCATCTCCCTCAGCTCCTCAGTGAACCAGGGAGCCAGGTGAGATGGGTGCCGGGTCAGAGGTTGCAAGTGCACGATCCGATCCAGAGCTCCAGTGGCCGACCTATCCCAGCTGGCCACTAGTTCTCCAGTCAAGGCATGTGCCAGAGCCTCAGGAAATGGCCCAAGCTCCATCTGGAACCTATCAGGTTCCATCAGGCGCCTGGGGCAGAACCATCTTACCGGCTCCGCCTCCCTGCAGCAGGGTGCAGCGGTTCAAAGGTCAAGGCGAAGGAAAGAGTGATCTGACCATGACAAGGGCTTGGTGACTATATCCCCTATCTCAAGATCATATATGAGGAAAATGGAATAGAAATCTTGTTAGAAGGACCAAGAACGACATGGAAAATAAGGAGAGTGAAGGATGTTCTTTATCTCTTCCATTTGTAGTTGTCACTGCAGAGTTTGGAAAACCAATGGGAAGTAACCAAAGCAAAGGATAGATGCAGTATGAAGTATTGAGGTCCAAAATTAAAACCCTAAAGTGAATGGAAGTTGTGCTCAAAAACACTGAAGTAATTTTGCCAATAAAGCCAAAATGAAATCAGATGCCTCACACAGAAACAATGTTATAAAAAAACTGGTTTACAGGTCAATCGGCAGCTAGGAAGAGAATTTTTTTTTTTTTGCTGAGTTTGAGGATGACTGTGGGACCTTTGCTCTACTAGTAAGTTGTGGTTATGAAACTCTGCATTGAGGTGACAGGTGGGCAACTTGCCATGGAGCAGAGACCCCAATAACTTCATGGTGATAGATGATCTCTGGTACCAGTTAAGGTCACCTCCTTCAATTTTATGGAACATCTTTGGAATATTTGTGGAATATTCTTCACTCTTGTTGCTTCCTGACTTTTCCCAGCCCAACCCTTCATCTTCTCACCTGACTTTAGCCTGCTTAGCTTCTTGGCCCAAAGGGTCTTCTACTGGGAGTTTTGAGCAAGGGAAGGAAAATCAAAGGGATTCTTAGCAGAGGTGGCATTCAGCAGGTTATGAGCAGTTCTGCAGAACCGGTAGCAAAAATTTCGAGTAGTTCGGAGAACCGGTAAATACCTCTGACTGGCCCCACCCACATCTATTCACTGCCTCCTGAGTCCCAGCTGTTCAGGGGGAAATGGGGATTTTGCACCCCTGGAGTGGGGCGGGAATGAAGATTTTACAGTATCCTTCCCCTGCCACATCCTCCAAGCCATGCCACCAAGCCATGCCATGCCTATCAAGCCACGCCCCACAGAACTGGTAGTAATAATTTTTGAATCCCACCACTGATTCTTAGCCCAAGAATAAGACCCACTCTGGGGAAAGCCCAGGAAGAGAGAGGATCGGAGGTGTTAAACAGCTTAATATACACAACACACTTTTTAGTGTATGATGTGGTAATGGTCCTGCTTGTAAAAAAAAAGAGTCAAAGAAAAAAGAGGTGGAGGAAAAATATTTTTACCAAGAACTTTATAAAAAGAAATTGGAAAAGAAATGAGCAGGGTTAAATGAATTGCAGAAAGGAGAGCGGTGTAAAATTGGAATTTAATGTAATTTTTATATTCAGAATACATTATAATTATTGTCAGGTTCTTACAGTTGTAACATAGATTCTCAGATGCGGTGGAGAGCTTTGCAATAGAAAATAAGTACCTGCCATGCCTTCAGCTTTGAAGTTTTCACTTTTTTGCCAGTTTTAAATGTGTTTCTGGTTCTGGATAAATAAGGTGCATTTAAGGCCTTTGTCACAGCCCAGATTGTGTTGTAAATTAAATAGCTGTCCCGAGTCAGGATTGGATCCATCTCCTCTTCCTTGAGAGCTTCCAGGTCTTCTCTCTGCCTGCACTGTATCCAGACTTTCACTGACAAGGCATCATTGGTGTAGGAACACAGGAAGGAGGTCTCTACATAGTATCTCATAAAATAATAAAGGTTCAAATGCCTACTATACTTTGCAAATTTATTTTTCTGCATAGGAAAGGAAAATATGCTATGGAAGTATTCGGCTGGAAAAGCTCGTTTTGACAAATAAAAAGTGAAGTCCCAGCGGATTGTGAATAGCAGGACTTTTCCTCTAGGAGGTTCCATAAGCCTTTCAAATACTATATCCATAAGCAAAATCCCTGCATTCAATGAACTCATGTCTGCACCAAAAATAAAGACATTGATCTTTCTCCAACTGAGGAATAAATGCCACTCTACCTTCACTTCCCGTGAAACTGGGGAAAAGGTTTGTGATAAAACTGGGCAAATGCCATTCCTGACCAGCAGGGAAGTCATCGTCCTCATGAACCATTGTCCATTCTCAGAGTCTGGAGCAAGGAGACCCACCAAGGTCCACCTGAAATGGAGGACAAGCATCACCATCCCTGGGTAATGGGCTCCTTTGGCTGGGAGCATTGGGTAGAAGAAAGGATTTTCATCACTCACAGCCTGGGAGTCAAAACTGTGACTGATCTGAAAAGGAAAAAAAAAGTTAACTTTATTATTATTATTTTTTTGAGAGATCATAAAAACAATATCCAGCCCAAATGGAGGAATTGTTTGACTCCTGGTCATTCTGTTTACATTGCCTCTCTTCTCACTTCAATAGCAAAACAAAATAGATGACACGACAGTCATGGGGCTCGTTAATAAGAACAATGAGTCTGCTTATAGACAGGAAGTACAAGGGCTGACATTGTGGTGTAAAGAAAATAATCTTATACTTAACACCAAAAAACCTATAGAACTTATAATTGACTTCAGGAGGAAGAGAGATGTACATTTACCATTGTACATAAATGGTGAGGAGGTGGAGAGGGTTGGTAGTTTTAAATTTCTGGGCATTTATATCTCAGAGAAGCTCTCATGGACTATGAATGTTGACATCCTTGTGAAGAAGGCACAGAATAGGCTGTACTTGCTATTTGAGGAAATTGCACAACATTCTCAGAGACTCTTCCCATCCTGCTTACAATCTTTTTGGACTGTTGCCTTCTGGCAGAAGATACGGAACAATTAAAACTCAGATCACACATTTTCTGAATAGTTATTATCCCAGAGCTATAATTGCACTCAACAATGAACTAAAGGGCCACCATCAGTAAGCTGTTGGACAGCATTACTTGGTCTGCTGTGCGGATGCTTGGGTGGTTTAGGAGTGGTGAATTTTTGGTGGGTGGGGGTGTGTCTGGGAATTGTCATGTGTGTTGGGCTTGGTCTCTTGGTGTGATGTGAATTTCGTTGTATGGGTATACTGTGTATATAGGTACAATGACAATAAATTTTATAAATAAAAATATAAAAGCACTTAGACTTATATTCCACTTCACAGTGCTTTTACAGCCCTCTTTAAGTGGTTTACAGAGTCAGCATATTTTCCCCAACCATCTGGGTCCTCATTTTACCCACCTCGGAAGGGTGGAAGGCTGAGTCAACCTTGAGCTGGTAAGATTGGAACCGCCAAATTGCAGTCAGCAGAAATAGCCTGCAGTACTCGATTGTAGAAAATATGACTTCAGTAACAGAGTGGTCAGTGCCTGGAATGCACTACCTGACTCTGTAGTTTCTTCCCCAAACCCCCAAAACTTTAACCTAAAACTGTCTACTGTTGACCTCACCCCATTCCTAAGAGATCTGTAAGGGGCATGCATTAGCACACCAACATGCCTACCGTCCCTGTCCTAATATTCCTTTTTACTTACTCTTTTCATGTATTCAAATTATGTTTATACTGTTACCTGTTATCTTCTATATGCTTGAGAAATAAACTTATGATATGATTATGATTACTGCCTTCTAACCACTGAGCCACTGCAGCTCTTCAATGAAGAATTTGGCTATTGCAAATAGCCAGCAGAGATACACAGTCTGCATTATGATTGCACCTGAGAGAGGATTGTCTGCTGGGAACTTTCTCTTCCATTTGATAGAACCTTCATCCTTACTTCATACAATTCCTATAATAGAACTTGGCTCTTCATTTAGAAGAGAGGATGTCTGGCTGTAAGTTGCATGTCTAAAAATGATCTTCCCAAGAAAGACACACCTGTGGGATTTTGTAGGTTTCCAACATGGTTGAAATCTGGATGGAGATGTCAGTACCAGCCGCTTCGAGAACAGCCACTGTGTTTCTCTGCCTTCCACAGCTGTAGTTGGGAACGTTTGCCTCCCCCTCCGAAAGCAGGTCCAGCAAAGCCTCCGAGGTCATTTGTGGTCTGAAATAATTGTCATAGACTTTGTATCCGAGGGTGACATTGAACAAAATTTTGTGATTTTTGTCGATTGCTTGGATTGCGAAAAGGAAGGATAACATTTTCCAGTACTCTGTTGCTGGTCTCCTGAAAGTATGAACGTATCAGTACATAATCAGTGGAAGCAACATTTTATTATTTTTAAATTTATATTTGTAAAGAATTGTCTAAGAAAATGAAATATTAATCAAAATTAAAAAGGAATGAAAAAATAGACAAAGGAAGGAAAGGTCCAATATTTTTTTTTTTTAAAAAAAACCTGATTCCCCACCTTCTTTTCAACACATAATTTTTCATTTCTGCAAATTCTACATTTTTCACTATCTAGTCCTCCACTGTGAGGATTCCATTATTCTTCCATCATTGAGCATACAATAATCTTGCCACAGTTACCATATATAAACACAATGAATGTTATGTACCGTATTTTTTGCAGTTTTCCCTTCCAAAAAAAGTGGGTGGAAATGTCTGTGTGTCTCACAGAGCAAATGTTGCTGAAGCCTCACCAACCCACTGGCCCCCACACTTCATCCTCTGCCTCCCAGCAATTTGCCTCCTTGCAGCAAACAGAAAACAGCCCGGTCAGCTTCAGCATACCCTGATTCAGCACGAGCAGCTGACTGGCTGTTGGATCGGCCTCCCAGAATACTGCCGATCAGCTGTTCCAGGTTGTGGGGATCACCATTGTCCCCACCCATCACCACAGCTGCCTCTCGCCATCTCTGCGAACCCCATTTTCGTCCTCCATGAGGTGGCAAGGATTGCAGATTGTTTTCCTCCCTAAAAGTTAGGTGCATCTTAGATTCCAGAACATTTTATAGTGCAAAAAATACGGTAATTCTTTGCTCAGAAGTCCCACTAAAAAAAATTCTGGTTTCTTCACAATTTTTAGCCTTTCTAATTCTTTGCATTGTTGTGTTAATTTGATATAAAATTTCAGAGCTTTCTCACATGTCTACCCTGCATGATAAAATGTCTCCCCATTCTTTTCACAATTCTTGCTTTGCTTTGAAATGTGTTTACACATCTGATGTCCTATACCAAGAATACATCATTTTATTTCAAAAAAAAAATATCTTAATTTATGACAGACTATAAACCGAATGCAAGTTACCCAAATTCTCTGCATCTCTATTTAATATCCAAGTTTTTCAGGTGAAAAGGATGACCCAAGAATGAAATGAGACAGAAAGAGAGAAAAACTAGCAGATCAAAGAAATGATTCATTGTAAGAGAGGCAGCTAAAACTTTAGAACTTAGGGTGGAATGGAGAGGCTCTAATTCTGTACATAAAATTTGACGTACAGAGAAATTTGAGTCAAAGGAGATTTGTTGAAGCTTATTGGTAGAAGAAGCATCTTCGTGGCAGAGACAATGCCAGCAATGAGAAACTCTCCTGGCTTGTAATAGTTCTCTGGATGCACCTCGTCCCTCTTCAGGTTCAGGAGACATTTGGCTCTGAGACTTGCCAGAATTTCCTGTGGCAGCAGAAGCAGCAAAAGCAGCAACATGACTTGCGTTCCTGATGAAGTCTCCAGCCTTGCTTTGAAGACACAGTGATAGGAAGAGGTGGAAGAAACCAAAGCCCTCTTCTAAGACAGAAGCTCCAAAGGTTTTGTAATCCTGACAGAGTCTGTACAAGCCTTCATATCTGCATCCCCTGCCTGTCATAAAAGCTTTCAAGGTTCTCCTGGGCCTTTTATGCCCCCAAGATTTTCCAGTGCAAAGATATTAGCCAACAAGGTGTTGATGTGATATCAAAGTGGAAGCATGTTATGGCTGTGTTTGTGTGATATCTGAAAGCAATCCAAAATGTCTTTTGAGATTTAGCACCAAGAGAATAAATAAATCACTATGATTTGAATAATGGCAACAAGAATAGACATCATCTCTCTAAACTCTGAGTGAGTCAACAAGCAGGTGCCCAATGGGAGAAATCATCAATGGGGTGAAACTCTGAAAACGAGACAAGAAGTGAGACAGAAGAACTTTCTCCCAAACATCTCATTTCCTACCATTGCATCATTATTAAAGCATTACAGCATTACAGCATCATGGCAGCTACTCAGCTCTTAAAGTATTTCCCTGAAACATCCTTAGAAAAACTCTCCATACATTCCAGTCTCAAGAGAGAATTTTAGCATGAGTGTGAAATGTTAATCCTCAATATGGATACAGCTGATTCTGGTTTGCCTTTGTTAAGAGATGGGTCTTCTCTCTTACACAGTTCCAGATCATGACAAAATCCCTGAAAATCACTTTTAGTCATTATAGTCAACAAAAGTTTGACTTTGGGTTCAACTGTTCGGACATTTCAATTCTGAAAAAATCTAGACATTTTTCTACATTGGTGAAAAGTCATTATTTGTTTGTAAAGGTAGAACTAAAAAACAGAATAAACCAGGGTGTTTGTCGGGGACCAGTGTGTAAAGAGAGAGAGAAAATACAGCAAAATATCTACATGTTTAGAGATAGATCAATAAATAGGTAGAATTAGGATAGCATAACTTTTTTAGATATAAAATGTATGAAACCTGTTGAACAAAATCCATCATCTTTAAAACTTTTATAATTTGTTTGATACTCTACAGTCCTTGTGTCAATCCTGAAGCTGACCTGACCGAGGCCATTTTTGAGGCTTCAGTGTTGCCACACTGGAGCTGAAGGATAGGAAGGGGGGAACCTGACACCTTGGTTCAATGTGTGTGAAGAATTCATCAGAAAGTGGAATGTGTTAAGTGAATAACTTTTTGGCATCCAACATGGCCCAGGGCAGGCCTAGCACAGGGACATTCTTAGCATCCCCTCTATGAAACCATATCATCCTGTTGGACCAGAAAGCAGCCCTTCCCTCTGGCATCCCCTGCCTTGTGGAAGAGCCTCCGTGGAGATCTAGATGGCCCCAACTACCTCAAGATTAGGTCTATTGCTGTTATTGGTGTTGATGTATCTTTAGTGATTGATTGATTGATTGATTGATTCCTGGCATGAATAAGGAGCCTGGTGGTGCAGCAGACTAAAGCACTGTTATTACTCTTATTAACATCAAGCTGTCTGCAATTACTGTAAGTTCAAATCTCACCAGGATCAAGGTTGACTCCATCCTTTCTAAGGTAGATAAACTGAGGACCCAGATTGTGGGGGCAATAAACTGACTTTGTATAGATATACAAAAGTATGAAGGCTATTGTTTAACGCACTGTAAGACGCCCTGAGTCTCCGGAGAAGGGCGGCATATAAGTCAAATTAAAATAAAATAAAAACTATTTCCAAACTGCTTTGCACTCCTTCAACTGTCATTCCCCCCTCCCAAATTCCCACCATAGAAACATACAGGTTTATTGCCCATCTGCCCCCTCCCTCCCCCCATCCTTTGATTACAGGATTGCAGTGAAACAATTGCTTCATCGGATGATGTGACTGATGACACACCTTGGGGGGAGGGGGAAACGGGGTCAGAGCCGGGATGAAAATTAAGTGAGGTCAGAGTTGGCTTCACTTAGAATATGCCGACATGAAGCTCCTAATAAATAACTGGATTTCTTTTGAAGTTTGGCTCAAGGCCCATGATTTAATTAGGGCATCGGTTGGAAGCCTGATACTAGGTCACAAAGTTCTTCTGTATACTCAGCCATTCCCCTCTGACCCACTCCGAGGGTGATCATCCCTGGTGACACATCTGACCTTGGCACCTTCAGTGGTTATCTCCAGATGATACTCCTGCATGTAGGTCCAAACCTGGGCCAGGAAGAACCCCAGTTGCTGGCAATGTCAAATAAAGCTCTGAGGCCTGAGGTTCCTCAAAGTTCTAATTTATTAAAGATGTCATATTGGCACATCTGGGAAAACCCAAATCTGAAAGCTTCCAGGTTTTCCACACCCAGTTGACAGTTCACAGCCCTGCCCCACACCCACAAGTTCATCACATTGTCCAATCAACTCCTCACACTCAACTGAATACAATCTTCAGGCAGTCTCCAGCAGGCACAGGCAAAAGTCCTTGAATATGGAATATTGTTATGACTAACTTTCTACCGCTTAAACAACAGCCCCCTCCCAATTTCCCCAGCTAAAATATGTGACAGTCAAGAAGCAAAAAAGAAAATTGTCTTCCAAAACTGACAGGGGATTCCTGTTAAACTTCACACCCAGCTGTTGTGTCTTGTGGGTGTCCTCCTCCCTGGGGCTATCCCTGCAGAGAGGGTGATACAGGAAGCAACTCCTGGTGCTGGACCAGCTGTAGCCACTGCTGCCATTACACTTGCTGAGGGGCTGGCTGTGGTGGTGGATGTTATTCCTCAGCCTCCTGTTGTGGCTGGAGGTGGCTGGTCATCAGATTGCATGGCCCGGGCCTGGTGTTCACACACCTTGACATTCTTGAAAGCCCCCTGCATGAACTTGATGTCTTGCTCCATCATCCAGTCATCTTGGTTGAATTCTTCACCCTCTTCTTCTTCCTCCTCCAGCTCCACTCATTGTTCCCGCCAGCAACTGCCACAACTTCCATGAGTGAAAGTCATCACCATGGGCTTCCCCTCCATTCCTCCTTTTGCCCAATGCCCAGAGACCACCTGGATCTCAGCAGATTGCCACAGCTTTCTGCCTCTCCTGTCCATTCAAAGAGATCCAGTCCTGGAGGAGGCCTCTTCAAAGCCTCCCCCCAGCATTCAATCTCCTCCTGATTGCTCCCTTGAGGCAATATCATATGCATGGTCCCCACAGTAGAGATGATGTCCTCTCTGGGTTGACCACAATATCAGATTCCACCTAATGTCAGACCTGGCCTAGTCTCATCCCTTTGGAAAGTAAAACCCTCAACTCCATTTGTCTGCAATGAAAATAACTTTTATTTAAAAATTCAGGTTGCAGTAAAGTCAGGAGGAATCTGAAGTTCTCATGAAGCAATACAAAAACCAAAACCTCAGTTTCCCATCCTTCCCCCATGTCTAGTCGGTCTTTAGCCAATCGGATATCACTGAGATGTTTTGGGAAATGCTGAGATTTTGGGGCTGGTGAAATTCTACACTCAGGGTGAACGACCTTGAAGATGCCTGGCATGAACTGCTTTGCACTCCTTCAACTGATGAGCCTTGGTGGAGCAGTGGACTAAAGTGCTGTTAAGTAGCACTTAGCTGCCAGCTGTCTGCAATTACTATGAGTTCAAATCTCAAAAGGCTCACAATTGACTCAGCCTTCCATCCTTCCAAGGTAGGTAAAATGAGGACCCGCATTGTGGGGGCAATAAGCTGACTTTGTATAAAAAAGAACACCGCTTAGTGGGACCCCGAAAGCCCTACTAAGCAGGTATATACAAAAGTATGGAGGTTATTGCTTAATGCATTGTAAGCCGCCCAGAGTCTCTGGAGAAGGGCGGCATATAAATCGAATCAATCAATCAATCAATCAATCAATCAATAAATAAACAAACTGTCAATCCCCCCTCCCAAATTCCCACCATCGAAGCATATAGGTTTATCACCCAACTACCCTCCTCCGAATCCTGATCCTTTAATGGCAGGGTGCTCGTGAGGTGCCAAGCCAATGATGGAGGACCTCACAAAACCAATGGAATAGCTTGCCTCCAGAAGTAGCAGTAACAGAGTTGGAAGGGATCTTGGACATCAAGTAGTCCAACCCCCTGCTCACACAGGAGACCTGTACTAGGGATTCGAACATCCAGACTGTCAACCTTTCTGATCGACAAGCTCAGTGTCTTAGCCACTGAGCCAGCTAGTCAGGTTTTTTAGAACTTTTTAACTTTAAAAAAGTTACTAGACAATCATTTGTCTCAAATGGTATCGGGTCTCCTGCTCGAGCAGGGGGCTGGACTAGAAGACCTCTAAGGTTCTTTTCAACTCTATTGTTTTATGTTCTGTGTCAAACAGAGGCAAATGAAATATATAAACCAACAACAAATCTCAATCAATAATTAACTGTCACAAGTCTAACGAACAATTTTATTATCAGTTCCCTACTTTTGTCATTAGATGTTCCTTTGTGTTTAGATCTGGTCTCAGGATAATAATGTAGCATTTGGGGAAGAAGATGCAACCCAACAGCCCAGCACCGGAGGCCAAGATGGAGAAGACCTGCACAGCCACCATATATTTCCCTTTGGTGCTCAAGTAGGTGGGCAGGAAGGAAACCCAGACGCTGCAGAAAACCAGCATGCTGAAGGTGATCAGCTTGGCTTCATTGAAGGCCCCAGGCAGGCTCCTGGCCAGGAAAGCCACCATGAAGCAAATGGCAGATAGGAAACCCATGTAGCCGAGGACAACATAAAACATGGTAACAGAACCTTCATTGCATTGAAGGATGATCTCTCCAGGCTGGGAGTGCACGTCGGAATCAGGGAATGGGGGAGAAACTCCCAGCCATATGACACAGATGAAAATTTGAACACCAGAACAAGAATGGATGATGGAGTTGGCCAAGCTCTTCCCCAACCATCTACTCAACCTGTTTCCTGGTTTCGAGACTAGGAAGGCCATTACCACCGTGATTGTTTTGGACAACACAGAAGACACAGCTACTGAGAAGACAATGCTGAAAACTGTTTATCGGAGAAGACAGGTGGCTTTCCTTGGCTGGCCGATGAAGAGAAAGGAGGACAAAAAGCAAAGCAGGAGGGAAATCAGGAGGATGAAGGAGAGGTCCCAGTTGTTGGCTTTGACAATGGGAGTTTCTCGGTATTTAAGGAATATGATTAAAACAAGGCTTGTGGTTAGGAACAAGAGTAGAGCAAAGAACACAAGGATTATGCCCAGATGTTCTTCATAGACCCCTTTCCCCCTCCTGTAAGCAGGTACAAGGTGAATCATTACATGATGACTTAAAACTTAAGTCAAAGACTTAAAACCACAAACCAACAATTAAATCAGTGAAGTTCTGGACGGAGGAGGCAAAGTTAAAGCTACAGCGTTAAAGTTGTGCCAGTCAGAGGTGGAATTTGCCGGTTCTCTGAACTACTCAAAACTTCTGATACCAGTTCTCCAGAACCTGTCAGAACCTGCTGAATAGTACCCCTGCTCCAAAGCCAAATGCCCCTTTGCCAGATACCTCCAGTCATTGCTCGGTTATGCTCATTGCATAGTCAACAGTGACTGAGAATTGGAAGGAAAAAGAGGCCACACAGAATTAGCGAGCCAAAATAAACCTTTAGGCACGGACTGTTGCCTCAAACATGCTCCTAAATGGTTCTGGTTTTTTGGCAGCAGGGAAGAATATGGGATCAAGCTCCCTACAACACATCCATATGCCCTGTTATCCCTGATCACAAATCAAAAATTGTGAATCCTACTTCTGACACCAGTTTCAAAACACAGGACCTCACTGCAGTGTTTATTAAACAATATGTTAAATATACTTATCTTGTTTTATCATAACAAATAAAAGACAAAAGAGAAAGACAAATGAACAAAAAGATACAGTACATCCAGCACCACCAACAACAAAAAGAAAAAAAAGTGACCCAAATATCCAATAAATTTAACATTAAACATATAGGGTCAACCCTGCTGGATGCTGAAAAAAATAAAAATGTGTTTTGAAGAGGTGTCTTCTCCAAAGGAATAGTGAGAAATGCCTTCAAAGAAAGAGATACACATGTTTCATACTCCCTCACCCCACTCATAACGTGATGTGGTTTTTATAAGATTTTATGTTGTTATTTTTAAAGTTATAAGCCATCCAAAGTAAGATGTGTGTCAGGTTTCGTTGCTATCTTAAATAAACGTCATTCTCAAATGCAAGGTCTCTAATGAATCTTTTTTTTATTTAAGAATAGGAGAACGACATCCCTGAACTCTTTGTGCAACCAAAACTGGCCCCTCCTTCCAAACCCCTCCCTTTCCGTTCTTCAACCCCAATGTCTCATTGGCCATTGTGCAGATCCATCTCTTCGTCCCAAGCACTTTCTTTTCACAGGAATTTTCCCCCTCCCTCTGTCACCCAGGTAACGCTATCTACTAAAGAGAAGGGAACTAGGTAAAAGTTCATCTCAGCATTAAAGCAAAGCTTCTCCCTCTTTCATTCATGTCAGCGCTGGAGGAGAACATAATTTGGAACGCTGACATCATGTGGGGTGTCCATATAAATTTGTTTATTAAATAAATATATAACTAGGTATACATTTCAGAAAGGAGGAAAAATGATGCAAGAAAGAAGGGAAAATGATGCAAAAAAGGGGGAAATGATCCATCTATCCATACTTATAAATAATAGTGATGAATCATCTATTAAGAAACAAGATATTCCCATTTTGGGAGGGAGGGATAATTCGGAGGAATGTAACTGTACAAAGATGTCCGTTTGAAATAAAGGAAATGTAATAACACCTACTCAAATTAGACAGGAAGTTGCAAGATTTGGCAAGATGAAGATAAGCAGCAGAAGCCACAACTGGGGATGAAAGGAGAGGTGGAGTTTAACCAAGAGAGGACTCTCCAAGGGCAAAACGACACGTATGCTCAAACAAGACACAACTCCATAGACAAATGGACACGTAGATTAAAAGCAAGATAGAACTCCCCAAAAAGGTAGTAGCTTTGTGAAGTATTACTTCCCTATTTCTGGAAATGAAATGTATAAAAGATCATACTATGCTGTTGTTCAGGGTCTCAGTTCCCTAAGTGTCTGGGACCCATTTGCTGAAGCTGTTCAATAAAAGTTTTGGGAAAGTTCCTCACTCGTATGTGGCTCTGATTGGCTTTGGCACCAGGCTGAGGCATTTGGGGGCCACCAATAGCATAATAAATCTCAGGTTGCTTCTCGCTCTCCTGTTATCGGCAAAGAAAGATGGTCTTAGATTTGCATCTTCCGATTCAGGGGTTGCTATAGGGACGTGATGCAGAAATTTTCCACAGGTCACTCTGAGCTGCAAGGCCACATTCCTTATGTCTTCATTTCCCTATCAAACAGTCCCATTCATCTGGAATCTGATTTTACCCACATTATTGTCACTCCAAGTGAGACTTGGTGTATTGTTATTGGTTTCTTTAAGAATATACAGGAAAATTAATATGGGTAGCTTTAGAGATAAGAGCAATATCTCCTCCCCATGTGCATCTTGCTCACGGGTGAAATTCAAATTTTTTCCCTACCGGTTCCGTGGACGTAGCTTGGTGCGCATGGCAGGGGAAGGATACTGCCAAATCTCCACTCCCTCCCCACTCCAGAAGAAGGAAACTGCCAAATCTCCATTCCCACCCCAGTTTGGGGCCAACCAGAGGTGGTATTTGCCGGTTATCTGAACTACTCAAAATTTCCACTACTGGTTCTCCAGAGCCTGTCAGAACCTGCTGGATTTCACCCTTGATCTTGCTCCCTTCCTTCCCACACCTGTCAACTTTAAACCAATGTTAGTGCTACTATTTATTATTTTAATATTTTATTTTCTTTTTACTTGAATATAACTTGCCTAGAGTCACCTCTAGCCAAGATGGGCAGTGTGTAAATTAAACAAACAAACAAAAAACAAAACAAAACCCAAACATTAAATTATCAAAGCCCATTAATCAAGCCTAATAAATGACATTTTTGAAAAATAATAGATTTGTAAAAGTCATTTTTTGTATTTTATTTTGACATCAGATGTTCTTTGGTATTCAGATCTGGCCTAAAAATAATAATGTAGAATTTAGGGAAGAATATGCAGCCCAGCAGTCCAGCACTGGAGGCCAAGATGGAGAAGACCTGAACAGCCACCGTGTTCTTCCCTTTGGTGCTCAGGTAGGCAGGCACAAAGGACACCCAGACACTGCAGAAGACCAGCATGCTGAAGGAGATCAGCTTGGCTTCATTGAAGGCCCCAGGGAGATTCCTGGCCAGAAAAGCCACCGTGAAGCACACAGCAGACAGGAAGCCCATGTACCCAAGGGCAACATAAAACATGGCGACAGAACCTTCATGGCATTGTAGGATGATTTCTCTAAGTTGGGAGTTCATGTCAGAGTCAGGGAATGGGGGGAAAGTGCTCAACCAGATGCTGCAGATGAGAGCTTGGAGACCAGAACAAGAAAAGACAATGGTGTTGGCCAAGCTCTTCCCCAACCATCTCTGCACTTTATTCCCTGGTTTGGTGGCCAAGAAGGCTAACACCACTGTGATGGTTTTGGCCAAGATTGAAGAAATGGCAAGCGAGAAGGCAATGCTGAAGGCTGTTTGTCTGAGGAGGCAGGTCACCTTCCTTGGCCGGCCAATGAACAGGAAGGAAGTCAAAATGGAAAGCAGGAGGGAGACCAGGAGCATGTAAGAGAGGTCCCGGTTGTTGGCTTTGACAATTGGTGTTTCCATGAATTTAATGAAGATCCCCAAGCCAAAGCCTGTGGTTAAAGAGAGGAACAAGGCAATGGAAGTCAGGATGATCCCCAGATTTTCCTTATAAGAAAGATAATTTTCAATCCTGGGGATACAGTGAACTCGATTGATGTTTGGATGTTGATCTTCTGGACATTTGGTACATTCGTCTGCATCTGAAAAAGAGCAAGAGTAGGGTCTCCCTTTAACATGTCCTTTAATAGAATAGTCATGTCTGGGAAGAGGTCAACCAATGAATAGGCATAGCAACTAAGACAGCCAATGGGAGCTGAAACAGTTTGGAGGCTGGGCATGGCTGATAGTCTTTTAATCAAATGCATTGTTTGGATAAACTTTTTTTTGGTGTGAGTGATTGTGTGTAGGTGAAACCAATATATTTCTTCATTTCTCTCCAGCTAGAACATCCTAATATTTCTTTTTCTTTTTTACTGTTACCATTTTATCAATGAACTTGTTGAGAGAGAAGAAGGAAGAAGAAAGGAAGAAAGGAAGCAGTTCCATCTTTTTATTTTTTCACTGCTAAATCTCTTGAAAACTGAAGCCCAACCTTTTGTCAATGCTTTAAGGCACCAATACGATCCAGCCTATAGTGGAATTAAGTAAATATAATTGCTTAATGTAGCTTATGCTAGCTGAAATGGATAAATGCTACTTTTCCCATGGAGAAACAAACATCAGGTTTAGTGGCCCTTGAAGATGAGATGGATGTGGAGTGAGGACATCAAAATCTATTCCTCATTTTTTTTTATGATCAGAAAGAGGAACATCTTCCAATAACATCAAGAAGGAAGTTTGGCTCAATCCCAATTCATGATTCCTCCCCTCCCTTCCTCTCCTTTCCTCTCCTCTCCATGGACCATGATTCTAAAATTACTTTAAGAAGAGCCTCCAGCAGAATTTCTGCAATGTCAGACTCAGGAAGTATAAACCCAGGAGTCACCTGAGGCTGACCAAAAGAAGGCACCACCTGAACAGATGGAGCAGTCAAAGGATTATGACATAAGGCTACCAACTCTCTCTCTCCCCCCCTCCCCAACAGCAAGTAGAATGAAGCACACATCAACGACACCCTGTGAGACTTCTTTAGCATCCTTTGATTACAGGCAGGTGGCTGCAACCTGAAACTCTGGCTGCCCAAAATACCCATCAGACATGGACACATGCAAGAACCTGATCAATCCTCCTACAAAAATCCAATCAAAGCTCATATATTATATTCTGGAATCTGGAAACTCTCACTATTCAGGGCAATGAAGTAAATAGAAATTTTAAATGTGGAAGATGTGTTGTAAAAGATAAAGAGCAAAAGATGTCACTATACTCAACCTTCACTAATCCTGTATCTTTATCCATGATCTCTATCCCTGTTTGCTTGCCATATATACAAGATTAATCTCCAAGATCTATTCTTATAATTAACTATGACATAAATATATATCTTGATCAAGATTCAAAGAGTTGGGATCCACTCCCATTAAGCCTTTCAAAATGCATGTTGATAGAGAATCTCAGGATTTATGGTCCTCCCCCAAATTTCCCCCTTTCTCTTGCTGTCACCCACCTTCCATGGTGGAGATGGATCCTTCTGCACAAGGACGACAATTGTAGCAGCAGATGGGCTTCCCTTCCTGAGTCACCTTCATGAATCCAGGACGACACCTTTCCATACACCTGGAAGGAGGCAAGGGCTGGCCAGCAAGAGGGGAAAAATAACATCCACAACATGGATTATTTTATTTCCTAAAATAGATAAAAGAAAAAGTTTTGGGATCTCTAATTCCAGGTTTAGCTTTGCTAAATTCAAAGCCTCAAGATACTTAGAGCTCTCCAAACTGATGTGGTTGCTTGCTGTTTGCCTATTTATCTTCTCTTCTAATTTCTCTCCCACCACAATTTTATTTTAAATTCTCAATGTATCCACTGAAAAGAAAGTTGAATGGATTTCTGCTTTGACAAAATCAATCACTTTGTCCCATGATATCAATCCAGCTTCCTGGTAGACATTTGATAAACAGTTAACTGGAATAGTTAAGGCTATTTTTCTCATAGACACCTGAACATCTAACGGGAAGATGTTTCCTTTCTGAGAAAACTGAGGTGACATCCCAAGTCTGTCCCTGCTCCAATTCTGCAATCATCTTGGAAAGACCTTCATAAAGAGCCCAATAAAGTCTTTCCCCCACCTTGTTCAGCATTTCCATGTTTGAAATCGCATTCTGGTTCATCATCAACTTGAAATCCAAGGATCCCACTCTTTCTAGACTCCCAACTGCCACTTTGTTAATAGAGAAATTGGAGTAAATCACCGTGTTCACAATGTCCAGATCTGCTACCAACTTTCCATTCTCATCCAAATATACCCCATTGATGGAATTATTATGAAACTGAGAGGTTCGAAGGAAAGAATGAAGCTGGAATGGAAGAGAAAACAGGCAATGTTAAACAGGACATTTATTTATTTTTTTTTATTTATCTAGTTTGTCAAACATGTATAAACAGGTACTGTATAAGTAAAAATGTGCACATGAATATAGGAAATGAGTACAAATAAATGGGGACAGTATGACAGGGACGGTAGGCACATTGGTGTGCTCAGGCCTCCTCTTAGGAATGGGGTGAGGTCCACAGTAGACAGTTTAAGGTTAAAGTTTTGGGGGTTTGAGGATGTAACAACGGAATCAGGTAGAGCATTCCAGGCATTGATCACTCTGTTGCTGAAGTTGTATTTTCTGCAATCGAGTTTGGAGTTGTTTACCTTGTGTTTGTATCTATTGTTTGCCCCGTGTATTATTGCAGTTGAAGCTGAAGTAGTCGTTGAAAGGTAGGATGTTGTAGCAGACAATTTTGTGTACTATGCTTAGGTCAGACAGTAGGCTGCATAGTTCAAGGTTATCCAAGCCCAAAATTTTAAGCCTGGTGGCATAAGGTATTCTGTTGTGAGTAGAGGAGTGGAGTAACTCTTCTCGTAAAATACCTCTGGACCCATTCAATTGTATTAATGTCCAATATATAGTGTGGATTCCAGGCAGATGAGCTGTATTCGAGGATTGGTCTGGCAAAGGTTTTGTATGTCCTAGTTTGCAGTATAGTGTTACCGGAGAAGAAGCTTCACAAAATTAGGTTAACAACTCTTAATGTCTATTTGGCTATGCTGTTACAGTGACCTCTGGGGCTTAGATCGTTTAAGATGAATACTCCTAAGTCCTTGACAGAGTGAGGGTCATCTACGAGGTCATATCCACCCAGCTTGTATTTGGTGTTCTGATATTTCTTGCCAATGTATAAGACAGTGAATTTGTTAGTTGGGATTTGGAGTTGCCAACTGTTCAACCATTCTGACACACAGACAAGGTCGCTTTGTAGAGCAGCAAGTATTGTCGGTGAGGTTAAATAGTTTTATGTCATCAGCGAAGAGGATGCAGCTGTTTATAATATGATCGCAAAGGTCATTTATGTAAAGCAGAAAGAGTGTGAGTCCTAAAACGCTGCCTTGGGGGACACCACTGTCAACTGGGGCAGGGTTTGATAGAGAGCTCCATATTTTGACTACTTGTTACCTGTTTGACAGGAACATGGCTATCCACTTGTGAAAGGATCCAGAAATGCCATAAGAGGTTAGTTTTAACAGTAATTTGTCATGTACCACTGAATCAAAGGCTTTGCAGAAGTCTATGTAAATTGCGTCTATTGCTTTACCCTGGTCGAGTTGTGTGGTCCAAATGTTTCTGCAGTGTAGGAGTTGCAGATTACAGGACAATTTTTTTCTGAAAACAAACTGCTTGTTAGAGAGCAGGTTGTTTGTCTCTACGTAGAGGGTAATGGGGTGGTTTATAATTGATTCCATGACTTTACAGGTGATGCAACACAATGAGATTGGTCTGTAATTTTCAACTAGGCTGGGGTCTCCCTTTGTGAAGATAGGCATGACCGTGGCTAATGACCATAGATCATTAATAATTAATAATGACATAGAAATAATTAATAATTAATTAATAATGACATAGAAAGCTCTTTGCAAAAATTCCTCCATCTGAGCTGACATGAAGGATCTGTATGAGGAATCTAGAATAAAAATCTTGCTAGAAGGACCATGAATGATGTGGGAAATGAGAGTGAAGGATGTTCTTTATATCTTCCATTCCTAGTTGTCACTGCAAAATTTGGAAAACCAATGGGAAGTAACCAAAGCAAAGGAAACATCCAGTGTGAACTAATGAGGCCCAAAGTTAAAACCTTAAAGGAAATAGATGTTGTACACAAGAACACAGAAGGAATTCTACCAATGAGGCCAAAATGAAATCAGATGCCCCACACAGAAACAATGCCATAAACAGCAGTTTACAGGTCAATGGACAGATAGGAAGAGAAAAATCTTTGCTCGCTTTGAGGATGAGTAAGGAGGCCTTTGCTTCACTAGTAGGTTGTGCTTATGAAACTCTGCATTGAGGTGAAGATGGGTCACTTGGCGTGGAGAAGAGACCCCAGATCTTCCCTTTGAAATATGATATCTTGTACCAGTTGAGGTCATCTCCTTCCAATTTTATGGAACATCTATGGACTATTTTATGGAACATTCTTCATTCTTGTGACTTTTTCTCAGTCCAACTCTTCATCTTCTCACTGGACGTTGCTTAGCTTCTTAACCCAAAGAGGGTTCTCCATATGCTGCTGCTTGATGAGATCTTTTGTTATCTGTGATTCTACAAAGAGTTTTGAGCCAGAGAAGGAAATCAAAGGGATTCTTAGCCAACGAATAAGATCCACTCTGGGTAAAGGCTACCCTGGAGCAAAAGGGCAGCCCAGAAAATGAGAGTGTCAGAATTGTTGGACAGTTCAACATACACAGCACACTTTTTTAGACTTTGGGTCAAATGATAATGATCCTCAATGTAAGAAAAAGTATCCAAGAAGAAAGAGGTGGAAGAAAAAAGAAATTGGAAAAGAATTGAATAGGGTGAAATGAATGGCAGAAAAGACAGCAATGGAAAATTGGAATTTAATTTAATTATTTTTTCACAATACAATAAAATAAAACTATTGTCAGAATAGTTACAATTGTAACATTGATGCCCAAGTGCTGTGGAGAGCTATGCAATAGAAAATAAGTACCTGCCATGCCTTCAGCTTTGGAATTTTCACGTTTTTACCACCTTTAAATGTCCTCCTGGATCTGGATGAATACCCTGCGTTTAAGGCCCTTGCCACAGCCCAGATTGTGTTGTAGATGAAATAGTCATCCTCAGTCAGGATTACATCCATCTCATCTTCCGTGAGAGCTTCCAGATCTTCTCTCTGCCTGCACCATCTCCAGACTTTCACTGAAAAGGCGTCATTATTGTAGGAACAAAGAAAGGAGGTCTCTACAAAGTGTCTCATAAAAGAATGAAGGTTCAAACGCCAAACATACTTTGTAATTTGGTTTTTCATCATAGGAAAGTAAAATATGCTATGGATGTATCGAACAGGAAAGTTTTTTGGGGAAAAATAAATAATAAAGTTCCAGCGGATTGTGATGATGAGGATTTTTCCTCTAGGAGGCTCCATAAGACTCGCAAATACCTGACCCAAAAGTGTAACACCTGCACTGAATGAAGTCAAGTCTGCACCATAAATAAAGACCTTCACCTTTCTCCAACTGCGGTATAAAGGCCAGTCTATATTCACAATCCAAGAAACCGGCGAAAAGGTTTGTGATAAAACTGGGCAAATGCCATTCCTGATCAGCAGGGAAGTCAACATCCTCATGAACCTTTGTCCGTTCTCAGTGTCTGGAGCAAGGAGACCCACCAAGGTCCACCTGAAATGGAGGACCAGCTTCACCATCCCTGGGTACTGGGCTCCTTCAGCAGGGAGCATTGGGTAGAAGAAAGGATTTTCATCACTCACAACCTGGGAATCAAAACCGTGACTGATCTGAAAAGGGAAAAAAAGTTAACTTTATTTTTTGAGACCATTAAAACAACATCCAATTCTAATGGAGGAATTGTTCCACTCCTTGCAATGAAGAACCTTTTATAGGGATTCTGGTTATTCTGCTCTTACATTACTTTTCTTTTCATTTCAGTGTAGCATTTGGCTGTTGCAAATATCCAGCAGAGATGCACAATCTGCATTACGAGTGTACCAGAGAGAGGATTGTCTGCTTTGATCCTTCTCTTCCATTTGATAGAACCTTCATCCTTTCTTCATGCAATTCCAACAATAGAGCTTTGCTCTTCCATTACAACAGAGAATGTCTGGCTGTAAGTTGCATGTCTGAAAATGGTCTTCCCAACAAAGACACACCTGTGGGATTTTGTAGGTTCCCAACATGGTCAAAATCTGGAAGGAGATGTCAGTATCAGCCCCTTCGAGGACAGCCACGGTGTTTCTCTGCCTTCCACAGCTGTAGTTGGGAACATTGGCCTTCCCCTCCGAAAGCAGGTCCAGCAAAGCCTCCGAGGTCATTTGTGGTCTGAAATAATTGTCATAGATGTTGAATCCCAGGGTGACATTGAACAAAATGTTGGGATTCTTGTCGATCGCTTGGATTGCAAAAAGGAAGGATAGGATTTTCCAGTACTCTGTTAATGCTTTCCTGAAAGTTTGAATGTATCAGGACATAATCAATGGAAGCAACATGTTATTTAACTGTTTTTTTTTCAACAATTGTATTTTTAATCCATCTAAAGCTGAGAGATTTGGAAGCATTTGCAAATCTCCAAAAAAACAATGAAATATTAATCAAAAAAGGAAAGAAAAAAATAGAGAAAGGAAGAAAAGTTCCAAGATTTTTTTAAAAAACAAATTTTTGATTTTCTTTTTAACAGACAATTTTTCATTTCTGCAAAATCTACATTTTCTAGTAGTCTAGTCCTCCACTGTGAGAATTCCATGATTTTTCCATCATTGTGTATTCAATAGTCTTGCTACAGTTATAATATCCACTATGAATCTTTTCTAATTCATTGCTCAGAATTCCCAATAAAAAGGAATTCTGGTTTCTTCACCATTTTTAACCTTTCAAATTCTCTGCATTGTTGTGTCAATTTGCATCTACAATTTCCTACGCATCCTATGCAGGGTGAACTTGTGAATTTCTCACAAATTCACCCTGCACGATAAAAATGTTTCCCCCATGCTTTTCACAATTCCTGCATTGGTTTGAGATATATTTCCACATTTTTGATACTTTATCTGGTGTCATATCATTTTGTTTTAAAATATCCTAAATTATAACAGCATGTAAACTGAATCTCTATTAACAAGTTAATAGAATAATAAAATTTAACCTGCTTATCTTCTGTTTCAAATCCTTAAAATTGTATACATTTTTCTTATTACATGTTTATCATTTGTATATAATTCAGTTACAAATTCAGTTTTGGGTTACTCTTCATATTGTCCTTATTATTGCTGTTGTATTAAGATCTCAGACTAACTTTCAATCTCTTTCTATCCATTTGCCTATTTATCTTCCCAATAATTAATAATTGGAAGTATGACCTATAATTTCACATATAAGATTATATGAAATATATAATCTTTAAAGGACACATACAGACACAGGCACTCCCAATGACACATAAAATGAGCAGCTATGACTGTTAACAAATGCAGTAAGCGCTCAATTTTTGGAAGTGTTTCTATGGCTCAAATGTCCATAGTAGAGACTGAATTGACATCTAACTCATTGTATGATTAAGATTTTGGCATTTACTCAAGTGGGATTCACACATGTAAGAAACGTCAATTCTGACTGGGATCCATTCATTTAATTGGTGGTACAGAATGAAATTGTCAAGCTTATCTCATTTCTACTGCAAAGAAAATTTCAACATTTCTCCATTTTTCTACCCATGAGATTGACCTTATTGGGCATGAGAGTGTTAGAAGAGAAGAACCATCTTCTCTTCTTCATCCACAGTCCAGCTCTGCTGAGACAATCTCAAGAAAAGCAGATGCTTCTTCTTCAAAGTTAAGAAAATTGGAAGATCTCTACTGATTATTTATTTGAGAATTTCAAATCAAGTTCATCAGCTGAAAAGGATGAGCCAAGGATGAAATGAGACAGAAAGAGAGAAGAACTAGTAGATCAAAGGGATCATTTATTGTAAGAGAGGTGGCTGGAACTTTAGAACTTAGGGTGGAATGGAAAGGCTCTAATTCTGTGCAGGAACTTTGACATACTGAGAAATTTGAGTCAAAGGAGATTTGTTGAAGTTTAATGGTAGAAGCGCCATCCTTGTTCCAGAGACGATGCCACCAATGAGAAACTCTCCTGGCTTGTAATAGTTCTCTGGATGCACTTCGTCCCTCTTCAGAGTCAGGATGCATTTGGCTCTGAGACTTGCCAGAACTTTGTGAGGCAGAAGAAGCAGCAGAAGCAGCAACATGACTTGTGCTCCTGATGGAGTCTCCAATCTTTGAAGAAACAATTAAAGAAGAGCTGGAAGAATCCAAAGTCTTCTTCCAAGACAGAAGCTCCAAAGGTTTCCTAATCAAGACAGAGTCCAGCCAAACCTTCAAATCTGAAGGGGAAGGGAGCAAATGCAGCCTTGCCTGTCATAAAAGCCTTCAAGTTTTTCTCTTTCTTCAGAGTCCCCAAGATTTTTCAGTGCAAAGACATTAATCAAAAAGGCTTTGATGTGATATCAAAGTGGAAACATGTTATTGCTGTATTTGTGTAATATCCAAAAGCAATCCAAAATGTTTTTTGAGATTTAGCACCAAGAGAATAAATAAATCACTATGGTTTGGATAATGGCCACAAGGAGAGACATCATCTCTCTCTAAACTCTGAGTGAGTCAACAAGCAGGTGCCTAATGGGAGGAGTCACAAATGGGGAGAAACTCTGCAGATGAGACAAGGAGACAGGAGAACTTTCTCCCAAACATCCCTTAGAAAATCTCTTGATGCATTCAACTCTCCAGAGAGAATTTTGAGATGAATCTGAAATGTCAATCCTCAATATGCACATAGTTGATCCTGTTTGTGGTGGACAAACTTCAATGTAAACATCAGACTCAAGCAACATGGAGGGGAACTTTCATCAGAAAAGTATAAACACTTCAGGTCCTGCTCGATAGGATACAAGTTTTGAGACCGGCAGCGGCTATGTTCTCAAACCTACATTTCCCTCTCCAAGTCTGGAGTGATCATCCTGCAATGCAATGAAGGCTCTGTTTTCATGTTCTACATCACCCTCAGCTACTTGGGATTTCTGGCTTCCATCTGCTTCTCAGTGGCTTTCCTGGCCAGGAATCTCCCTGGGGCCTTCAATGAAGCCAAACTGATCACCTTCAGCATGCTGGTCTTCTGCAGTGTCTGGGTGACTTTTGTGTCCACTTACCTGAGCACCAAAGAAAAATACATGGTGGCTGTTCAGGGCTTCTCCATCTTGGCCTCCAGTGCTGGTCTGCTGGTCTACATCTTCATCCCCAAGTGCTACATTATCATCCTGAAGCCAGACCTGAATACAAAAGAGCAACTTACCACAAGGAGAAATGTAGATATGTGAGACAGAAGAATTTGAAGTTGTTATGTATGTATCTATTTTGTGCGGGAAATTCAAATGTACAGTGAATTCTGATTGGTTCTTGGTCGCCGCTGAAAAGTATATAAAGAGGGCTATTGCCTGTGTTCCTTTGCTGAAGTCTCACCCTGAATTAAAGAGCTGTTGTTACTAGCCTGTTTGTGCCTCTCATTATTCCCGCGCTACAACAGAAGTCTTAACATTTTCCAACATCCACATCAAGAAAATGGTCCAAACTGCTCTCCATGCATCAGTACACATATTGCTTGAAGTATTTAAAGGGTGTTTAAAATATATTGTCCCCAACCTTGTACAGCAAAATTCCCTAATGTCCATTGAGCTTTTTTGGATGCTTAAGGCACCATGTCTATCCAGTACCCTTAGCCTTCCTGAGGCCTGAGATGCCACATCCAGTTTTTTTAAACATGACTTGTGCAATGGGAATCTTGTTGATATGCCAGAAATATATAATTGGTCAGGATCTCTAAAAATTCTATTATTTTAAATATGGCTTTTAGGGACAAGATTCTTTCAATCTCTTCCTGGGAGAGAGTCCAAGTCATCTTTCTGCAGCCATCTTCTCCAGTCTTCCTCTGAAAATTAGTTTTTGGAATTAGAAAAGTTAAATGTTTCATCTACAAACTGTTTTTTAAAAGCAGGAACGTCACTGAATTTTTTTTTCTTCCAAAAAAGAGGATGGAAATATGACATTAATAGCATGCAATAGTGTGAGCTGCCTATTTCACAGAAAAAGAAAATTATTATAAAGATGGTAGTCGTTATGAAGAAGCAAGCAATTTCCCCTCTTGCAGATGAAAACTTGAGCCCAGGAAATGCTTACCTTCTCTTTATTTACAGTTATTCCCCTTTTCCTAGTAACACCTACAACATGGGAAGTATGCTGTAGAATAATATGGACATACCTGGGGGATTCTGCAGGTGGCCAACATGGTGGCAGTCTGAGAAGAGATCTCAGTCTCAGTCTCTTCAAGAACATTGAAAAGGTCCTTCTTCCTTCCACGACTGTAGTTAGGAACATTGACCTTCCCAGCTGAGAGCAGGTCCAGCACAGCATCCCAAGTCATTCTTAGGTTCAAATAATTGCCATTGAGAGATTGCAACCCAGGTGGACATTGGGAAAAGTTGGAGAACCTGGTTGATCTAAGATGACCTAAAGAAATGAGAGAACTTTCCAATAGTAGGTGGATCCTCTTCTGGAAATGTAAGACCATCGTGCATTCCTCCTTCCTTTAGTCCATATAACACATTTCATTTCTGCTGGTACTTTTATTCTAAGAGGTAGTCCTTTGGGTTTGAAGAAGAAATATTGTCCAGTTCATCTGTGGATATCAAGTTGGCTGTACAGTCCCAGCCTGGAGGCTCAGAGTCTAGCAGAAGAGGAGTGAAAGTCCATTGTTATATTAGCTGTGAGTGTTGTTCTGTGATGCCGTACGTGATTTTCTATCAATTTTGGGTGGTGCTTATCTGCAAAGCTGGTGGAGACTGCATAGCACAGGGCTTTCCAAAGGTTCTGTTAGTGGCTGCAGCTTCTGGTTCCCTTGGCTGGATGTCACAGTGGCTTAGGGTTTCTTTCACAGAGTCTTTCTAGCTCTTGAATGGTGGACCTTGAGGTGTCTACTCAGATTCCAGTATATAACAGAGCAACTGGCAAAGCATAAGGTGACCCTCCATTCTGATAACATGTCCTCCCATCTCATTTGGGCTCTGATAACCAAATAATGAACTGATTGCAACATGATCCTTGAAGAGATACTTTTACCTTTGCTAAGTGGCTTCTTTGCCCACCCAAAAATACAAATCACCAGGTAATTCAAGCAAAGCAAAAAGCATTTCTTAAAGGGGGAGGAGGGAGTCAAGTCTTTTTATAGGGTATACAAATACATGATACAAACATTTGCAATATAGCAAGTGATCAAACAATAAAAGACACTGATTACATTTGAGACTTCAACAATGGAAAACATTGATTCTATAGTATAGAACATTCTCTAAGTGGCAGATTTATGGGTTACAATACTCTTTCCAAGCAGGCTTTGCAGGTAACTTAAAACTCGCAAGTGTATTCAGGTGAGTTCAAGTCTATTTATGGGGTACAGAAACAAATGTTACATGCAGTACATTTGGTGTATGTAATACATCAGAAAGCAAGTGATCAAACTATAAAACTCAACTTTATTGGTATTTTTTCTTTTAATGTTGCATATTGATCTAGTTTTTTTCTTGATTGTAAGCCACCTAGAGTCACCTCTAGTCAAGGTGGGCAGTGTATGAATAAATAAATAAATAAATAAATAAATAAATAAATAAATAAATAAATAAATAAATAAATAAATAAAACTTCATGTAATTTTTTTCTTCTTTTTTGGGGTAAAATATTTCTTTTTGGAGGTGTCAAAAAAAACCCATTCATCCAAGCCAACACTGTCAGTCGATTTAGACTGGTGAGACTGTTCTGGTCAAAGTCACCATCCCAGGAGGGGAGACAAAGGCAGCAGGCCTGTTTCCTGGCTCCAACCTTGAAGGTGAGAAGGTGTATCATCAATACAGGTAGCCCTCCTCTGTCCCCAGCACTGAGGAACTCACCATGATGGAAGCTGTTCAGGAGCTACAGACAGAAAGGCTTGTTAAGAAAGTGGTGGAGCTGAAGGCCCTGCATGTCCTCCATCCTCCAAAGAATAACATGGCTAAAGGTTTACACCCAAAAACTTCATTTTGTTCTTCGGGAATCCCTACCATATAATTTCACACAAGCATATGGACTGACTTTTGATCAAGGAGCTGCCCCTTCTCAATCCAAGAGAAAGTTCTCTTGTCTCTTAAACCTTTAAGTCAGTTGTCATACAGTCCTCTGAAGGTTGACAGCCGAGACAGCATGATTGACGATCGTCTTTGCCTGAGACTCAAAATGACCCATGTAAACACAGAAGGGTCCCGCTCACCCCTCCAAAGCCAAATCCCCTTTGCCAGATACCTCCAGTCATTGCTCGGTTGTGCTCATTGCATGGCCAACAGTGACTGAGAATTGGAATGAAAAAGAGGCCACACAGAATTAACGAGCCAAAATAAACCTTTAGACACAGATTGTTGCCTCAAACATGCTCCAAAATGGTTCTGGTTTTTTGGCAGCAGGGAAGACTATGGGATCAAGCTCACTACAACACATCCATATGCCCTGTTTTCCCTGATCACAGATCAAAAATTGTGAATCCTAATTCCGACACCTGTTTCAAAACACAGGACCTCACTCTAGTATTTGTTAAACAATATGTTAAATGTATTTATTTTGTTTTATCACAAAAATAAAATACAAAACAGAAAAGCAAAAAAAAAAAATACAAACAAATGATATATCCAGCACCAACAACAACAAAAAAGAAAAAAAGTGACCCAAATATCAAATAGATTTAACATTAAACATATAGGGTCAACCCTGCTGGATGCTGAAAAAAATAATAATGTGTTTTGAAGTGGAGTCTTCTCCACAGGAATAGTGAGAAATGCCTACAAAGAAAGAGATACACCCGTATCACACTCCCTCACCCCAGTCATAATGTGATGTGGTTTTTATAAGATTTTATGTTGTTATTTTTAAAGTTATAAGCCATCCAAAGTAAGATGTGTGGGGTGTCCATATAAATTTGTTTATTAAATAAATATATAACTAGGTATACATTTCAAAAGGAGGGGAAACGACACAAAAAAAGAGGGAAATGATCAGGGGTGAAATCCTACCTAGCGAACCGCAAGGGATTATGGGCATCAGTTCACTGAACAAGTAGTAATTACCCCTCCTTGGCCCCACCCATGCCCAGCCAGTCGCCATTCACCTCTTCCAGCCGCTGGATATTCCACAGAATTCAATGTTAAATGCAGCAGAGAGAATGCTAACTTTTCTCCCTCCATTCAGAACGGAGCTGCTGCAGGCTGTTCCTTTTAAGGTAGCCCCCAGGAGGGTGGGGGATGGGGAGGGAAGAAGCTGGAATGGAGTCATTTTCATGAAAGGCAGGAAAATGGGGAAGGGGATTTTCCTGCCTGTCATCCATTCCTCAGTCTCAGCACAGACTGAGGGAAGGATGGTAGGCAGGAATAATCCCCTCCCCATTTTCCTGCCATTCGTGACAAGGAGTCGCTGGGAGGGGAGGCGCCGGTGAGGAGCCCCTCGATGTGAGTGATGTTGAGTTGGCCACACCCACTCAGTCACATGACCCCCCCAACAAGCCACGCCCACAGAACCGGTAGGGGAATTTTTTAAATTTCATCACTGGAAATGATCCATCTGTCCATACTTATAAATAATAGCGATGAATCACCTACTAAGAAACAAGATATCCCCATTTTGGGAGGGAGGGATAATTGAGAGGAATGTAACTGTACAAAGATGTCAGTTTGAAATAAAGGAAATGTAAGAACACCTACTCAAATTAGATAGGAAGTTGCAAGTTTTGGCAAGATGAAGATAAGCAGCAGAAGCCACAACTGGGGACAAAAGGACAGGTGGAGTTTAACCAAGAGAGGACTCTACAGGGGCAAAACAGCATGTATGCTCAAACAAGGCAGAACTCCACAGACAAATGGACATGTAAACTAAAAGCAAGATAGAACTCCAAAAAAGGTAATAGCTTTGTGAAACTTTAATTCTCTCTTTTCTAGAAAGCAACTGCATAAAAGATCGTACTATGCTGTTGTTCAGGATCTCAGTTATCTAAGTGGCTTTATTTTATATAAATAAAAGTTTTGGGAAAGTTCCTCACTCGTATGTAGCTCTGATTGGCTTCGGCACCAGGCTGAGACATTTTGGGGGCACCAATAGCATAATAAACCTCAGGTTGCTTCTCGCCTTCCCGTTATTTGCAAAGAAAGATGGTCTTAGATGTAGGAAAGATTTGCATCTTCCGATTCAGGGGTTGCTATAGGGACGTGATGATGAAACTTCCCACAGGTCACTCTGAGCTGCAAGGCCACATTCCTTATGTCTCAATTTCCCTATCAAACAGTCCCATTCATCCGGAATCTGATTTTACCCACAGTATTGTCACTCCAAGTGAGACTTGGTGTATTGTTATTGGTTTCTTTGAGAATATAGAGGAAAATAAATATGGGTAGCTTTAGAGATAAGAGGAATATCTCCTCCCCATGTGCATCTTGCTCAGGGGTGAAATTCAAAAATTTTGCCTACTGGTTCTGTGGGCGTGGCTTGGTGGGCATGGCAGGGGAAGGATACTGCAAAATCTCCATTCCCTCCTCACTCCAGAGGAAGGATACTGCAAAATCTCCATTCCCTCCTGGGGGAAGGAAATTGCCAAATCTCCATTCCCACCCCAGTCTGGGCCAACCAGAGGTGGTATTTGCCAGTTCTCCGAACTACTCAAAATTTCTGCTACTGGTTCTCTAGAACCTGTCAGAAGCTGTTGGATTTCACCCATGATCTTGCTCCCTTCCTTCCCTATCAATTTTAAACCAATGTTAGTGCTACTATTTATTATTTTAATCTTTTATTTTCTTTTGACTTGAATATAACTTGCCTAGTTATATGACTTGAATATAACTTGCCTAGCCAAGATGGGCAGCATGTAAATTAAACAAACAAACAAACATACATACATACATAAAATTATCAAAACCTGTTAATCAAGCCTACTAAATAACATTTTTGAAAAACAATAGACTTGTAAAAGTCATTTTTTGTATTTTATTTTGACATCAAATGTTCTTTGGTATTCAGATCTGGCCTAAAAATAATAATGTAGAATTTAGGGAAGAATATGCAGCTCAGCAGTCCAGCACTGGAAGCCAAGATGGAGAAGATCTGAACAGCCACTGTGTACTTCCCTTTGGTGCTCAGGTAGGCAGGCACAAAGGACACCCAGACACTGCAGAAGACCAGCATGCTGAAGGAGATCAGCTTGGCTTCGTTGAAGGCCCCAGGGAGATTCCTGGCCAGAAAAGCCACCATGAAGCAGACAGCAGACAGGAAGCCCATGTACCCAAGGGCAACATAAAACATGGCAACAGAACCTTCATTACATTGTAGGATAATTTCTCTCAATTGGGAGTTCATGTCAGAGTCAGGGAATGGGGGGAAAGTGCTCAACCAGATGCTGCAAATGACAACTTGAAGGCCAGAACAAGAAAAGACAATGGAGTTGGCCAAACTCTTCCCCAACCATCTCTGCACTTTATTCCCTGGTCTTGTGGCCAAGAAGGCTAACACCACTGTGATGGTTTTGGCCAAGATTGAAGAAATGGCAAGTGAGAAGACAATGCTGAAGGCTGTTTGTCTGAGGAGACAGGTCACCTTCCTTGGCCGGCCAATGAACAGGAAGGAGGTCAAGATGGAAAGCAGGAGGGAGACCAGGAGCATGTAGGAGAGGTCCCGGTTGTAGGCTTTGACAATTGGTGTTTCCATGAATTTAATGAAGATCCCCAAGCCAAAGCCTGTGGTTAAAGAGAGGAACAAGGCAATGGAAGTCAGGATAATCCCCAGATTTTCCTTATAAGAAAGATAACTTTTAATCTTGGGGATACAGTGAACTCGACAGGTGTTTGGATGTTGATCTTCTGGACATTTGGTACATTTGTCTGCATCTGAAAAAGAGCAAGAGTAGAGACTCCCTTTAACATGTCATTTAATAAACTGCATTGTTTGGGTAAACTTGTTTTTGGTGTGAATGATTGTGTGTAGATGAAATCAATATATTCCTTCATTTCCCTCCAGCTAGAACATCTTAATATTCTTTGTTTTTCACTGTTACCATTTTATTAATGAACTTGTTGAGAGAGAAGAAGGGAAGAAGGAAGGAAGGAAGGAAGGAAGGAAGGAAGGAAGGAAGGAAGGAAGGAAGGAAGGAAGGAAGGAAGGAAGGAAGGCAATTCCACCATTTTATCTTTTCACTGCTAAGTCTCTTGAAAATTGGAGCCCAACCTTTTGTCAATGCGTTAAGGCACCAATGAGGTTCAGCCAATAGTGGAATGAAATACATGTGAAGGATTGCTTAATGTTGCTTATGTTAGCTGAAAATGATAAACACTGATTTTGCCATGGAGAAAATAAAGTCAGGTGGAGTGGCCCATGGACATGATTTGGATATGGAGTGAGGACATCAAAATCATTCCTCATTTTTTTTACTATCAGAAAGAGGAACATCTTCCAATAAGATCAAGAAGGAAGTTTGGCTCAACCTCAACTCATGATTCCTCTCCTCTCTTCCCCTCCCCTCCCCTCCCCTCCCCTCCTCTTCATGGACCATGACTTGAAAAATTGTTTTAAGAGGAGCCTCCAGCAGAAATTCTGCAATGTCAGACTCAGGAAGTATAAACCCAGGAGTCACTGGAAGCAGACCCAAAAAGGCACCACCTGAACATATGGAGCAGTCAAAGGATTATGACATAAGGCTACCAACTCTCCTCCCCAGCAAGTTGAATGAAGAGCCCATCAAAGACACGCTATGAATCTCCTCTCAACCCTGAAGCTGACCTGACCGGAGCCGTCTTGGAGCTCCATTGTTGCCACACTGGAGCTGAGGGATAGGGAGAGGGGATTAGAGATAGCTGGAGTTTTGTAGCCAAAATAAAATCCTTTCTCTTGGGAACCAAGGACATTCTACCACCTGGCCAGAGGAAGGAGGAGTGATGTCACCAGGCAACAAGACAGTGCCTTGATTGGACCAAGTAACTGATTGTTTGGGGTTTGAGGGAAACCTTTTATTTTTAATTAGATGAAAACTATGGGAACCTTCAGAGTTGGTTTTCTCCTGATCTTTGCCAATATGATATATCCAATAAAGCTATTCCTTGAGGAATGTACCTGCCTTGGAGTATTGCTTGCTATGGGTGTGTTACTTGGAATCCTGATAACTCCTTTAGCAAAGAAATACATGTTTTGATTAAAGGCAAATAGCTACAACCTGAAACTGTGGCTGCCCAAAACAGCCATGAGACATGGATACTTGGAAGAATCTGATTGATCCTCCTATAGAAATCCAATCAGAGTTCCATCATTATATTCTGGAATCTGGAAACTCTCACTATTCAGAGCATTGAAGTAAATAGTAATTTGAAACATGGAAGATGTGTTGTAAAAGATGAAGAGCAAAAGATGCCATCTACCTCACAACCCTCAACCCTCACTTATCCCATAGCTTCATCCATGATCTGTTTAACTGTTTGCCTGATTTATTACCAGATTAATCTCCAAGATATTTTCTTATAATTCACTATGACCTAAATGTATATCTTGATCAAGGCTCAAAGAGATAGGATCCACTCTGGCCAAGCATTCTGAAATGCATGTTCATGGAGAATCTCAGGATTTATGATCCTCCTCAAAGTCTCTCCCTTTCTACTGCTGTCACCCACCTTCCATGGTGGAGATGGTTCCTTCTGCACAAGGACGACAATTGTAGCAGCAGATGGGCTTCCCTTCCTGAGCCACCTTCATGAACCCAGGAGGACAGCTTTCCACACACCTGGAAGGAGGCTGGGGCTGGCCAGCAAGAGGGGGAAAATAACCTCCATTAAATGAAATTATTTTATTTCCTAAAATACATAAAAGGAAATGTTTTGGGATCTCCAATTCAAGGTTTAGCTTTGCTAAATTTGAAGACTACAAGAAACGAAGAGCTCCTCAAATTGATGTGGTTGCTTGCTGTTTGTCTATTTACCTTCTCTTCTAATTTGTCTCCCACCACAATTCTAGATTAAATTCTCAATGTACCTACTGAAAAGGAACTTGAATGGATTTTTGTTTTGACAAAATCAATCACTTTGTCCTATGATATAAATTCAGCTTCCTTGCAGAAGTTTGATGAACAGTTAACTGGAATAGTTAGGGATATTTTTCTGATAGACACCTGAACATCTAACAGGAAGACGTTTCCTCTCTGGAAGAACTGAGATGACACCCCAAGTCTGTCCCTGCTCCAATTCTGCAATCATCTTGGAAAGACCTTCAGAAAAAACAGAATAAAGTCTTTCCCCCACCTTGTTCAGCATCTCCATCTTTGCAATAGCATCCTGGTTCATCATGAACTTGAAATCCAAGGATCCCACTCTTTCTAGCCTCCCAAGTGTCACTGTGGTAGCAGAGTAATTGGGGAAAACCACCGTGTTCCCAATGTCCAGGTCTGCTACCAGCTTTCCATTCTCATCCAAATATACCCCATTGATGGAATTATTATAAAACTCAGCAGTTCGAAGGAAAGAATGAAACTGGAATGGAAGAGAAAATGGGCAATGTTATATAGACACAGAAAGTTCTATGGTAAGACTCCTCCATGTCAGCTGGCATGAAGGATCTTGAAAGAAATGGAATTATTCCTGTAAAGAATATAGCCTAAGTGATTCTATATTTATCCTTCATATAACCTGAGTTAACCCTAAGCTATTTAGCTGAGTAAGACACTTAGAAAGGCAAAGTATGCATGATGCCTTTTCTGAGGAAATAATGTTTTAGTACATTCTGAGTTGGGTCAGGTTGACCTAAGCTAAATTAGAAGGAAGGAAGATACCCTGTTCCAATTAATTGTCTTAGTTAAGGACATATTGAAAGGGTATTTTTGGAGGGAAATATTTTTGGTTGGAACAAATGTTACTCAGAAAGCCAAAATGTTATGTAACATCTGAAAAACAATGATAAGCGGGGGCATTTTAATTGTTTTGCTGATTGCCTGAAAAAGTATTTAAACCATTTATTTGGAGCTGTAAGACGTTCTCTCTCTTTCATGGGAGAACCCTTTTGCAAAAGCTTATGACACGCGCGCGTGCGCACACACACACACACACACAAATGTGTGTGTATGTGTGTGTATGTATATATCTATGTATGTATAATAAAACTACTTTTTACTTGTTCATGATCTCCATTTTACTTTTTATGAGGTTTGCTGTTTTTTTTAAATCTCACAGATCTGTATGAGGAAATGGAATAAAAATCTTGCTAGAAGGACCAAGAATGACATGGAAAATACGGAGAGTGAAGGATGATCTTTATCTCTTCCATTTGTAGTTCTCACTGCAGAGTTTGGAAAAACAATGGGAAGTAACCAAAGCAAAGGATAGATGAAGTATGAAGTATTGAGGTCCAAAATTAAAACCCTAAAGGAAATGGAAGTTATGCTCAACAACACTGAAGGAATTTTGCCAATAAAGCCAAAATGAAATCAGATGCCCCACACAGAAACAATGTTATAAAAAAACTGGTTTATAGGTCAATTGGCAGCTAGGAAGAGAATTTTTTTTTGCTGAGTTTGAGGATGAATGTGGGACCTTTGCTCTACTAGTAAGTTGTGGTTATGAAACTCTGCATTGAGGTGACAGGTGGGCAATTTGCCATGGAGCAGAGACCCCAATATCTTCATGGTGAACGATGATCTCTGGTACCAGTTCAGGTCCTTTTCAAAGAGAAGAAAGACGGCTCTATGCGCCTGGTCATTGATTTTAGAGCTATCAACACCATTTGCGTACACAACTTATATCCCCTTCCCCCGATGAAGGACATGCTAGCCCACCTGGCCAAAGGAAAAGTTTTCCCCAAACTAGACCTTCGGGAAGCTTACTACCAAATATGCATCAGAGAAGGAGATGAGTGGAAAACGGCATTCAACTGCCCCCTGGGGAGTTTCCAGTTCAAGGTAATGCCCTTTGGATTGCAAGGAGCCCCGGCGATGTTTATGCAGCTGATAAATGAAGTCCTACATGAGCACCTTTACAAAGGGGTCCTCGTCTCCTTGGACAATATCCTCATTTATATGGAGACCATAGACGAACACATACGCCTCGTCCGCCAAGTGCTGGAAAAACTGCTGAGGGAAAACCTGTATGTCAAACTGTCAAAATGTGAGTTCCACCAATCACGACTAGATTACCTAGGCTACCGAGTATCAACCAAAGGAATAGAGATGGGCCCAGCCAAAGTCCAATCAGTTCTACAGTGGCAGCCCCCTCGCACCCGCAGACAACTGCAAAGCTTCCTAGGGTTCACGAACTTCTACAGACAATTCATCCCCTCGTTCGCAAGAATTGCCAAACCTCTGATGGACCTCCTAAAGACAGGGAGTCCGGCGACGAAACCCCACCCGGGACAACCCCTACAGTGGGACCTGACCTGCCAATGGGCATTCGAGACACTAAAAGATATGTTTGCAAAAGAACTTGTCTTAAAGCATCCTGACCCTGAACAGCCCTTCGTCATCCAAGCCGATGCAAGCGATGTGGCAGTGGGGGCTGTTAAGGATATTGGTGTTGTGTTACCAACCAGCTGCTCCAAAGGAACAGCCAAGGTAATTTACAACCTTGTGCCTACACCTCCCGCAAGCTCACTGACACAGAGAGGCAATGGGCGGCATGGGAGAAGGAAGCGTTCATGGTGAGATGGGCGTTGTTGACCTGGCGGCATCTACTAGAGGGAGGCCAGAAACTGTTTGAAGTTTGGACTGATCATAAGAATCTTGAGGCCCTCAGAACCCCATGGAAATTGTCGCCCAGGCAGGTCCAGTGGGCTCAATACTTCAATCGCTTCAACTTCGAGCTCAAGCACATCCCAGGGGGGGAAGAACTTTCTGGCTGATGCACTCTCCCGGATACCCCAATACAACAGTGAGCGGGAGCAGGTAGTGAATGCCATCATCCTCTCCACCCAAGCAGTGGGTCAGATGGTCACCAGACAGCAACGACGCAACCAGCAGGGCCAATCTGCAAGTGACTTAACTACAAAACTCAAAACTGAAACAGCAGTGGATCCCTGGTTTTGAGACAACCAACACCTCTTGACAAAAAGGGATGACCTAGCATGGAAGGGGACAAAACTCTATGTCCCACAGACTCTACACAACTTGATCCTCAAGAGGAGCCATGATGTTAAACCAGCGGGACATTTCTGCACTTAGCACGGAGACAGTTCTGGTGGCCCCACATGAGAAAGTACGCAGACAGTTACGTAAAAAGTTGTACTGTCTGCGCCACAATGAAGAGACAACCAGGATGCCCTCCCGGGCTGCTACAACCAGTAGCTGAACCAACGAGACCATGGGAGGAGATTGCGATGGATTTCATAGTAGAACTGCCGAGAAGTGGTGGCAACACAGTGATCTGGACTGTAATAGACTTATTCTCCAAACAGGCACACTTTATACCCTGCAGCGGGCTACCCTCAGCCCGCCAATTATCCAAACTGTTCCTGAAACACATCTACCGCCTGCATGGAGTACTCAGAAGAATCATCTCCGACTGAGGGGTCCAGTTCACAGCAAAATTTTGGAGGGAGTTCCTATGATCCATAGGTTCATCCCAAGGCCTCAGCACAGCGTTTCACTCGAGCACTATTGGGGGGACGGAGAGACTGAATGCTATGATAGAGCAGTATTTAAGATGCTACGTCAACTACCAACAGTCCAATTAGGCAGACCTCCTATCGTTTGCGGAGGTCACGTATAATAACGCTGTCCACAGTAGCACGGGATTAACCCCGTTTAAAATAGTGAGTGGTATGGATTTCGTCTACATTCCAGAGTACCCAAGGGAGCCCCCTTCCTCAGTCAGCTTGACCGATTGGATGGATATGTTGAGGGAAACCTGGGAGAATGTTAAGAGGGCATTGGCCAAGGCAGCACAATCCTATAAGAAACAAGCAGACAAGCACGAAACTCCCCAAAGACCATTTCAAGTCAGGGAGAAGGTTTGTCTCTCCACCAAGTATTTGAGACTTAAACTCCCGAGCAAGAAATTGGGCCTGAAATTTATAGGACCTTTCCCTATAGAAAAAATAATCAACCCGGTTACAGTACAACTGCGGTTGCCCCGGCTACTAGAGAAGATACACCCCATTTTCCACAGCAGCCTCCTGAAGCCTGTGGTGGGGTCAACTTTAAGGACGGTGCCATGTGACCCCCCCGAGCCCCTGGTTGTTGGGGGCCATACTCACTATGAGGTACAGCAAATTCTCGATTCGAAGTGGCATAGGGGGCACCTCCAATACTTAATTAAGTGGAAGGGTTACCCCTTGTCAGAGGCTTCCTGGGTGAAGAGCACAAATACCCAAGCTGATCGCCTTATAGCCAAATTCCATGCAGATCACCCAGGCAAGGCGGGAGGGGGTGGGACACACCCTCGGATGGGGTAACGGTACTTACTTTGTTTTTGTTTTTTTCTTGAAACAGGCCTCCCTGGAAAAATGAAGGGAGAGGGGCCAGATGTCAGCATTCTGATGCTGCCATAAAAAGACGAGGCTTGACTTTTCACCTACTTATTTTCTCTGTAGATAATATCCCCTAGGAGATGGGATGGGAGGGGGGAACATTCCTGTGGGGTGATGTCAGAAGCTGGGGAGACTGACTTGGAAGATGGCCAATGAGAAGATGAGAATTGGGGAATGGAAAGGGAAGGGTTTGGGGGTCAGAGGGTTAGTATTGGCTACGACGAAGTCAGGGCCAGATCTGTTGTACTCAATAAATGGAATATTTCAGCAAAGATTAATTGTTTGGGAGCGCAATTTATTTGAGATGACATCGATACTTGACATCTGCTTTCCATCAACACGCCCCATCTCCAACGGAGCTCAGAAAACCACGGCGGCCATTTAGGCACTGGAAAATACCAGTTAACTGGTACCAGTTAAGGTCACCTCCTTCACTTTTATGGAACATCTTTGGAATATTTTGTGGAATAGTTTTCACTCTTGTTGCTTCCAGACTTTTCCAAGCCCAACCCTTCATCTTCTCACCTGACCTTAGCCTGCTTAGCTTCTTGGTGCAAAGAATCTTCCACTGGGAGTTTTGAGCCGGGGAAGGAAAATCAAAGGGATTCTTAGAAGAGGTGGCATTCAGCAGGTTATGAGCAGTTCTGCAGAACCAGTAACAAAAATTTTGAGTAGTTCAGAGAACCAGTAAATATCTCTGACTGACCCCGCCCACATCTATTCTCTGTCTCCCGAGTCCCAGCTGATCAGGAGGAAATGGGGATTTTGCAGTAAACTTCCCCTGGAGTGGGGTGGGAATGAAGATTTTACAGTATCTGTCAGATGTAAATGCCTTATTCTCTAATGTGTAAATAGTGTACAGACAGGGTATCAGGGGTTAACTTATTCTTCACTTCTTAATGTATTCATAATTCACCACTCCCACATATAGCTCCACCCATTGTATATATAAGGAGCTACCTACACCCTTTCCCTTGCTTCTATCTGTGAATATTCAGTGAATATAGAATGCCTAATGTAAATAAAAGAATATATAGTTAAATCTTTAACTCTTGCTAATCTTATTGAGTCTGATCCTGAAAATATTGCAACAAATTGGTAGCAGAGGATGGTTAATTGACTCAATAAAAAACTTTAAAATGTCTAAGAAAGATAGGCCGAACACCAGGGCCTACAGCAAAGAAATGGAAACGGAACAAGAAATAATCAACGAATCCACGAATGCAATTTCGAGAGAATCCGAAGAATACACCACTGAAGACGAAGAAATAATTGATGACCAGGAGGAAATCGAAATAGAAAATAACGAACTCAGGTCAGAGATATTAAAACTATTAAAAAGCCAGAAGAACGATGAAAGCCTCATCGCGAACCTCCAAGATATGCTGAAGAACAGCGGAGCAGCGAGAGAGAAAAACATCACCAATGAAAAACCTAAAGATCCAAAAATAGTGAGTGATATGACTGCGGAGAAAATCATTACAAAGAAGAAAAACGATGATCCCGCGCGAAAATTTGAATGGCGGCCATCTTGGTTTCAACCGGCCTCCAAGATGAACGAAGCAGAACCAATCAGCAAGCTCAATTCAAAATTTCTGGCGCGAAAAATGTTATCAGACAACGAAAACGAAAAAGAAGATTCAAACACCTCAGAAGAATCAGAACCAGAAAGTGAGGAAGATCCAACAAAACACCAAATAAAATCAGCGATGAAAACGCTCTTTGCTGCATTTGGGCCAAAACTGAAAATTACTAAAAAGATGCCGAAAAAGCGAGCGAGCAAGCCAATGCCTCAAGACCTGCCCGCTCCCATCCTGACTACTAGAGCGCTGACGCCAGAACCCAGAGAGCCCTGCCGATACCGCCCTACGCCGCAGACCGAAGCAAGCACCAACGCTCTCAATAGAAGAGGAAGAACAGCCACCGTCGTCAGAACCCCCAAAGTCGAACCAGAGACCGACTCGTCTGAAGAAGAGCAGAGCGAGCAAGCCGCAATGAGGAGAACCTTCCACGACGACGCCGAAGAAGAAATGAGCAACGCGCATGCGCGAAACTACGCTGACGATCCGGGAAGACATGAACTGGAGAGAAGATCATGCAGACTCGTAGCGAGCATCCCCACGCCGTTTTGCAATTTTCTGCATTTACGAGACCACGGACTACCTCAGGTTGTAAGTAATGGACCCAATAATGTCGGAAATTTACCCAGTGACTTCCCAAAACTAAGGGTTGATGGCATTAATTTACAAGAATGGTATCAACAGCTCCAGGTTGTCTTTATGAAGGAAAACTTACTGTTTTTTATCACTAGTCCCCCAAAAAGACCTTGGACACTAAAAATAGATTGTTTACACCATAGAGCTTTTTTCTTAATAATATCTAGTGTGTCTCCTGCAATGTATCACAGCATTAAGCCAAATTTGACTGTTTCAGAAATTATTCAATGCATGTTTAATTTGTTTCACAGTGACAGTGTAGCTACCACCACAAGGATATCTAAAGACTTCTTTTCATCTAGGATAAAACCAGGGGTTTCCATAAGTGAACATTTAATATCTTTGAACAAAATAAGAGCTGAACTGCATTTGAGGGGGGAGGTGATTTCAGACCAAACAATGAAAAGTGTTATTATCAACTCACTTGATCCATCATGGGACAATTTTATGTCACATTTAGACACAATCAATCTAGGATATTTATCCATAGAAAGTCTATCTAACAAATTGATAACAGAAGATAATTCTAGAAGGAATCGTTCTAACAATCACACAGAACATAAACCATATAGGAAAGTAGCTTTCCAAGAAAAATATAGTGGAACATTTAAATGTCATAATTGTGGATCCAGGGAACACAATAGAAGAGATTGCCCAAAATTCTTAAAAGAAAGATATAGATCAGAATACAGAAACAAATACGATTATAGACAGCCTTCCATAGAAAGGCATAGATATAGGAGCCCACCAAATCACAGAGAGAATAGAGGGGGCAGAGACAATTCAAAGGATAGAAAGTCTGGTTCACTGAATGGATTAAATAAACAAGACAACACTAACACACAACAAAGTGAGAACAATAATTGGCTTATTGATTCTGGAGCAACTAATCACACCACTAATAACAAAAGTATATTGTCTTCATTTGCAGAAGATAAATTTGTAATTAAGGTAGCTAACCAAGAAAAGGTTCAAGTATTAGGTAGAGGAAATGTAACCTTGCCTGGTCTAGGAAAAATAGAGGGGGTATTACTAATACCTGAAATACCTCATAACATATTAAGTGCCATAAAACTAAGCAGAGATTCTGACATTAACATTGTCTTTTCAAAAGGAAAGGCAACTTTGGAAAAGAATAAAATAAATGTAGGCACTGTGGTGACTAAAGGAGGCCTACCTTATCTGATAACAAAAGAAAAATGGTTACATAACATTGATTCAAATATGGAAGATTGTATTGAAATAGATGATGAGAATGTTAGCAACAGTGACAATGATGAATGTAAAATATCTCATGATCACACAGATGCACACAACGATAAGAAGCCAAAGATAGGTAAACCAATTCATGATGAGTGTGCTCACATATTGCATAGGAAGTTAGGACATGCCAGTTTTCCTGTAGTGCAAAAAATGACTGAACACGCAGAAGGTGTTAAAATAAAAAATTGTGAAAATTATCTGGAATGCTCAGTATGTAAATCTACAAAACTAAAAACTAGTCCCAGGCCAAGAAAATCTACCAGATCAACTAACAAAATTTTTGATTTAGTACACATGGACTTAGTTGGTCCATTAACTCCATCAATCACTTATAGAAAACGTTACTTCCTGACAATAGTGGACGATTATAGCCGCTATGGATTTGTTTATACATTAAAACACAAAGATGAAACATTTCAAAAATTTAAAGAATTTTACAAACGCATAGAAACACAACACAACATCAAAATAAAACAAATTATGACAGACAGAGGATGCGAATTCATGTCTAAAGAATTCTCACAATGGTTAAAAGACAAAGGAATGTTACATTACACATCTAGTCCATTTTCTGCGTTCCAAAACGGGATTGTAGAGAAAAAAAATTCCACATTACAAACCATGATTAGATGCACATTGGAAGATGCTGGCTTAAGCAAACAATTCTGGTCAGAAGCCTTACATTATTCAAATTACACACAAAATAGAACATGGTCCAGCATTGTAAATAAGACACCATATGAAGTGATGTATAATAGAAAACCAAAATTAGCACACATGCATATATTTGGAGTCACAGCAGACGTACACATACCTAAACAATTAAGAAGAAAGGGAGAAAATGTGTCCAGAAGACTCAGATTTATGGGATATGAGACTGGCACTAAAGGATACAGATTCATTGATAGTAACAACAAATTTATAGTCTCCAGAACAGCTGTGTTCCATGAACAAGCTAACTGGTCTAAATTACATCTTAATGAGATATTCCCAAATAAACATGAAGATACAAAACCTCATGAGAAAGGGACTATAGAAAAGCAAAATATCAACAAATATAAAAACAAAACCAAAACTTGGACAAATAGCCAACACAAAATAAAGACAGACACACTAACAAAAAAGGAAGCAAGATATTTGCATGATAACGATAGTAAACCCGAAAAAATCATTAGAAACACCAGAAATCAAATGCCAAATAAATACAAGGATTATGTAATGCACATGGATGGTGAACCAACAACACCCAATACATACGAGGAAGTGTTAAAACTTCCTCACGAAGAAAAGGAAAAATGGGAATTAGCAATGAAGAAAGAGATGGAAAGTTTACAAAGACTAAATGTATTTACACCTGCAACTGCACCTAAAGATAAGACAATTATTGGTACCAGGTGGATATATAAAATTAAGAATTTAGAGGGAGGAAATACTCTATACAAAGCTAGATTAGTTGCACAGGGTTATGCACAGAAATATCCGGAGGACTATACTGACACGTATTCCCCCACTGTAAGAACAGAGAGTGTCAAAACAGCTCTAGTGGTAGCATCAGCACTCAATCTTGATGTATTCCAATATGACATACAGACTGCGTACCTACACGCAAAATTAGATAAAGAAATATACGTGAGAGCACCTCATAGTCAATACACAAACAGAAATGAGACTTGGTTGTTAAACAAGAGTTTATACGGGCTAAAACAATCTGGTAAACGGTGGTATGATTGTTTAGTAAAAGTACTTAAGACCATGGACTTCAATGCTACCACTGCTGATAATTGTTTCTTTGTCAAGAGGGGTGATGATTACATTGAATTTGTATTGATTTATGTGGATGACATTTTATACATAGGAAAACATAAAGAAAGAAGAGAAACTTTTGTAACTAAACTAAATGAGCATTTCTCATTGAAATCTTTAGGCAAGGTAAACAAATACCTTGGTGTCCAAATTAATAAGACAAAAAGGGGATTCAAACTTACCCAGAGAGATAAGATCATAGAACTTTTAAATAAATGCAACTTAAACAATGCCAAACCTTGTGATACCCCTATGCAAACTGACTTTCTAAGAAATTCTGATGAATCTTCTCCCGAGTTCAAGGACAATACATTCTATAGATCAATCATAGGTTCACTCCTTTACATATCTAATTGGACTAGACCAGATATCGCTTTACCACTCAATTTATTATCTAGGCATGTCAGCAAACCAACAATGTATCACTGGGAAGCTGTTAAAAGAATTTTAAGATATCTAAAAAGTACACTAGACTTTTGTTTAATGTTAGAGCCTAATGATATTAAAGAACCAAAGCTTACGTGTTATGCAGATGCAGATTGGGCTGGAGACACCTCATGCAGAAAAAGTACATCTGGTTATGTATTTCTCTTAAATGACTGTCCAGTTTACTGGTACACTGGTAAACAAGAACTAGTGGCCACTTCAACGACAGAAGCGGAATATGTTTGTTTATCCAAAGCCGCAAATAACCTTGTATGGTTTAATGATTTAATTTCAGATGTCTGGAAAAAACCTGCTCTGCCCTTTGTTATGCATGAAGACAATAAAGCAGCCATTGAAATATCTAGATCTGATGCCATTGGACAAAGGTCCAGACATATAGATATAAAATTTAAACATGTGAGACAATTATCTCAGGATGGATTTATTAAAGCAGTGCATTGCGACACTTCAGAACAATTAGCTGATATATTGACAAAGCCTTTACCTTCTAAGCAGCATAAATATTTAACCTCTAAGTTGTATGTTTTGTATTGTCCTGAATCTGAGTGTAACTGGTGTTGTATAACGAATCGGCATTTAGAGGGGGATTTGTCAGATGTAAATGCCTTATTCTCTAATGTGTAAATAGTGTACAGACAGGGTATCAGGGGTTAACTTATTCTTCACTTCTTAATGTATTCATAATTCACCACTCCCACATATAGCTCCACCCATTGTATATATAAGGAGCTACCTACACCCTTTCCCTCGCTTCTATCTGTGAATATTCAGTGAATATAGAATGCCTAATGTAAATAAAAGAATATATAGTTAAATCTTTAACTCTTGCTAATCTTATTGAGTCTGATCCTGAAAATATTGCAACAGTATCCTTCCCCTGACACACCCACCAAGCCATGCCATGCCCATCAAGCCCACAGAACCAGTAGTAATGATTTTTGAATCCCACCACTGATTCTTAGCCAAAGAATAAGATCCACTCTGGGGAAAGCCCAGGAAGTGAGTGGATCGGAGGTGTTAAACAGCTTAATATACACAACACACTTTTTAGTGTATGACGTGGTAATGGTCCTGCTTGTAAAAAAAAGAGTCAAAGAGGAAAGAGGTGGAGGAAAAATATTTTTACCAAGAATTTTGTAAAAAGAAATTGGAAAAGAAATGAGCAGGGTTAAATGAATTGCAGAAAGGAGAGTGGTGTAAAATTGGAATTTAATGTAATTTTTATATTCAGAATACATTATAATTATTGTCAGGTTCTTAGAATTGTAACATAGATTCTCAGATGTGGTGGAGAGCTTTGCAATAGAAAATAAGTACCTGCCATGCCTTCAGCTTTGGAGTTTTCAAGTTTTTGCCAGTTTTAAATGTGTTCCTGGATCTGGATAAATAAGCTGCATTTAAGGCCCTTGCCACAGCCCAGACTGTGTTGTAAATTAAATAGCTGTCCCGAGTCAGGATTGGATCCATCTCCTCTTCCTTGAGAGTTTTCAGGTCTTCTCTCTGCCTGCACCATCTCCAGACTTTCACCAAAAAGGCATTGTTGATGTAGGAACACAGGAAGGAGGTCTCTACATAGTATCTCATAAAAGAATAAAGGTTCAAAGGCCTATTATACTTTGCAAATTTATTTTTCTGCATAGGAAAGGAAAATATGCTATGGAAGTATTCGACTGGAAAAGATCGTTTTGACAAATAAACAGTGAAGTCCCAGCGGATTGTGAATAGCAGGACTTTTCCTCTAGGAGGTTCCGTAAGGCTTCCAAATACTAGATTCAGAAGCAAAATCCCTGTATTGAATGAACTCATGTCTGCAGCAAAAATAAAGACATTGATCTTTCTCCAACTGCGGAATAAATGCCACTCAATCTTCGCTTCCCGTGAAGTTGGGGAAAAGGTTTGTGATAAAACTGGCAAATGCCATTCCTGACCAGCAGGGAAGTCAACGTCCTCATGAACCATTGTCCATTCTCAGTGTCTGGAGCAAGGAGACCCACCAAGGTCCACCTGAAATGGAGGACCAGCTTCACCATCCCTGGGTAATGGGCTCCTTTGGCTGCGAGCATTGGGTAGAAGAAAGGATTTTCATCTCTCACAACCTGGGAATCAAAACTGTGACTGATCTGAAAAGGAAAAAAAAATTAACTTTATTATTTTTGAGAGATCATAAAAACAATATCTAGGCCAAATGGAGGAATTGTTCAACTCCTGGTCATTCTGCTTACATTGCCTCTCTTCTCACTTCAATAGGAATAGCAAAACAAAATAGATGACACGACAGTGGTGGGGCTTATTATTAAGAACAATGAGTCTGCTTATAGAAAGAAAGTACAAGGGATGATATTGTGGTGTATAGAAAATAATTTTATACTTAACACCAAAAAAACTAAAGAACATATAATTGACTTCAGGAGGAAGGGAGATGTACATTTACCATTGTACATAAATGGTGAGGAGGTGGAGAGGGTTGGTAGTTTTAAATTTCTGGACATTTATATCTCAGAGAACCTCTCATGGACTATGAATGTTGATATGCTTGTGAAGAAGGAACAGAAGAGGCTGTTCTTGCTGTTTGAGGAAGTTACACAACATTCTCAGAGACTCTTCCCATTCTGCTTACAATCTTTTTGGACTGTTGCCTTCTGGCAGAAGATACAGAACAATTAAAACTCAGACCACACAGTTTCTGAATAGTTTTTATCCCAGAGCTATAATTGCACTCAACAATGAACTAAAGGGCCACCATCAGTGAGTTGTTGGACAGCATTACTTGGTCTGCTGTGTGGATGCTTGGGTGGTTTAGGGGTGGAGAATTTTTGGTGGGTGGGGGTGTGTTTGGGGATTGTTATGTGTGTTGGACCTGGTCTTTGGGTGTTAAGTGAATTTCGTTGTATGGGTATACTGTGTATATACGTACAATGACAATAAACTTTATAAATATAAATATAAAAGCACTTAGACTTATCTTCCGCTTCACAGTGCTTTTACAGCCCTCTCTAAGAGGTTTACAGAGTCAGCATATTGCACCCAAACATCTGGGTCCTCATTTTACGCAGCTCGGAATGATGGAAGGCTGAGTCAACCTTGAGCTGGTGAGATTGGAACTGCCAAATTGCAGTCAGCAGCAGTCAGCAGAAATAGCCTGCAGTACTGCCTTCTAACCACTGAGCCACTGCAGCTCTTCAGTGAAGCATTTGGCTATTGAAAATCACCAGCAGAGATGCACAGTCTGCATTATGATTGCACCTGAGAGAGGATTGTCTGCTGGGATCCTTCTCTACAATTTGATAGAACCTTCATCCTTACTCCATACAATTCCTATAATAGAACTTTGCTCTTCATTTAGAAGAGAGGATGTCTGGCTGTAAATTGCATGTCTAAAAATGGTCTTCCCAACAAAGACTAACCTGTGGGATTTTGTAGGTTCCCAACATGGTTGAAATCTGGATGGAGATATCAGTACCAGCTGCTTCAAGAACAGCCACTGTGTTTCTCTGCCTTCCACAGCTGTAGTTGGGAACGTTGGCCTCCCCCTCTGAAAGCAGGTCCAGCAAAGCCTCTGAGGTCATACTCCTGAAAGTATGAATGTATCAGGACATAATCAGTGGAAGCAACATTTTATTATTTTTAAATTTATATTTGTAAAGAATTGTTTAAGAAAATGAAATATTAATCAAAATTAAAAAGGAATGAAAAAATAGAGAAAGGAAGGAAATGTCCAATATTTTTTTTTAAAAAAAACCTGATTCCCCACCTTCTTTTCAACACATAATTTTTCATTTCTGCAAATTCTACATTTTTCACCATCTAGTCCTCCACTGTGAGGATTCCATGATTCTTCCACCACTGAGCATACAATAATCTTGCCACAGTTACCATATACAGTATAAACATTATGAACGTTATATACCATATTTTTTGCACTATAAAATGCACTTTTCCCTTCCAAAAAAGTGTGTGGAAATGTTTGTATGTCTTATAGAGCAAATGTTGCTGAAGCCTCACCCACTCGCTGGCCCCCACACTTCGGCCTCTGCCTCCCAGCAATTTGCCTCCTTGCAGCAAACAGAAAACAGCCTAGTCAGCTTCAGCATACCCTGATTCAGCACGAGCAGCTGACTGGATGTTGGATCGGCCTCCCGGAATACTGCCGATCAGCTGTTCCAGGTTATGGGGATCACCACTGCCCATCGCCACCGTCGCCACCCATCACCACAGCTGCCTCTCGCCACCTCTGTGTGCCCCATTTTCGTCCTCCATGAGCCTCATTTTTTGCCTCAGCGCATCCCGTTTTTGGCCCGTTCCAGGTGGCAAGGATTGCAGATTGTTTTCCTGCCTAAAAGTTAGGTGAGTCTTAAATTCCAGAACATTTTATAGTGCAAAAAATATGATAATTCTTTCCTCAGAAGTTCCACTAAAAAAAATTCTGGTTTCTTCACAATTTTTAGCCTTTCTAATTCTTTGCATTGTTGTGTTAATTTGATATAAAATTTCTGAGCTTTCTCACTTGTCTACCCTGCATGAGAAAATGTCTCCCCATTCTTTTCACAATTCTTGCTTTGCTTTGAAATGTGTTTACACATCTTTGATAATATATCTGATGTCTTATACCAAGAATACATCACTTTATTTCAAAAAAATAAATAAATCTTAACTTATGACAGAATATAAACCGAACGCCAGTTACCTAAATTCTCTGCATCTCTATTTAATATGCAAGTTTAATAGTGCATTTAGTCATGCAAATTGAGCCTGTTCATCTTCTGTTTCAAATCCTTAAAACTTTATACATTTTTGTTATTACATGTTCACCATTTGTACATAATTCAGTTACAAATTCAGTTTTTTTTATTCTTCACATTGTCCTTATTCTTGCTGTTGTATTAAGATTTCAGACTGGTTTTCAATTTCTTTCTATCCGTTTGCCTATTTATCTTCTCGAATAATTAGTAATTGGAAGTGTCACCTATTATTCCACATGAAATATAGGATCATTGAAGTACACATACAGACAGATATACCCACAATGAAACATAAAATGAGCAACTATCACCATTAACAAGTGCAGTAAGTGCTAAATTTCTGGAGTTGTTTAAATGGCCTATATCTAAACTTAGCTTAGCCATAGAGAGTTAGCTGACAAATAACTCATTGTATGATTGGGATGCTGGCATCCACTCAAATGAGGTTCACACATTTAAGAAAAGTCAATTCTGAACTGGGATCCATTCATTTAATTGGTGGTACAGAATAGAATTTTCAAGCTTTTATCATTTTTACTTCAGACAAAAAAGTCAATGTTTCTGCATTTTTCTACCCATTCTGATGACCTTATTGGGCATGAGAGTGGTAGAAGAAAAGAACCATCCTCTCTTCTCCATCCACAGTCCAATTCTGCTGAAAGGATGTCAAGAAAAGCAGATGCTTCTTCTTCAAAGTCAAGAAAAACAGAAGATCTCTACTGATTATTTATTTGAGAATTTCAAATCAGGATCATCAGCTGTAAAGAATGACCGAACAATGAAATGAGACAGAAAGAGAGAAAAACTAGCAGATCAAAGAGGTCATTCATTGTAAAAGAGGCAGCTGAAACTTTAGAACTTAGGGTGGAATGGAGAGGCTCTAATTCTGTACATAAAATTTGACATACAGAGAAATTTGAGTCAAAGGAGATTTGTTGAAGCTTATTGGTAGAAGCTTCATCCTCGTTGCAGAGACGATGCCACCAATGAGAAACTCTCCTGGCTTGTAATAGTTCTCTGGATGCACCTCGTCCCTCTTCAGAGTCAGAAGACATTTGGCTCTGAGACTTGCCAGAACTTCCTGGGGCAGCAGAAGCAGCAGAAGCAGCAACATGACTTGTGTTCCTGATGGAGTCTCCAGCCTTGCTTTGAAGACACAGTGATAGGAAGAGGTGGAAGAAACCAAAGCCCTCTTCTAAGACAGAAGCTCCAAAGGTTTTGTAATCCTGACAGAGTCTGTACAAGCCTTCATACCTGCATCCCCTGCCTGTCATAAAAGCTTTCAAGGTTCTCCTGGGCCTTTTATGCCCCCAAGATTTTCCAGTGCAAAGATATTAGCCAACAAGGTGTTGATGTGATATCAAAGTGGAAGCCTGTTATGGCTGTGTTTGTGCAATATCTGAAAGCAATCCAAAATGTCTTTTGAGATTTAGCACCAAGAGAATAAATAAATCACTATGATTTGGATAATGGCAACAAAAAGAGACATCATCTTTCTAAACTCTGAGTCAGTCAACAGGCAGGTGCCCAATGGGAGAAGTCACAAATGGGGTGAAACTCTGAAAATGTTCCCAGAAGTGAGACAGGAGAACTTTCTCCCAAACATCTCATTCCTACCATTGCATTATTATTACAGCATTACAGTATTACAGCATCATGGCAGCTGCTCAGCTCATAAAGTATTTCCCTCACAAATCCCTTAGAAAAACTCTCCATACATTCCAGTCTCAAGAGAGAATTTTGGCATGAGTCTGAAATGTCAATCCTCAATATGGATACAGCTGATTCTGGTTTGCCTTTGTTAAGCGATGAGTGGCTCTTTTGTTCATATGACTTCGTCTTCTCTCTAACACAGTCCAGACCAGAACAAAATCCCTGAAAATCACTTTTATCAATTATAGTCAACAAAAGTTTGACTTTGGGTTCGACTGTTGGGACATTTCAATTTTTAAAAAAGAGTAGACATTTCCTTCATTGAAAAAAAGCCATTATTTGTTTGTAAAGGTGGAACTAAATAACAGAATAAACCAGGGTGGTTGTCGGGGACCAGTGTGTAAAGAGAGAGAGAAAATACAGCAAAATATTGACATGTTTAGAGATAGATCAATAAATAGGTAGAATTAGGATAGCATAACATTTCTAGATGTAAAACCTATGAAACCTGTTGAACTGATCTAGACAAGTAAATCTAATGAAATCCACCAACTTTAAAACTTTTATAATCTGTTTGATACTCTATAGTCCTTGTGTCAGTCCTGAAGCTGACCTGACCGAGGCCATTTTTGAGGCTTCAGTGTTGCCACGTAAATGTGTGTGAAGAATTCATCAGAAAGTGGAAATGTGTTAAGTGAAAAACTTTTTGGCATCCAACATGACCCAGGGTAGGGAAAGCACAGTGACATTCTTAGCATCCCCTCTATGAAACCATATCATTCTGTTGGACCAGAAAGCAGCCCTTCCCTCTGGCATCCCCTGCCTTGGGGAAGAGTCTCCCTGGAGATCTAGATGGCCCCAACTACCTCAAGATTAGGTCTATTGCTGTTATTGGTGTTGATGTATCTTTAGTGATTGATCGATTGATCGATCGATTGATTGATTCCTGGCATGAACTGGTACCAAACTGGTTTGCACTCCTTCAACTGTTATTCCCCCTTCCCAGATTCCCACCATAGAAGCATACAGGTTTATTGCCCATCTGTCCCCCTCCCTCCCCCCATCCTTTGAGGACAGGATTGCAGTGAAACAATTGCTTCATTGGAGAATGTGACTGATGACACACCTTGGAGGGAGGGGGAAACAGGGTCAGAGCTGGAAAATAAATTAAGTGAGGTCAGAATTGGCTTCACTTAGAATATGCCGACATGAAGCTCCTAATAAATAACTGGATTCCTTTTGAAGTTTGGCTTGAGGGCCATGATTTAATTAAGGCATCGATTGGAAACCTGACACTAGGTCACAAAGTTCTTCTGTATACTCAGCCACTCCCCTCTGACCCACTCCGAGGGTGATCATCCACTGCGCTGCAGCCCCTTCTAGGTCCCTGGTGACACTTCTGACCTTGGCACCTTCAGTGGTTATCTCCAGATGATACTCCTGCACGTAGGTCCAAACCTGGGGCAGGAAGAACCCCAGTTGCTGGGAATGTCAAATAAAGCTCTGAGGCCTGAGGTTCCTCAAAGTTCTAATTTATTAAAGATGTCATGTTGGCACATCTGGGAAAACCCGAATCTGAAAGCTTCCAGATTTTCCACACCCAGCTGATAGTTCACACCCACAAGTTCGTCACATTGTACAATCAACTCTTCACACTCCACCGGATACAATCTTCATGCAGTCTCCAGCAGGCACAGGCAAAAGTCCTTGAATACGGAATGTTGTACCGCTCCAACAACAGCCCTCTCCCAATTTCCCCAGCTAAAATATGTGGCAGTTAAGAAGCAAAAAATAAAATTGTCTTCCAAAACTGACAGGGGATTCCTGTTAAACTTCACACACAGCTGTTGTGTCTTGTGGGTGTCCTCCTCCCTGGGGCTATAACTGCAGAGGGGGTGATACAGGTGGCAGCTCCTGGTGCTGGACCAGGAGTGGTCACAGCTGCCATTGGGCTTGCTGAGGGGCCGGCAGTGGTGGTGGATGTTATTACTCAGGCTCCCATTGCGGTTGGAGGTCATCAGGTTGCATGACCTGGGCCTGGTGTTCACACACCTTGACATTCTTGAAAGCCCCCTGCATGAACTTTACGGCTTCCTCTGTCATCCAGTCAGCTTTGTCTAACTCTTCACCCTCTTCTTTTTCCTCCTCCAGTTCCACCAGCTCCACCCATTGTTCCTGCCCACAACTGCCACAGCTTCCATGAGTGAAAATCATCACCATGGGCTTCCCCTCCATTCCTCCTTTTGCCTGATGCCCAGAGACCATCTGGATCTCAGCAGATTTCCACAGCTTTCTGCCTCCCCTGTCCATTCAGAGAGATCCAGTCCTGAAGGAGGCCTCTTCAAAGCCTCCCCCACCATTCAATCTCCTCCTGATTGCTCCCTTGAGGCAATATCATGTGCATGGTCCCCACAGTAGAGATGATGTCCTCTCTGGGTTGACCAAAATATCAGATTCTGCCTAATGTCAGACCTGGCCCAGTGTGATCCCTTAGGAAAGTAAAACCCTCAAGTCCATTTGTCTGCAATGAAAATAACTTTTATTTAAAAATGCTGGCTGCAGTAAAGTCAGGAGGAATCTGATGTTCCCATGAAACAATACAAAAAACAAACCCTTAGTTTCCCACCCTTCCCCCATGTCTAGTCGGTCTTTAGCCAATCGGATATCACGGAGATGTTTTGGGAAATGCTGAAGTGTTTGGGCTGGTGAAATTCCACACTCAGGGTGAACGACCTTGAAGATGCCTGGCACGAACTGCTTTGCATTCCTTCAACTGTCATTCCTCCCTCCCAAATTCCTACCATAGAAGCATATAGGTTTATTACCCAACTGCCCTGCTCCAAATCCCAATTCTTTGATGGCGGGACACTTGTGAGGTGTCAATCCAATGATGGAGGATCTCACAAAACCAATGGAATAGCTTGCCTCCAGAAGTTGTGGGTGCTCCAGCACTAGAGGCTCTAAAAAAGTTACTAGACAATCATTTGTCTCAAATGTTATAGGGTCTCCTGCTCGAGCAGGGGGCTGAACTAGAAGACCTCTAAGGTTCTTTCCAACTCTATTGTTCTATGTTCTGTGTCAAACAGAGGCAAATGAAACATATAAATCAACAACAAATTGCAATCAATAATTAATTGTCACAAGTCTAAGAAACAATTTAATTATTACTTCCCTACTTTTATCATTAGATGTTCCTTAATGTTTAGATCTGGTCTCATGATAATAATGTAGCACTTGGGGAAGAAGATGCAGCCTAGCAGACCAGCACTGGAGGCCAAGATGGAGAAGATCTGCACGACCACCATGAACTTTCCTTTAGTGCTCAGGTAGGTGGGCAGGAAAGAGACCCAGACACTGGAGAAGACCAGCATGCTGAAGGTGATCAGCTTGGCTTCATTGAAGGCTCCAGGGAGATTCCTGGCCACGAAAGCCATCGTGAAGCAAACGGCAGCTAGGAAACCCATGTAGCCGAGGACAACATAAAACATGGTAACAGAACCTTCATTGCATTGAAGGATGATTTCTCCAGGCTGGGAGTGCATGTCGGAATCAGGGAATGGGGGAGAAACTATCAGCCATATGACACAGATGAAAATTTGAACACTAGAACAAGACAGGATGATGGAGTTGGTCAAGCTCTTCCCCAACCATCTTCTCACCCTGTTTCCTGGTTTTGAGGCCAAGAAGGCCAGCACCACCGTGACTGTTTTGGACAACACAGAAGACACAGCTACTGAGAAGACGATGCTGAACACCGTTTGTCGGAGAAGACAGGTGGCTTTCCTTGGCTGGCCGATGAAGAGAAAGGAGGACAAAAAACAGAGCAGGAGGGAGATCAGGAGGATGAAGGAGAGGTCTCGGTTGTTGGCTTTGACAATGGGAGTTTCTAAATATTTAAGGAATATGATTAAAACAAGGCTTGTGGTTAGGAACAAGAGTAGAGCAAAGAACACAAGGATTATGCCCAGATGTTCTTCATAAGATAGGAAGGTTATTCTTTTTGGGATACACCGGACTCTGTTCTTAGTTGGATATTGTTCATCTACACATTTGGTGCATTTTTCAGTATCTGAGAAAACAAAGTAACATTTCTTTCATAATCTTTGAAATTTCGAGAAAACCTTTAGATGAGATTTGATACTGAGAGACAGGAAAGCCTCATTAAATTGTACTGTATATACATTCATTCCAGCAAAAAATTCCCCAATATATACAGTACAACTATTAAAAAAAAAACAAAAAACAAGAACAACAAAATAGAATTGTAAGAAGAAATATCTGGTGCCACAAACTCCCTTCTCTGAGCTAATCCACCAGATTCTTATCTCTCACTGATCTTATCATGAGTTCTTTGTTTTTATTGATTTATTATATTATTATTATTTTATCTTTTGTGAGATGATGGACATGTGTTTAACCCAAGAATGTTTAAACTCCGTTAATGATGATTGACCCAACAACCATGATCTCAATAAACTGCTCTAAAAAGTTTGGACACAGGATAAAAGTTGTCTAACATGGTTGGATCCATGGAATTCCTCTTGAGAAGGGTTGCAACACTGCCTACTTCAGGGGAGATTGTACAGACCTTTTTAGTAAAAAATCATTAACTATCCTGAAATTGAGAGTATCTCCAGACTATGAGGGTCTCTACAAATCCCTTAAAATGTGATATTTTCCAATAGTCCTGGAGATCCCCTGACAACAGAGCCCTGTGTGCTGGTTGCATGGTAGGTAGCATCTTGATGTACTCCTCCCTTGCTTTCTTAGCCTTTAGTTCTCAGTGTTTAAATTTTTAATTTGTGATTTAATCGTGTGCCACCAAAAGCCCCTATGTGTGAAATAGACAACCATATAAACTTGAAAAGAAAGAGATCTTAAGGACGATTAATTAATGAAGGAATTCCAGAAGGGGAACTGAGTTTGTTATCTGCCAAGGCTTTTTACCCAATAAAAATGAGAAGATGAAGCGATATATTTCCATCCTTTCTAAATTTGGCAACAATTTTAAAGAGAGAATGAATTCAACATTGGTATCTATTTGTAGATTGGTCTTTTATTAGTTCTCCTTCTCCCCCTCCTTTCTCTTGCTTTTAATCCCAGCACTGTATGTTAGTATTTTTTTCTTTTCAGAACTACAAATATATTCCTTTTTTTTTGTTGGTGTTATAACAGTTTTTATCTCAATATTTAACAACAACACAAATTGAAAAGATAAGAAAAGGTGGGAAGGAAATATCCACTTGATGGATGAATTCAGAAGGTTTCCCTATGGTGCCACTGACCTTCCTGAGTGGAGATGGTCCCCTCTGGACAAGGAACGCAGTCATAGCAGCAAAATGGCTCTCCTTCTCGAGCCTTCTTCACAAATCCAGGCTGACATTTTTCCACACATTTGGACTGAGGCAGAGACTGAGAAGAGAAAGAAAAAATGACAAAGGAAAGATGTTACACTCACCATCTATGTAACATGGAGGTAGATAGGAACATTAGCAAAGTAGTCTCTGGGATTCAGATAGAAAAATATGAAATCTCTGATTACTTCCAATGCCAAAACCTAAGTAATATTTCCCTTGAAATTGTCCCTTATTACTTCTGATATCAGGATTTTTTTGCGTCAAAGTCATATTTCTGTACTTCAGTTTTCAGACCATTATTGTGTGAGATGGGAGAGCAAATAAATTGAATCAATCAATGAATAAATAAGCTCACATCAGACCAGGCATTATTATTTCGTGTGAACTGAATGCCTTGGACCTCCTTCCTAAATTCTACTATCCTAGTAGGGTTAAAGAGAGACATGTATAACTATGGTCTCAGCTGATTAAAAACATTGCAGACTCTAGGCCTGCAATTTTGGGAGTTTCCTGACTCCAAACAGGTCAAGATGAAGCTTATTTCCCATTGGGACCAAGTAGAGTTCCATCCAGTCTTGATTCCATTTTATCAGATTGAGACCAAAGTTGAACTCAGGCTCTGGTCAACAGAATTGCCTTCAACTTTGATATTTGAAGACAAGAAATTAGTGTACCTGAAGCTATTAATATCAAAATCCTCAGTATATGAGGCCCTCTGTCACCGGTTTTATGGTGATAAAGAAGAGACATGAAATGGCAATGATTATTGTCCTAAATAATAATCATTCCAAATCTCATTTTGGATATAGCTGAATCAGCTTACAACAGTATTCAGCATTATAACATCAAAAGGATACCTTGGTCAATAGAAGAGAAGCCTCCCTATTTTCTAAGAAAATTATAAAAGTTTTACTGCACACATTCAATTCTCAGTGAAGGTTATCCCCCATTTTGACTAGATTTAGCCCACTTGAAAAGGGTCCTAATTCTTTGGGAAAATGAAAAAAACACATCACTATTTTCCCCACCTTGTTGAGCAACTTTAGCTGTGACAAAGCATCTTGGTTGATTATCAGTTGCTGCCTTTCAAAACTCCCCAATTCCTTGTTGATGGGATCCTCCTTGAGGAGAACTACCCTACTGTTGATCTTTAGATCTGCTGCTACCTCTCCATTTTGATCCAAGTACACTTTCAGCAGGGAAAGATTGAACAATTCCTTCTTCTTTAGAAATGGATGGAACTAGAATGGAAACATCCAGGAACTTTAAAAGCAGAAATCTTGTTTTGTTATCTCTTTTTACATTTGAATCTTTCTTCTATGGTTGTTTAACTTGCAAATATTGTGAGTTGGCATGTGGCCACTATCTTTAAAACTCAAGAACAAAGGTTCAGTAATAATTCTCAATCATACAGTATATTGACAAAAAGTATAGTGAGAAGATATAATTGGCAAAAATTGTCAATTACAAGAAACATTTTAGGAAAGGTCATAAATCAACTGAAGAAAACCCCCAAATATCAAGAGCATTCATAAACTCTTTGGAAACAAGAGGGTGATTATCAGAAAGCAAGGATTTGTTAAGAAGGAAGTTGCAAGACTAAGACAGGAAAATGACCAGATGAACTAATTCTATTTTACTGCAAGACAATATTAACAGAATCTTGCAAGTATGAAAATACAAATCTTTCACCATCTCTTTTTACAGTCTAAACATTTGGGAGGACCTTCTCTGAATTTCTTTCTCTCCCTGTAACACAGATGCTGCTTCATCCTCCCCCCCCACCTTCTTATCTGATCCTTCCCTGCATCTCTTTCTCTAGTCCTCCAAACTAATTCCTACATATCCCACTTCCTTAATGGATTGTGTGAATGCTGGTGGTAGAACTTGTTTTCAGCAAAGAATTAACAAAATGATTCATGATGTGATGAATGGGGATCTAGTTAATTGATTGCTAGATGGCATGATAATTAAATGGATACAACTGTCTTAAAACTTGTATTCAAATAAATTTTAATCTTAATGATAAAATTGGAAATTATGAACAAGTGTATTTTCATTGATAAAAGAAATAGATAAATCATGTTTTTGTGATGCAAATATTATAATAATGCTTATACAAAGTTATTTTGATCTCCTTAAAAAAAATTCCAGCTTCCAGAAAATAAAAATATGATTTTGTGATAGAGAGAAGTGCATAAGTAAAATCCATTTGGAAATGAACTAATTTTTAGCATCTAGTACTTGATAGATGACTGTATCTTTGTGATTTTTCTCACATTGTTTTATATAGATAATGGTTACTTATTATAATAAAGTAGCAGTAATCTTTTAATGATACGATAATATCCCTATTATTAATTTGGCGATAATGCTATTAATGATCCAGTGGAATCATTTCATGTCCTCTTGTAGAAAACACACTTAGAGAAGACATTGCAGAAAAATATCCATCAGCTTTGAGTGCAGCGCAGCAGCCATGGTGGCTCACCTCAGCTCGGGCCACGTCCCATTGACGGTGCTGCGGGAAGCCAGGCGGAGGGAGCTGCGCGCCTTCCTCGACAAATGCACCGGATCCAAGGCCATTATGTGGGATGAGTATGTTACTGGGCCCTTTGGATTGATTGTGCAATATTCTCTTCTGAAGGAACATGAGGTGGAGAAAATGTTCACCCTCAAAGGGGGTCACCTTCCACCGGCTAATGTCAAGAACATTATTTTCTTTGTCAGGCCCAGGTTAGAATTCATGAACATAATTGCAGACAATGTGTTCAGTGAAGACAAAATCCGCTGTCCGCAGCGGGATTTCTACATCTTGTTTGTGCTGCGTCGCAGTTTGTTGTGCAAACAGTGCCTCAAAGAACTGGGTGTGCTGCACTGTTTTATTCACCGAGAGGAATGCAGCCTGGACCTCCTCATTCCCTTTGACAGCGACCTCTTGTCCATGGAGTCAGAAAACGCCTTTAAGAAGTGTTACCTAGAAAATGACCAGACCTGCCTCTACCATGCTGTGAAAGGACTCATGATGCTCCAGGCTCTCTATGGAACCATCCCACTCATCTTTGGAAAAGAAGAGTGCGCATGGCATGTGGCAAACATGATGATCTGCATGAAAAGGGATTTTTCGGGGATCCAGAACACCATCCTGCCCATCTTCGATACCCTTCTGCTGCTGGATCACAACGTGGATTTGGTCTCTCCTCTGGCTACCCAACTGACTTATGAGGGCCTAATTGATGAAATATATAGAATTCAGAACACCTACATAAAACTTCCCCCTGAAAAATTTAACCCAAGAAGCAGGGGGAGGCTGTGAAGGAGCTCCCCACCGAGGCCAAGAAGCTGCAGCTGAACTCCGCGGAGAAGCTGTACACGGAGATCTGCAACAAGAACCTCAATGCTGTGGGCAGCGTCTTGAGCAAGAAAGCCAAAATCATTTCAGCTGCTTTTGAGGAAAGGCACCACACCAAAACCGTGGGGGAGATCAAGCAGTTTGTCTCACAGCTGCCGCACATGCAGGCTGCCAGAAGCTCTTTGGGGAACCATACCTCCATCGCGGAGCTCGTGAAAGACATCACCACCTCTGAAGACTTCTTCGATAATTTAACCGTGGAGCAAGAATTTATGTCCGGGATAGATACCGATAAGGTCAACAGCTACATAGAAGATTGCATTGCCCGAAAGTATCCTTTGATTAAGATACTGAGGCTCATTTGCCTGCAGTCGGTGTGCAACAGCAGCTTAAAGCAGAAGGTGCTGGATCATTACAAGAGAGAAATTCTCCAGACTTATGGCTACAAACACATCTTGACCTTGAATAGCCTAGAAAAGGCTGGACTTTTGAAGCCCTGGCTGGGCAGTTGGAACAACTACCCAACCATCTGGAAAACTTTGCATCTGTGTATGGACAACATCAAAGAGCAGAACCCAAATAATATCTCTTACGTCTACAGTGGTTATGTGCCTCTAAGCGTTCGTCTGGCACAGTTGCTTGTCCGGCCAGGTTGACGAAGCATTGAAGAAATCTTAAAAATACTTCCTGGTCCACATTTTGAAGAGAGGCAGCAGCTGCCAACCGGGCTTCAGAAAAAGCACCAGCATGGAGAAAACCATGTCACTCTCGTCTTCTTTCTGGGAGGCATGACCTACGCCAAAATCGCAGCCCTCCTGTTCCTCTCTCACATGGAAGACGGGGGCACTGAATACGTCATCGCCACCACCAAACTGATTAATGGAACAAGCTGAATCAAGTCCCTGATGGAGAAGCTGGAGCCCCCACCCTTTTAGGAAGGACAGACCGAGCAGGACTCGATTGAGATGGGACCGTGAGACTCGCGAGAAATGGATGACTTCGGAAGAGAGGACTTGCCAATTGAAAAGGAAGACAGTTTCTCAGCTGCTTTCTAAAAAAATATGGATCAAGAAGGAAAGCTCAGCCTGGCAATCTGCATTTTGGTTTGCTCCCTTGCGTCATTCACAATGGTCACTCCCGGACTTTTTCTTACGGTTTCTAAATCCCTTCTTCCTTAGTGTATATTCCACAATCTTTCAGGATGTTTTTTCCTAATATTTCCTCCTCCTTCCCATTCTGTAGTTAGCTTGGTTTTCTTACTTCGGTCCACTGATATTCTTCATTTTTCTCTCCAGGCAGTTCATCATGTTGGTGGATTGTAATCTAGCCACTTTCCATCTTCGGCTGCTATTCTAAAGCTTGAAAGTCTGCAAATCTGTAACAGAATCTGCCCCTTACGTGATACAGCTCTACCCCAATCCTATTTTCATGGAATTCGCTTCCTCGATTTGTTTCTAGCAGGTTTCAATCCTGGAAATACTGTTTTGCTGCCAATTTTGAAAAATCCTGCTCTCTTTTTTCCCCCATGAATACCTCCTAAATGCTTACAAGCCCCCAATGTTTATTTTTATTTTATTAATTAAATTAAAAATATTGAACCAAACTCATTTGCACTGAACATTATTGTGAATAGTGGGAGAAGAGGCTACTGTTTAATCAAACCTCATTCAGTTGCAAACGAACAAGCATGTTTAAAAAAGTGCTGGAATAATACCTTTGAAGTCTGAGAAGATAAATGTTATAAAGACGCCAACGCAGGCATTTTTCAGCCAAATATGAATATATATATATTCATCAGCTTTAAGCAAAAACAAAGAAGGCAAGGAAGAGATCAGAGGAACCTCTTTTAGCCTTGAGGAAAGACAAGGAAAAGAGCCATTTCAGTTTACAGGAGCTGAAAATCAGATGGAGTCTAGGAACATTTTTTTTTTTTGAATATAGAAAATGGTTGTAGAAGGGAAGATGCAATGCTCTTCCAATAAGTACGAGATGTTGTACAGAAGCTTAAGATCTTAAACAAACAAGCTCTGAGAGCCCCAAAGACCCTGAAAAGGAATTTAGTTTGATGGATCCTTGATGGGACCCCATACCTTCCACGGTTGCAGCCTTGGAGTCCCCAGCCTCTCTTCTCCCTTCTCCCTTCTCCTCTGGGGTTTGGATGCAGCTTTTAAGGCATGGGCCAGAATCTTAAGGACACTGTAAGTATAGCCCTCATTTGGGATCCACATCCTATTCTTTTCCTCTTTTGTCTCCAATGGTACTTTCTGGGTGCATCTTCTCCGGCCTTTGATAGAAAATATGTGTTTTGAAACAGAACAGTGAAAATACTCAACTTGAAATCCACGTTCCACAAAGAAATATCTTTTATAGGCATCATCATCATTCCAACTCTTTTTCCACTGAAGAGAAAAGGTCCAAATACTATGGACATACTTGAGAAGCCTCTGCTTTTTCATTACATATATTCCAAGCGTTGTCATGATCCAGACTTTCCCTTCAATGGGTCCTGGCAAACGCTTGAGCGTTAAATGGAAAGGAAGAATTCTGTCAAAAATGGAATCAAATCCTACGAAGTGAACAAAGACATTGACTTGTTTCCACTTAAAGATGGCATCGCTGAGGACTCCTGTATTTCCAGTCGCTGAGAATTGTTGTGATATAACAACACAAATTCCATTCTTGACAAGCATAGGAGTAAAAGTCCTCATGAAATTCTCTCCCTTCTCTGTGTCCGAAGCAAAGAGACCAATCAGGGTCCATCCAAAATGAAGGAGCAGTTGGACAATTCCTGGGTATAGGACCGTTTCTTTGGGGAGCATCGGATGGGAAAAAGGGAATTGACTTTTATCACTCAGATCATCCGAAGTAATTTTATTACTGATCTGAAAAAAGTAGATTTTTTTTAAAAAAATAAATAAGTAAAATGCAATTAGCATTAAGAATAAAAATAGTATTGGACTTCCTGTCTGGCTTCCGGCGCCGCCAGACGGTCCTCCGTGACCGCGGCCCCGTTGCCTGTAAAAGAGCCACCTTTACATCTGAAAGGCGGCTCGAAAAACTCCATTTCCTGATGGAAATGTGAGTCTGAGCGGGCGGGGGTGGGTAGAGCCATCTGCGAAGTCCCCAGAGTCTTTTTTTAACTCTTGGGGACGAGCAGGTTCGAGCTCTCTATTGTCCCTCGCCGCTGCTCCGGGTATCGGGTGCACTCTGCTTTTTTTTTGCAGAGCTAGGCGCTGGAACCGGATTAACTAACGAATCTAACAGATGGACTTATTTAAAAAAGATGAGACTTGGACTTGGCACCCTAAATCGCAAGTATCCCTAATGAACTTACAAGCATTTTAAAGTGAAAGAGAAGAAAAAAAAAAGCTTTAAAATGGCCGCTGAGGCTTGGGAAGTAGAAGAAAGCTGAAAGTAAGAGTCCTTCCATAACAGATACAAAGTAGCGGAATATATAGTGCTGGCTACAATTTGAAAGAAAAATAGTTATTTTAAGTTCCTCTCTTCTTGGAGATTTGTACTTGATCTTGTTTGGGGGGTAAAAAAGAAGAGTTTGTTGGAAGGATGGCGTTACTAATTAAATCTGATAGACAAGAAGGGGGGGTGCTCCCCCACCTACAACTGTTTGAACAAGCTCTGAGCCTACAGACTCTGCAGAATGGTTCTAATTTAAAAGAATTTATTCAGGAGGAAATGGCAAAATATTATGAGACTGTGAACCAGAAATTTGAAAATTTAAGGCAGGAAATTAAAGAAATGATACAACAAAAGTATGACAACTTGCAACAAAAGATTGTAACAGTGACTAATGGTTTTTCAGAAATTGTTATAAAGTTGGATACAAATATTAAATTGCTAGAGTCTAAAATGGAGAAAATTGATAATTTGGACAATAAAATATTAAGAATTGAAAAGGACTTAATAAATATTCGAGATAATAGCTCAGAACTAAAGTCTAAAGAGGAAGCTGGTCACGAGACTTATAATGCAGAAGATATAAAGCAAGGAATTGAAAGAGAGGTTGTAATGCTGCAATACAGGATTACAGAATTTGCGATCAGAATCAGAGGCTTACAGGAAAATAACAGTGATGATTTAAGAAAAACATCTGCTCAAGTTTTGGCTGGGATCTTAAAGGTTCATCCTGAGGAGGTATTTAGTAAAATTAATAAGGCTTATAGAGTGAATTCCTGGATTGCAAAGCAAAGGCAACTGCCTAGAGATGTGGTGATTTATTTTACAGATAAAGAGATAAGAAATGATATTGTACAAAAATCTTTTAATTCTACTTTACAACTGAATGGGAGAAAAATTTGGATATATAAGGAATTGCCGCCTAAAATGGTAAGAGATAGAAAGAAATTTGGACTCTTGGTGTCTGAGTTAAGAAGACAAAATATTTTATTCAGGTGGGATGTCCCAGTGGGTATAATACTGAGATATCAAGGAGTAAGATATCAGTTAAATACTGTTGAAAAAGCGGAAGAATTTTATCATAAGGTACTTAAAAAGCAAAATCAACAAGAGACAGAAATTCAAGAAAAGCAGAAGGAGATGGAGACAATGAAGAAACAACAAGTTAAAGAGGTCTCCACAGATGAGCCGCTCTTGGATTCTCTTTCAGAGGTCTCAGATGGATTTTTTAATATAAGAGAGGCGGTTCCGGACCTTAATGCAATGATTTGTCAAGCCACAAACCAGCATGGAAGTCATTCAGTTGATATACAATTTACAGAACCAGAAAGATCTCAGCCACAAAAGCAAACCCAACAGGATCAAGTTATACATCAGCAAAACCAAATAGTTGATACACAACCTACAGAAAGGAATTTAGGATGGAGATCCAACCCACAAAAAGTCAAGAAAAGAAGAAGTAGGTCTCACAAATATAAAAACTTTTAAACTAAACAACAGTGCAATGCCAGTTACTTATGAGAGGACTGAACATATGAAATGATAATTGGCAAAGTATTGGTTTATTTTATCCTGAGGATAGGGCAGATCTCTGCAGTGCTGAATTATTTTGGGATGTGAAAAAGGCCTTAAATTGAATGGTTGGAAACATCTTGTTTGTTTTTTTTTGGATTTCCGGATAAATATATTACTTGTATGCTGAGTTATATGGCAAGAGATCTACTGGATCATGGCACGCAGAAGATCTGGTTGTTACCCTATTATGATGGTTGGAACTAATAATCTGGATAAAAGACACCTCCATAAACATTATATGGAATATAATTATAAAGTCACTCGGGTGGTTGTCGGGGTTTTTTTTTTTTTTTTTTTTCTTCCAATATGAAGATACTTGTTACTGATGGGGGCAGATGGCAATTGAAGATACTGAAAATACTGCTGGAACAAGGATGCGATGTTACCCTAACACGGGTGATGGAGTTTATTATCCAGTTGAAAGATATTACAGAAGATGCAATATGGATTACAAGTTTAAAGTTTTTTTCTTTTAGGATTTTATTTACATAAGGGAGTATTTTTCTAGGGGAGTGGGCAGAAGAATAAAGATATTAAGAATAATTATGGTAATTTTGTAGGAAAGTGGGTGGAGATAGGTTAGGTTATGGATTGTTTAGTTTAAAGAAAAAGGATATTATGTTTAGATGTGAATATATGTAATGAAGGGGGGGAAGGAAATGGGTAGTTGAACTGAACAAGTGTTAAATTAGGATTTATTGAATAGCCTTAGAGTGGAAGTATGCTTTGAAATGTTATATCGTATGGGGGGTAGTAAAAGGATAGATCACGAGCAGAAATTGTTAAATTGGGAGATAAAATAATATTATTATGTTAAATCAGGAGTTATTAGACATTGTTATAATAGAATCTCACTTTGAAATGCATATTATAGTATAGTATAAGGGGGGTATGATAATTTTATTAGAAAGAAAGGGTCAGTATATGGAGATGGAGTAAGTGGATAGTAAAGCATGATATAATCTGTTATGAATTTGGGTTTTATTATGAAGAAGTCAAAGGGGAAGGGGGGGTGAGGGGGGTTAGGGAGGAGGGGGGGAAAGGGGGGAAAAATTTGTATTTGAAAAACTTTTTCAAAAAAAAAAGAAGAATAAAAATAGTATTTTTTAAATCATCCCCGAATCTACCACAATCAGATCACATAAGAGAAGCTCAACTGAACTAATTTCCTCCAAAAAAGCAGCATATTATATATAATTGTTGGATTCTGATTACACAGGAAATATATTGATTTAATATTAGGATCCCAATAGATCATTTCTCTAAAGTTGTCAGAGTTTGTTGCCGAAATTAAATCCAGAAAGCACACACAGTAGTCGTGGGTTTCAAAAACTTTTACTACCGGTTCTGTGGGCATGGCTTGGTGGGTGTGGCATGGCTTGGTGGGCATGGCTTGGTGGGCGTGACAAGGGAAGGATACTGTAAAATCTCAATTCCCTCCCCACTCCAGGGGAAGGTTACTGCAAAATCCCCATTTCCTTCCGATCATCTGGCAGAGAATAGATGGGGTGGGGCCGGTCAGAGGTGGTATTTACCAGTTCTCTGAACTACTCAAAATTTCCATTACCGATTATCTAGAACTGGTCAGAACCTGTTGAATACCACCTCTGACACACAGGAAAACTGATGCAGCAGGATTCATTAACTTCTTTATATACATAATAATACATGAAGTAAATTTACAATACCAACAGCAGATTTCTTCCAACCTTGTAGCAGTTACAAGTCAAACACAAGCAGGAGAGAACAGTTAGTTTAATTTCAGCAGAGCAGACTAGTTCAGACTGGTTTCAATTTTGTTTCTCTGCACAGACTCAGAAGCTGCAGACTAAGACACGCCCTGGCTCCAGTCTGTCTCAGCTCCCATTGGCAGACTTTGTTACCATGTTACCTCCCTTCATGACTGGAAGGGACATTAATCCAATTAACTTAATATTCTTTCCATGGTGCACTCCACCCAATGGCTTGGTCATTATGTCTGCCAAATTGTCCTCAGTGAAGCAAGCGAATTAATTTACATTTTATGGCTTCCCTGACATTCCAATATTTAATGTCCACATGCTTGCTTCTACTCTTTACTCTGTCACCTGTTGCCATTTTAATGCAGGCAGCATTACAGCTTCATACACCATTACAGCTTCATTTACCTTTACATTTAAATCCTCTAACAACTGTACATACCACGTTACCTCTGAACAGAATTCAGACAAAGCAATAAATTCTGCCTTCACAGTAGAAATGGCGACAGTTGTTTGCTTCCTGGACTTCCATCCAATTAAACCCCTCCAAACAATACAACAATCCCAGAATTGGACTTTCTGGTTTTTACATCGTTTGCATAATCTCTATGTCAGCCTTGGAAGCCATATTAGGCCGGAAGCTTCAATGCTGCCACCTCCTCATGTGTGGGAAAGTAGGAGAGAGGATTTAGGAGAGGGGAATTAGTAGACATAATAGCATTCTTCCTATCGGTCAAGGTCAGGGTGATCCAGCATCTGGAGGAGGAGGGTCAGGTGCTGGGTCGAGGTGGAACGGACGTTGATTGGAACATGTGATCGATTGAGGAGAAAGGGGGTGGTTTGGGGAGCTTTGTATTACTGAAGGAAAGCCCAGTTTTTCAGATTCAGGATTTCCTAGATGTGCCAGTTCACCTATTTCTAGTAAAGAGAACTTTGGAAAATGCCTGCTTCCGCATCTTTACTGGGAGTTGGGGGTTTTCTGGAATGCTGACATTATCCCGAATCTCCAAAGACACCAGCCGATTCACCAAACAAGCCGTGGAGATTCCCCTCCCCACTGAAGAGAGGGGGGACCCTCAGGCTACAGGAGTACCTCCAAACAAGCCCAGCGGGGGTGAAGACCCGATGGTGAGTGCCCCCATCACCCCTTTCTCAATTAAAGTAAAACTAGTCCTGCCAGAAACAGGGAAAGAAACAGAACTCCCAACAGTAATAGACACGGGCTGCATCAGATGTCTAATCGGCCTTAAAATTGTAGAACAGTTGGGCATCAAAACAACATCCTTAAAACAACCGATTAAATTTTACCAGGTTGATGGCACTCTAATTGGGGGGGTCCCTTCCACTCATGTTACTGAACTGATTAGATTAGAAATGGGGAAATATCATGAACTCATATGATTTATAGTAACCCCAAAGATGTCAGAATCTATCATACTAGGCCTGGCTTGGCTAGATAAATGGGGCCCCACCATCACATGGGAAGGTGGATACCGAAAAGTCAGGATAGGGGTTGGCCCAACACCCTTTTGCCCTCCCCCCAATCACCAACCTACCCAAAATGACCAGCAGCCAGAAACAGCAGCAGCTTCTTCAGACAAGCCTCCAGGCAAACACCAAATCCCTAAGATGTATGCAGACTTAGCCAACGCTTTCAGCGAGGAGGAATGTAACCTCCTCCCCCCTCACCGGCCCATAGACTGCACCATCGAATTACAATCAGGGGTTAAATTGGCGAAGCCATGACACCTGCTGAGATGACTGAATTGAGGAAGTACATTGACACCAACCTAGCCAGAGGGCTCATTGAGCCTGCAAAATGCCATTAACCTTGCTTTATATTGGACCTCATTGTTGGGTAGGACTTTCTTCTTGCATCCTACAGCTTTGCTACCCTGTGGCCAAGCCATAGATGTGAACACATTATGTTCACCCATGGATTTCATTTCCTTGCCCATGGCTCCTTTCCACTTTACTTGTTCGATTTTAGGTAATGCCAATACTTCCTTATAGTTTAAACAGTTTCACTGATTAATTGTTGTCTGTAGCTTGTAGAAAGGGCTTTGAGCAGGGCCAACATTCTGAGTTCCATTTTAAGGGCAATCACTTTCTTCCATAATATTTCTCTGTTTACTCTGTCAAATGCTATAAAGGCAGGAAACCATTCTTTCCTCTGACTGATATGTTTTAGATGGTGTGATGTTTCAAGACAAAAGAATTGTCAATAGTGGACCACATCTGCTAAAGACTGCTGGTTCTTCTACAAGAAATGCACTTTTCATCTACCTACTCTCAACTCTATTCAAGGGGAAGCTAACATCGATTTTAGTTACATCTGTTAAATAAATGGGCCTGGAATTGCAGAGTCCATTTTCTTCTCTTTTTTATATATGGGAACTAAAACTGCCACCTCGTAGAATTACACATTTATAATTCTTTTATAAAATGGTTAATTCATGTCTGAGAATATAATTGGCTAATATCATGAAAAAAATGTGAGCTTTCCATTGGGGCTACACCTTCCTATTGTACAAAAGACCCTTTGATTGAACGCACCTTCACAATCATGCAACAGAAGCCCTCAAAGCAATGAGGATGGTGTCATGAGTTCCCTCCCCACTGTTATCCCAATCCTGAGTCATGCCACTTAAAATGCCATGGTGAAAAGCAGAGTTTGAATTCCATAGAGATGAAATGGTTGGATCTATCATTCACTCAGACACACACCAACAACCCATTTGCTTTACCAGATAGAGAAACACAAACACAAACCTCGGCAACTTTGTAGGGGCCAACTAATGTTGATATCTGGATGGAGATGTCTCTGTCAGCTCCATCAACAATCACCAAAAGGTTGTCCTTCCTTCCACAGCTGTAGTTGGGAACATTGGCTTCTCCAGTAGACAGCATGTCCAGCAAGGCATCTGAAGTGCCGAGGGTGTTATCATAGTTGTCATAGAAGTTGTAGCCAAGGGTGTGATTGTGCAGGTGTCGGAGATTTTCGTTAACCACTTCAATATTGAAAACCATGCGTAACATACTGTCCTTTTTATTAGGTAAACTAGTGTAAAATGATGTTAATATTAGGATCATCAATAATTAGCAAAAATTAAACACTCTTTCTCTATTTAATCCCCTTTTCCTCCACAAGCTAACAGAGGCTTAAGTCAATATCGATCCAAATCAGAGACAAATGATAGTCACCCATCACTTTTTTTGATATTGTGAATGTTCAGAAGACAGGATGGAAATAGTTCTCCAAAAGGACTAAGATTAAGAATGTAGTATTATTTGTAGCAGAACTAATTTTCATCAGCCCAGTAACCAATTTGCAGAATATTTCAGTCGTTAAGACAAAAACAGAATACATGGAAGAGGATTTTTAAGAAGTGATTCAGAAAAGCTGTTCTAAAACATGTCATCCTCTATTCCTAAAAAATAAGGGATTGAGTATCAATCTACAGTTATAAAAATATAGAAATGACATGGCCAGAGGGAAGCACAACAATCACTACTTTCAAGAAAACTTCGTATTCAAATCATGAACTGAGGATTGAAGGGGAAAATAATGTGGATTTCTTTCAGTTTTTATTTTCCTCATAATTTGGATTTGAGCCTCTCCTAGAAAATAAGACAAAAGTGAGAGGCCAGGAAATCAAAAGGATTCAAGAAATTAGTCAGGTCCTGCAATATAAGAGTAACTAAAATAAGAAGAAGAAAAAAAAGATGATGTAAAACTATTCAATACCACCAACAATATTGCTACCCTACAAAAAGTCCTTGACTGTCTGTCAGAATGGTCAAACAATTGGCAACTCCAAATCTCAACCAACAAATGTTCTGTCTTACATATTGGCAAAAAAAAAAAAAAAATCAAAACACTAAATACAAGCTGGGCAGATACGACCTCGTAGACGACCCTCACTCTGCCACAGACCTTGGAGTAGTCATCTCCAATGATCTAAGTGCCAGAGCTCACTGTAACAGCATTGCCAAAAAGGCATTAAAGGTTGTTAACCTAATCTTGCGTAGCTTCTTCTCTGTAATATCGTACTACTAACTAGAGCATACAAAACATTTGCTAGACCAATTCTTGAATACAGCTCATCTCTCTGGAACCCGCACTACATATCGGACATTAATACAATTGAGAGAGTCCAGAGATATTTCACGAGAAGAGTCCTCCACTCCTCTGCTCACAATAGAACTTGGAACTAAGGAGAAATTTCCTGACAGTTAGAACAATTAATAAGTGGAACATCTTGCCTGCAGAAGTTGTGAATGCTCCAACACTGGAAATTTTTAAGAAGATGTTGGATAACCATTTGTCTGAAGTGGTGTAGGCTTTCCTGCCTGGGCAGGGGGTTGGACTAGAAGACCTCCAAGTTCCCTTCCAACTCTGTTATTCTATTCTATTCTTCTAATACCTTATGCCACCAGACTTGAAATTTGGGGCTTAGACAACTTAGAACTACCCCACCTTCGTTCTGACCTAAGCATAGTACATAAAATTATCTGCTACAATGTCCTACCTGTCAATGACTACTTCAGCTTCAATACACGAGCAAAGAATAGATACAAACTTAAGGTAAACCGCTCCAAACTCGATTGCAGAAAATATGACTTCAGCAACAGAGTTGTTAAAGCCTGGAATGCACTACCTGACTCTGTGGTTTCTTCCCCAAACCCCCAAAACTTTAACCTTAGACTGTCTACTGTCAACCTCACCCCATTCCTAAGAGGTCTTTAAGAAGCGTACATAAGCGCACCAGCGTGCTACCATCCATGTCCTAATGTTCCTTTTTACTTACTCTTTTCATGTATTCATAATTACATCTGTACTTATATCTATTATGTAATACATGCTTGATTAAATAAATAAATAAATAAATAAATAAATAATAAAAAAGTTGTTAGACTTGCAAATGGAGGGAATGAAACTCCATCACAGTGAATGACTTACAACCGAATCTGACTAGAAGGAGCCACGTTGAAAGGTAAAGTTGCAAGTGTTATTTCTGATGGAGAGACGACTGTACCAATGAGAAAATCTCCTGGCCTTTAATAGCTCCATGGCTTTTCTCCATCCTGGTGGTCCAAATTCAGTGGGCATTTCTTTCTAAGTTTCCAGAGACTGACTGGGGCACCAGCAGCATCAGAAGCAGGAGCAGAAGCAGGAGGTCCATAATTCATGGGGCTGAATCAATCTCCTTCCCGTTTCTAAAGAACAATTAGAAGAATTGGAAGCAGTCACACAGGATGGAATCTCCAATGGCTTTCCTGATTCAAATAGAGACAAACCAAGATTCACCTGGAAGAGAGAGAAACTACACTGAAGATCACAGCTCCTGCCTGTCCTGTAACTTGAGCCACAAAAAGCATAACCTGTGGCATTTATCCTTTTCTAATACAAGATCCCTTCCATGTCACTTCAATGTGATGTTTACACCAAAGGCAATCACTGGAGAGGGAGGAGAAGAGATCTCAAGGCCTGTGAGGAGATAATTACAATGAGAAGGAACTTGTCCTTTTGGGATCCTGAACCTCTTCCATCTGATGAGGGGCAGGTGGAGAAAAACATATTAATGAAAAATCACAGATAGAACTCTTGGGGAAGTGTTGTGTAGTGGCCAGAGTCCTTCCTGTTAGGACATGTCCAGAAAGTGATGCTGCAGCAAGAGACCTCAACAGCCAGAAAAGTGACTTCTGCTGTCCTTCAGTGGTCTTTTGTCTCCAGAGACTGCTAAGAAGTTTGGTGCCACTCTACATTGGTGCCACTTAACTCTAGTGCTGCCTGTGCTCTAACCCCATGGAAGCAATCATTATCCTTGAACCCAACTTAATGTTAAGAGGTTGGGGTTTTCTTTTCAATGGGATTTCCATATATGAATCCCAAATTGGAGCTTTATTTTTGAATTCCTATAACTGAAGAGAAATTTAATTTTCCATTTTTTCTAGAAGTATCAATGTTTGCATGAGAGCAGACTAAGAGACAAGAAAGGGATGGCCGGTTGACGGCATCATTGGCTAATAGAGAGATGGTTATAGAACAATGGATAGAAGTTTTTATTTTAGTTTCCTTTTCACTTTCTGTGTTGTCTCTTCCACACTGAGAGCCTTTACATTTTTTAAGTTTCATGGTTTCTTAACAACCACCGTGTGCTGTGAGGTCTGCAGCTGAGATGGTGGCAGTGCCCAGAGCGTGATGGATGGTGTAGCCTGATTTCTTGCTACAACCACCCAGTCGTTGGTTTAGGAGGACCTGGTGAAAGTTCCTCTGGGTATGTTGATGCACTTGGTGCAACTCCTGTGATATTCTCATCTTTGAGGCTTTATTTGAAACTCCACCCCAGAAGACCTCCAAGTGCTTCAAAGGGCCAGTTTGGAGTTTCTGTGTTCTGGTTTCTCTTGGTCAATTGTTGATGGATCATGTTTCTTATCTGGAGGGGGAATGTTAATATTACAGCTGGGCCTAGAAGGGAGAAAAGTGGGAAGGGGGTTGAGTGAGAAGCAAATGGAATAGGAAGGTCCATCCTTACAATGAGGAGCAAAGGATGACCAATATCCCAGGCACATTATTTAAATGTTTATTTTATTTTATTTTATTTTATTTTATTTTATTTTATTTTATTTTATTTTATTTTATTTTATTTTATTTTATTTTATTTTATTTTATTTTATTTTATTTTATTTTATTTTATTTTATTTTATTATATTTTATTATATTATATTTTATTTATTTGTCAAACACATATAAGATTACCGATATAAATATAGACATGATTATGAATACAGGATAAGGATCAGTGGTGAAATGTAAAATTTATTACTACCGGTTCTTTCGGCCGAAGAGGTTGCAGAAAAAAATGCTTTTAAAAGCCTCTGACAATCAGGCAACTCAGCTGGGATCGTCAGAGGCTTTTAAAAGCATATTTTTTTCAGCTGGGCATGGTGTGGGGGGGCACAAGGATTTTTGCTACCGGATCTCCAAACCACCCGCCACCATCGCTACCAGATCGGGTGATCCGGTCCGAACTGGGAGCATTTCACCCCTGATAAGGATACGAATAAAAGCGAACATTAGGACAGGGACGGTAGGCACGCTGGTGCACTTATGCACACCCCTTACAGACCTCATCATGTCATCCTCACATGATGTATCATGACTTTTTCCCCCTTCACTAAACCAGGGGTGGGCGTGGCCAGCTTGTGACACTTCCGGCCCGTGGGCCACGAGTTTGACACCCCTGCTCTAGAGACTGCTAGGAAGGTCAATCAGAGCTATGGAGTTTGATGCCACTTTAGATTGGTGGCACTTAACACTGGTGATGGCTGTGTTCTAACTCCATTGGAACCACTCCGTATCCTTGAACCCAGCCTAATCGTAAGAATAGGGCCTGTTTGGGATTTTCTTTTCAATGAGATCTCCATGTATTAATCCTAAACTGGAAGTGATTTTAGAATTCCTTGAAACTGAAGTGAAATGTTATTTGCCACCTGTTCAAAAAATATCAATTTTTGTATGAGAGCTGACAGAGGCAGGAAAGTGATGACTGTTGACCACATCATTGGCAAATTATAAGTGGAGTTATAAATGGAGTCAAGGTTATTATTTTAGTTTTCTGGATATTTTTTGTGTTGTCTTTGCCTACTGACAAAAACACTGAGAGCCTCTAAATATTGAATTTTCTTGGTTTCTTAAATAAACAGCGTGCTGTGAGGTCTGCAACTGAGATTTTGACAGCACCCACATTGCAGTGGATGGTGTGACCTGATTTCTTGCCACAACCATCCAGAAGTTGGTTTAGGGCAGGGGCCAACAACCTGCAGCTCCGGAGCTGCATGCTGCTCTTTGGGTCTTCTCCTGTGGCTCCCTGTAGGTGATCCCACCACTGGCTGACCCTGCCCCTTGCCCTCCCCTCCCAGTCACTCCCTGCCTGACCGGAGAAGGTAAGGGTGATGGCGGGGAATGGAGAAGCGGCCAGGGCAGAGACAGAGAGATACAGAGAGGGGGGGAGAGGGAAGGAGAGAGGGGAGAGAGATATGTCAAAAGGATTTTGTGGTTCCCGGTGTTTTTTAACAACTGGTTCTCTGCCTTAATGACCGGCTGGGTAGGCAAGGCTAGGGGGTCATGTGACTGGTGGAAGTGAGTGACATTGAGTTGGTCATGCCCACCCAGGTTTTGTGGCTCCTGGTGTTTTCTTTTCTGTGGGAAGCGGGTCCAAATGGCTCTTTGAGTATTTAAGGTTGCAGACCCCTGGTTTAGGGGGATGTGGTGGCAGTTCTTCTGGTTATGTAAATGCACTTGGTATGGTAAGACTATTGTGACATTCCTATCTCTGAGGCTTTGTTTATCCTCCCCAGAAGACCTTCAAGTGCTTACAGTTAGGAGGCCCTATGTTCTGGTTTATCTTGATCGATTGTTGATGAATTATATTTCTTATCTGGAGGGGGATGTTAATATGTACAACTTGGCCCACAAGGGAGAACTGAGGTTTGGGCAAGTCCATCCTTACAAGGAGGAGCATAGAATGACCAACATCCTAGCTCCATTATTTCATTCTCCAGAACCTGTCAGAACCTGCTGGATTTCACCCTTGACCTTGCTCCCTTCGTTCCCATACCTGTCAATTTTAAACCAATGTTAGTGCTACTATTTATTATTTTAATCTTTTATTTTCTTTTGACTTGAATATAACTTGCCTAGAGTCAACCCTAGCCAAGATGGGCAGCATGTAAATTAAACAAACAAACAAACATACATACATACATTAAATTATCAAAACCCGTTAATCAAGCCTACTAAATGACATATTTGAAAAATAATAGATTTGTTAAAGTTATTTTTTGTATTTTATTTTGACATCAAATGTTCTTTGGTATTCAGATCTGACCTAAAAATAATAATGTAGAATTTAGGGAAGAATATGCAGCCCAACAGACCAGCACTGGAGGCCAAGATGGAGAAGACCTGAACAGCCACCGTGTACTTCCCCTTGGTGCTCAGGTAGGCAGGCACAAAGGACACCCAGACACTGCAGAAGACCAGCATGCTGAAGGAGATCAGCTTGGCTTCATTGAAGGCCCCAGGGAGATTCCTGGCCAGAAAAGCCACCGTGAAGCAGACAGCAGACAGGAAGCCCATGTACCCAAGGGCAACATAAAACATGGCAACAGAACCTTCATCACATTGTAGGATGATTTCTCTAGGTTGGGAGTGCATGTCAGAGTCAGGGAATGGGGGGAAAGTGCTCAACCAGATGCTGCAAATGACAACTTGAAGGCAAGAACAAGAAAAGACAATGGAGTTGGCCAAGCTCTTCCCCAACCATCTCTGCACTTTATTCCCTGGTTTGGTGGCCAAGAAGGCTAACACCACTGTAATGGTTTTGGCCAAGATTGAAGAAATGGCAATTGAGAAGATAATGCTGAAGGCTGTTTGTCTGAGGAGGCAGGTCACCTTCCTTGGCCAGCCAATGAACAGGAAGGAGGTCAAGATGGAAAGCAGGAGGGAGACCAGGAGGATGTAGGAGAGGTCCTGGTTGTTGGCTTTGACAATTGGTGTTTCCATGAATTTAATGAAGATCCCCAAGCCAAAGCCTGTGGTTAAAGAGAGGAACAAGGCAATGGAAGTCAGGATGATCCCCAGATTTTCCTTATAAGAAAGATAATTTTTAATCTTGGGGATACAGTGAACTCGATAGGTGTTTGGATGTTGATCTTCTGGACATTTGGTACATTTGTCTGCATCTGAAAAGGAGCAAAAGTAGAGTCTCCCTTTAACATGTCATTTAAAATAAAGTTCTTTCTCTTGGGAACCAAGGACATTCTAACACCTGGCCAGAGGAAGGGGGAGTGATGTCACCAGGCAACCAGACAGTGCCTTGATTGGACCAAGTGACTGACTGTTTGGGGTTTGAGGGAAATCTTTTATTTTTAATTAGATGAAAACTATGGGAACCTTCAGAGTCGGTTTTCACCAGATCTGTGCCAATATGATAAAGCTATCCTTTGAGGAATCTACCTGCCTCAGAGTTTTGCTTGCTATGGGTGTGTTACTTGGAATCCTGACAATTCCTTTAGCAAAGAAATACATCCTTTGATTAAAGGCAAGTAACTACAACCTGAAACTGTGGCTGTCCAAAATAGCCATGAGACATGGATACTTGGAAGAATCTGATTGATCCTCCTATAGAAATCCAATCAGAGTTCCATCATTATATTCTGGAATCTGGAAACTCTCACTATTCAGAGCAATGAAGTAAATAGTAATTTGAAACATGGAAGATGTGTTGTAAAAGATTAAGAGCAAAAGATGTCATCTCTCTCACAATGCTCAACCCTCACTTTTCCCATATCTTCATCCATGATCTGTATAACTGTTTGCTTGACCTATATACGAGATTAATCTCCAAGATATTTTCTTATAATTCATTATGACATAAATGTATATCTTGATCAAGACTCCAAGAGGTGGGATCCACTCCCACCACGCCTTCCAAAATGCATGTTCATGGAGAATCTCAGGATCTCTGATCCTTCCCAAAGTCTGTCCCTTTCTCCTGCTGTCACCCACCTTCCATGGTGGAGATGGTTCCTTCTGCACAAGGACGACAATTGTAGCAGCAGATGGGCTTCCCTTCCTGAGCCACCTTCATGTATCCAGGAGGACAGCTTTCCACACACCTGGAAGGAGGCTGGGGCTGGCCAGCAAGAGGGGAAAAATAACCTCCATTAAATAAATTATTTTATTTCCTAAAATACATAAAAGGAAACGTTTGGGGATCTCCAATTCAAGTGATTGACAAAATCAATCACTTTGTCCCATGATATAAATCAAGCTTCCTTGCAGAAGTTTGATGAACAGTTAACTGGAATAGTTAGGGATATATTTCTCATAGACACCGGAACATCTAACGGGAAGATGTTTCCTCTCTGGAAGAACTGAGATGACACCCCAAGTCTGTCCTTGCTCCAATTCTGCAATCATCTTGGAAAGACCTTCAGAAAAAACAGAATAAAGTCTTTTCCCCACCTTGTTCAGCATCTCCATCTTTGCAATAGCGTTCTGGTTCATCATGAACTTGAAATCCAAGGATCCCACTCTTTCTAGCCTCCCAAGTGTCACTGTGGTAGCAGAGTAATTGGGGAAAACCACTGTGTTCCCAATGTCCAGGTCTGCTACCAGCTTTCCATTCTCATCCAAATATACCCCATTGATGGAATTATTGTAAAACTCAGCAGTTCGAAGGAAAGAATGAAACTGGAATGGAAGAGAAGTTGGGCAATGTTATATAGACACAGAAAGTTCTTTGGTAAGACTCCTCCATCTCAGCTGGCATGAAGGATCTTGAGAGAAATGGAATTATTCCTGTAAAGAATATAGCCTAAGTGATTCCATATTTACCCTTCATATAACCTGAGTTAACCCTAAGCTATTTAGCTAAGTAAGACACTTAGAAAGGGGAAGTATGTATGACGCCTTTTCTGAGGAAATAATGTGTTAGTACATTCTGAGTTGGGTCAGGCTGACCTAAGCTAAATTAGAAGGAAGGAAGATACCCTGTTCCAATTAATTGTCTTAGTTAAGGACATATTGAAAGGGTATTTTTGGAGGGGAAATGCCCCTCCAAAAGGGAATTCTAAGTTGGTACAAATGTTGCTCAGAAAGCCAAAATGTTATGTAACATCCGAAAAACAATGATAAGTGGGGGCATTTCAATTGTTTTGCTAATTGCCTGAAAATGTATTTAAACCATGTATTCGGAGCTGTAAGACGTTCTGTCTCTTTCATGGGAAAACCCTTTTACAAAAGCTTATAATACACACATACACACACAAAAAAAAAAAACACAAACACACACACACACATATATGTATATGTGTATCAAGCTGATGAAGGGAGGAGAACTTGTGGCTCAGAAGGTTAATTCAACTGCCTAACATGCAGGAAGCCCAAGTTCGAATCCAAGTAAGGGTATGGCTAGCTGATGAAAGCTAAAAACCTTGAAATAGATCTATACTAGTCTCTCTTTATATATTTATCAGCAAAATATAAATTTGGTATGTATGTATGTATGGGTATATATATATATATATGTCTTTGTTTATTCAGGTTTTCTCCGGTGTAAAATTGGAAGTGTCTTGGCGACGTTTCGACGAAGCCTCATTCGTCATCTCAGGCTGGTGTCTTCGGCTTCGTGCTTCCAGGAGCAATGTGTGTGATCGCAGCTGTTTCTTCCTTTTAACTGCCAGTGGACGTGTGAACTGATTAGGAGCTTGGCTGTGTTCTGATTGGGTGAAGGTGTGTTCTGATTGGTTGGGGGTTTGGCTGTGCTCTGATTGGATGGGGGGTTGGCTGTGCTCTGATTGGATGGGGGTGTGTTCTGTTTATGTGGGGGCTTGGTTGTGCTCGGGTTAGTCTGAGTAGCAGGGGGATTTGAGCTGGTGAGCTGCATTGCTGTTGTTTGGCTTCGTGTTCGTGGTCATGCCACATCTTCATGGTGGGTTTCAGTTTGCTTCATGTATGGATTGGGGGGGTTTAAAGTGGCTAATGATGCAGCTGTGGTCTGGCTTCTGGTTTGTGGTCGTGCCTCATCGGTGTGGGTGAAAACCTCAGAAAACATATTTATATATATGTATACACACACACACACACTATGTGTGTGTGTGTGTGTGTGTGTGTGTAATAAAACTACTTTTTACTTGTTCATGATCTCCATTTTACTTTTTATGAGGTTTGCTGTTTTTTTAAATCTCACAGATCTGTATGAGGAAAATGGAATAAAAATCTTGTTAGAAGGACCAAGAACAACATGGAAAATAAGGAGAGTGAAGGATGTTCTTTATCGCTTCCATTTGTAGTTGTCACTGCGGAGTTTGGAAAACCAATGGGAAGTAACCAAAGCAAAGGATATATGCAGTATGAACTATTGAGGTCCAAAATTAAAACCCTAAAGGATATGGAAGTTGTGCTCAACAACACAGAAGGAATTTTGCCAATAAAGCCAAAATGAAATCAGATGCCCCACACAGAAACAATGTTATAAAAAAACTGGTTTACAGGTCAATCGGCAGCTAGGAAAAGAATTTTTTTTGCTGAGTTTGAGGATGACTGGGACCTTTGCTCTACTAGATATTAATGGACATTAAAAGTAGTAAATCTAGCAGAAATGGTGAAAAATTCAGCATATTTAAAGGACCATTCAAATGAGAAATATATGTTAGAATGGAGAAGATGGATTGATTATATTCAAGGCAAATATCGGACTAAAAAATTTCAAATAACTTACAAATGATCCAGAAGATTTTATTAAGTACTTAAACTTAGTCTAGTAAAAGGGGAGTTAAAAGTTCAAGAGGGGAATAGGATGCTATAGATAATTAGAGTATGCTACCTTGTGATTGTCAAATGTTATACCCTGTATTTTGCTCTGGGAAGCAGGTGGGGGGGGGAAGGAGGGGAAGGGGAGGGCTGGAAGGGGAGGAGGGAGGGGGTAGGGGAAATGTCTGTAAAACTTTTTAAAACTTTTCAATTAAAAAAAAAAGAAAGAAAATAAGTACCTGCCATGCCTTCATCTTTGGAGTTTTCATGTTTTTGCCAGTTTTAAACATGTTCCTGGATCTGGATAAATAAGCTGCATTTAAGGCCCTTGCCACAGCCCAGACTGTGTTGTAAATTAAATAGCTGTCCCGAGTCAGGATTGGATCCATCTCCTCTTCCTTGAGAGCTTCCAGATCTTCTCTCTGCCTGCACTGTATCCATACTTTCACCGAAAAGGCCTCATTGGTGTAGAAACACAGGAAGGAGGTCTCTACATAGTATCTCATAAAAGAATAAAGGTTTAAAGGCCTACCATACTTTGCAAATTGATTTTTCTGCATAGGAAAGGAAAATATGCTATGGAAGTATTCGACTGGAAAAGATCGTTTTGACAAATAAACAGTGAAGTCCCAACGGATTGTGAATAGGAGGACTTTTCCTCTAGGAGGTTCCATAAGCCTTTGAAATACTAGATTCAAAAGCAAAATTCCTACACTGAATGAACTCAAGTCTGCACCAAAAATAAAGACATTGATCTTTCTCCAACTGAGGAATAAATGCCACTCTATCTTCGCTTCCCGTGAAACTGGGGAAAAGGTTTGTGATAAAACTGGGCAAATGCCATTCCTGACTAGCTGGGAAGTCATCGTCCTCATGAACTGTTGTCCATTCTCAGTGTCTGGAGCAAGGAGACCCACCAAGGTCCACCTGAAATGGAGTACCAGCATCACCATCCCTTGGTAATGGGCTCCTTCAGCTGGGAGCATTGGGTAGAAGAAAGGATTTTCATCACTCATAACCTGGGAGTCAAAACCGTGACTGATCTGAAATTGAAAAAAAAGTTAACTTTATTTTATTTTTTATTTTTTTTGAGAGAGAGAAATCATAAAAACAATATCCAGCCCTAATGGAGGAATTGTTCAACTCCTGATCATTCTGTTTACATTGTCTCTCTTCTCACTTCAATAGGAATAGAAAAACAAAATAGATGACACGACAGTGGTGGGGCTCATTATTAAGAACAATGTCTGCTTATAGAAAGGAAGTACAAGGGATGACATTGTGGTGTAAAGAAAATAATCTTATACTTAACATCAAAAAAACTAAAGAACATAAAATTGACTTCAGAAGGAAGAGAGATGTACATTTACCATTGTACATAAATGGTGAGGAGGTGGTGAGGGTTGGTAGTTTTAAATTTCTGGGCATTTATATCTCAGAGAACCTCTCATGGACAATGTTGACATGATTGTGAAGAAGGAACAGAAGAGGCTGTACTGAGCAGTGATGCACAGTCTGCATTATGATTGCACCTGAGAGAGGATTGTCTGCTGGGGTCCTTCTCCACCATTTGATAGAACCTTCATCCTTACTTCATGCAATTCCCACAATAGAACTTTGCTCTTCATTTAGAAGAGAGGATGTCTGGCTGTAAATTGCATGTCTAAAAATGTCTTCCCAACAAAGACACACCTGTGGGATTTTGTAGGTTCCCAACATGGTTGAAATCTGGATGGAGATGTCAATACCAAAAGCTTCGAGAACAGCCACGGTGTTTCTCTGCCTTCCACAGCTGTAGTTGGGAACATTGGCCTCCCCCTCCGAAAGCAGGTCCAGCAAACCCTCCGAGGTCATTTGTGGTGTGAAATAATTGTCATAGATGTTGTATCCCAGGGTGACATTGAACAAAATGTTGGGATTCTTGTCGATCGCTTGGATTGCGAAAAGGAAGGACAGCATTTTCCAGTACTCTGTTCCTGGTCTCCTGAAAGTATGAATGTATCAGGACATAATCAATGGAAGCAACATTTTATTTAACTGGTAAATTTAACAATTGTATTTTTAATCCACCACAGGCTCAGAGGTTTGGAGTCATTTTAAAATCCCCCCCCCAAATAAATCTCACCTATCGAATAGAACTTCTGGGATACTTTCCATTTTTCTTTTATTTTTGGATACCAAATGCATATTATTTCTGAGTTAGTCTAGTCATTGTTAACTTTCTCTAATTCTTTTTTAAATTTATATTTCACAATTTTTAGCCTTTCTAATTCTTCGCATTGTTGTGTTAATTTGATATAAAATTTCTGAGATTTCTCACACGTCTACCCTGCATGATAAAATCTTTCCCCATTCTTTTCACAATTCTTGCTTTGCTTTGAAATGTATTTACACATCTTTGATGATTTATCTGATGTCCTATACCAAGAATACATCATTTTATTTCAAAAACAAAACAAAACAAAACAAAAAACTTAATTTATGACAGAATATAAACCGAACGCCAGTTACCCAAATTATCTGCATCTCTATTTAATATCCAAGTTTAATAGTGCATTTAGTCATGCAAATTGAGCCTCTTCATCTTCTCTTTCAAATCCTTAAAACTTTATCCATTTTTGTTATTACATTTTCACCATGTGTACATAATTCAGTTTCAAATTCAGTTTTGGCTTATTCTTCATATTGTCCTTATTCTTGCTGTTGTATTGAGATTTCTGACTGACTTTCAATTTCTTTCTATCCGTTTGCCTATTTATCTTCTCCAATGATTAATCATTGGAAGTGTCACCTATTATTCCACATGAAATATAGAATCATTGAAGGACACATACAGACAGATACACCCACAATGACACATAAAACGAGCAACTATCACTATTAACAAGTGCAGTAAGTGGTAAATTTCTGGAGGTGTTTAAATGGCCTATATCTAAACTTAGCTTAACCATAGAGACTTAGCTGACAAATAACTCATTGTATGATTGGGATGGTGGCATCCACTCAAATGAGATTCACACATTTAAGAAAAGTCAATTCTGAACTGGGATCCATTCATTTAATTGGTGGTACAGAATAGAATTGTCAAGCTTTAATCATTTTTACTTCAGAGAAAATTCAACATTTCTACATTTTTATACCCATCCTGATGACCTTATTGGGCATGAGAGTGGTAGAAGAGACTCAACTCTTCTAAGAGAATGTCAAGAAAAGCAAATGCTTCTTCTTCGAAGTCAAGAAAGAAGAAGATCTCAAGTGATTATTTATTTGAGAATTTCAAATCAGGATCATCAGCTGTAAAGAATGAGCCAAGAATGAAATGAGACAGAAAGAGAGAAAAACTAGCAGATCAAAGAGATGATTCATTGTAAGAGAGGCAGCTGAAACTTTAGAATTTAGGGTTGAATGGAGAGGCTCTAATTCTGTACATAAAATTTGACGTACAGAGAAATTTGAGTCAAAGGAGATTTGTTGAAGCTTAATGGTAGAAATTCCATCCTCGTTGCAGAGACAATGCCACCAATGAGAAACTCTCCTGGCTTGTAATAGTTCTCTGGATGCACCTCGTCCCTCTTCAGAGTCAGGAGACATTTGGCTCTGAGACTTGCCAGAACTTCATGGGGCAGCAGAAGCAGGAGAAGCAGCAACATGACTTTTGTTCCTGATGGAATCTCCAGCCTTGCTTTGAAGACACAGTGATAGGAAGAGGTGGAAGAAACCAAAGTCCTCTTCCAAGGCAGAAGCTCCAAAGATTTCCTAATAGTGACAGAGTCTATACAAGCCTTCATATCTGCAGCCCCTGCCTGTCATAAAAACTTTTAAGGTTCTCTATTTCTTCAGGGCCATTTATGCCTCCAAGATTTTCCAGAGCAAAGAGATCAGCCAACAAGGTGTTGATATGATGTCAAAGTGGAAGCCTGTTATGGCTGTTTTTGTGTGATATCTGAAAGCAATCCAAAATGTCTTTTGAGATTTAGCACCAAGATAATAAGTAAATCACTATGATTTGGATAATGGAAACAAGAATAGACATCATCTTTCTAAACTCTGAGTGAGTCAACAAGCAGGTGCCCAATGGAAAAAGTCACAAATGGGGTGAAAACTCTGAAAACGAGATGAGAAGTGAGACAGAAGAACTTTCTCCCAAACATCTCATTCCTACCATTGCATCATTATTAAAGCATTACAGCATTACAGCATCATGGCAGCTGCGCAGCTCTTAAAGTATTTCCGTGACAAATCCCTTAGAAAAGCTCTCCATACATTCCAGTCTCAAGAGAGAATTTTAGCATGAGTGTAAAATGTTAATCCTCAATATGGATACAGCTGATTCTGGTTTGCCTTTGTTAAGAGATGGGTGGCTGTTTTTGTTCATATAACTACGTCTTCTCTCTTACACAGTTCCAGACCAGAACAAAATCCCTAAAAATCACTTTTATCCATTATAATCATCAAAAGTTTGACTTTGGGTTCGACTGTTGGGACATTTCAATTTTTAAAAAAGAGTAGACATTTTCTTCATTGAAAAAAGCCATTATTGGTTTGTAAAGGTGGAACTAAATAACTGAATAAAGCGGATGTTTGTCGGGGACCACTGTGTAAAGAGAGAGAGAAAATACAGCAAAATATCTACATGTTTAGAGATAGATCAATAAATAGGTAGAATTAGGATAGCATAACATTTCTAGATGTAAAACCTATGAAACCTGTTGAACTGATCTAGGCAAGTAAATCTAATGAAATCCACCATCTTTAAAACTTTTATTTATTTATTTATTTATTATTTATTTATTAATCAAAGTTCTATACTGCCCTACTCCCGAAGGACTCAGGGCAGTGAACAGCCAAGATAAAATACAGATAATACAAATATTAAAAAATCCCTTAAAATTATTAAATATTTCGGCCGAAACACAGATTAAAACACCCAATTTGTAAAATCACGAATTAAAAAATTTAAGAATTTAAAAGATGGGAGTTAGGCCAGTCCAGCTTGCTGAAATAGAAAAGTTTTGAGAGCACGGCAAAACGTGCGCAGGTCCGGGATCTTCCGTATCTCTGGGGGGAGCTCGTTCCAGATGGTAGGTGCCCCCACAGAGAAGGCTCTCCCCCTGGGGGCCACCAGGTGACACTGTTTGGCCGATGGCACCCTGAGGAGCCCCTCTCTATGGGAGCGTACTGGTCGGTGAGAGGCTATTGGTAGCAGAAGGCGGTCTCGTAGATACCCCGGTCCGATGCCATGGAGCGCTCTAAAGGTGGTAACCAAAACCTTGAAGCGCACCCGGAAGACCACCGGGAGCCAGTGCAGCTCGCGCAGGAGGGGGGTCACATGGGAGCGCCACGTCGCTCCCATAACCACCCGCGCGGCTGCATTCTGGACCAGCTGGAGCCTCCAGGTGCTCCTCAAGGGGAGCCCCATGTAGAGAGCATTGCAGTAGTCCAGGCGGGAAGTAACGAGAGCATGAGTGACCGTATTTAACGAGTCCCGATCCAGAAAGGGACGCAACTGGCGAATCAGGTGGACCTGATAAAAACTCCCCCTGGCCACGGCCGTCATGTGCTCTTCTAAAGACAGCCGTGTGTCCAGGAGGACACCCAGGTTGCGAACCCTCTCCGTGGGGGCCAGTGACTCGCCCCCAATAGTCAGTGATGGCACCAACTGACTATATCGGGATGTCGGAAACCACAGCCACTCGGTCTTGGATGGGTTGAGCCTGAGTCTGTTTCTCCCCATCCAAATCCGCACGGCCTCCAGGCACCGGGACATCACTTCAAGGGCATCATTGGGGTGGTCCGGGGTGGAGATGTACAGCTGAGTATCATCAGCATACTGGTGGTACTTCACCCCGAAACCACGGATGATCTCACCCAGCGGCTTCACATAAATGTTGAACAGAAGGGGCGAGAGGACCGACCCTTGTGGCACCCCACATACAAGGGGCCTCAGGGTCGACCTCTGCCCCCCTGTCAACATAGACTGCGACCGGTCAGAGAGAAAGGAGGAGAACCACCGTAGAACGGTGCCCCCCACCCCTAACTCCTCTAGCCGGTGCAGCATGATACCATGGTCGATGGTATCAAAAGCTGCTGAGAGGTCTAATAGGACCAGGACAGAGGAACAACCCCTGTCCCGAGCCCTCCAGAGATCATCAACCAACGTGACCAATTCCGTTTCCGTGCTGTACCCAGGCCTGAAGCCCGACTGGAACGGATCCAGATACGACGATTCATCCAGGTACTATAATTTGTTTGATATTCTATAGTCCTTTTGTCAAACCTGAAGCAGACCTGACCGAGGGCATTTTTGAGGCTTTAAAGTTGCCACCTAAATGTGTGTGAAGAATTCATCAGAAAGTGGAAATGTGTTAAGTGAATAACTTTTTGGCATTCAACATGGCCCAGGGTAGGGAAAGCAAAGGGACATTCTTAGCATCCCCTCTATGAAACCATATCATCCTGTTGGACCAGAAAGCAGCCCTTCCCTCTGGCATCTCCTGCCTTGTAGAAGAGCCTCCCTGGAGATCTAGATGGCCCCAACTACCTCAAGATTAGGTCTATTGCTGTTATTGGTGTTGATGTATCTTTAGTGATTGATTGATTAATCGATTGATTCCTGGCATGAACTGGTACCAAACTGCTTTGCACTCCTTCAACTGTTATTCTCCCCTCCCAAATTCCCACCATTGAAGCATACAGGTTTATTGCCCATCTGTCCCCCTCCCTCCCCCCATCCTTTGATTACAGGATTGCAGTGAAACAATTGCTTCATTGGAGAATGTGACTGATGACACACCTTGGGGGGAGGGGGAAACAGGGTCAGAGCTGGGACAAAAATTAAGTGAGGTCAGAGTTGGCGTCACTTAGAATATGCCGCCTTGAAGCTCCTAATAAATAACTGGATTCCTTTTGAAGTTTGGCTCAAGGTCCATGATTTAATTAAGGCATCGGTGGGAACCCTGACACTAGGTCACAAAGTTCTTGTGTGTACTCAGCCACTCCCCTCTGACCCACTCCGAGTGTGATCATCCACTGCGCTGCAGCCCCTTCTAGGTCCCTGGTGAGACATCTGACCTTAGCACCTTCAGTGGTTATCTCCAGACAATACTCCTGCATGTAGGTCCAAACCTGGGCCAGGAAGAACCCCAGTTGCTGGCAATGTCAAATAAAGCTCTGAGGCCTGAGGTTCCTCAAAGTTCGTGACAAGGAGTGGCTGGGAGGGGAGGGGCCAGTGAGGAGCCCCTCGATGTGAGTGATGTTGAGTTGGCCATGCCCACCCAGTCACATGACCTCCCCCCAACAAGCCATGCCCACAGAACCGGTAGGGGAATTTTTTAAATTTCATCACTGGAAATGATCCATCTGTCCATACTTATAAATAATAGCGATGAATCACCTACTAAGAAACAAGATATCCCTATTTTGGGAGGGAGGAATAATTGAGAGGAATGTAACTGTACAAAGATGTCAGTTTGAAATAAAGGAAATGTAAGAACACCTACTCAAATTAAATAGGAAGTTGCAAGGTTTGGCAAGATGAAGATAAGCAGCAGAAGCCACAACTGGGGATGAAAGGAGAGGTGGAGTTTAACCAAGAGAGGACTCTACAGGGGCAAAACAACATGTATGCTCAAACAAGAGACAACTTCACAGACAAATGGACACGTTGACTAAAAGCAAGATAGAACTCCAAAAAAGGTAATAGCTTTGTGAAACTTCAATTCTCTTTTTTTTAGAAATCAACTGCATAAAAGATCGTACTATGCTGTTGTTCAGGATCTCAGTTATCTTAAGTGGCTTTATTTTATATAAATAAAAGTTTTGGGAAAGTTCCTCACTTGTATGTGGCTCTGATTGGCTTTGGCACCAGGCTGAGACATTTTGGGGCCACCAATAGCATAATAAACCTCAGCTTGCTTCTCGCCTTCCCGTTATTTGCAAAGAAAGATGGTCTTAGATGTAAGAAAGATTTGCATCTTCCAATTCAGGGGTTGCTATAGGGACGTGATGATGAAATTTCCAACAGGTCACTCTGAGCTGCAAGGCCACATTCCTTATGTCTGCATTTCCCTATCAAACAGTCCCATTTATCCGGAATCTGATTTTACCCACAGTATTGTCACTCCAAGTGAGACTTGGTGTATTGTTATTGGTTTTTTTAAGAATATACAGGAAAATAAATATGGGTAGCTTTAGAGATAAGAGGAATATCTCCTCCCCATGTGCATCTTGCTCAGGGGTGAAATTCAAAATTTTTCCCTATCAGTTCCGTGGGCGTAGCTTGGTGGGCATGGAAGGGGAAGGATATTGCAAAATCTCCATTCCCTCCCCACTCCAGAGGAAGGAAACTGCCAAATCACCATTCCCACCCCAGTCTGGGGCCAACCAGAGGTGGTATTTGCCGGTTCTCTGAACTACTCAAAATTTCCGCAACAGGTTCTCCAGAACCTGTCAGAACCTGCTGAATTTCACCCTTGATCTTGCTCCCTTCCTTCCCACACCTGTCAACTTTAAACCAATGTTAGTGCTACTATTTATTATTTTAATCTTTTATTTTCTTTTGACTTGAATATAACTTGCCTAGAGTCATCCCTACCCAAGATGGGCAGCATGTAAATTAAACAAACAAACATACATACATACATTAAATTATCAAAACCTGTTAAACAAGCCTACTAAATAACATATTTGAAAAATAATAGATTTGTAAAAGTCATTTTTTGTATTTTATTTTGACATCAAATGTTCTTTAGTATTCAGATCTGCTCTAAAAATAATAATGTAGCATTTAGGGATGAAAATGCAGCCCAGCAGTCCAGCACTGGAGGCCAAGATGGAGAAGACCTGAACAGCCACTGTGTACTTCCCTTTGGTGCTCAGGTAGGCAGGCACAAAGGACACCCAGACACTGCAGAAGACCAGCATGCTGAAGGAGATCAGCTTGGCTTCGTTGAAGGCCCCAGGGAGATTCCTGGCCAGAAAAGCCACCGTGAAGCAGACAGCAGACAGGAAGCCCATGTACCCAAGGGCAACATAAAACATGGTGACAGAACCTTCATTGCATTGTAGGATGATTTCTCTAAGTTGGGAGTTCATGTCAGAGTCAGGGAATGGGGGGAAAGTGCTCAACCAGATGCTGCAAATGACAACTTGAAGGCCAGAACAAGAAAAGACAATGGAGTTGGCCAAACTCTTCCCCAACCATCTCTGCACTTTATTCCTTGGTCTTGTGGCCAAGAAGGCTAACACCACTGTGATGGTTTTGGCCAAGATTGAAGAAATGGCAAGTGAGAAGACAATGCTGAAGGCTGTTTGTCTGAGGAGGCAGGTCACCTTCCTTGGCCGGCCAATGAACAGGAAGGAGGTCAAGATGGAAAGCAGGAGGGAGACCAGGAGCATGAAGGAGAGGTCCCGGTTGTTGGCTTTGACAATTGGCGTTTCCATGAATTTAATGAAGATCCCCAAGCCAAAGCCTGTGGTTAAAGAGAGGAACAAGGCAATGGAAGTCAGGATAATCCCCAGATTTTCCTTATAAGAAAGATAACTTTTAATCTTGGGGATACAGTGAACTCGACAGGTGTTTGGATGTTGATCTTCTGGACATTTGGTACATTTGTCTGCATCTGAAAAAGAGCAAGAGTAGAGTCTCCCTTTAACATGTCATTTAATAAACTGCATTGTTTGGGTAAACTTGTTTTTGGTGTGAATGATTGTGTGTAGGTGAAGTCAATATATTTCTTCATTTCCCTCCAGCTATAACATCTTAATATTCTTTGTTTCTTACTGTTACCATTTTATCAATGAACTTGTTGAGAGAGAAGAAGGGAAGAAGGCAGTTCCACCATTTTATCTTTTCACTGCTAAATCTCTTGAAAATTGGAGCCCAGCCTTTTGTCAATGCTTTAAGGCACCAATGAATTCAATAGTGGAATGAAGTACATGTGAAGGATTGCTTAATGTTGCTTATGTTAGCTGAAAATGATAAACACAGATTTTGCCATGGAGAACATAAAGTCAGGTGGAGTGGCCCTTGAACATGAGTTGGATATGGAATGAGGACATCAAAATGCATTCCTCATTTTTTTTTATTATCAGAAAGAGGAACATCTTCCAATAAGATAAAGAAGGAAGTTTGGCTCAACCCCAACTCATGATTCCTCTCCCCTCCCATCCTCTCCTCTCCTCTCCTCTTCATGGACCATGACTTTGAAAATTGTTTTAAGAGGAGCCTCCAGCAGAAATTCTGCAATCTCAGACTCAGGAAGTATAAATCCAGGAGTCTCCGGAAGCAGACCCAAAAAGGCACCACCTGAACATATGGAGCAGTCAAAGGATTATGACATAAGGCTACCAACTCTCCCCCCCAGCAAGTAGAATGAAGAGCCCATCAAAGACACGCGATGAGTCTCCTCTCAACCATGAAGCTGACCTGACCGGAGCCATCTTGGAGCTTCAGTGCTGCCACACTGGAGCTGAGGGATAGGGAGTGGGGGATTAGTGATAGCTGGGGTTTGTAACCAAAATAAAATACTTTCTCTTGGGAACCAAGGACATTCTATCACCTGGCCAGAGGAAGGAGGAGTGATGTCACCAGGCAACCAGATAGTGCCTTGATTGGACCATGTGACTGATTGTTTGGGGTTTGAGGGAAACCTTTTATTTTTAATTAGATGAAAACTATGGAAACCTTCAGAGTTGGTTTTCTCCAGATCTGTGCCAATATGATATAATCAATAAAGCTATTCCTTGAGGAATCTTCCTGCCTCTGAGTATTACTTGCTATGGGTGTATTACGTGGAATCCTGACAATTCCTTTAGTAAAGAAATACATCCTTTGATTAAAGGCAAGTAGCTACAACCTGAAATTTTGGCTGCCCAAAATAGTCATGAGACATGGACACTTGCAGGAATCTGATCGATCCTCCTATAGAAATCCAATCAAAGTTCCATCATTATATTCTGGAATCCAGAAACTTTCACTATTCAGAGCAATGAAGTAAACAGTAATTTGAAACATGGAAGATGTGTTGGGAAAGATAAAGAGCAAGAAATGTCATCTCTCTCACAACACTCAACCCTCACTTATCCCATAGCTTCATCCATGATCTATATAACTGTTTGCTTCACCTATATACCAGATTATTCTCCAAGATATTTTCTTATAATTCACTATGACATAAATGTATATCTTGATCAAGACTCAAAGAGGTGAGATCCACTCTGGCCAAGCCTTTCAAAATGGATGTTCATGGAAAATCTCAGGATTTATGATCCTCCCCAAAGTCTGTCCCTTTCTCCTGCTGTCACCCACCTTCCATGGTGGAGATGGATCCTTCTGCACAAGGACGGCAATTGTAGCAGCAGATGGGCTTCCCTTCCTGAGCCACCTTCATGAATCCAGGAGGACAGCTTTCCACACACCTGGAAGGAGGCTGGGGCTGGCCAGCAAGAGGGGGAAAATAACCTCCATTAAATGAAATATTTTATTTCTTAAAATACATAAAAGGAAACGTTTGGGGATCTCCAATTCAACGTTTAGCTTTGCTAAATTTGAAGACTACAAGAAACTAAGAGCTCCTCAAATCGATGTGGTTGCTTGCTGTTTGTTGATTTACTTTCTCTTCTAATTTTTCTCCCGCTACAATTCTAGATTAAATTCTCAATGTACCTACTGAAAAGAAACTTTAATGGATTTTTGTTTTGACAAAATCAATCACTTTGTCCTATAATATAAATCCAGCTTCCTTGCAGAAGTTTGATGAACAGTTAACTGGAATAGTTAGGGATATTTTTCTCATAGACACCTGAACATCTAACAGGAAGATGTTTCCTCTCTGGGAGAACTGAGATGACATCCCAAGTCTGTCCCTGCTCCAATTCTGCAATCGTATTGGAAAGACATTCAAAAAGAAAAGAATAAAGTATTTTCCCCACCTTGTTCAGCATCTCCATCTTTGCAATAGCATTCTGGTTCATCATGAACTTGAAATCCCAGGATCCCACTCTTTCTAAACTCCCAAGTGTCACTGTGATATCAGAGTAATTGGGGAAAATCACTGTGTTCCCAATGTCGAGGTCTGCTACCAGCTTTCCATTCTCATCCAAATATACCCCATTGATGGAATTATTATAAAACTCAGCAGTTCGAAGGAAAGAATGAAACTGGAATGGAAGAGAAAATGGGCAATGTTATATAGACACAGAAAGTACTTTGGTAAGACTCCTCCATCTCAGCTGGCATGAAGGATCTTTTTTTTTTTTTTTTTTTTTTTTATTGAAAAGGTTTTCAAATACAAATTTTTCCCCCTTTTTCCCCCCCTCCCCCCCCTCCCTAACCCCCCCTCCCCACCCTTCCCCCCCTGTGACTTCTTCGTAACAAAAAAAAACCCTAATTCATAACAGATTACTTACTCCCTCCTTAAAATACTGACCTTTACTTACTAAAAGTATTATAAATCCCCCTTTATCCATACATTTCAGAAAAGAAGAAGAGAAAAAAAAACAAAAAAAAACAAACACATTATACTATAACTATTATAAAATAACTCTAATTTAGCATAATAGTGTTTTATATCTATGCATTATTGCAACAATTCAAAACCACCTTCCACTTTAAAACTATACAATAAGTCCTACTTTAATAACATTTCAAAGCGGGCTCCCCATAAAGTCTAATTTAACATTTATTCCACTCTATCCATTTCCTCCACTCCCCTAAATGTATCACTTAAAAATCCCTTTTCTTAAACTAATCAGTCTGTAGCTAGCTTATTCACCCACTGTCTTACAAATTTACCATACACAACAATTCTTGATATCTTTAATTCACTGCCCACACTACTTAAAAATATATATATATATATATTCCATTATATCTAAATAAAAAAAGAAAAGACAATAACTTTAAATTTATAGTCCATATAATATCTTCTTGAAGTCTTTCCACTGGATTGTTAAAACCAACATCCATAATAGGGTGACATAGCTTGCGGATGCAACAGTTTATTCAAGATCTCCAATCATATCTGCCCCCATCAGTAGTAAACATCTTCTTATATATATAAAAGTAAAAACAACCACCCGAGTGACATTATAATTGTATTCCATATAATAATAATTGTGGGTTTCATCAGGATTATTAATTTCCATCATCGTATTGGGTAACAACCCGATCTTCTGCATGTCCCAATGTGATTCTCTTGCCTTATAATTCAAGATAATTATAATATATTTATCAACACAAAAAGAAGTTTCAAAATAGATAATTCAAAACCATCAATTTGAGGCTCTTTCCATGTCCCAAAATTACGGCAATGCAGAGATCTGCCACTATCCTCAGGATGATATTGACCAATATGTCGCCTCCTCTATGTTTTCACATAATCATTCATATTTTAAAATCACTGGCTTCACTGTTGCTTGGGTTAGAAATTTCTATTTTTGTACAACCTATTTCTTTTTTTGTTTTCTTTTTGTGGGTTTGACCTCCATCCTAATTTTTTGTGTCTCGCATTTCTTTTTTATCCCTTGTATATCCTCTAATTGGTTTCCATGCTTGTCCTTGCCTTGATAAGTCATCACATTAAAATCAGATGGCACTTCTCTCAAATTTGTAGATAATCCAGCTGGGGTATCCGATAAATCCAAAGGCAATTTATCTGGTACAATCTCTGTCTTTAGTTCCAGCTCCTTCTGCTTATCCTGTATTATATCTGAAGACGTTAAATTCATTTTCAACCTATTTTGATAAAATTCTTCCGCCCTTTCAACAGTATTTAACTGGTATCTTTCTCCTTGATATCTCAATATAATACCAACTGGGACGTCCCACCGGAATTGAATATTTCTCCTTTTTAACTCAGACACCAGAAAGCCAAATTTCTTCCTTTCCATTAGTATCTTAGGTGGGAGTTCCTTGTAAATCCAAATCTTTCTTCCATACAATTGCAAATTAGAATTGAAGGAATTTTGCACAATTTTATTCCTAATTTCTTTATCTGAAAAATAGATTACCACATCTCTAGGCAATTGCCTTTGCTTGGCAGTCCAAGAGTTTATTCGATAAGCTCTGTCAATCCTACAAAACACTTCCTCAGGTTGAATCTTTAAAATCCCAGCTAGAAATTCAGAAGATATTTTCCTTAAGTCATCTCTGTTATTTTCCTGCAAACCTCTAAGTCTTATTGCATATTCTGTGAAATTATATTGTATCTTTAGAACCTCTTTTTGAATCCTCTGTTCCAGATATTCTACATTACCAGACTTTTGGTCAGCATCCATTTTAAATTTTTCTTCTGAACTATAATCCTGAATATTTAACAAATCATTTTCAATTTTTTGAATTCTATTGTCCAATTTATCTTGAATTTCATCCATTTTTGACTCTAGTAAATTAGTATTTGTATCCAACCGAATCATGAATTCTGACAATTTTAAAATTTTTTGCTGCAAAAAGTCAAACTTGGATTTCACCAATTCCTTAGTTTCCTGCTTAAATTTTTCAAGTTGCTGATTCACAATCTCATCCCTTCTTTCAATCTCCTCTAAGAGAAATTCTATTATATTAAAATCAGGTTTCTGGGACTGAAGAGTTAAAACTTGTTGCTTTAAATTCTTAGTGGGGGAATCCCCCCCACCTATTTGTTTGTCTGACTTCACAAGCCTCAGTGCCATGTTTCCGCCTAAACAGGCTTTGTTAGAAGAAGAAAAAAAAAAAACAAGACAAAAGACTTCCAGCCAGCAACACTCAAGCCTCCAGGGAAAAAAGAGAAAAACAAAAACAGGAGCGGAGTTTTGTCTACAAATGTAGCCAGTGGTATTTATTCCGCTACATTGTAATAATAAAAAACGGAAGAACTTTCCCTCTCAAACTCTTCTCCAGCCGCGGCAGACGCCATTTTAAAAAGAAACTTTTTTCCTCTTTCTCTTCCTCTATTCTCTTAAGTAATTTTTAAAAGATAAGTAAAATACTTGCGCTTCAGTATTACAGGTCCAGCTCACATTTTCTTTAAGTAATCTGTCAAATTCGCAAGCTTGCTTTTGACGCCTGGCTCTGCATTAGCAGAGGTCTCCCAAAGCCCGGAGCAGCGGCTGGGGATATGGGGCATCTCATCCGCTCCATCCCAAAAGTAAAAGAAAAACTTTTGGGACTCTGCAGAGAGTTCTACCCACCCCTGCCGGCTCTATCTCCGTTTCCTCATGGGAACGGAGTTTTTTCGAGCCGCCGTTCCGTTGTGAAGGCGGCTCTGACAGGCAGTGGAAGCTGACGATCCCAAAGGAACGTCTGGCGGCGGCCAGCAGCAAACAGGAAGTCGGCATGAAGGATCTTGAGAGAAATGAAATTATTCCTGTAAAGAATATAACCTAAGTGATTCCATATTTACCCTTCATATAACCTGAGTTAACCCTAAGCTTTTTAGCTGAGTAAGACACTTAGAAAGGGGAAGTATGTATGACGCCTTTTCTGAGGAAATAATGTGTTAGTACACTCTGAGTTGGGTCAGGCTGACCTAAGCTAAATTAGAAGGAAGGAAGATACCCTGTTCCAATTGTCTTAGTTAAGGACATATTGAAAGGATTTGCGGGTGGTGACTCGAATTTAGCCCTTGGGCGGAGCCTATCAATTTCAAAACTCCTTCCAGAAGTTGGAAGTAAACTGTACACCCCTGTCCGAGATTATTCTTTTTGGAGCTCCATGTAGTCGGTAAATCTGACGAATAAACAGTTTTGCAAGGGTTTTTGCTGAAGGGATCTTTGAGCAAGGGATGAAATGTACTTGTTTGGAAAACAAATCCGTCACCACCCAAATGACAGTACACCCTTCACTCTCTGGCAGGTCTACAATAAAATCCATAGATATTTCCTTCCATGGGGCATTCGGTCTAGCCACACTTTGAAGTAATCCAGGTGGCTTCCCTGGAGGTCTTTTAGCCAAGGCGCACACTGGACAACTAGCGACATATGCCTGTATATCCTTCTTGAGTGCAGGCCACCAAAATTGTCTCTTAACCAAATGTAGCGTTTTGACAAATGCAAAGTGTCCCACTGCCTTGGAATCATGGGCATATTGCAATACTGTTTCTCTTAACTTGGCCGGAACATACAATTTCGCCCCAATCCAAGCTAGTCCGTCACGGAGTGTACATACATTTGAGTGGTTTTTAAACCACTCATCAGTTTCCAGAGCTTCTTGCAATTTTTTAAGTAAGTCTCCCGTGAGTTCTGGTTCGACTTTTGCCTGTGCTCTGGTAGTTACTGGTACTGCCAATTGAGTCGAGGGGATAATAGGCTGAACCATCTCCTTTTTGATGCTGTTGTACTGAGGCAGTCTGGAAAGTGTGTCTGCCATGAAGTTCTTTCCACCAGGAAGGTAACGTAGAGTGAAATTGAAACGATTGAAATGTTGGGCCCAACGAGCTTGCTTTGGGGACAATTTACGTGGTGTTTTTAATGCCTCTAAATTTTTGTGATCAGTCCAGACTTCAAAAGGGTGTTTCGCTCCTTCTAGAAATTGTCTCCAGGTTAACAGGGCCCATCTCACAGCAAAAGCTTCCTTCTCCCATATGGCCCATCTCCTTTCCGTTTCCGAGAGTTTCCGGGACGTGTAGGCACAAGGTTGTAGTTCCCCTTTTTCATTCTTTTGCAAGAGTATTGCTCCCATAGCTCGTTGGCGTCAGCTTGTACTACAAAAGGCTGTTCCATGTCTGGGTGTTTGAGTACTGGTTCAGCCACAAACAGCCGTTTCAATTTTTCGAAAGCGGCTTGACAGTCCATAGTCCATTCCAGTGGTTTCGAGGGTCTGGGCTTTACTTCACCTTTTGTTTTTAGAAGGTCAGTAATTGGCAGTGCAATTTTTGCAAATGAGGGGATAAATTGTCTATAAAAATTGGCAAACCCCAGAAAACTCTGTAACTGTTTGCGAGTGCATGGTGCGGCCCATTCCAATACTGCACAAACCTTCTCAGGGTCCATTTCTATTCCATCATGCGATATGCAATATCCAAGATAGTCGATCTTGTCTTGGTGGAATTCACATTTAGAAAGTTTGGCATATAGTTCAGCAGCCCTGAGTTTTTTCAGGACAGTTTGCACCAATTTGACATGGTCGGCCATGTTCTCAGAGTAGATAAGGATGTCATCCAAGTAGACTAGCACCCCCTTATACAGGTGCTCATGCAATACTTCGTTGATCAATTGCATGAATACAGCAGGAGCTCCCTGTAACCCAAAAGGGAGTACTCTGAACTGGAAACATCCCAGTGGGCAATTAAATGCTGTTTTCCATTCATCCCCCTCTTTAATTCTCACTTGGTAATACGCTTCTCTTAAATCAAGTTTGGTGAATATCTTTCCCTTCCCTAAATGGGCTAACATGTCCTTCATGAGTGGGAGGGGGTAAACATTTTCCATGCAAATAGCGTTTATGTTTCTATAGTCGACCACCAAACGAAAGGAGCCATCTTTCTTTTCGCGGAACATCACTGGCGCCGCCACCTTGGGTTTGGCTCATTCGATGAATCCCCGTTCTAGATTCTTATCAATAAAGCTTTGCAATTCCCCTAATTCTCGAGGGGTCATGGGGTAGATTTTTGGTTTGGGAAGCTTCACCCCGGGGAGTATTTCAATGGTGCAGTCGGTAGTCCAGTGGGGAGGCAGCGTGTCTGAGGCCCTTTCGCTAAAAACTTCCCTGAGGTCCCAATATTCTTTTGGAATTTTCTCCTGCCCCTCAATATAGTCTAATGCTACTTCCACCCTTTCTGGTTGTATCTCATCCTTCACGGGTAAATTTTCCTTCTCTGGGATCGGTTTTGCTGTGCGGATGTGCAAGACCCCCGTCTTCCAATTTACCCGTGGGTTCCATTTTCGAAGCCAGGGAAATGCCCCTCCAAATGGAATTTGTAAGTTGGAACAAATGTTGCTTAGAAAGCCAAAATGTTATGTAACATGCGAAAAACAATGATAAGCGGGGGCATTTTAATTGTTTTGCTGATTGCCTGAAAATGTATGTAAACCATGTATTCGGAGCTGTAAGATGTTCTCTCTCTTTCATGGGAGAACCCTTTTGCAAAAGCTTATGATACACACACACACACACACACACACACACACACACACACACACACACACACACACAGAGAGAGAGACCTTGTGTTTCAGAAGGTTAATTCAATTGCCTAACATGCAGGAAGCCCAAGTTCAAATCCAAGTAAGGGTATGGCTAGCTGATGAAAACTAAAGATCTTGAAATAGATGTATACTAGTTTCTCTTTATTTCTTTATCAGCAAAATATAAATTTGGTGTGTGTGTGTGTATGTGTGTGTATGTGTGTGTGTGTGTGTGTATTTATAATAAAACAACTTTTTACTTGTTCATGGTCTCCGTTTTACTTTTTATGAGGTTTGCTGTTTTTTTAAATCTCACAGATCTGTATGAGGAATATGGAATAAAAATCTTGTTAGACAGACCAAGAACGACATGGAAAATAAAGAGAGTGAAGGATGTTCTTTATCTCTTCCATTTGTAGTTCTCACTGCAGAGTTTGGAAAACCAATGGGAAGTAACCAAAGCAAAGGATAGATGCAGTATGAAGTATTGAGGTCCAAAATTAAAACCCTAAAGGAAATGGAAGTTGTGCTCAACAACACAGAAGGAATTTTGCCAATAAAGCCAAAATGAAATCAGATGCCCCACACAGAAACAATGTTATAAAAAAACTGGTTTACAGGTCAATCGGCAGCTAGGAAGAGAAATTTTTTTGCTGAGTTTGAGGATGAATGTGGGACCTTTGCTCTAGTAGTAAGTTGTGGTTATGAAACTGTGCATTGAGGTGACAGGTGGGCAACCTGCCATGTAGCAGAGACCCCAATATCTTCATGGTGAAAGATGATCTCTGGTACCAGTTAAGGCCACCTCCTTCAATTTTATGGAACATGTTTGGAATATTTTGTGGAATATTCTTCAATCTTGTTGATTCCAGACTTTTCCCAACCCAATCCTTAATCTTCTCACCTCACCTCATCTTAGCCTGCTTCGCTTCTTAGCCCAAAGAGTCTTCTACTGGGAGTTTTGAGCCGGGGAAGGAAAATCAAAGGGATTCTTAGCAGAGGTGGCATTCAGCAGGTTATGAGCTGTTCTGCAGAACTGGTAGTGAAAATTTTGAGTAGTTTGGAGAACTGATAAATACCTCTGACTGGCCCTGCCCACATCTATTCTCTGCCTCCCGAGTCCCAGCTGATCAGGAGAAAATGGAGATTTTGCAGTAACCTTCCCCTGCCACACCCACCAAGCCATGCCCACAGAACCGGTTGTAATAATATTTGAATCCCACCACTGATTCTTAGCCAAAGAATAAGACCCACTCTGGGGAAAGCCCAGGAAGTGAGAGGATCAGAGGTGTTAAACAGCTTCATATACACAACACACTTTTTAGTGTATGACGTGGTAATGGTCCTGCTTGTAAAAAAAAGAGTCAAAGAGGAAAGAGGTGGAGGAAAAACATTTTTACCAAGAATTTTGTAAAAAGAAATTGGAAAAGAAATGAGCAGGGTGAAATGAATTGTAGAAAGGAGAGCAGTGGAAAATTGGAATTTAATGTAATCTTTATATTCAGAATACACTATAATTATTGTCAGGTTCTTAGAATAGTAACATAGATTCTCAGATGCGGTGGAGAGCTTTGCAATAGAAAATAAGTACCTGCCATGCCTTCAGCTTTGGAGTTTTCACATTTTTGCCAGTTTTAAATGTGTTCCTGGATCTGGATAAATAAGCTGCATTTAAGGCCCTTGCCACAGCCCAGACTGTGTTGTAAATTAAATAGCTGTCCCGAGTCAGGATTAGATCCATCTCCTCTTCCTTGAGAGCTTCCAGATCTTCTCTCTGCCTGCACCATCTCCAGACTTTCACCGAAAAGGCATCGTTGGTGTAGGAACACAGGAAGGAGATCTCTACATAGTATCTCATAAAAGAATAAAGGTTCAAATGCCTACTATACTTTGCAAATTGATTTTTCTGCATAGGAAAGGAAAATATGCTATGGAAGTATTCGACTGGAAAAAATCGTTTTCCCAAATAAACAGTGAAGTCCCAGCGGATTGTGAATAGCAGGACTTTTCCTCTAGGAGGTTCCATAAGCCTTTCAAATACTATATCCAAAAGCAAAATCCCTGTATTCAATGAACTCATGTCTGCACCAAAAATAAAAACATTTATCTTTCTCCAACTGAGGAATAAATGCCACTCTATCTTTGCTTCCCGTGAAGCTGGGGAAAAGGTTTGTGATAAAACTGGGCAAATGCCATTCCTGATCAGCATGGAAGTCAATGTCCTCATGAACCATTGTCCATTCTCAGTGTCTGGAGCAAGGAGACCCACCAAGGTCCACCTGAAATGGAGGACTAGCATCACCATCCCTGGGTAATGGGCTCCTTCGGTTGGGAGCATTGGGTAGAAGAAAGGATTTTCATCACTCACAACCTGTGAGTCAAAACCATGATTGATCTGAAAAAGAAAAAAAAAGTTAACTTTATTATTATTATTTTTTTGAGAGAGATCGTAAAAACAATATCCAGCCCAAATGGAGGAATTGTTCAACTCCTGGTCATTCTGTTTACATTGCCTCTCTTCTCACTTCAATAGCAAAACAAAATAGATGACACGACAGTCGTGGGGCTCATTAATAAGAACAATGAGTCTGCTTATAGAAAGGAAGTACAAGGGATGACATTGTGGTGTAAAGAAAATAATCTTATACTTAACACCAAAAAAAACTAAAGAGCATAAAATTGACTTCAGAAGGAAGGGAGATCTACATTTACCATTGTACATAAATGGTTAGGAGGTGGTGAGGGTTGGTAGTTTTAAATTTCTGGGCATTTATATCTTGGAGAACCTCTCATGGACTATGAATGCTGATATACTTGTGAAGAAGGCACAGAAGAGGCTGTACTTCCTGAGAATGCTCAGGAAGATAAATCTATCTCAGCATCTACTTCTGTTCTATTATCGCAGCATCTTTTAGAGTGTCCTGACATACGGCATTCTTGCATGGTATGGGAGCAACTCTGCAGTGGACATCAAAGCACTACAGGGAATTATTAAAACTGCCCAGAATATCATCAGGCTCCAGCTACTAGCCGTGGATGACATCTTTGCATCTCGCTGTTTGACAAGTTGCACAACATTCTCAGAGACTCTTCCCATCCTGCTTACAATCTTTTTGGACTGTTGCCTTCTGGCAGAAGATACAGAACAATTAAAACGCAGACCACACATTTTCTGAATAGTTTTTATCCCAGAGCTATAATTGCACTCCACAACGAACTAAAGGGCCACCATCAGTAAGCTGTTGGAAAGCATTACTTGGTCTGCTGTGTGGATGCTTGGGTGGTTTAGGGGTGGGTAATTTTTGGTGTGTGTGTGTGTGTCTGGGAATTGTCATGTGTGTTGGGCTTGGTCTCTTGGTGTTATGAGAATTTCGTTGTATGGGTATACTGTGTATATACATACAATGACAATAAACCTTATAAATATAAATATGAAAGCAAGATTGAGCTGGTGAGATTGGAACTTTCAAATTGCAGTCAGCAGCAGTCAGCAGAAATAGCCTGCAGTACTCGATTGCAGAAAATATGACTTCAGTAACAGAGTGGTCAATGCCTGGAATGCACTACCTGACTCTGTAATTTCTTCTCCAAACCCCCAAAACTTTAACCTAAAACTGTCTACTGTTGACCTCACCCCATTCCTAAGAGGTCTGTATGGGGCGTACATAAGTGTACCAGCGTGCCTATCGTCTCTGTCCTAATATTCCTTTTTACTTACTCTTTTCATGTATTCAAATTATGTTTATACTTTAACCTGTTATCTTGTATATGCTTGATAAATAAACTTATGATACAATTATGATTACTGCCTTCTAACCACTGAGCCACTGCAGCTCTTCAATGAAGCATTTGGCTATTGCAAATAGCCAGCAGAAATGCACAGTCTGCATTATGATTGTACCAGAGAGAGTATTGTCTGTTTGGATCTTTCTCTTCCATTTGATAGAACCTTCATCCTTACTCCATACAATTCCTATAATAGAACTTTGCTCTTCATTTAGAAGAGAGGATGTCTGACTGTAAATTGCATGTCTAAAAATGGTCTTCCCAACAAAGACACACCTGTGGGATTTTGTAGGTTTCCAACATGGTTGAAATCTGGATAGAGATATCAGTACCAGCTGCTTCGAGAACAGCCACGGTGTTTCTCTGCCTTCCACAGCTGTAGTTGGGAACGTTGGCCTCCCCCTCCGAAAGCAGGTCCAGCAAAGCCTCCGAGGTCATTTGTGGTATGAAATAATCGTCATAGACGTTGTATCCCAGGGTGACATTGAACAAAATGTTGGGATTCTTGTCGATTGCTTGTATTGCGAAAAGGAAGGATAACATTTTCCAGTACTCTGTTCCTGGTCTCCTGAAAGTATGAACGTATCAGGACATAATCAGTGGAAGCAACATTTTATTTAACTGGTAAATTTAACAATTGTATTTTTAATCCACCTAAGGCTCAGAAGTTTGGAGTCATTTTAAAATCCCCCACCCCACCCCAAAAACATCTCACCTATCGAATAAAACTTCTGGGATACTTTCCATTTTTCTTTTATTTTTGGATACCAAATGCATATTATTTCTGAGTTAGTCTAATAATTGTTAGCTTTCTAATTCTTTTTTAAATTTATATTTATAAAGAATTGTTTAAGAAAATGAAATATTAATCAAAATTAAAAAGGAATGAAAAAATAGAGAAAGGAAGAAAGTCCAAAAAATTAAAAAAAGAAAAAGAAAAAACCTGATTCCCTACCTTCTTTTCAACACATAATTTTTCATTTCTGCAAATTCTACATTTTTCACCATCTAGTCCTCCACTGTGAGGATTCCGTGATTCTTCCAACACTGAGCATACAATAATCTTGCAACAGTTGCCATATATAAACACTATGAATGTACCGTATTTTTTACACTATAAAATGCACTTTTCCCTTCCCAAAAAGTGGGTGGAAATTTCTGTGTGTCTCATAGAGCAAATGTTGCTGAAGCCTCACCCACTCGCTGGTCCCAACCCTTCGGCCTCTGCCTCCCAGCAATTTGACTCCTTGCAGCAAACAGCAAACAGCCTGGTCAGTTTCAGCATACCCTGATTCAGCACGAGCAGCTGACTGGATGTTGGATCGGCCTCCCAGAATACTGCCGATCAGCTGTTCCAGGTTATGAGGATCATCACTGCCCATCACCACTGTCGCCACCCATCACCACAGCTGCCTCTCGCCACCTCTGTGTGACCCATTTTCGTCCTTTATGAGCCTCATTTTTTGCCTCAGCGCATCCTGTTTTTGGCCCGTTCCAGGTAGGAAGGATTGCAGATTGTTTTCCTGCCTAAAAGTTAGGTGCGTCTTAAATTCCAGAGCATTTTATAGTGCAAAAAATACGGTAATTCTTTGCTCAGAAGTCCCATTAAAAAAGAATTCTGGTTTCTTCACAATTTTTAGCCTTTCTAATTCTTTGTGTTGTTGTGTTTTTTTTTTTGTTGTTGTTGTTGTTTTAATTTGATTTATATGCCGCCCTTCTCCGGAGACTCAGGGCGGCTTACAATGCGCTAAGCAATGCGCTAAGCAATAGCCTTCATTCTTTTGTATATTTATACAAAGTCAGCTTATTGCCCCCACAACTGGGTCCTCAATTTACCTACCTTAGAAAGAATGGAAGGCTGAGTCAACCTTGAGCCTTGGCGAGATTCGAACCTGCAGTAATTGCAGGCATCTGGTCTTAATAACCAGCTTAATAACAGGGTGCCTTAGACCACTGTACTACCAAGGCTCTAGTGTTAATTTGATATAAAATTTCTGAGATTTCTGACATGTCTACCCTGCATGATAAAATGTCCCCCCATTCTTTTCACAATTCTTGCTTTGCTTTGAAATGTGTTTACAGATCTTTGATAATTTATCTGATGTCCTATACCAAGAATACATCATTTTATTTCAAAGACAAAAAAAAAACTTAACTTATGACAGAATATAAACCAAACGCCAGTTACCCAAATTCTCTGCATCTCTATTTAATATCCAAGTTTAATAGTGCATTTAGTCATGCAAATTGAGCCTCTTCATCTTTTGTTTCAAATCCTTAAAACTTTATACATTTTTGTTATTACATGTTCACCATTTGTACATAATTCAGTTTCAAATTCATTTTTGGCTTATTCTTCATATTGTCCTAATTCTTGCTGTTGTATTAAGATTTCAGACTGACTTTCAATTTCTTTCTATCCATTTGCCTATTTATCTTCTCCAATGATTAATAATTGGAAGTGTGACATATTATTCCACATGAAATATAGAATCATTAAAGGACACATACAGACAGATATACCCACAATGACACATAAAATGAGCAACTATCACTGTTAACAAGTGCAGTAAGTGCTAAATTTCTGAAGGTGTTTAAATGGCCTATATCTAAACTTAGCTTAGCTATAGAGATTTAGCTGACAAATAACTCACTGTATGATTGGGATGGTGGCATCCACTCAAATGAGGTTCACACATTTAAGAAAAGTCAATTCTGAACTGGGATCCATTCATTTTATTGGTGGTACAGAATAGAATTGTCAAGCTTTTATCATTTTTACTTCAGAGAAAATTCAATATTTCTACATTTTTCTACCCATTCTGATGACCTTATTGGGCATGAGAGTGGTAGAAGAGAAGAACTATCCTCTCTTCTCCATCCACAGTCCAACTCTGCTGAGAGAATGTCAAGAAAAGCAAATGCTTCTTCGTCAAAGTCAAGAAAGAAGATCTCAACTGATTATTTATTTGAGAATTTCAAATCAGGATCATCAGCTGAAAAGGATGAGCCAAGAATGAAATGAGACAGAAAGAGAGAAAAACTAGCAGATCAAAGAGATGATTCATTGTAAGAGAGACAGCTGAAACTTTAGAACTTAGGGTGGAATGGACAGGCTCTAATTCTGTACATAAAATTTGACGTACAGAGAAATTTGAGTCAAAGGAGATTTGTTGAAGCTTAATGGTAGAAATTTCATCCTCGTTGCAGAGATAATGCCACCAATGAGAAACTCTCCTGGCTTGTAATAGTTCTCTGGATTCACCTGGTCCCTCTTCAGAGTCAGGAGACATTTGGCTCCGAGACTTGCCAGAACTTCCTGGGGCAGCAGAAGCAGGAGAAGCAGCAACATGACTTCTGTTCCTGATGGAGTCTCCAGCCTTGCTTTGAAGACACAGTGATAGGAAGAGGTAGACGAAACCAAAGTCCTCTTCCAAGACAGAAGCTCCAAAGATTTCCTAATAGTGACAGAGTCTAAACAAGCCTTCATATTTGCAGCCTCTGCCTGTCATAAAAGCTTTCAAGGTTCTCTATTTCTTCAGGGCCATTTATGCCTCCAGGATTTTCCAGTGCAAAGAGATCAGCCAACAAGGTGTTGATATGATGGCAAAGTGGAAGCCTGTTATGGCTGTGTTTGTGTGATATCTGCAAGCAATCCAAAATGTCTTTTGAGATTTAGTCCCAGGAGAATAAATAAATCTCTATGATTTGGATAATGGCAACAAGAATAGACATCATCTCTCTAAACTCTGAGTGAGTCAACAGGCACGTGCTCAATGGGAGAAGTCACAAATGGGGTGAAACTCTAAAAAAGAGTCAAGAAGTGAGACAGGAGAACTTTCTCCCAAACATCTCATTCCTACCATTGCATCATTATTACAGCATTACCGCATTACAGCATCATGGCAGCTGGTCAGCTCTTAAAGTATTTCCCTGAAACATCCCTTAGAAAAGCTCTCCATACATTCCAGTCTCAAGAGAGAATTTTGGCTTGAGTCTGAAATGTCAATCCTCAATATGGATACAGCTGATTCTGGTTTGACTTTGTTAAGAGATGGGTGGCTGTTTTTGTTCATACGACTATGTCTTCTCTCTTACACAGTTCCAGACCAGAACAAAATCCCTGAAAATCACTTTTACTCATTATAGTCATCAAAAGTTTGACTTTGGGTTCGATTGTTGGAACAATTCTGAAAAAAAACCTAGACATTTTTCTTCATTGGTGAAAAGCCATTATTTGTTTGTAAAGGTGGGACCAAATAACAGCAAATACCAGAATAGGGTGGATGTCGGTGATCAGTGTGTAAAGAGAGAGAGAAAATACATCAAAATATCTACATGTTTAGAGATAGATCAATAAATAGGTAGAATTAGGATAGCATAACATTTCTAGATGTAAAACCTATGAAACCTGTTGAACTGATCTAGGCAAGTAAACCTAATGAAATCCACCATCTTTAAAACTTTTATAATTTGTTTGATACTTTATAGTCCTTGTGTCAATCCTGAAGCAGACCTGACCGAGGCCATTTTTGAGGCTTCAAGGTTGCCACACTGGAGCTGAGGGATAGGAAGGGGGGAACCTGACACCTTGGTTAAATGTGTGTGAAGAATTCATCAGAAAGTGGAAATGTGTTAAGGGAATAACTTTTTGGCATCCAACAAGGCCCAGGGTAGGGAAAGCACAGGGACATTCTTAGCATCCCCTCTTTGAAACCATATCATCCTGTTGGACCAGAAAGCATCCCATCCCTCTGGCATCCCCTGCCTTGTGGAAGAGCCTCCCTGGAGATCTAGATGGCCCCAACTACCTCAAGATTAGGTCTATTGCTGTTATTGGTGTTGATGTATCTTTAGTGATTGATCGATTGATCGATCGATTGATTGATTCCTGGCATGAACTGGTACCAAACTGGTTTGCACTCCTTCAACTGTTATTCCCCCTTCCCAGATTCCCACCATAGAAGCATACAGGTTTATTGCCCATCTGTCCCCCTCCCTCCCCCCATCCTTTGAGGACAGGATTGCAGTGAAACAATTGCTTCATTGGAGAATGTGACTGATGACACACCTTGGAGGGAGGGGGAAACAGGGTCAGAGCTGGAAAATAAATTAAGTGAGGTCAGAATTGGCTTCACTTAGAATATGCCGACATGAAGCTCCTAATAAATAACTGGATTCCTTTTGAAGTTTGGCTTGAGGGCCATGATTTAATTAAGGCATCGATTGGAAACCTGACACTAGGTCACAAAGTTCTTCTGTGTACTCAGCCACTCCCCTCTGACCCACTCCGAGGGTGATCATCCACTGCGCTGCAGCCCCTTCTAGGTCCCTGGTGACACTTCTGACCTTGGCACCTTCAGTGGTTATCTCCAGATGATACTCCTGCATGTAGGTCCAAACCTGGGGCAGGAAGAACCCCAGTTGCTGGGAATGTCAAATAAAGCTCTGAGGCCTGAGGTTCCTCAAAGTTCTAATTTATTAAAGATGTCATGTTGGCACATCTGGGAAAACCCGAATCTGAAAGCTTCCAGATTTTCCACACCCAGCTGATAGTTCACACCCACAAGTTCGTCACATTGTACAATCAACTCTTCACACTCCACCGGATACAATCTTCATGCAGTCTCCAGCAGGCACAGGCAAAAGTCCTTGAATACGGAATGTTGTACCGCTCCAACAACAGCCCTCTCCCAATTTCCCCAGCTAAAATATGTGGCAGTTAAGAAGCAAAAAATAAAATTGTCTTCCAAAACTGACAGGGGATTCCTGTTAAACTTCACACACAGCTGTTGTGTCTTGTGGGTGTCCTCCTCCCTGGGGCTATAACTGCAGAGGGGGTGATACAGGTGGCAGCTCCTGGTGCTGGACCAGGAGTGGTCACAGCTGCCATTGGGCTTGCTGAGGGGCCGGCAGTGGTGGTGGATGTTATTACTCAGGCTCCCATTGCGGCTGGAGGTCATCAGGTTGCATGACCTGGGCCTGGTGTTCACACACCTTGACATTCTTGAAAGCCCCCTGCATGAACTTTACGGCTTCCTCTGTCATCCAGTCAGCTTTGTCTAACTCTTCACCCTCTTCTTTTTCCTCCTCCAGTTCCACCAGCTCCACCCATTGTTCCTGCCCACAACTGCCACAGCTTCCATGAGTGAAAATCATCACCATGGGCTTCCCCTCCATTCCTCCTTTTGCCTGATGCCCAGAGACCATCTGGATCTCAGCAGATTTCCACAGCTTTCTGCCTCCCCTGTCCATTCAGAGAGATCCAGTCCTGAAGGAGGCCTCTTCAAAGCCTCCCCCACCATTCAATCTCCTCCTGATTGCTCCCTTGAGGCAATATCACGTGCATGGTCCCCACAGTAGAGATGATGTCCTCTCTGGGTTGACCAAAATATCAGATTCTGCCTAATGTCAGACCTGGCCCAGTGTGATCCCTTAGGAAAGTAAAACCCTCAAGTCCATTTGTCTGCAATGAAAATAACTTTTATTTAAAAATGCTGGCTGCAGTAAAGTCAGGAGGAATCTGATGTTCCCATGAAACAATACAAAAAACAAACCCTTAGTTTCCCACCCTTCCCCCATGTCTAGTCGGTCTTTAGCCAATCGGATATCACTGAGATGTTTTGGGAAATGCTGAAGTGTTTGGGCTGGTGAAATTCCACACTCAGGGTGAACGACCTTGAAGATGCCTGGCACGAACTGCTTTGCATTCCTTCAACTGTCATTCCTCCCTCCCAAATTCCTACCATAGAAGCATATAGGTTTATTACCCAACTGCCCTGCTCCAAATCCCAATTCTTTGATGGCGGGACACTTGTGAGGTGTCAATCCAATGATGGAGGATCTCACAAAACCAATGGAATAGCTTGCCTCCAGAAGTTGTGGGTGCTCCAGCACTAGAGGCTCTAAAAAAGTTACTAGACAATCATTTGTCTCAAATAGTATAGGGTCTCCTGCTCAAGCAGGGGGCTGGACTAGAAGACCTCTAAGGTTCTTTCCAACTCTATTGTTCTATGTTCTGTGTCAAACAGAGGCAAATGAAACATATAAATCAACAACAAATTGCAATCAATAATTAATTGTCACAAGTCTAAGAAACAATTTCATTATTACTTCCCTACTTTTATCATTAGATGTTCCTTAATGTTTAGATCTGGTCTCATGATAATAATGTAGCACTTGGGGAAGAAGATGCATCCCAGCAGTCCAGCACTGGAGGCCAAGATGGAGAAGACCTGCACAGCCACCATGTACTTCCCCTTGGTGCTCAGGTAGGTGGGCAGAAAAGAGACCCAGACGCTGCAGAAGACCAGCATGCTGAAGGTGATTAGCTTGGCTTCATTGAAGGCCCCAGGCAGGTTCCTGGCCACGAAAGCCATCGTGAAGCAAACAGCAGCTAGGAAACCCATGTAGCCGAGGACAACATAAAACATGGTAACAGAACCTTCATTGCATTGAAGGATGATTTCTCCAGGCTGGGAGTGCATGTCGGAATCAGGGAATGGGGGAGAAACTATCAGCCATATGACACAGATGAAAATTTGAACACTAGAACAAGACAGGATGATGGAGTTGGTCAAGCTCTTCCCCAACCATCTTCTCACCCTGTTTCCTGGTTTTGAGGCCAAGAAGGCCAGCACCACCATGACTGTTTTGGACAACACAGAAGACACAGCTACTGAGAAGACGATGCTGAACACCGTTTGTCGGAGAAGACAGGTGGCTTTCCTTGGCTGGCCGATGAAGAGAAAGGAGGACAAAAAACAGAGCAGGAGGGAGATCAGGAGGATGAAGGAGAGGTCTCGGTTGTTGGCTTTGACAATGGGAGTTTCTAAATATTTAAGGAATATGATTAAAACAAGGCTTGTGGTTAGGAACAAGAGTAGAGCAAAGAACACAAGGATTATGCCCAGATGTTCTTCATAAGATAGGAAGGTTATTCTTTTTGGGATACACCGGACTCTGTTCTTAGTTGGATATTGTTCATCTACACATTTGGTGCATTTTTCAGTATCTGAGAAAACAAAGTAACATTTCTTTCATAATCTTTGAAATTTCGAGAAAACCTTTAGATGAGATTTGATACTGAGAGACAGGAAAGCCTCATTAAATTGTACTGTATATACATTCATTCCAGCAAAAAATTCCCCAATATATACAGTACAACTATTAAAAAAAAAAAAAACAAGAACAACAAAATAAAATTGTAAGAAGAAATATCTGGTGCCACAAACTGCCTTCTCTGAGCTAATCCACCAGATTCTTATCTCTCACTGATCTTATCATGAGTTCTTTGTTTTTATTGATTTATTATATTATTATTATTTTATCTTTTGTGAGATGATGGACATGTGTTTAACCCAAGAATGTTTAAACTCCGTTAATGATGATTGACCCAACAACCATGATCTCAATAAACTGCTCTAAAAAGTTTGGACACAGGATAAAAGTTGTCTAACATGGTTGGATCCATGGAATTCCTCTTGAGAAGGGTTGCAACACTGCCTACTTCAGGGGAGATTGTACAGACCTTTTTAGTAAAAAATCATTAACTATCCTGAAATTGAGAGTATCTCCAGACTATGAGGGTCTCTACAAATCCCTTAAAATGTGATATTTTCCAATAGTCCTGGAGATCCCCTGACAACAGAGCCCTGTGTGCTGGTTGCATGGTAGGTAGCATCTTGATGTACTCCTCCCTTGCTTTCTTAGCCTTTAGTTCTCAGTGTTTAAATTTTTAATTTGTGATTTAATCGTGTGCCACCAAAAGCCCCTATGTGTGAAATAGACAACCATATAAACTTGAAAAGAAAGAGATCTTAAGGAAGATTAATTAATGAAGGAATTCCAGAAGGGGAACTGAGTTTGTTATCTGCCAAGGCTTTTTACCCAATAAAAATGAGAAGATGAAGCGATATATTTCCATCCTTTCTAAATTTGGCAACAATTTTAAAGAGAGAATGAATTCAACATTGGTATCTATTTGTAGATTGGTCTTTTATTAGTTCTCCTTCTCCCCCTCCTTTCTCTTGCTTTTAATCCCAGCACTGTATGTTAGTATTTTTTTCTTTTCAGAACTACAAATATATTCCTTTTTTTTGTTGGTGTTATAACAGTTTTTATCTCAATATTTAACAACAACACAAATTGAAAAGATAAGAAAAGGTGGGAAGGAAATATCCACTTGATGGATGAATTCAGAAGGTTTCCCTATGGTGCCACTGACCTTCCTGAGTGGAGATGGTCCCCTCTGGACAAGGAACGCAGTCATAGCAGCAAAATGGCTCTCCTTCTCGAGCCTTCTTCACAAATCCAGGCTGACATTTTTCCACACATTTGGACTGAGGCAGAGACTGAGAAGAGAAAGAAAAAATGACAAAGGAAAGATGTTACACTCACCATCTATGTAACATGGAGGTAGATAGGAACATTAGCAAAGTAGTCTCTGGGATTCAGATAGAAAAATATGAAATCTCTGATTACTTCCAATGCCAAAACCTAAGTAATATTTCCCTTGAAATTGTCCCTTATTACTTCTGATATCAGGATTTTTTTGCGTCAAAGTCATATTTCTGTACTTCAGTTTTCAGACCATTATTGTGTGAGATGGGAGAGCAAATAAATTGAATCAATCAATGAATAAATAAGCTCACATCAGACCAGGCATTATTATTTCGTGTGAACTGAATGCCTTGGACCTCCTTCCTAAATTCTACTATCCTAGTAGGGTTAAAGAGAGACATGTATAACTATGGTCTCAGCTGATTAAAAACATTGCAGACTCTAGGCCTGCAATTTTGGGAGTTTCCTGACTCCAAACAGGTCAAGATGAAGCTTATTTCCCATTGGGACCAAGTGGAGTTCCATCCAGTCTTGATTCCATTTTATCAGATTGAGACCAAAGTTGAACTCAGGCTCTGGTCAACAGAATTGCCTTCAACTTTGATATTTGAAGACAAGAAATTAGTGTACCTGAAGCTCTTAATATCAAAATCCTCAGTATATGAGGCCCTCTGTCACCGGTTTTATGGTGATAAAGAAGAGACATGAAATGGCAATGATTATTGTCCTAAATAATAATCATTCCAAATCTCATTTTGGATATAGCTGAATCAGCTTACAACAGTATTCAGCATTATAACATCAAAAGGATACCTTGGTCAATAGAAGAGAAGCCTCCCTATTTTCTAAGAAAATTATAAAAGTTTTACTGCACACATTCAATTCTCAGTGAAGGTTATCCCCCATTTTGACTAGATTTAGCCCACTTGAAAAGGGTCCTAATTCTTTGGGGAAATGAAAAAAACACATCACTATTTTCCCCACCTTGTTGAGCAACTTTAGCTGTGACAAAGCATCTTGGTTGATTATCAGTTGCTGCCTTTCAAAACTCCCCAATTCCTTGTTGATGGGATCCTCCTTGAGGAGAACTACCCTACTGTTGATCTTTAGATCTGCTGCTACGTCTCCATTTTGATCCAAGTACACTTTCAGCAGGGAAAAATTGAACAATTCCTTCTTCTTTAGAAATGGATGGAACTAGAATGGAAACATCCAGGAACTTTAAAAGCAGAAATCTTGTTTTGTTATCTCTTTTTACATTTGAATCTTTCTTCTATGGTTGTTTAACTTGCAAATATTGTGAGTTGGCATGTGGCCACTATCTTTAAAACTCAAGAACAAAGGTTCAGTAATAATTCTCAATCATACAGTATATTGACAAAAAGTATAGTGAGAAGATATAATTGGCAAAAATTGTCAATTACAAGAAACATTTTAGGAAAGGTCATAAATCAATTGAAGAAAACCCCCAAATATCAAGAGCATTCATAAACTCTTTGGAAACAAGAGGGTGATTATCAGAAAGCAAGGATTTGTTAAGAAGAAAGTTGCAAGACTAAGACAGGAAAATGACCAGATGAACTAATTCTATTTTACTGCAAGACAATATTAACAGAATCTTGCAAGTATGAAAATACAAATCTTTCACCATCTCTTTTTACAGTCTAAACATTTGGGAGGACCTTCTCTGAATTTCTTTCTCTCCCTGTAACACAGATGCTGCTTCATCCTCCCCCCCACCATCTTATCTGATCCTTCCCTGCATCTCTTTCTCTGGTCCTCCAAACTAATTCCTACATATCCCACTTCCTTAATGGATTGTGTGAATGCTGGTGGTAGAACTTGTTTTCAGCAAAGAATTAACAAAATGATTCATGATGTGATGAATGGGGATCTAGTTAATTGATTGCTAGATGGCATGATAATTAAATGGATACAACTGTCTTAAAACTTGTATTCAAATAAATTTTAATCTTAATGATAAAATTGGAAATTATGAACAAGTGTATTTTCATTGATAAAAGAAATAGATAAATCATGTTTTTGTGATGCAAATATTATAATAATGCTTATACAAAGTTATTTTGATCTCCTTAAAAAAAATTCCAGCTTCCAGAAAATAAAAATATGATTTTGTGATAGAGAGAAGTGCATAAGTAAAATCCATTTGGAAATGAACTAATTTTTAGCATCTAGTACTCGATAGATGACTGTATCTTTGTGATTTTTCTCACATTGTTTTATATAGATAATGGTTACTTATTATAATAAAGTAGCAGTAATCTTTTAATGATACGATAATATCCCTATTATTAATTTGGCGATAATGCTATTAATGATCCAGTGGAATCATTTCATGTCCTCTTGTAGAAAACACACTTAGAGAAGACATTGCAGAAAAATATCCATCAGCTTTGAGTGCAGCGCAGCCGCCATGGTGGCTCACCTCAGCTCGGGCCACGTCCCGTTGACGGTGCTGCGGGAAGCCAGGCGGAGGGAGCTGCGCGCCTTCCTCGACAAATGCACCGGATCCAAGGCCATTATGTGGGATGAGTATGTTACTGGGCCCTTTGGATTGATTGTGCAATATTCTCTTCTGAAGGAACATGAGGTGGAGAAAATGTTCACCCTCAAAGGGGGTCACCTTCCACCGGCTAATGTCAAGAACATTATTTTCTTTGTCAGGCCCAGGTTAGAATTCATGAACATAATTGCAGACAATGTGTTCAGTGAAGACAAAATCCGCTGTCCGCAGCGGGATTTCTACATCTTGTTTGTTCCGCATCACAGTTTGTTGTGCAAACAGCGCCTCAAAGAACTGGGTGTGTTGCACTGTTTTATTCACCGAGAGGAATGCAGCCTGGACCTCCTCATTCCCTTTGACAGCGACCTCTTGTCCATGGAGTCAGAAAACGCCTTTAAGAAGTGTTACCTAGAAAATGACCAGACCTGCCTCTACCATGCTGTGAAAGGACTCATGATGCTCCAGGCTCTCTATGGAACCATCCCACTCATCTTTGGAAAAGAAGAGTGCGCATGGCATGTGGCAAACATGATGATCTGCACGAAAAGGGATTTTTCGGGGATCCAGAACACCATCCTGCCCATCTTCGATACCCTTCTGCTGCTGGATCACAACGTGGATTTGGTCTCTCCTCTGGCTACCCAACTGACTTATGAGGGCCTAATTGATGAAATATATAGAATTCAGAACACCTACATAAAACTTCCCCCTGAAAAATTTAACCCAAGAAGCAGGGGGAGGCTGTGAAGGAGCTCCCCACCGAGGCCAAGAAGCTGCAGCTGAACTCCGCGGAGAAGCTGTACACGGAGATCTGCAACAAGAACCTCAATGCTGTGGGCAGCGTCTTGAGCAAGAAAGCCAAAATCATTTCAGCTGCTTTTGAGGAAAGGCACCACACCAAAACCGTGGGGGAGATCAAGCAGTTTGTCTCACAGTTGCCGCACATGCAGGCTGCCAGAAGCTCTTTGGGGAACCATACCTCCATCGCGGAGCTCGTGAAAGACATCACCACCTCTGAAGACTTCTTCGATAATTTAACCGTGGAGCAAGAATTTATGTCCGGGATAGATACCGATAAGGTCAACAGCTACATAGAAGATTGCATTGCCCGAAAGTATCCTTTGATTAAGATACTGAGGCTCATTTGCCTGCAGTCGGTGTGCAACAGCAGCTTAAAGCAGAAGGTGCTGGATCATTACAAGAGAGAAATTCTCCAGACTTATGGCTACAAACACATCTTGACCTTGAATAGCCTAGAAAAGGCTGGACTTTTGAAGCCCTGGCTGGGCAGTCGGAACAACTACCCAACCATCTGGAAAACTTTGCATCTGTGTATGGACAACATCAAAGAGCAGAACCCAAATAATATCTCTTACGTCTACAGTGGTTATGTGCCTCTAAGCGTTCGTCTGGCACAGTTGCTTGTCCGGCCAGGTTGACGAAGCATTGAAGAAATCTTAAAAATACTTCCTGGTCCACATTTTGAAGAGAGGCAGCAGCTGCCAACCGGGCTTCAGAAAAAGCACCAGCATGGAGAAAACCATGTCACTCTCGTCTTCTTTCTGGGAGGCATGACCTACGCCAAAATCGCAGCCCTCCTGTTCCTCTCTCACATGGAAGACGGGGGCACTGAATACGTCATCGCCACCACCAAACTGATTAATGGAACAAGCTGAATCAAGTCCCTGATGGAGAAGCTGGAGCCCCCACCCTTTTAGGAAGGACAGACTGAGCAGGACTCGATTGAGATGGGACCGTGAGACTCGCGAGAAACGGATGACTTCGGAAGAGAGGACTTGCCAATTGAAAAGGAAGACAGTTTCTCAGCTGCTTTCTAAAAAAATATGGATCAAGAAGGAAAGCTCAGCCTGGCAATCTGCATTTTGGTTTGCTCCCTTGCGTCATTCACAATGGTCACTCCCGGACTTTTTCTTACGGTTTCTAAATCCCTTCTTCCTTAGTGTATATTCCACAATCTTTCAGGATGTTTTTTCCTAATATTTCCTCCTCCTTCCCATTCTGTAGTTAGCTTGGTTTTCTTACTTCGGTCCACTGATATTCTTCATTTTTCTCTCCAGGCAGTTCATCATGTTGGTGGATTGTAATCTAGCCACTTTCCATCTTCGGCTGCTATTCTAAAGCTTGAAAGTCTGCAAATCTGTAACAGAATCTGCCCCTTACGTGATACAGCTCTACCCCAATCCTATTTTCATGGAATTCGCTTCCTCGATTTGTTTCTAGCAGGTTTCAATCCTGGAAATACTGTTTTGCTGCCAATTTTGAAAAATCCTGCTCTCTTTTTCCCCCCATGAATACCTCCTAAATGCTTACAAGCCCCCAATGTTTATTTTTATTTTATTAATTAAATTAAAAATATTGAACCAAACTCATTTGCACTGAACATTATTGTGAATAGTGGGAGAAGAGGCTACTGTTTAATCAAACCTCATTCAGTTGCAAACGAACAAGCATGTTTAAAAAAGTGCTGGAATAATACCTTTGAAGTCTGAGAAGATAAATGTTATAAAGACGCCAACGCAGGCATTTTTCAGCCAAATATGAATATATATATATTCATCAGCTTTAAGCAAAAACAAAGAAGGCAAGGAAGAGATCAGAGGAACCTCTTTTAGCCTTGAGGAAAGACAAGGAAAAGAGCCATTTCAGTTTACAGGAGCTGAAAATCAGATGGAGTCTAGGAACATTTTTTTTTTGAATATAGAAAATGGTTGTAGAAGGGAAGATGCAATGCTCTTCCAATAAGTACGAGATGTTGTACAGAAGCTTAAGATCTTAAACAAACAAGCTCTGAGAGCCCCAAAGACCCTTAAAAGGAATTTAGTTTGATGGATCCTTGATGGGACCCCATACCTTCCACGGTTGCAGCCTTGGAGTCCCCAGCCTCTCTTCTCCCTTCTCCCTTCTCCTCTGGGGTTTGGATGCAGCTTTTAAGGCATGGGCCAGAATCTTAAGGACACTGTAAGTATAGCCCTCATTTGGGATCCACATCCTATTCTTTTCCTCTTTTGTCTCCAATGGTACTTTCTGGGTGCATCTTCTCCGGCCTTTGATAGAAAATATGTGTTTTGAAACAGAACAGTGAAAATACTCAACTTGAAATTCACGTTCCACAAAGAAATATGTTTTATAGGCATCATCATCGTTCCAACTCTTTTTCCACTGAAGAGAAAAGGTCCAAATACTATGGACATACTTGAGAAGCCTCTGCTTTTTCATTACATATATTCCAAGCGTTGTCATGATCCAGACTTTCCCTTCAATGGGTCCTGGCAAACGCTTGAGCGTTAAATGGAAAGGAAGAATTCTGTCAAAAATGGAATCAAATCCTACGAAGTGAACAAAGACATTGACTTGTTTCCACTTAAAGATGGCATCGCTGAGGACTCCTGTATTTCCAGTCGCTGAGAATTGTTGTGATATAACAACACAAATTCCATTCTTGACAAGCATAGGAGTAAAAGTCCTCATGAAATTCTCTCCCTTCTCTGTGTCCGAAGCAAAGAGACCAATCAGGGTCCATCCAAAATGAAGGAGCAGTTGGACAATTCCTGGGTATAGGACCGTTTCTTTGGGGAGCATCGGATGGGAAAAAGGGAATTGACTTTTATCACTCAGATCATCCGAAGTAATTTTATTACTGATCTGAAAAAAGTAGATTTAAAAAAAAAAAAAAATAAGTAAAATGCAATTAGCATTAAGAATAAAAATAGTATTGGACTTCCTGTCTGGCTTCCGGCGCCGCCAGACGGTCCTCCGTGACCGCGGCCCCGTTGCCTGTAAAAGAGCCGCCTTTACATCTGAAAGGCAGCTCAAAAAACTCCATTTCCTGATGGAAATGTGAGTCTGAGCGGGCGGGGGTGGGTAGAGCCATCTGCGAAGTCCCCAGAGTCTTTTTTTAACTCTTGGGGACGAGCAGGTTCGAGCTCTCTATTGTCCCTCGCCGCTGCTCCGGGTATCGGGTGCACTCTGCTTTTTTTTTGCAGAGCTAGGCGCTGGAACCGGATTAACTAACGAATCTAACAGATGGACTTATTTAAAAAAGATGAGACTTGGACTTGGCACCCTAAATCACAAGTATCCCTAATGAACTTACAAGCATTTTAAAGTGAAAGAGAAGAAAAAAAAAAGCTTTAAAATGGCCGCTGAGGCTTGGGAAGTAGAAGAAAGCTGAAAGTAAGAGTCCTTCCATAACAGATACAAAGTAGCGGAATATATAGTGCTGGCTACAATTTGAAAGAAAAATAGTTATTTTAAGTTCCTCTCTTCTTGGAGATTTGTACTTGATCTTGTTTGGGGGGTAAAAAAGAAGAGTTTGTTGGAAGGATGGCGTTACTAATTAAATCTGATAGACAAGAAGGGGGGGTGCTCCCCCACCTACAACTGTTTGAACAAGCTCTGAGCCTACAGACTCTGCAGAATGGTTCTAATTTAAAAGAATTTATTCAGGAGGAAATGGCAAAATATTATGAGACTGTGAACCAGAAATTTGAAAATTTAAGGCAGGAAATTAAAGAAATGATACAACAAAAGTATGACAACTTGCAACAAAAGATTGTAACAGTGACTAATGGTTTTTCAGAAATTGTTATAAAGTTGGATACAAATATTAAATTGCTAGAGTCTAAAATGGAGAAAATTGATAATTTGGACAATAAAATATTAAGAATTGAAAAGGACTTAATAAATATTCGAGATAATAGCTCAGAACTAAAGTCTAAAGAGGAAGCTGGTCACGAGACTTATAATGCAGAAGATATAAAGCAAGGAATTGAAAGAGAGGTTGTAATGCTGCAATACAGGATTACAGAATTTGCGATCAGAATCAGAGGCTTACAGGAAAATAACAGTGATGATTTAAGAAAAACATCTGCTCAAGTTTTGGCTGGGATCTTAAAGGTTCATCCTGAGGAGGTATTTAGTAAAATTAATAAGGCTTATAGAGTGAATTCCTGGATTGCAAAGCAAAGGCAACTGCCTAGAGATGTGGTGATTTATTTTACAGATAAAGAGATAAGAAATGATATTGTACAAAAATCTTTTAATTCTACTTTACAACTGAATGGGAGAAAAATTTGGATATATAAGGAATTGCCGCCTAAAATGGTAAGAGATAGAAAGAAATTTGGACTCTTGGTGTCTGAGTTAAGAAGACAAAATATTTTATTCAGGTGGGATGTCCCAGTGGGTATAATACTGAGATATCAAGGAGTAAGATATCAGTTAAATACTGTTGAAAAAGCGGAAGAATTTTATCATAAGGTACTTAAAAAGCAAAATCAACAAGAGACAGAAATTCAAGAAAAGCAGAAGGAGATGGAGACAATGAAGAAACAACAAGTTAAAGAGGTCTCCACAGATGAGCCGCTCTTGGATTCTCTTTCAGAGGTCTCAGATGGATTTTTTAATATAAGAGAGGCGGTTCCGGACCTTAATGCAATGATTTGTCAAGCCACAAACCAGCATGGAAGTCATTCAGTTGATATACAATTTACAGAACCAGAAAGATCTCAGCCACAAAAGCAAACCCAACAGGATCAAGTTATACATCAGCAAAACCAAATAGTTGATACACAACCTACAGAAAGGAATTTAGGATGGAGATCCAACCCACAAAAAGTCAAGAAAAGAAGAAGTAGGTCTCACAAATATAAAAACTTTTAAACTAAACAACAGTGCAATGCCAGTTACTTATGAGAGGACTGAACATATGAAATGATAATTGGCAAAGTATTGGTTTATTTTATCCTGAGGATAGGGCAGATCTCTGCAGTGCTGAATTATTTTGGGATGTGAAAAAGGCCTTAAATTGAATGGTTGGAAACATCTTGTTTGTTTTTTTTTGGGATTTCCGGATAAATATATTACTTGTATGCTGAGTTATATGGCAAGAGATCTACTGGATCATGGCACGCAGAAGATCTGGTTGTTACCCTATTATGATGGTTGGAACTAATAATCTGGATAAAAGACATCTCCATAAACATTATATAGAATATAATTATAAAGTCACTCGGGTGGTTGTCGGTTTTTTTTTTTTTTTTTTTTTCTTCCAATATGAAGATACTTGTTACTGATGGGGGCAGATGGCAATTGAAGATACTGAAAATACTGCTGGAACAAGGATGCGATGTTACCCTAACACGGGTGATGGAGTTTATCATCCAGTTGAAAGATATTACAGAAGATGCAATATGGATTACAAGTTTAAAGTTTTTTTCTTTTAGGATTTTATTTACATAAGGGAGTATTTTTCTAGGGGAGTGGGCAGAAGAATAAAGATATTAAGAATAATTATGGTAATTTTGTAGGAAAGTGGGTGGAGATAGGTTAGGTTATGGATTGTTTAGTTTAAAGAAAAGGGATATTATGTTTAGATGTGAATATTGTTGCAATATTTTTAGGATCAGACTCAATAATAATAATGAGAGTTAGAGGTTTAAATATATTTCTCTTTAATTATAATAGGCATTCTATATTCACTGAATATTCACAGATAGAAGCGAAGAAAATGGTGAAGGTGGCTCCTTATATATACAAAGGGTGGAGCCAAGAGTGGGAGTGGTGAATTATGAATACATTAAGAAACAAAGAATAAGTTAACCCCTGATATCCCATATATACATTATTTACACATTAGGGAATAAGGCATTTACATCTGACAAATCCCCCTCTAAATGCCGGTTCGCTATACAACACCAATTACATTCAGATTCAGGACAATATAAGACATACAATTTGGAAGTTAAGTATTTGTGCTGTTTAGAAGGTAAAGGCTTCGTCAATATGTCAGCTAATTGTTCAGAGGTATCACAATGCACTGCTTTGATAAATCCATCTTGAGACAATTGTCTCACATGCTTAAATTTTATGTCTATATGCCTGGATCTTTGTCCAATGGCATCGGATCTAGATATTTCAATGGCCGCTTTATTGTCTTCATGCATAACAAAAGGCAAAGCAGGTTTTTTCCAAACATCTGAAATTAAATCATTAAACCATACAAGGTTATTTGCAGCTTTGGATAAACAAACATATTCCGCTTCTGTGGTTGAAGTGGCTACCAGTTCTTGTTTACCAGTGTACCAGTAAACTGGACAGTCATTTAACAGAAAAATATAACCAGAAGTACTTTTTCTGCATGATATATCTCCAGCCCAATCCGCATCTGCGTAACATGTAAGTCTTGGTTCTTTATTATCACTAGGTTCTAATACTAGGCAAAAGTCTAATGTACTTTTCAGATATCTTAAAATTCTTTTGACAGCTTCCCAGTGATACATTGTTGGTTTGCTAACGTGCCTTGATAATAAATTGAGTGGTAATGCAATATCTGGCCTGGTCCAATTAGATATATAAAGAAGTGAACCTATGACTGATCTATAAAATGTATTATCCCTGAATTCAGGGGAAGATTCATCAGTATTTCTAAGGAAATCAGTTTGCATAGGAGTGTCACAGGGTTTGGCATTGTTTAAATTGCACTTGTTTAGAAGTTCAATAATCTTATCTTTCTGAGTAAGTTTGAATCCCCTTCTAGTTTTGTTAATTTGTACACCAAGGTATTTGTTTACTTTACCTAGAGATTTCAACGAGAAATGTTCATTTAACTTGTTTACAAAGATTTCTCTTCTCTCTTTGTGTTTTCCTATATATAAAATATCATCTACATAAATCAATACAAATTCAATGTGATCATCACTCTTTTTGACAAAGAAACAGTTATCAGCAGTGGTAGCGTTGAAATCCATGGTCTTAAGAACTTTTACCAAGCAATCGTACCATCTTTTGCCAGATTGCTTTAATCCGTATAAACTCTTGTTCAATAGCCAAATTTCATTTTTATTAGTGTATTGACTGTGAGGTGCTCTTACATATATTTCCTTATCTAGTTTTGCGTGTAAGTACGCAATATTAGGATCCCAATAGATCATTTCTCTAAAGTTGTCAGAGTTTGTTGCAGAAATTAAATCCAGAAAGCACACACAGTAGTCGTGGGTTTCAAAAACTTTTACTACCGGTTCTGTGGGCGTGGCTTGGTGGGTGTGGCATGGCTTGGTGGGCATGGCTTGGTGGGCGTGGCAAAGGAAGGATACTGTAAAATCTCAATTCCCTCCCCACTCCAGGGGAAGGTTACTGCAAAATCCCCATTTCCTTCCGATCATCTGGCAGAGAATAGATGGGGTGGGGCCGGTCAGAGGTGGTATTTACCAGTTCTCTGAACTACTCAAAATTTCCATTACCGATTATCTAGAACTGGTCAGAACCTGTTGAATACCACCTCTGACACACAGGAAAACTGATGCAGCAGGATTCATTAACTTCTTTATATACATAATAATACATGAAGTAAATTTACAATACCAACAGCAAATTTCTTCCAACCTTGTAGCAGTTACAAGTCAAACACAAGCAGGAGAGAACAGTTAGTTTAATTTCAGCAGAGCAGACTAGTTCAGACTGGTTTCAATTTTGTTTCTCTGCACAGACTCAGAAGCTGCAGACTAAGACACGCCCTGGCTCCAGTCTGTCTCAGCTCCCATTGGCAGACTTTGTTACCATGTTACCTCCCTTCATGACTGGAAGGGACATTAATCCAATTAACTTAATATTCTTTCCATGGTGCACTCCACCCAATGGCTTGGTCATTATGTCTGCCAAATTGTCCTCAGTGAAGCAAGCGAATTAATTTACATTTTATGGCTTCCCTGACATTCCAATATTTAATGTCCACATGCTTGCTTCTACTCTTTACTCTGTCACCTGTTGCCATTTTAATGCAGGCAGCATTACAGCTTCATACACCATTACAGCTTCATTTACCTTTACATTTAAATCCTGTAACAGCTGTACATACCACGTTACCTCTGAACAGAGTTCAGACAAAGCAATAAATTCTGCCTTCACAGTAGAAATGGCAACAGTTGTTTGCTTCCTGGACTTCCATCCAATTAAACCCCTCCAAACAATACAACAATCCCAGAATTGGACTTTCTGGTTTTTACATCGTTTGCATAATCTCTATGTCAGCCTTGGAAGCCATATTAGGCCGGAAGCTTCAATGCTGCCACCTCCTCATGTGTGGGAAAGTAGGAGAGAGGATTTAGGAGAGGGGAATTAGTAGACATAATAGCATTCTTCCTATCGGTCAAGGTCAGGGTGATCCAGCATCTGGAGGAGGAGGGTCAGGTGCTGGGTCGAGGTGGAACGGACGTTGATTGGAACATGTGATCGATTGAGGAGAAAGGGGGTGGTTTGGGGAGCTTTGTATTACTGAAGGAAAGCCCAGGTTTTTCAGATTCAGGATTTCCTAGATGTGCCAGTTCACCTATTTCTAGTAAAGAGAACTTTGGAAAATGCCTGCTTCCGCATCTTTACTGGGAGTTGGGGGTTTTCTGGAATGCTGACATTATCCCGAATCTCCAAAGACACCAGCCGATTCACCAAACAAGCCGTGGAGATTCCCCTCCCCACTGAAGAGAGGGGGGACCCTCAGGCTACAGGAGTACCTCCAAACAAGCCCAGCGGGGGTGAAGACCCGATGGTGAGTGCCCCCATCACCCCTTTCTCAATTAAAGTAAAACTAGTCCTGCCAGAAACAGGGAAAGAAACAGAACTCCCAACAGTAATAGACACGGGCTGCATCAGATGTCTAATCGGCCTTAAAATTGTAGAACAGTTGGGCATCAAAACAACACCCTTAAAACAACCGATTAAATTTTACCAGGTTGATGGCACTCTAATTGGGGGGGTCCCTTCCACTCATGTTACTGAACTGATTAGATTAGAAATGGGGAAATATCATGAACTCATATGATTTATAGTAACCCCAAAGATGTCAGAATCTATCATACTAGGCCTGGCTTGGCTAGATAAATGGGGCCCCACCATCACATGGGAAGGTGGATACCGAAAAGTCAGGATAGGGGTTGGCCCAACACCCCTTTGCCCTCCCCCCAATCACCAACCTACCCAAAATGACCAGCAGCCAGAAACAGCAGCAGCTTCTTCAGACAAGCCTCCAGGCGAACACCAAATCCCTAAGATGTATGCAGACTTAGCCAACGCTTTCAGCGAGGAGGAATGTAACCTCCTCCCCCCTCACCGGCCCATAGACTACACCATCGAATTACAATTAGGGGTTAAATTGCCGAAGCCATGACACCTGCTGAGATGACTGAATTGAGGAAGTACATTGACACCAACCTAGCCAGAGGGCTCATTGAGCCTGCAAAATGCCATTAACCTTGCTTTATATTGGACCTCATTGTTGGGTAGTACTTTCTTCTTGCATCCTACAGCTTTGCTACCCTCTGGCCAAGCCATAGATGTGAACACATTATGTTCACCCATGGATTTCATTTCCTTGACCATGGCTCCTTTCCACTTTACTTGTTCGATTTTAGGTAATGCCAATACTCCCTTATAGATTAAACAGTTTCACTGATTAATTGTTGTCTGTAGCTTGTAGAAAGGGCTTTGAGCAGGGCCAACATTCTGAGTTCCATTTTAAGGGGAATCACTTTCTTCCATAATATTTCTCTGTTTACTCTGTCAAATGCTATAGAGGCAGGAAACCATTCTTTCCTCTGACTGATATGTTTTAGATGGTGTGATGTTTCAAGACAAAAGAATTGTCAATAGTGGACCACATCTGCTAAAGACTGCTGGTTCTTCTACAAGAAATGCACTTTTCATCTACCTACTTTCAACTCTATTCAAGGGGAAGCTAACATAGATTTTAGTTACATCTGTTAAATAAATGGGCCTGGAATTGCAGAGTCCATTTTCTTCTCTTTTTTATATATATGGGAACTAAAATTGCCACCTCGTAGAATTACACATTTATAATTCTTTTATAAAATGGTTAATTCATGTCTGAGAATATAATTAGCTAATATCATGAAAAAAATGTGAGCTTTCCATTGGGGCTACACCTTCCTATTGTACAAAAGACCCTTTGATTGAACGCACCTTCACAATCATGCAACAGAAGCCCTCAAAGCAATGAGGATGGTGTCATGAGTTCCCTCCCCACTATTATCCCAATCCTGAGTCATGCCACTTAAAATGCCATGGTGAAAAGCAGAGTTTGAATTCCATAGAGATGAAATGGTTGGATCTATCATTCACTCAGACACACACCAACAACCCATTTGCTTTACCAGATAGAGAAACACAAACACAAACCTCGGCAACTTTGTAGGGGCCAACTAATGTTGATATCTGGATGGAGATGTCTCTGTCAGCTCCATCAACAATCACCAAAAGGTTGTCCTTCCTTCCACAGCTGTAGTTGGGAACATTGGCTTCTCCAGTAGACAGCATGTCCAGCAAGGCATCTGAAGTGCCGAGGGTGTTATCATAGTTGTCATAGAAGTTGTAGCCAAGGGTGTGATTGTGCAGGTGTCGGAGATTTTCGTTAACCACTTCAATATTGAAAACCATGCGTAACATACTGTCCTTTTTATTAGGTAAACTAGTGTAAAATGATGTTAATATTAGGATCATCAATAATTAGCAAAAATTAAACACTCTTTCTCTATTTAATCCCCTTTTCCTCCACAAGCTAACAGAGGCTTAAGTCAATATCGATCCAAATCAGAGACAAATGATAGTCACCCATCACTTTTTTTGATATTGTGAATGTTCAGAAGACAGGATGGAAATAGTTCTCCAAAAGGACTAAGATTAAGAATGTAGTATTATTTGTAGCAGAACTAATTTTCATCAGCCCAGTAACCAAGTTGCAGAATATTTCAGTCGTTAAGACAAAAACAGAATACATGGAAGAGGATTTTTAAGAAGTGATTCAGAAAAGCTGTTCTAAAACATGTCATCCTCTATTCCTAAAAAATAAGGGATTGAGTATCAATCTACAGTTATAAAAATATAGAAATGACATGGCCAGAGGGAAGCACAACAATCACTACTTTCAAGAAAACTTCGTATTCAAATCATGAACTGAGGATTGAAGGGGAAAATAATGTGGATTTCTTTCAGTTTTTATTTTCCTCATAATTTGGATTTGAGCCTCTCCTAGAAAATAAGACAAAAGTGAGAGGCCAGGAAATCAAAAGGATTCAAGAAATTAGTCAGGTCCTGCAATATAAGAGTAACTAAAATAAGAAGAAGAAAAAAAAAGATGATGTAAAACTATTCAATACCACCGACAATATTGCTACCCTAAAAAAAGTCCTTGACTGTCTGTCAGAATGGTCAAACAATTGGCAACTCCAAATCTCAACCAACAAATGTTCTGTCTTACACATTGGCAAAAAAAAAATAAAAATCAAAACACTAAATACAAGCTGGGCAGATACGACCTCGTAGACGACCCTCACTCTGCCACAGACCTTGGAGTACTCATCTCCAATGATCTAAGTGCCAGAGCTCACTGTAACAGCATTGCCAAAAAGGCATTAAAGGTTGTTAACCTAATCTTGCGTAGCTTCTTCTCTGTAATATCGTACTACCAACTAGAGCATACAAAACATTTGCTAGACCAATTCTCGAATACAGCTCATCTCTCTGGAACCCGCACTGCATATCGGACATTAATACAATTGAGAGAGTCCAGAGATATTTCACGAGAAGAGTCCTCCACTCCTCTGCTCACAATAGAACTTGGAACTAAGGAGAAATTTCCTGACAGTTAGAACAATTAATAAGTGGAACATCTTGCCTGCAGAAGTTGTGAATGCTCCAACACTGGAAATTTTTAAGAATATGTTGGATAACCATTTGTCTGAAGCGGTGTAGGCTTTCCTGCCTGGGCAGGGGATTGGACTAGAAGACCTCCAAGTTCCCTTCCAACTCTGTTATTCTATTCTATTCTTCTAATACCTTATGCCACCAGACTTGAAATTTGGGGCTTAGACAACTTAGAACTACCCCACCTTCGTTCTGACCTAAGCATAGTACATAAAATTATCTGCTACAATGTCCTACCTGTCAATGACTACTTCAGCTTCAATACATGAGCAAAGAATAGATACAAACTTAAGGTAAACCGCTCCAAACTCGATTGCAGAAAATATGACTTCAGCAACAGAGTTGTTAAAGCCTGGAATGCACTACCTGACTCTGTGGTTTCTTCCCCAAACCCCCAAAACTTTAACCTTAGACTGTCTACTGTCAACCTCACCCCATTCCTAAGAGGTCTTTAAGAAGCGTACATAAGCGCACCAGCGTGCTACCATCCATGTCCTAATGTTCCTTTTTACTTACTCTTTTCATGTATTCATAATTACATCTGTACTTATATCTATTATGTAATACATGCTTGATTAAATAAATAAATAAATAAATAAATAAATAAATAAATAAATAATAAAAAAGTTGTTAGACTTGCAAATGGAGGGAATGAAACTCCATCACAGTGAATGACTTACAACCGAATCTGACTAGAAGGAGCCACGTTGAAAGGTAAAGTTGCAAGTGTTATTTCTGATGGAGAGACGACTGTACCAATGAGAAAATCTCCTGGCCTATAATAGCTCCATGGCTTTTCTCCATCCTGGTGGTCCAAATTCAGTGGGCATTTCTTTCTAAGTTTCTCAGAGACTGACTGGGGCACCAGCAGCATCAGAAGCAGGAGCAGAAGCAGGAGGTCCATAATTCATGGGGCTGAATCAATCTCCTTCCCGTTTCTAAAGAACAATTAGAAGAATTGGAAGCAGTCACACAGGATGGAATCTCCAATGGCTTTCCGGATTCAAATAGAGACAAACCAAGATTCACCTGGAAGAGAGAGAAACTGCACTGAAGATCACAGCTCCTGCCTGTCCTGTAACTTGGGCCACAAAAAGCATAACCTGTGGCATTTATCCTTTTCTAATACAAGATCCCTTCCATGTCACTTCAATGTGATGTTTACACCAAAGGCAGTCACTGGAGAGGGAGGAGAAGAGGTCTCAAGGCCTGTGAGGAGATAATTACAATGAGAAGGAACTTGTTCTTTTGGGATCCTGAACCTCTTCCATCTGGTGAGGGGCAGGTGGAGAAAAACATATTAGTGAAAAGTCACAGATAGAACTCTTGGGGCAGTGTTGTGTAGTGGCCAGAGTCCTGTTAGGACATGTCCAGAAAGTGATGCTGTAGCAAGAGACCTCAACAGCCAGAAAAGTGACTTCTGCTGTCCTTCAGTGTGGTCTTTTCCCTCCAGAGACTGCTGAGGAGTTTGGTGCCACTCTACATTGGTGCCACTTAACTCTAGTGCTGCCTGTGCTCTAACGCCATGGAAGCAATCATTATCCTTGAAGCCAACTTAATGTGAAGAGGTTGGGGTTTTCTTTTCAATGGGATTTCCATATATGAATCCCAAATTGGAGCTTTATTTTTGAATTCCTTGTAACTGAAGAGAAATTTAATTTTCCATTTTTTCTAGAAATATCAATGTTTGCATGAGAGCAGACTAAGAGACAAGAAAGGGATGGCCGGTTGACGGCATCATTGGCTAATAGAGAGATGGTTATAGAACAATGGATAGAAGTTTTTATTTTAATTTCCTTTTCACTTTCTGTGTTGTCTCTTCCACACTGAGAGCCTTTACATTTTTTAAGTTTCATGGTTTCTTAACAACCACCATGTGCTGTGAGGTCTGCAGCTGAGATGGTGGCAGTGCCCAGAGCGTGATGGATGGTGTAGCCTGATTTCTTGCTACAACCACCCAGTCGTTGGTTTAGGAGGACCTGGTGAAAGTTCCTCTGGTTTTGTAGATGCACTTGGTGCAACTCCTGTGATATTTTCATCTCTGAGGCTTTATTTGAAACTCCACCCCAGAAGACCTCCAAGTGCTTCAAAGGGCCAGTTTGGATTTCTTGTGTTCTGGTTTCTCTTGGTCAATTGTTGATGGATCATGTTTCTTATCTGGAGGGGGAATGTTAATATTACAGCTGGGCCTAGAAGGGAGAAAAGTGGGAAGGGGGTTGAGTGAGAAGCAAATGGAATAGGAAGGTCCATCCTTACAATGAGGAGCAAAGGATGACCAATATCCCAGGCACATTATTTAAATGTTTATTTTATTTTATTTTATTATTTTATTTTATTTTATTTTATTTTATTTTATTTTATTTTATTTTATTTTATTTTATTTTATTTTATTTTATTTTATTTTATTTATTTGTCAAACACATATAAGATTACCGATATAAATGTAGACATGATTATGAATACAGGATAAGGATCAGTGGTGAAATGTAAAATTTATTACTACCGGTTCTTTCGGCCGAAGAGGTTGCAGAAAAAAATGCTTTTAAAAGCCTCTGACAATCAGGCAACTCAGCTGGGATCGTCAGAGGCTTTTAAAAGCATATTTTTTTCAGCTGGGCATGGTGTGGGGGGGCACAAGGATTTTTGCTACCGGATCTCCAAACCACCCGCCACCATCGCTACCAGATCGGGTGATCCGGTCCGAACCGGGAGCATTTCACCCCTGATAAGGATACGAATAAAAGCGAACATTAGGACAGGGACGGTAGGCACGCTGGTGCACTTATGCACACCCCTTACAGACCTCATCATGTCATCCTCACATGATGTATCATGACTTTTTCCCCCTTCACTAAACCAGGGGTGGGCGTGGCCAGCTTGTGACACATCCGGCCCGTGGGCCACGAGTTTGACACCCCTGCTCTAGAGACTGCTAGGAAGGTCAATCAGAGCTATGGAGTTTGATGCCACTTTAGATTGGTGGCACTTAACACTGGTGATGGCTGTGTTCTAACTCCATTGGAACCACTCCGTATCCTTGAACCCAGCCTAATGTTAGGAATAGGGCCTGTTTGGGATTTTCTCTTCAATGAGAGCTCCATGTATTAATCCTAAACTGGAAGTGATTTTAGAATTCCTTGAAACTGAAGTGAAATTTTATTTGCCCCCTGTTCAAAAAATATCAATTTTTGTATGAGAGCTGACAGAGGCAGGAAAGTGATGACTGTTGACCACATCATTGGCAAATTATAAGTGGAGTTATAAATGGAGTCAAGGTTATTATTTTAGTTTTCTGGATATTTTTTGTGTTGTCTTTGCCTACTGACAAAAACACTGAGAGCCTCTAAATATTGAATTTTCTTGGTTTCTTAAATAAACAGCGTGCTGTGAGGTCTGCAACTGAGATTTTGACAGCACCCACATTGCAGTGGATGGTGTGACCTGATTTCTTGCCACAACCATCCTGAAGTTGGTTTAGGGCAGGGGCCAACAACCTGCAGCTCCGGAGCTGCATGCGGCTCTTTGGGCCTTCTCCTGTGGCTCCCTGTAGGTGATCCCACCACTGGCTGACCCTGCCCCTTGCCCTCCCCTCCCAGTCACTCCCTGCCTGACCGGAGAAGGTAAGGGTGATGGCGAGGGATAGAGAAGCGGCCAGGGCAGAGACAGAGAGATACAGGGAGGGGGGCAGAGGGAGGGAGAGAGGGGAGAGAGAGATGTCAAAAGGATTTTGTGGTTCCTGGTGTTTTTTAACAACTGGTTCTCTGCCCTAATGACCGGCTGGGTAGGCATGGCTAGGGGGTTATGTGACTGGTGGAAGTGAGTGACATTGAGTTGGTCATGCCCACCCAGGTTTTTGGCTCCTGGTGTTTTCTTTTCTGTGGGAAGGGGGTCCAAATAGCTCCTTGAGTGTTTAAGGTTGCAGACCCCTGGTTTAGGGGGATGTGGTGGCAGTTCTTCTGGTTATGTAAATGCACTTGGTATGGTAAGACTATTGTGACATTCCTATCTCTGAGGCTTTGTTTATCCTCCCCAGAAGACCTTCAAGTGCTTACAGTTAGGAGTCCCTATGTTCTGGTTTATCTTGATCGATTGTTGATGAATTATTTTTCTTATCTGGAGGGGGATGTTAATATGTACAACTTGGCCCACAAGGGAGAACTGAGGTTTGGGCAAGTCCATCCTTACAAGGAGGAGCATAGAATGACCAACATCCTAGCTCCATTATTCCATTCTCCAGATCCTGTCAGAACCTGCTGGATTTCACCCTTGACATTGATCCCTTCCTTCCCATACCTGTCAATTTTAAACCAATGTTAGTGCTACTATTTATTATTTTAAACTTTTATTTTCTTTTGACTTGAATATAACTTGCCTAGAGTCATCCCTAGCCAAGATGGGCAGTGTGTAAATTAAACAAACAAACATACATACATACATACATACATACATTAAACTATCAAAACCCGTTAATCAAGCCTACTAAATGACATATTTGAAAAATAATAGATTTGTTAAAGTTATTTTTTGTATTTTATTTTGACATCAAATGTTCTTTGGTATTCAGATCTGACCTAAAAATAATAATGTAGAATTTAGGGAAGAATATGCAGCCCAACAGACCAGCACTGGAGGCCAAGATGGAGAAGATCTGAACAGCCACCGTGTACTTTCCTTTGGTGCTCAGGTAGGCAGGCACAAAGGACACCCAGACACTGCAGAAGACCAGCATGCTGAAGGAGATCAGCTTGGCTTCGTTGAAGGCCCCAGGGAGATTCCTGGCCAGAAAAGCCACCGTGAAGCAGACAGCAGACAGGAAGCCCATGTACCCAAGGGCAACATAAAACATGGTGACATAACCTTCATCACATTGTAGGACGATTTCTCTCATTTGGGAGTTCATGTCAGAGTCAGGGAATGGGGGGAAAGTGCTCAACCAGATGCTGCAGATGAGAACTTGGAGACCAGAACAAGAAAAGACAATGGAGTTGGCCAAACTCTTCCCCAACCATCTCTGCACTTTATTCCCTGGTTTTGTGGCCAAGAAGGCTAACACCACTGTGATGGTTTTGGCCAAGATTGAAGAAATGGCAAGTGAGAAGACAATGCTGAAGGCTGTTTGTCTGAAGAGGCAGGTCACCTTCCTTGGCCGGCCAATGAACAGGAAGGAAGTCAAAATGGAAAGCAGGAGGGAGACCAGGAGGATGTAGGAGAGGTCCCGGTTGTTGGCTTTGACAATTGGTGTTTCCATGAATTTAATGAAGATCCCCAAGCCAAAGCCTGTGGTTAAAGAGAGGAACAAGGCAATGGAAGTCAGGATAATCCCCAGATTTTCCTTATAAGAAAGATAACTTTTAATCTTGGGGATACAGTGAACTCGATAGGTGTTTGGATGTTGATCATCTGGACATTTGGTACATTTGTCTGCATCTGAAAAAGAACAAGAGTAGAGTCTCCCTTTAACATGTCATTTAATAAACTGCATTGTTTGGGTAAACTTGTTTTTTGTGTGAATGATTGTGTGTAGGTGAAGTTAATAAATTTCTTCATTTCCCTCCAGCTAGAACATCTTAATTTTCTTTGTTTTTTACTGTTACCATTTTATCAGTGAACTTGTTGAGAGAGAATAAGGGAAGAAGAAAGGTAGTTCCACCATTTTATCTTTTCACTGCTAAATCTCTTTAATCTTTTGATTAAAGGCAAATAGCTACAATGTGAATCTGTGGCTGCCCAAAATAACCATGAGACATGGAAATATGCACAAATCTAATCGATCCTCCTATAGAAATCCAATCAAAGTTCCATCATTATATTCTGTAATCCGGAAACTCTCACTATTCAGAGCAATGAACTAAATAGTAATTTGAAACATGGAAGATGTGTTGTAAAAGATTAAGAGCAAAAGATGTCATCTCTCTCACAACCCTCAACCCTCACTTATCCCATATCTTCATCCATGATCTGTATAACTGTTTGCTTGACCTATATACGAGATTAATCTCCAAGATATTTTCTTATAATTCACTATGACATAAATGTACATCTTGATCAAGACCCAAAGAGGTGGGATCCACTCCCACCACGCCTTCCAAAATGCATGTTCATGGAGAATCTCAGGATTTATGATCCTCCTCAAAGTCTCTCCCTTTCTCCTGCTGTCACCCACCTTCCATGGTGGAGATGGTTCCTTCTGCACAAGGACGACAATTGTAGCAGCAGATGGGCTTCCCTTCCTGAGCCACCTTCATGAATCCAGGAGCACAGCTTTCCACACACCTAGAAGGAGGCTGGGGCTGGCCAGCAAGAGGGGGAAAATAACCTCCATTAAATGAATTATTTTATTTCCTAAAATACATAAAAGGAAAAGTTTGGCGATCTCCAATTCAAGGTTTAGCTTTGCTAAATTTGAAGACTAGAAGAAACTAAGAGCTCCTCAAATTGAGGTGGTTGCTTGCTGTTTGTCTATTTACCTTCTCTTCTAATTTTTCTCCCACTACAATTTTAGATTAAATTCCCAATGTACCTACTGAAAAGAAACTAGAATGGATTTTTGTTTTGACAAAATCAATCACTTTGTCCCATGATATCAATCCAGCTTCCTTGCAGAAGTTTGATGAACAGTTAACTGGAATAGTTAGGGAGATTTTTCTCATAGGCACCTGAACATCTAACGGGAAGATGTTTCCTCTCTGAGAGAACTGAGATGACACCCCAAGTCTGTCCCTGCTCCAATTCTGCAATCGTCTTGGAAAGAGCTTCAGAAAAAAAACAGAATAAAGCCTTTTCCCCACCTTGTTCAGCATCTCCATCTTTGCAATAGCATCCTGGTTCATCATGAACTTGAAATCCAAGGATCCCACTCTTTCTAGCCTCCCAAGTGTCACTGTGGTAGCAGAGTAATTGGGGAAAATCACCGTGTTCCCAATGTCCAGGTCTGCTACCAGCTTTCCATTCTCATCCAAATATACCCCATTGATGGAATTATTGTAAAACTCAGCAGTTCGAAGGAAAGAATGAAACTGGAATGGAAGAGAAAATGGGCAATGTTATATAGACACAGAAAGTTCTTTGGTAAGACTCCTCCATCTCAGCTGGCATGAGGGATCTTGAGAGAAATGGAATTATTCCTGTAAAGAATATAGCCTAAGTGATTCCATATTTACCCTTCATATAACCTGAGTTAACCCGAAGCTATTTAGCTGAGTAAGACACTTAGAAAGGGGAAGTATGTATGACGCCTTTTCTGAGGAAATAATGTGTTAGTACATTCTGAGTTGGGTCAGGCTGACCTAAGCTAAATTAGAAGGAAGGAAGATACCCTGTTCCAATTAATTGTCTTAGTTAAGGACATATTGAAAGGGTATTTTTGGAGGGGAAATGCCCTTCCAAAAGGGAATTCTAAGTTGGTACAAATGTTGCTCAGAAAGCCAAAATGTTATGTAACATCCGAAAAACAATGATAAGTGGGGGCATTTCAATTGTTTTGCTAATTGCCTGAAAATGTATTTAAACCATGTATTCGGAGCTGTAAGACGTTCTCTCTCTTTCATGGGAGAACCCTTTTACAAAAGCTTATAATACACACACACACACACACAAAAAAAAAAACACACACACACACACACACACACATGTATATGTGTATCAAGCTGATGAAGGGAGGAGAACTTGTGGCTCAGAAGGTTAATTCAACTGCCTAACATGCAGGAAGCCCAAGTTCGAATCCAAGTAAGGGTATGGCTAGCTGATGAAAGCTAAAAACCTTGAAATAGATCTATACTAGTCTCTCTTTATATATTTATCAGCAAAATATAAATTTGGTATGTATGTATGTATGGGTATATATATATATATATGTCTTTGTTTATTCAGGTTTTCTCCGGTGTAAAATTGGAAGTGTCTTGGCGACGTTTCGACGAAGCCTCATTCGTCATCTCAGGCTGGTGTCTTCGGCTTCGTGCTTCCAGGAGCAATGTGTGTGATCGCAGCTGTTTCTTCCTTTTAACTGCCAGTGGACATGTGAACTGATTAGGAGCTTGGCTGTGTTCTGATTGGGTGAAGGTGTGTTCTGATTGGTTGGGGGTTTGGCTGTGCTCTGATTGGATGGGGGGTTGGCTGTGCTCTGATTGGATGGGGGTGTGTTCTGTTTATGTGGGGGCTTGGTTGTGCTCGGGTTAGTCTGAGTAGCAGGGGGATTTGAGCTGGTGAGCTGCATTGCTGTTGTTTGGCTTCGTGTTCGTGGTCATGCCACATCTTCATGGTGGGTTTCAGTTTGCTTCATGTATGGATTGGGGGGTTTAAAGTGGCTAATGATGCAGCTGTGGTCTGGCTTCTGGTTTGTGGTCGTGCCTCATCGGTGTGGGTGAAAACCTCAGAAAACATATTTATATATATGTATACACACACACACACACTATGTGTGTGTGTGTGTGTGTGTGTGTGTGTGTAATAAAACTACTTTTTACTTGTTCATGATCTCCATTTTACTTTTTATGAGGTTTGCTGTTTTTTTAAATCTCACAGATCTGTATGAGGAAAATGGAATAAAAATCTTGTTAGAAGGACCAAGAACAACATGGAAAATAAGGAGAGTGAAGGATGTTCTTTATCGCTTCCATTTGTAGTTGTCACTGCGGAGTTTGGAAAACCAATGGGAAGTAACCAAAGCAAAGGATATATGCAGTATGAACTATTGAGGTCCAAAATTAAAACCCTAAAGGATATGGAAGTTGTGCTCAACAACACAGAAGGAATTTTGCCAATAAAGCCAAAATGAAATCAGATGCCCCACACAGAAACAATGTTATAAAAAAACTGGTTTACAGGTCAATCGGCAGCTAGGAAAAGAATTTTTTTTGCTGAGTTTGAGGATGACTGGGACCTTTGCTCTACTAGATATTAATGGACATTAAAAGTAGTAAATCTAGCAGAAATGGTGAAAAATTCAGCATATTTAAAGGACCATTCAAATGAGAAATATATGTTAGAATGGAGAAGATGGATTGATTATATTCAAGGCAAATATCGGACTAAAAAATTTCAAATAACTTACAAATGATCCAGAAGATTTTATTAAGTACTTAAACTTAGTCTAGTAAAAGGGGAGTTAAAAGTTCAAGAGGGGAATAGGATGCTATAGATAATTAGAGTATGCTACCTTGTGATTGTCAAATGTTATACCCTGTATTTTGCTCTGGGAAGCAGGTGGGGGGGGGGAAGGAGGGGAAGGGGAGGGCTGGAAGGGGAGGAGGGAGGGGGTAGGGGAAATGTCTGTAAAACTTTTTAAAACTTTTCAATTAAAAAAAAAAGAAAGAAAATAAGTACCTGCCATGCCTTCATCTTTGGAGTTTTCATGTTTTTGCCAGTTTTAAACATGTTCCTGGATCTGGATAAATAAGCTGCATTTAAGGCCCTTGCCACAGCCCAGACTGTGTTGTAAATTAAATAGCTGTCCCGAGTCAGGATTGGATCCATCTCCTCTTCCTTGAGAGCTTCCAGATCTTCTCTCTGCCTGCACTGTATCCATACTTTCACCGAAAAGGCCTCATTGGTGTAGAAACACAGGAAGGAGGTCTCTACATAGTATCTCATAAAAGAATAAAGGTTTAAAGGCCTACCATACTTTGCAAATTGATTTTTCTGCATAGGAAAGGAAAATATGCTATGGAAGTATTCGACTGGAAAAGATCGTTTTGACAAATAAACAGTGAAGTCCCAACGGATTGTGAATAGGAGGACTTTTCCTCTAGGAGGTTCCATAAGCCTTTGAAATACTAGATTCAGAAGCAAAATTCCTACACTGAATGAACTCAAGTCTGCACCAAAAATAAAGACATTGATCTTTCTCCAACTGAGGAATAAATGCCACTCTATCTTCGCTTCCCGTGAAACTGGGGAAAAGGTTTGTGATAAAACTGGGCAAATGCCATTCCTGACTAGCTGGGAAGTCATCGTCCTCATGAACTGTTGTCCATTCTCAGTGTCTGGAGCAAGGAGACCCACCAAGGTCCACCTGAAATGGAGTACCAGCATCACCATCCCTTGGTAATGGGCTCCTTCAGCTGGGAGCATTGGGTAGAAGAAAGGATTTTCATCACTCATAACCTGGGAGTCAAAACCGTGACTGATCTGAAATTGAAAAAAAAGTTAACTTTATTTTATTTTTTATTTTTTTTGAGAGAGAGAAATCATAAAAACAATATCCAGCCCTAATGGAGGAATTGTTCAACTCCTGATCATTCTGTTTACATTGTCTCTCTTCTCACTTCAATAGGAATAGAAAAACAAAATAGATGACACGACAGTGGTGGGGCTCATTATTAAGAACAATGTCTGCTTATAGAAAGGAAGTACAAGGGATGACATTGTGGTGTAAAGAAAATAATCTTATACTTAACATCAAAAAAACTAAAGAACATAAAATTGACTTCAGAAGGAAGAGAGATGTACATTTACCATTGTACATAAATGGTGAGGAGGTGGTGAGGGTTGGTAGTTTTAAATTTCTGGGCATTTATATCTCAGAGAACCTCTCATGGACAATGTTGACATGATTGTGAAGAAGGAACAGAAGAGGCTGTACTGAGCAGTGATGCACAGTCTGCATTATGATTGCACCTGAGAGAGGATTGTCTGCTGGGGTCCTTCTCCACCATTTGATAGAACCTTCATCCTTACTTCATGCAATTCCCACAATAGAACTTTGCTCTTCATTTAGAAGAGAGGATGTCTGGCTGTAAATTGCATGTCTAAAAATGTCTTCCCAACAAAGACACACCTGTGGGATTTTGTAGGTTCCCAACATGGTTGAAATCTGGATGGAGATGTCAATACCAAAAGCTTCGAGAACAGCCACGGTGTTTCTCTGCCTTCCACAGCTGTAGTTGGGAACATTGGCCTCCCCCTCCGAAAGCAGGTCCAGCAAACCCTCCGAGGTCATTTGTGGTGTGAAATAATTGTCATAGATGTTGTATCCCAGGGTGACATTGAACAAAATGTTGGGATTCTTGTCGATCGCTTGGATTGCGAAAAGGAAGGACAGCATTTTCCAGTACTCTGTTCCTGGTCTCCTGAAAGTATGAATGTATCAGGACATAATCAATGGAAGCAACATTTTATTTAACTGGTAAATTTAACAATTGTATTTTTAATCCACCACAGGCTCAGAGGTTTGGAGTCATTTTAAAATCCCCCCCCCAAATAAATCTCACCTATCGAATAGAACTTCTGGGATACTTTCCATTTTTCTTTTATTTTTGGATACCAAATGCATATTATTTCTGAGTTAGTCTAGTCATTGTTAACCTTCTCTAATTCTTTTTTAAATTTATATTTCACAATTTTTAGCCTTTCTAATTCTTGGCATTGTTGTGTTAATTTGATATAAAATTTCTGAGATTTCTCACACGTCTACCCTGCATGATAAAATCTTTCCCCATTCTTTTCACAATTCTTGCTTTGCTTTGAAATGTATTTACACATCTTTGATGATTTATCTGATGTCCTATACCAAGAATACATCATTTTATTTCAAAAACAAAACAAAACAAAACAAAAAACTTAACTTATGACAGAATATAAACCGAACGCCAGTTACCCAAATTATCTGCATCTCTATTTAATATCCAAGTTTAATAGTGCATTTAGTCATGCAAATTGAGCCTCTTCATCTTTTGTTTCAAATCCTTAATACATGTTTGTTATTACATTTTCACCATGTGTACATAATTCAGTTTCAAATTCAGTTTTGGCTTATTCTTCATATTGTCCTTATTCTTGCTGTTGTATTGAGATTTCTGACTGACTTTCAATTTCTTTCTATCCGTTTGCCTATTTATCTTCTCCAATGATTAATCATTGGAAGTGTCACCTATTATTCCACATGAAATATAGAATCATTGAAGGACACATACAGACAGATACACCCACAATGACACATAAAACGAGCAACTATCACTATTAACAAGTGCAGTAAGTGGTAAATTTCTGGAGGTGTTTAAATGGCCTATATCTAAACTTAGCTTAGCCATAGAGACTTAGCTGACAAATAACTCATTGTATGATTGGGATGGTGGCATCCACTCAAATGAGATTCACACATTTAAGAAAAGTCCATTCTGAACTGGGATCCATTCATTTAATTGGTGGTACAGAATAGAATTGTCAAGCTTTAATCATTTTTACTTCAGAGAAAATTCAACATTTCTACATTTTTATACCCATCCTGATGACCTTATTGGGCATGAGAGTGGTAGAAGAGACTCAACTCTTCTAAGAGAATGTCAAGAAAAGCAAATGCTTCTTCTTCGAAGTCAAGAAAGAAGAAGATCTCAAGTGATTATTTATTTGAGAATTTCAAATCAGGATCATCAGCTGTAAAGAATGAGCCAAGAATGAAATGAGACAGAAAGAGAGAAAAACTAGCAGATCAAAGAGATGATTCATTGTAAGAGAGGCAGCTGAAACTTTAGAATTTAGGGTTGAATGGAGAGGCTCTAATTCTGTACATAAAATTTGACGTACAGAGAAATTTGAGTCAAAGGAGATTTGTTGAAGCTTAATGGTAGAAATTCCATCCTCGTTGCAGAGACAATGCCACCAATGAGAAACTCTCCTGGCTTGTAATAGTTCTCTGGATGCACCTCGTCCCTCTTCAGAGTCAGGAGACATTTGGCTCTGAGACTTGCCAGAACTTCATGGGGCAGCAGAAGCAGGAGAAGCAGCAACATGACTTTTGTTCCTGATGGAATCTCCAGCCTTGCTTTGAAGACACAGTGATAGGAAGAGGTGGAAGAAACCAAAGTCCTCTTCCAAGGCAGAAGCTCCAAAGATTTCCTAATAGTGACAGAGTCTATACAAGCCTTCATATCTGCAGCCCCTGCCTGTCATAAAAACTTTTAAGGTTCTCTATTTCTTCAGGGCCATTTATGCCTCCAAGATTTTCCAGAGCAAAGAGATCAGCCAACAAGGTGTTGATATGATGTCAAAGTGGAAGCCTGTTATGGCTGTTTTTGTGTGATATCTGAAAGCAATCCAAAATGTCTTTTGAGATTTAGCACCAAGATAATAAGTAAATCACTATGATTTGGATAATGGAAACAAGAATAGACATCATCTTTCTAAACTCTGAGTGAGTCAACAAGCAGGTGCCCAATGGAAAAAGTCACAAATGGGGTGAAAACTCTGAAAACGAGATGAGAAGTGAGACAGAAGAACTTTCTCCCAAACATCTCATTCCTACCATTGCATCATTATTAAAGCATTACAGCATTACAGCATCATGGCAGCTGCGCAGCTCTTAAAGTATTTCCGTGACAAATCCCTTAGAAAAGCTCTCCATACATTCCAGTCTCAAGAGAGAATTTTAGCATGAGTGTAAAATGTTAATCCTCAATATGGATACAGCTGATTCTGGTTTGCCTTTGTTAAGAGATGGGTGGCTGTTTTTGTTCATATAACTACGTCTTCTCTCTTACACAGTTCCAGACCAGAACAAAATCCCTGAAAATCACTTTTATCCATTATAATCATCAAAAGTTTGACTTTGGGTTCGACTGTTGAGACATTTCAATTTTTAAAAAAGAGTAGACATTTTCTTCATTGAAAAAAAGCCATTATTGGTTTGTAAAGGTGGAACTAAATAACTGAATAAAGCGGATGTTTGTCGGGGACCACTGTGTAAAGAGAGAGGGAAAATACAGCAAAATATCTACATGTTTAGAGATAGATCAATAAATAGGTAGAATTAGGATAGCATAACATTTCTAGATGTAAAACCTATGAAACCTGTTGAACTGATCTAGGCAAGTAAATCTAATGAAATCCACCATCTTTAAAACTTTTATTTATTTATTTATTTATTATTTATTTATTAATCAAAGTTCTATACTGCCCTACTCCCGAAGGACTCAGGGCAGTGAACAGCCAAGATAAAATACAGATAATACAAATATTAAAAAATCCCTTAAAATTATTAAATATTTCGGCCGAAACACAGATTAAAACACCCAATTTGTAAAATCACGAATTAAAAAATTTAAAAATTTAAAAGATGGGAGTTAGGCCAGTCCAGCTTGCTGAAATAGAAAAGTTTTGAGAGCACGGCAAAACGTGCGCAGGTCCGGGATCTTCCGTATCTCTGGGGGGAGCTCGTTCCAGATGGTAGGTGCCCCCACAGAGAAGGCTCTCCCCCTGGGGGCCGCCAGGAGACACTGTTTGGCCGACGGCACCCTGAGGAGCCCCTCTCTATGGGAGCGTACTGGTCGGTGAGAGGCTATTGGTAGCAGAAGGCGGTCTCGTAGATACCCCGGTCCGATGCCATGGAGCGCTCTAAAGGTGGTAACCAAAACCTTGAAGCGCACCCGGAAGACCACCGGGAGCCAGTGCAGCTCGCGCAGGAGGGGGGTCACATGGGAGCGCCACGTCGCTCCCATAACCACCCGCGCGGCTGCATTCTGGACCAGCTGGAGCCTCCAGGTGCTCCTCAAGGGGAGCCCCATGTAGAGAGCATTGCAGTAGTCCAGGCGGGAAGTAACGAGAGCATGAGTGACCGTATTTAACGAGTCCCGATCCAGAAAGGGACGCAACTGGCGAATCAGGTGGACCTGATAAAAACTCCCCCTGGCCACGGCCGTCATGTGCTCTTCTAAAGACAGCCGTGTGTCCAGGAGGACACCCAGGTTGCGAACCCTCTCCGTGGGGGCCAGTGACTCGCCCCCAATAGTCAGTGATGGCACCAACTGACTATATCGGGATGTCGGAAACCACAGCCACTCGGTCTTGGATGGGTTGAGCCTGAGTCTGTTTCTCCCCATCCAAATCCGCACGGCCTCCAGGCACCGGGACATCACTTCAAGGGCATCATTGGGGTGGTCCGGGGTGGAGATGTACAGCTGAGTATCATCAGCATACTGGTGGTACTTCACCCCGAAACCACGGATGATCTCACCCAGCGGCTTCACATAAATGTTGAACAGAAGGGGCGAGAGGTCCGACCCTTGTGGCACCCCACATACAAGGGGCCTCAGGGTCGACCTCTGCCCCCCTGTCAACATAGACTGCGACCGGTCAGAGAGAAAGGAGGAGAACCACCGTAGAACGGTGCCCCCCACCCCTAACTCCTCTAGCCGGTGCAGCATGATACCATGGTCGATGGTATCAAAAGCTGCTGAGAGGTCTAATAGGACCAGGACAGAGGAACAACCCCTGTCCCGAGCCCTCCAGAGATCATCAACCAACGTGACCAATTCCGTTTCCGTGCTGTACCCAGGCCTGAAGCCCGACTGGAACGGATCCAGATACGACGATTCATCCAGGTACTATAATTTGTTTGATATTCTATAGTCCTTTTGTCAAACCTGAAGCAGACCTGACCGAGGGCATTTTTGAGGCTTTAAAGTTGCCACCTAAATGTGTGTGAAGAATTCATCAGAAAGTGGAAATGTGTTAAGTGAATAACTTTTTGGCATTCAACATGGCCCAGGGTAGGGAAAGCAAAGGGACATTCTTAGCATCCCCTCTATGAAACCATATCATCCTGTTGGACCAGAAAGCAGCCCTTCCCTCTGGCATCTCCTGCCTTGTAGAAGAGCCTCCCTGGAGATCTAGATGGCCCCAACTACCTCAAGATTAGGTCTATTGCTGTTATTGGTGTTGATGTATCTTTAGTGATTGATTGATTAATCGATTGATTCCTGGCATGAACTGGTACCAAACTGCTTTGCACTCCTTCAACTGTTATTCTCCCCTCCCAAATTCCCACCATTGAAGCATACAGGTTTATTGCCCATCTGTCCCCCTCCCTCCCCCCATCCTTTGATTACAGGATTGCAGTGAAACAATTGCTTCATTGGAGAATGTGACTGATGACACACCTTGGGGGGAGGGGGAAACAGGGTCAGAGCTGGGACAAAAATTAAGTGAGGTCAGAGTTGGCGTCACTTAGAATATGCCGCCTTGAAGCTCCTAATAAATAACTGGATTCCTTTTGAAGTTTGGCTCGAGGTCCATGATTTAATTAAGGCATCGGTGGGAACCCTGACACTAGGTCACAAAGTTCTTGTGTGTACTCAGCCACTCCCCTCTGACCCACTCCGAGTGTGATCATCCACTGCGCTGCAGCCCCTTCTAGGTCCCTGGTGAGACATCTGACCTTAGCACCTTCAGTGGTTATCTCCAGACAATACTCCTGCATGTAGGTCCAAACCTGGGCCAGGAAGAACCCCAGTTGCTGGCAATGTCAAATAAAGCTCTGAGGCCTGAGGTTCCTCAAAGTTCGTGACAAGGAGTGGCTGGGAGGGGAGGGGCCAGTGAGGAGCCCCTCGATGTGAGTGATGTTGAGTTGGCCATGCCCACCCAGTCACATGACCTCCCCCCAACAAGCCATGCCCACAGAACCGGTAGGGGAATTTTTTAAATTTCATCACTGGAAATGATCCATCTGTCCATACTTATAAATAATAGCGATGAATCACCTACTAAGAAACAAGATATCCCTATTTTGGGAGGGAGGAATAATTGAGAGGAATGTAACTGTACAAAGATGTCAGTTTGAAATAAAGGAAATGTAAGAACACCTACTCAAATTAAATAGGAAGTTGCAAGGTTTGGCAAGATGAAGATAAGCAGCAGAAGCCACAACTGGGGATGAAAGGACAGGTGGAGTTTAAGCAAGAGAGGACTCTACAGGGGCAAAACAACATGTATGCTCAAACAAGAGACAACTCCACAGACAAATGGACACGTTGATTAAAAGCAAGATAGAACTCCGAAAAAGGTAATAGCTTTGTGAAACTTCAATTCTCTCTTTTTTTAGAAATCAACTGCATAAAAGATCGTACTATGCTGTTGTTCAGGATCTCAGTTATCTAAGTGGCTTTATTTTATATAAATAAAAGTTTTGGGAAAGTTCCTCACTTGTATGTGGCTCTGATTGGCTTTGGCACCAGGCTAAGACATTTTGGGGCCACCAATAGCATAATAAATCTCAGCTTGCTTCTCGCCTTCCCGTTATTTGCAAATAAAGATGGTCTTAGATGTAAGAAAGATTTGCATCTTCCAATTCAGGGGTTGCTATAGGGACGTGATGATGAAATTTCCAACAGGTCACTCTGAGCTGCAAGGCCACATTCCTTATGTCTGCATTTCCCTATCAAACAGTCCCATTTATCCGGAATCTGATTTTACCCACAGTATTGTCACTCCAAGTGAGACTTGGTGTATTGTTATTGGTTTTTTTAAGAATATACAGGAAAATAAATATGGGTAGCTTTAGAGATAAGAGGAATATCTCCTCCCCATGTGCATCTTGCTCAGGGGTGAAATTCAAAATTTTTCCCTATCAGTTCCGTGGGCGTAGCTTGGTGGGCATGGAAGGGGAAGGATATTGCAAAATCTCCATTCCCTCCCCACTCCAGAGGAAAGAAACTGCCAAATCACCATTCCCACCCCAGTCTGGGGCCAACCAGAGGTGGTATTTGCCGGTTCTCTGAACTACTCAAAATTTCCGCAACAGGTTCTCCAGAACCTGTCAGAACCTGCTGAATTTCACCCTTGATCTTGCTCCCTTCCTTCCCACACCTGTCAACTTTAAACCAATGTTAGTGCTACTATTTATTATTTTAATCTTTTATTTTCTTTTGACTTGAATATAACTTGCCTAGAGTCATCCCTACCCAAGATGGGCAGCATGTAAATTAAACAAACAAACATACATACATACATTAAATTATCAAAACCTGTTAAACAAGCCTACTAAATAACATATTTGAAAAATAATAGATTTGTAAACGTCATTTTTTGTATTTTATTTTGACATCAAATGTTCTTTAGTATTCAGATCTGCTCTAAAAATAATAATGTAGCATTTAGGGAAGAAGATGCAGCCCAACAGTCCAGCACTGGAGGCCAAGATGGAGAAGACCTGAACAGCCACTGTGTACTTCCCTTTGGTGCTCAGGTAGGCAGGCACAAAGGACACCCAGACACTGCAGAAGACCAGCATGCTGAAGGAGATCAGCTTGGCTTCGTTGAAGGCCCCAGGGAGATTCCTGGCCAGAAAAGCCACCGTGAAGCAGACAGCAGACAGGAAGCCCATGTACCCAAGGGCAACATAAAACATGGTGACAGAACCTTCATTGCATTGTAGGATGATTTCTCTAAGTTGGGAGTTCATGTCAGAGTCAGGGAATGGGGGGAAAGTGCTCAACCAGATGCTGCAGATGACAACTTGAAGGCCAGAACAAGAAAAGACAATGGAGTTGGCCAAGCTCTTCCCCAACCATCTCTGCACTTTATTCCCTGGTTTGGTGGCCAAGAAGGCTAATACCACTGTGATGGTTTTGGCCAAGATTGAAGAAATGGCAAGTGAGAAGACAATGCTGAAGGCTGTTTGTCTGAGGAGGCAGGTCACCTTCCTTGGCCGGCCAATGAACAGGAAGGAAGTCAAAATGGAAAGTAGGAGGGAGACCAGGAGGATGTAGGAGAGGTCCTGGTTGTTGGCTTTGACAATTGGTGTTTCCATGAATTTAATGAAGATCCCCAAGCCAAAGCCTGTGGTTAAAGAGAGGAACAAGGCAATGGAAGTCAGGATGATCCCCAGATTTTCCTTATAAGAAAGATAACTTTTAATCTTGGGGATACAGTGAACTCGATAGGTGTTTCGATGTTGATCTTCTGGACATTTGGTACATTTGTCTGCATCTGAAAAAGAGCAAGAGTAGGGTCTCCCTTTAACATGTCATTTAATAAAATGCATTGTTTGGAGTAAACTTGTTTTTGGTGTGAATGATTGTGTGTAGGTGAAATCAATATATTGCTTCATTTCCCTTCAGCTAGAACATCTTAATATTCTTTGTTTTTTACTGTTACCATTTTATTAATGAACTTGTTGAGAGAGAAGAATGGAAGAAGAAAGGAAGGAAGGAAGGAAGGAAGGAAGGAAGGAAGGAAGGAAGGAAGGAAGGAAGGAAGGAAGGAAGGAAGGAAGGAAGGAAGGAAGGAAGGCAGTTCCACCATTTTATCTTTTCACTGCTAAGTCTCTTGAAAATTGGAGACCAGCCTTTTGTCAATGTGTTAAGGCACCAATGAGGTTCAGCCAATAGAGGAATGAGGTACATGTGAAGGATTGCTTAATGTTGCTTATGTTAGCTGAAAATGATAAACACTGATTTTGCCATGGAGAAAATAAAGTCAGGTGGAGTGGCCCTTGAACATGAGTTGGATTTGGAGTGAGGACATCAAAATGCATTCCTCATTTTTTTTTATTATCAGAAAGAGGAACATCTTCCAATAAGATCAAGAAGGAAGTTTGGCTCAACCCCAACTCATGATTCCTCTCCTCCCCTCCTTTCCCCTCCCCTTCTCTCTCCTCCTCTCCCCTTCATAGACCATGACTTTGAAAATTGTTTTAAGAGGTGCCTCCAGCAGAAACTCTGCAATGTCAGACTCAGGAAGTATAAACCGAGGAGTCACCTGAAGCAGACCCAAACAGGCACCACCTGAACATATGGAGCAGTCAAAGGATTATGACATAAGGCTACCAACTCCCCTCCCCAGCAAGTAGAATGAAGAGCCCATCAAAGACACGCTATGAGTCTCCTATCAACCCTGAAGCTGACCTGAACGGAGCCATCTTGGAGCTCCATTGTTGCCACACTGGAGCTGAGGGATAGGGACAGGGGATTAGAGATAGCTGGAGTTTTGTAGCCAAAATAAAATCCTTTTTCTTGGGAACAAAGGACATTCTACCACCTGGCCAGAGGAAGGAGGAGTGATGTCACCAGGCAACCAGACAGTGCCCTGATTGGACCATGATTGTTTGGGGTTTCAGGGAAACCTTTTATTTTTAATTAGATGAAAACTATGGAAACCTTCAGAGTCAGTTTTCACCAGATCTGTGCCAATATGATAAAGCTATCCTTTGAGGAATGTACCTGCCTCTGAGTATTGCTTGCTATGGATGTATTACTTGGAATCCTGACAACTCCTTTAGCAAAGAAATACATCTTTTGATTAAAGGCAAGTAGCTACAACCTGAAACTGTGGATGTTCAAAATAGCCATGAGACATGGACACTTGCAAGAATCTGATCGATCCTCCTATAGAAATCCAATCAAAGTTCCATCATTATATTCTGGAATCCAGAAACTCTCACTATTCAGAGCAATGAAATAAATAGTAATTTGAAACATGGAAGATGTGTTGTAAAATATAAAGAGTAAGAGATGTCATCTCTCTCACAATGCTCAACCCTCACTTATCCCATAGCTTCATCCATGATCTGTTTAACTGTTTGCTTGACCTATATACCAGATTAATCTCCAAGATATTTTCTTATAATTCACTATGACATAAATGTACATCTTGATCAAGACTCCAAGAGGTGGGATCCACTCCCATCACGCCTTCCAAAATGCATGTTCATGGAGAATCTCAGGATTTATGATCCTCCCCAAAGTCTCTCCCTTTCTCCTGCTGTCACCCACCTTCCATGATGGAGATGGTTCCTTCTGCACAAGGACTGCAATTGTAGCAGCAGATGGGCTTCCCTTCCTGAGCCACCTTCATGAATCCAGGAGGACAGCTTTCCACACACCTGGAAGGAGGCTGGGGCTGGCCAGCAAGAGGGGAAAAATAACCTCCATTAAATAAATTATTTTATTTCCTAAAATACATGAAAGGAAATGTTTGGGGATCTCCAATTCAAGGTTTAGCTTTGCTAAATTTGAAGACTTCAAGAAACAAAGAGCTCCTCTAATTTTTCTCCCACTACAATTTTAGATTAAATTCTCAATGTACCTACTGAAAAGAAACTAGAATGGATTTTTGTTTTGACAAACTTAATCACTTTGTCCTATGATACAAATCAAGCTTCCTTGCAGAAGTTTGATGAACAGTTAACTGGAATAGTTAGGGATATTTTTCTCATAGGCACCTGAACATCTAATGGGAAGATGTTTCCTCTCTGGGAGAACTGAGATGACATCCCAAGTCTGTCCCTGCTCCAATTCTGCAATCGTCTTGAAAAGACCTTCAGAAAAAACAGAATAAAGTCTTTCCCCACCTTGTTCAGCATCTCCATCTTTGCAATAGCATCCTGGTTCATAATGAACTTGAAATCCAAGGATCCCACTCTTTCTAGCCTCCCAAGTCTCACTATGATAGCAGAGTAATTGGGGAAAACCACCGTGTTCAACATGTCCAGGTCTGCTACCAGCTTTCCATTCTCATCCAAATATACCCCATTGATGGAATTATTGTAAAACTCAGCAGTTCGAAGGAAAGAATGAAACTGGAGTGGAAGAGAAAATGGGCAATGTTATATAGACACAGAAAGTTCTTTGGTAAGACTCCTCCATCTCAGCTGGCATGAAGGATCTTGAGAGAAATGAAATTATTCCTGTAAAGAATATAGCCTAAGTGATTCCATATTTACCCTTCATATAATCTGAGTTAACCCCAAGCTATTTAGCTGAGTAAGACACTTAGAAAGGGGAAGTATTTATGATGCCTTTTCTGAGGAAATAATGTGTTAGTACATTCTGAGTTGGGTCAGGCTTACCTAAGCTAAATTAGAAGGAAGGAAGATACCCTGTTCCAATTAATTGTCTTAGTTAAGGACATATTGAAAAGGAATTATTGGAGGGGAAATGCCCCTCCAAAAGAGAATTGTAAGTTGGAATAAATGTTGCTCAGAAAGCCAAAATGTTATGTAACATCCAAAAAACAATGATAAGCGGGGAATTTTAATTGTTTTGCTGATTGCCTGAAAAAGTATTTAAACCAGTAGTCGGAGCTGTAAGACATTCTCTCCCTTTCATGGGAGAATCCTTTTGCAAAAGCTTATCTCACACACACACACACACACACAAAATGTGTGTGTGTGTGTGTGTGTGTGTGTGTATTTATGTATAATAAAACTACTTTTTACTTGTTCATGATCTCCATTTTAGTTTTTATGAGGTTTGCTGTTTTTTTAAATCTCACAGATCTATATGAGGAAAACGGAATAAAAATCTTGTTAGAAGGACCAAGAACGACATGGAAAATCAGGAGAGTGAAGGATGATCTTTATCTCTTCCATTTGTAGTTCTCACTGCAGAGTTTGGAAAACCAATGGGAAGTAACCAAAGGAAAGAATAGATGCAGTATGAAGTATTGAGGTCCAAAATTAAAACCCTAAAGGAAATGGAAGTTGTGCTCAACAACACTGAAGGAATTTTGCCAATAAAGCCAAAATGAAATCAGATGCCCCACATAGAAACAATGTGACCTTAGCCTGCTTAGCTTCTTGACCCAAAGAGTCTTCTACTGGGAGTTTTGAGCCGGGGAAGGAAAATCAAAGGGATTCTTAGCAGAGGTGTCATTCAGTAGGTTATGAGCAGTTCTGCAGAACCGATAGCAAAAATTTTGAGTAGTTCAGAGAACCAGTAAATACCCCTGAATGGCCCCACCCACATCTATTCTCTGCCTCCCGAGTCCCAGCTGATCAGGAGGAAATGGGGATTTTGCAGTAACCTTCCCCTGGAGTGGGGTGGGAATGAAGTGAGTGAGTGAGTGGGAATGACCCACTCTGGGGAAAGCCCAGGAAGTGAGAGGATCAGAGGTGTTAAACAGCTTAATACACACAACACACTTTTTAGTGTATGACGTGGTAATGGTCCTGCTAGTAAAAAAAAGAGTCAAAGAAGAAAGAGGTGGAAGAAAAATATTTTTACCAAGAATTTTATAAAAAGAAATTGGAAAAGAAATGAATAGGGTGAAATGAATTGCAGAAAGGAGAGCGGTGGAAAATTGGAAATTAAGGTAATTTTTATATTCAGAATACAGTATAATTATTGTCAGGTTCTTTTTTTTTTTTTCTTTTTTTTTTTAATTTTGATTTATATGCCGCCCTTCTCCGAAGACTCAGGGCGGCTTACAATGTGCTCAGCAATAGCCTTCATCCTTTTGTATATTTATACAAAGTCAGCTTATTGCCCCCACAAACTGGGTCCTCAATTTACCTACCTTAGAAAGGATGGAAGGCTGAGTCAACCTTGAGCCTTGGCGAGATTCGAACCCTGCAGTAATTGCAGGCAGCTGGTCTTAATAAGCTTAATAACAGGGTGCCTTAAATCCCTGTACTACCAAGGCTCTTGGTTCTTACAATTGTAACATAGATTCTCAGATGTGGTGGAGAGCTTTGCAATAGAAAATAAGTACCTGCCATGCCTTCATCTTTGGAGTTTTCACTTTTTTACCAGTTTTAAATGTGTTCCTGGATCTGGATAAATAAGCTGCATTTAAGGCCCTTGCCACAGCCCAGATTGTGTTGTAAATTAAATAGCTGTCCCGAGTCAGGATTTGATCCATTTCCTCTTCCTTGAGAGCTTCCAGGTCTTCTCTCTGCCTGCACCATCTCCAGACTTTCACCGAAAAGGCTTCATTGGTGTAGGAACACAGGAAGGAAGTCTCTACATAGTGTCTCATAAAAGAATAAAGATTCAAATGCCTACTATACTTTGCAAATTTATTTTTCTGCATACGAAAGGAAAATATGCTATGGAAGTATTTGACTGGAAAAGATCGTTTTGACAAATAAAAAGTGAAGTCCCAGCGGATTGTGAATAGCAAGACTTTTCCTCTAGGAGGTTCCATAATCCTTTCAAATACTAGATTCAGAAGCAAAATTCCTACACTGACTGAACTCAAGTCTGCACCAAAAATAAAGACATTCATCTTTCTCCAACTGAGGAATAAATGCCACTCTATCTTCGCTGCAGCTCTTCAGTGAAGCATCTGGCTATTGCAAATCGCCAACAGAGATGCACAGTCTGCATTATGATTGCACCTGAGAGAGGATTGTCTGCTGGGATCCTTCTCTACCATTTGATAGAACCTTCATCCTTACTTCATGCAATTCCTATAATAGAACTTTGCTCTTCATTTAGAAGAGAGGATGTCTGGCTGTAAATTGCATGTCTAAAAATGGTCTTCCCAACAAAGACACACCTGTGGGATTTTGTAGGTTCCCAACATGGTTGAAATCTGGATGGAGATGTCAGTACCAGCTGCTTCGAGGACAGCCACGGTGTTTCTCTGCCTTCCACAGCTGTAGTTGGGAACGTTGGCCTCCCCCTCCGAAAGCAGGTCCAGCAAACCCTCCGAGGTCATTTGTGGTATGAAATAATTGTCATAGACGTTGTATCCCAGGGTGACATTGAACAAAATGTTGGGATTCTTGTCGATCGCTTGGATTGCGAAAAGGAAGGATAACATTTTCCAGTACTCTGTTCCTGGTCTCCTGAAAGTGTGAATGTATCAGGACATAATCAGTGGAAGCAACATTTTATTTAACTGGTAAATTTAACAATTGTATTTTTAATCCACCTATGGCTCAGAGGCTTGGAGTCATTTTAAAATCCCCCCATCCACCCAAAAAAAATCTCACCTATCGAATAGAACTTCTGGGATACTTTCCATTTTTCTTTTTATTTTTGGATACCGAATGCATATTATTTCTGAGTTAGTCTAGTAATTGTTAGCTTTCTCTAATTCTTTTTTAAATTTATATTTGTAAAAAATTGTTTAAGAAAATGGAATATTAATCAAAAGAAAAAAAGGAATGAAAAAATAGAGAAAGGAAGAAAAGGTCCAAAAAATTAAAAAAAGAAAAAGAAAAAAATCTGATTCCACACCTTCTTTTCAACACATAATTTTTCATTTCTGCAAATTCTACATTTTTCACCATCTAGTCCTCCACTGTGCGGATTCCATGATTCTTCCATCATTGAGCATACAAGAATCTTGCCACAGTTACCCTATATTAACACTATGAATGTTATGTACCATATTTTTTGCACTGTAAAATGCACTTTTCCCTTCCAAAAAAGTGGGTGGAAATGTCTGTGTGTCTTATAGAGCAAATGTTGCTAAAGCCTCACCAACCCACTGGCCCCCACATTTTGGCCTCTGCCTCCCAGCAATTTGCCTCCTTGCAGCAAACAGAAAACAGCCCGGTCAGCTTCAGCATACCCTGATTCAGCATGAGCAGCTGATTGGCTGTTGGATCGGCCTCCCAGAATACTGCCGATCAGCTGTTCCAATTGTGGGGATCACCACTGCCCATCACCACTGTCGCCACCCATCACCACAGCTGCCTCTCACCACCTCTGCGTGCCCCATTTTCATCCTCCATGAACCTCATTTTTTGCCTCAGCGCATCCCATTTTTGGGCCATTCCAGATATCAAGGATTGCAGATTGTGTTCATGCCTCAAAGTTAGGTTAACTTAAATCCCAGAGCATTTTATAGTGCAAAAAATACAGTAATTCTTTGCTTAGAAGTTCAAGTAAAAAAGAATTCTGGTTTCTTCACAATTTTTAGCCTTTCTATTTCTTTGCGTTGTTGTGTTAATTTGATACAAAATTTCAGAGCTTTCTCACATGTCTACCCATTCTTTTCACAATTCTTGCTTTGCTTTGAAATGTGTTTCACATCTCTGATAATTTATCTGATGTCCTATACCAAGAATACATCATTTTATTTTTTAAAAAACCTTAATTTATGACAGACTATAAACAGAATACCAGTTACCCAAATTTGTTGCATCTCTATCTAATATCCAAGTTTAATAGTGCATTTAGTCATGCAAATTGAGTCTCTTCATCTTCTCTTTCAAATCCTTAAAACTTTATACATTTTTGTTATTACATGTTCACCATTTGTACATAATTCAGTTTCAAATTCAGTTTTGGCTTATTCTTCATATTGTACCTATTCTTGCTGTTGTATTAAGATTTCAGACTAACTTTCAATTTCTTTCTATCCATTTGCCTATTTATCTTCTCCAATAATTAATCATTAGAAGTGTCACCTATTATTCCACATGAAATATAGAATCATTAAAGGACACATACAGACAGATACACCCACAATGACACATAAAATGAACAACTATCACTGTTAACAAGTGCTGTCAGTGCTAAATTTCTGGAGGTGTTTAAATGACTTGTATCTAAACTTAGCTTAGCCATAGAGACTTAGCTGACAAATAACTCATTGTATGATTGGGATGCTGGCATCCACTCAAATGAGATTCAAACATTTAAGAAAAGTCAATTCTGAACTGGGATCCATTCATTTAATTGGTGATACAGAATAGAATTGTCAAGCTTTTATCATTTTTACTTCAGAGAAAATTCAACATTTCTACATTTTTCTACGCATTCTGATGACCTTATTGGTCATGAGAGTGGTAGAAGAAAAGAACTATCCTCTCTTCTCCATTCACTGTCCAACTCTGCTGAGAGAATGTCAAGAAAAGCAAATGCTTCTTCTTCGAAGTCAAGAAAGAAGAAAATCTCTACTGATTACTTATTTGAGAATTTCAAATCAGGATCATCAGCTGAAAAAGGATGAGCCAAGAATGAAACGAGACAGAAAGAGAGAAAAACTAGCAGATCAAAGAGATGATTCATTGTAAGAGAGGTAGCTGAAATTTTAGAACTTAGGGTGAAATGGAGAGGCTCTAAGTCTGCACGAAATTTGACGTACAGAGATTTAATCAAAGGAGATTTGTTGAAGCTTATTGGTAGAAGCAGCATCCTCGTGGCAGACACAATGCCACCAATGAGAAACTCTCCTGGATTGTAATAATTCTCTAGATGCACCTCATCCCTCTTCAGAGTCAGGAGACATTTGGCTCTCAGACTTGCCAGAACTTCCTGGGGCAGCAGAAGCAGCAGAAGCAGCGATATGACTTGTGTTCCTGATGCAGTCTCCAGCCTTGCTTTGAAGACACAGTGATAGGAAGAGGTGGAAGAAACCAAAGTCTTCTTCCAAGACAGAAGCTCCAAAGATTTCCTAATAGTGACAGAGTCTATACAAGCCTTCATATCTGCAGCCCCTGCCTGTCATAAAAACTTTCAAGGTTCTCTATTTCTTCAAGGCCATTTATGCCTCCAGGATTTTCCAGTACAAAGAGATCAGCCAACAAGTTGTTGATATGATGACAAAGTGGAAGCCTGTTATGGCTGTGTTTGTGTGATATCTGCAAGCAATCCAAAATGTCTTTTGAGATTTAGCACCAAGAGAATAAATAAATCACTATGATTTGGATAATGGCAACAAGAATAGACATCATCTCTCTAAACTCTGAGTGAGTCAACAGGCAGGTGCCCAATGGGAGAAGTCACAAATGGGGTGAAACTCTGAAAATGTTCCCAAAAGTGAAACAGGAGAACTTTCTCCCAAACATCTCATTCCTACCATTGCATCATTATTAGAGCATTACAGCATCATGGCAGCTGGTCAGCTCTTAAAGTATTTCCCTGACACATCCTTAGAAAATCTCTCCATACATTCCAGTCTCAAGAGAGAATTTTAGCATGAGTGTAAAATGTTAATCCTCAATATGGATACAGCTGATTCTGGTTTGCCTTTGTTAAGAGATGGGTCTTCTCTCTTACACAGTTCCAGATCATGACAAAATCCCTGAAAATCACTTTTAGTCATTATAGTCAACAAAAGTTTGACTTTGGGTTCGACTGTTGGGACATTTCAATTCTGAAAAAAACTAGACATTTTTCTACATTGGTGAAAAGTCATTATTTGTTTGTAAAGGTGGAACTAAATAATAGAATAAAGCGGGTGTTTGTCGGGGACCAGTGTGTAAAGAGAGAGAGAAAATACAGCAAAATATCTACATGTTTAGAGATAGATCAATAAATAGGTAGAATTAGGATAGCATAACTTTTTTAGATATAAAACATATAGATCCTGTTCAACTGATCTAGGCAAGTAAATCTAATGAAATCCACCATCTATAAAACTTTTCTAATTTCTTTGATACTCTATAGTACTTCTGTCAATCCTGAAGCTGACCTGACCGAGGCCATTTTTGAGGCTTCAGTGTTGCCACACTGGAGCTGAAGGATAGGAAGGGGGGAACCTGACACCTTGGTTAAATGTGTGTGAAGAATTTGTCAGAAAGTGGAATGTGTTAAGGGAATAACTTTTTGGCATCCAACATGGCCCAGGGCAGGCCTAGCACAGGGACATTCTTAGCATCCCGCCTATGAAACCATACCATCCTGTTGGACCAGAAAGCAGCCCTTCCCTCTGGCATCCCCTGCCTTGTGGAAGAGCCTCCCTGGAGATCTAGATGGCCCCAACTACCTCAAGATTAGGTCTATTGCTGTTATTGGTGTTGATGTATCTTTAGTGATTGATTGATTGATTGGTTGGTTGGATGGTTGATTGATTGATCAATTGATTGATTCCTGGCATGAACTGGTTCCAAACTGCTTTGCACTCCTTCAACTGTTATTCTCCCCTCCCAAATTCCCACCATAGAAGCATACAGGTTTATTGCCCATCTGCCCCCTCCCTCCCCCCCATCCTTTGATTACAGGATTGCAGTGAAACAATTGCTTCATTGGAGAATGTGACTGATGACACACCTTGGGGTGAGGGGGAAACAGGGTCAGAGCCGGGATGAAAATTAAGTGAGGTCAGAGTTGGCTTCACTTAGAATATGCCGACATTAAGCTCCTAATAAATAACTGGATTCCTTTTGAAGTTTGGCTCAAGGCCCATGATTTAATTAGGGCATCCGTTGGAAACCTGACACTAGGTCACAAAGTTCTTCTGTATACTCAGCCACTCCCCTCTGACCCACTCCGAGGGTGATCATCCACTGCGCTGCAGCCCCTTCTAGGTCCCTGGTGACACTTCTGACCTTGGCACCTTCAGTGGTTATCTCCAGATGATTCTCCAGCATAGATATATAGTATAGAAATTTATTTATTTATTTGTTTGTTTATTTATTTATTTATTTATTTATTTATTTATTTATTTATTTATTTATTTATTTATTTATTTATTTATTTATTTATTTATTTATTTATTTATTTATTTATTTATTTATTTATTTATTTATTTATTTATTTATTTATTTATTTATTTATTTATTTATTTATTTATTTATTTATGTAGGTCCCAACCTGGGCCAGGAAGAACCCCGGTTGCTGGCAATGTCAAATAAAGCTCTGAGGCCTGAGGTTCCTCAAAGTTCCAATTTATTAAAGATGTCATGTTGGCACATCTGGGAAACTCCAAATCTGAAAGCTTCCAGGTTTTCCACACCCAGCTGACAGTTCACAGCCCTGCCCCCCACACACAAGTTCATCACATCCTATCAACTCTTCACACTCAACTGGATCCAATCTTTAGGCAGTCTCCATCAGGCACAGACAAAAGTCCTTGAATATGGAATGTTGTTATGACTAACTTTCTACCGCTCCAACAACAACCCCCTCCCAATTTCCCCAGCTAAAATATATGGCAGTTAAGAAGGAAAAAAGAAAATTGTCTTCCAAAACTGACAGGGTATTCCTGTTAAACTTCACACACAGCATCTGTATCTTGCAGGTGGTCTTCCTCCCTGGGGCTATCCCTGCAGAGAGGGCGATACAGGTGGAAGCTCCTGGTGCTGGACCAGCCGTAGCCACTGCTGCCATTGCACTGGCTTAGAGGCTGGCTGTGGTGGTGGATGTTATTACTCAGGCTCCTGTTGTGGCTGCAAGTCGTCAGGTTGCATGGCCCGGGCCTGGTGTTTACGCACCTTTAGTTTCCTGAAAGCCCCCTCGATGGCTTGCTCCATCATCCAGTCAGCTTGGTTGAATTCTTCACCCTCATCTTCTTCCTCCTCCAACTCCACTCATTGTTCCCGCCAGCAACTGCCACAGCTTCCATGAGTGAAAGTCATCACCATGGGGTTCCCCTCCATTCCTCCTTTTGCCTGATGCCCAGAGACCACCTGGATCTCAGCAGATTGCCACAGCTTTCTGCCTCTCCTGTCCATTCAAAGAGATCCAGTCCTGGAGGAGGCCTCTTCAAAGCCTCCCCCCAGCATTCAATCTCCTCCTGATTGCTCCCTTGAGGCAATATCATATGCATGGTCCCCACGGTAGAGATGATGTCCTCTCTGGGTTGACCACAATATCAGATTCCACCTAATGTCAGACCTGGCCTAGTCTCATCCCTTTGGAAAGTAAAACCCTCAACTCCATTTGTCTGCAATGAAAATAACTTTTATTTAAAAATTCAGGTTGCAGTAAAGTCAGGAGGAATCTGAAGTTCTCATGAAGCAATACAAAAACCAAAACCTCAGTTTCCCATCCTTCCCCCATGTCTAGTCGGTCTTTAGCCAATCGGATATCACTGAGATGTTTTGGGAAATGCTGAGATTTTTGGGCTGGTGAAATTCTACACTCAAGGTGAATGACCTTGAAGATGCCTGGCATGAACTGCTTTGCACTCCTTCAACTAATGAGCCTTGGTGGAGCAGTGGACTAAAGTGCTGTTAAGTAGCACTTAGCTGCCAGCTGTCTGCAATTACTATGAGTTCAAATCTCACAAGGCTCACGATTGACTCAGCCTTCCATCCTTCCAAGGTAGGTAAAATGAGGACCCGCATTGTGGGGGCAATAAGCTGACTTTGTATAAAAAAGAACACCGCTTAGGGGGACCCCGAAAGCCCTACTAAGCAGGTATATACAAAAATATGGAGGTTATTGCTTAATGCATTGTAAGCCGCCCTGAGTCTCCGGAGAAGGGCGGCATATAAATCGAATCAATCAATCAATCAATCAATCAATCAATAAACAAACTGTCAATCCCCCCTCCCAAATTCCCACCATCGAAGCATATAGGTTTATCACCCAACTACCCTTCTCCGAATCCCGATCCTTTAATGGCAGGGTGCTTGTGAGGTGCCAAGCCAATGATGGAGGACCTCACAAAACCAATGGAATAGCTTGCCTCCAGAAGTAGCAGTAACAGAGTTGGAAGGGATCTTGGACATCAAGTAGTCCCTGCTCACACAGGAGACCTGTACTAGGGATTCGAACATCCAGACTGTCAACCTTTCTGATCGACAAGCTCAGTGTCTTAGCCACTGAGCCAGCTAGTCAGGTTTTTTAGAACTTTTTAACTTTAAAAAAGTTACTAGACAATCATTTGTCTCAAAATGGTATCGGGTCTCCTGCTCGAGCAGGGGGCTGGACTAGAAGACCTCTAAGGTTCTTTTCAACTCTATTGTTCTATGTTCTGTGTCAAACAGAGGCAAATGAAATATATAAACCAACAACAAATCTCAATCAATAATTAACTGTCACAAGTCTAACGAACAATTTTATTATCAGTTCCCTACTTTTGTCATTAGATGTTCCTTTGTGTTTAGATCTGGTCTCAGGATAATAATGTAGCATTTGGGGAAGAAGATGCAACCCAACAGCCCAGCACTGGAGGCCAAGATGGAGAAGACCTGCACAGCCACCATATATTTCCCTTTGGTGCTCAAGTAGGTGGGCAGGAAGGAAACCCAGATGCTGCAGAAAACCAGCATGCTGAAGGTGATCAGCTTGGCTTCATTGAAGGCCCCAGGCAGGCTCCTGGCCAGGAAAGCCACCATGAAGCAAATGGCAGATAGGAAACCCATGTAGCCGAGGACAACATAAAACATGGTAATAGAGCCTTCATTGCATTGCAGGATGATCTCTCCAGGCTGGGAGTGCACGTCGGAATCAGGGAATGGGGGAGAAACTCCCAGCCATATGACACAGATGAAAATTTGAACACCAGAACAAGAATGGATGATGGAGTTGGCCAAGCTCTTCCCCAACCATCTACTCAACCTGTTTCCTGGTTTCGAGACTAGGAAGGCCATTACCACCGTGATTGTTTTGGACAACACAGAAGACACAGCTACTGAGCAGACAATGCTGAAAACTGTTTGTCGGAGAAGACAGGTGGCTTTCCTTGGCTGGCCGATGAAGAGAAAGGAGGACAAAAAGCAAAGCAGGAGGGAAATCAGGAGGATGAAGGAGAGGTCCCAGTTGTTGGCTTTGACAATGGGAGTTTCTCGGTATTTAAGGAATATGATTAAAACAAGGCTTGTGGTTAGGAACAAGAGTAGAGCAAAGAACACAAGGATTATGCCCAGATGTTCTTCATAGACCCCTTTCCCCCTCCTGTAAGCAGGTACAAGGTGAATCATTACATGATGACTTAAAACTTAAGTCAAAGACTTAAAACCACAAACCAACAATTAAATCAGTGAAGTTCTGGACGGAGGAGGCAAAGTTAAAGCTACAGCGTTAAAGTTGTGCCAGTCAGAGGTGGAATTTGCCGGTTCTCTGAACTACTCAAAATTTCTGATACCAGTTCTCCAGAACCTGTCAGAACCTGCTGAATAGTACCCCTGCTCCAAAGCCAAATGCCCCTTTGCCAGATACCTCCAGTCATTGCTCGGTTATGCTCATTGCATAGTCAACAGTGACTGAGAATTGGAAGGAAAAAGAGGCCACACAGAATTAGCGAGCCAAAATAAACCTTTAGGCACGGACTGTTGCCTCAAACATGCTCCTAAATGGTTCTGGTTTTTTGGCAGCAGGGAAGAATATGGGATCAAGCTCCCTACAACACATCCATATGCCCTGTTATCCCTGATCACAAATCAAAAATTGTGAATCCTACTTCTGACACCAGTTTCAAAACACAGGACCTCACTGCAGTGTTTATTAAACAATATGTTAAATATACTTATCTTGTTTTATCATAACAAATAAAAGACAAAAGAGAAAGACAAATGAACAAAAAGATACAGTACATCCAGCACCACCAACAACAAAAAGAAAAAAAAGTGACCCAAATATCCAATAAATTTAACATTAAACATATAGGGTCAACCCTGCTGGATGCTGAAAAAAATAAAAATGTGTTTTGAAGTGGAGTCTTCTCCAAAGGAATAGTGAGAAATGCCTTCAAAGAAAGAGATACACATGTATCATACTCCCTCACCCCACTCATAATGTGATGTGGTTTTTATGAGTTTTTATGTTGTTATTTTTAAAGTTATAAGCCATCCAAAGTAAGATGTGTGTCAGGTTTCGTTGCTATCTTAAATAAACGTCATTCTCAAACGCAAGGTCTCTAATGAATCTTTTTTTTATTTAAGAATAGGAGAACGACATCCCTGAACTCTTTGTGCAACCAAAACTGGCCCCTCCTTCCAAACCCCTCCCTTTCCGTTCTTCAACCCCAATGTCTCATTGGCCATTGTGCAGATCCATCTCTTCGTCCCAAGCACTTTCTTTTCACAGGAATTTCCCCCCTCCCTCTGTCACCCAGGTAACGCTATCTACTAAAGAGAAGGGAACTAGGTAAAAGTTCATCTCAGCATTAAAGCAAAGCTTCTCCCGCTTTCATTCATGTCAGCGCTGGAGGAGAACATAATTTGGAACGCTGACATCATGTGGGGTGTCCATATAAATTTGTTTATTAAATAAATATATAACTAGGTATATATTTCAGAAAGGAGGGAAAATGATGCAAAAAAGGGGGAAATGATCCATCTATCCATACATATAAATAATAGTGATGAATCATCTATTAAGAAACAAGATATTCCCATTTTGGGAGGGAGGGATAATTCGGAGGAATGTAACTGTACAAAGATGTCCGTTTGAAATAAAGGAAATGTAATAACACCTACTCAAATTAGACAGGAAGTTGCAAGATTTGGCAAGATGAAGATAAGCAGCAGAAGCCACAACTGGGGATGAAAGGAGAGGTGGAGTTTAACCAAGAGAGGACTCTCCAAGGGCAAAACGACACGTATGCTCAAACAAGACACAACTCCATAGACAAATGGACACGTAGATTAAAAGCAAGATAGAACTCCCCAAAAAGGTAGTAGCTTTGTGAAGTATTACTTCCCTATTTCTGGAAATGAAATGTATAAAAGATCATACTATGCTGTTGTTCAGGGTCTCAGTTCCCTAAGTGTCTGGGACCCTTTTGCTGAAGCTGTTCAATAAAAGTTTTGGGAAAGTTCCTCACTCGTATGTGGCTCTGATTGGCTTTGGCACCAGGCTGAGGCATTTGGGGGCCACCAATAGCATAATAAATCTCAGGTTGCTTCTCGCTCTCCTGTTATCGGCAAAGAAAGATGGTCTTAGATGTAGGAAAGATTTGCATCTTCCGATTCAGGGGTTGCTATAGGGACGTGATGCAGAAATTTTCCACAGGTCACTCTGAGCTGCAAGGCCACATTCCTTATGTCTTCATTTCCCTATCAAACAGTCCCATTCATCTGGAATCTGATTTTACCCACATTATTGTCACTCCAAGTGAGACTTGGTGTATTGTTATTGGTTTCTTTAAGAATATACAGGAAAATTAATATGGGTAGCTTTAGAGATAAGAGCAATATCTCCTCCCCATGTGCATCTTGCTCACGGGTGAAATTCAAATTTTTTCCCTACCGGTTCCGTGGACGTAGCTTGGTGGGCATGGCAGGGGAAGGATACTGCCAAATCTCCACTCCCTCCCCACTCCAGAAGAAGGAAACTGCCAAATCTCCATTCCCACCCCAGTTTGGGGCCAACCAGAGGTGGTATTTGCCGGTTATCCGAACTACTCAAAATTTCCACTACTGGTTCTCCAGAGCCTGTCAGAACCTGCTGGATTTCACCCTTGATCTTGCTCCCTTCCTTCCCACACCTGTCAACTTTAAACCAATGTTAGTGCTACTATTTATTATTTTAATATTTTATTTTATTTTTACTTGAATATAACTTGCCTAGAGTCACCTCTAGCCAAGATGGGCAGTGTGTAAATTAAACAAACAAACAAAAAACAAAACAAAACCCAAACATTAAATTATCAAAGCCCATTAATCAAGCCTAATAAATGACATTTTTGAAAAATAATAGATTTGTAAAAGTCATTTTTTGTATTTTATTTTGACATCAGATGTTCTTTGGTATTCAGATCTGGCCTAAAAATAATAATGTAGAATTTAGGGAAGAATATGCAGCCCAGCAGTCCAGCACTGGAGGCCAAGATGGAGAAGACCTGAACAGCCACCGTGTTCTTCCCTTTGGTGCTCAGGTAGGCAGGCACAAAGGACACCCAGACACTGCAGAAGACCAGCATGCTGAAGGAGATCAGCTTGGCTTCGTTGAAGGCCCCAGGGAGATTCCTGGCCAGAAAAGCCACCGTGAAGCAGACAGCAGACAGGAAGCCCATGTACCCAAGGGCAACATAAAACATGGCGACAGAACCTTCATGGCATTGTAGGATGATTTCTCTAAGTTGGGAGTTCATGTCAGAGTCAGGGAATGGGGGGAAAGTGCTCAACCAGATGCTGCAGATGAGAGCTTGGAGACCAGAACAAGAAAAGACAATGGTGTTGGCCAAGCTCTTCCCCAACCATCTCTGCACTTTATTCCCTGGTTTGGTGGCCAAGAAGGCTAACACCACTGTGATGGTTTTGGCCAAGATTGAAGAAATGGCAAGTGAGAAGGCAATGCTGAAGGCTGTTTGTCTGAGGAGGCAGGTCACCTTCCTTGGCCGGCCAATGAACAGGAAGGAAGTCAAAATGGAAAGCAGGAGGGAGACCAGGAGGATGTAAGAGAGGTCCCGGTTGTTGGCTTTGACAATTGGTGTTTCCATGAATTTAATGAAGATCCCCAAGCCAAAGCCTGTGGTTAAAGAGAGGAACAAGGCAATGGAAGTCAGGATGATCCCCAGATTTTCCTTATAAGAAAGATAATTTTCAATCCTGGGGATACAGTGAACTCGATTGATGTTTGGATGTTGATCTTCTGGACATTTGGTACATTCGTCTGCATCTGAAAAAGAGCAAGAGTAGGGTCTCCCTTTATCATGTCCTTTAATAGAATAGTCATGTCTGGGAAGAGGTCAACCAATGAATAGGCATAGCAACTAAAACAGCCAATGGGAGCTGAAACAGTTTGGAGGCTGGGCATGGCTGATAGTCTTTTAATCAAATGCATTGTTTGGATAAACTTTTTTTTGGTGTGAGTGATTGTGTGTAGGTGAAACCAATATATTTCTTCATTTCTCTCCAGCTAGAACATCCTAATATTTCTTTTTCTTTTTTACTGTTACCAGTTTATCAATGAACTTGTTGAGAGAGAAGAAGGAAGAAGAAAGGAAGAAAGGAAGCAGTTCCATCTTTTTATTTTTTCACTGCTAAATCTCTTGAAAACTGAAGCCCAACCTTTTGTCAATGCTTTAAGGCACCAATACGATCCAGCCTATAGTGGAATTAAGTAAATATAATTGCTTAATGTAGCTTATGCTAGCTGAAATGAATAAATGCTACTTTTCCCATGGAGAAACCAACATCAGGTTTAGTGGCCCTTGAAGATGAGATGGATGTGGAGTGAGGACATCAAAATCTATTCCTCATTTTTTTTTATGATCAGAAAGAGGAACATCTTCCAATAACATCAAGAAGGAAGTTTGGCTCAATCCCAATTCATGATTCCTCCCCTCCCTTCCTCTCCTTTCCTCTCCTCTCCATGGACCATGATTCTAAAATTACTTTAAGAAGAGCCTCCAGCAGAATTTCTGCAATGTCAGACTCAGGAAGTATAAACCCAGGAGTCACCTGAGGCTGACCAAAAGAAGGCACTACCTGAACAGATGGAGCAGTCAAAGGATTATGACATAAGGCTACTAACTCTCTCTCTCCCCCCCTCCCCAACAGCAAGTAGAATGAAGCACACATCAACGACATTCTGTGAGACTTCTTTAGCATCCTTTGATTAAAGGCAGGTGGCTGCAACCTGAAACTCTGTCTGCCCAAAATACCCATCAGACATGGACACATGCAAGAATCTGATCAATCCTCCTACAAAAATCCAATCAAAGCTCATATATTATATTCTGGAATCTGGAAACTCTCACTATTCAGGGCAATGAAGTAAATAGAAATTTTAAATGTGTGGAAGATGTGTTGTAAAAGATAAAGAGCAAAAGATGTCACTATACTCAACCTTCACTAATCCTGTATCTTTATCCATGATCTCTATCCCTGTTTGCTTGCCATATATACAAGATTAATCTCCAAGATCTATTCTTATAATTAACTATGACATAAATGTATATCTTGATCAAGATTCAAAGAGTTGGGATCCACTCCCATCAAGCCTTTCAAAATGCATGTTGATAGAGAATCTCAGGATTTATGGTCCTCCCCAAAATTTTCCCCTTTCTCTTGCTGTCACCCACCTTCCATGGTGGAGATGGATCCTTCTGCACAAGGACGACAATTGTAGCAGCAGATGGGCTTCCTTTCCTGAGCCACCTTCATGAATCCAGGAGGACAGCTTTCCACACACCTGGAAGGAGGCAGGGGCTGGCCAGCAAGAGGGGAAAAATAACATCCACAACATGGATTATTTTATTTCCTAAAATAGATAAAAGAAAAAGTTTTGGGATCTCTAATTCCAGGTTTAGCTTTGCTAAATTCAAAGCCTCAAGATACTTAGAGCTCTTCAAACTGATGTGGTTGCTTGCTATTTGCCTATTTATCTTCTCTTCTAATTTCTCTCCCACTACAATTTTATTTTAAATTCTCAATGTATCCACTGAAAAGAAAGTTGAATGGATTTCTGCTTTGACAAAATCAATCACTTTGTCCCATGATATAAATCTAGCTTCCTGGTAGACATTTGATAAACAGTTAACTGGAATAGTTAAGGCTATTTTTCTCATAGACACCTGAACATCTAACGGGAAGATGTTTCCTTTCTGAGAAAACTGAGGTGACATCCCAAGTCTGTCCCTGCTCCAATTCTGCAATCATCTTGGAAAGACCTTCATAAAGAGCCCAATAAAGTCTTTTCCCCACCTTGTTCAGCATCTCCATGTTTGAAATAGCTTTCTGGTTCATCATCAACTTGAAATCCAAGGATCCCACGCTTTCTAGACTCCCAACTGCCACTTTGTTAATAGAGAAATTGGAGTAAATCACCGTGTTCACAACGTCCAGATCTGCTACCAACTTTCCATTCTCATCCAAATATACCCCATTGATGGAATTATTATGAAACTGAGAGGTTCGAAGGAAAGAATGAAGCTGGAATGGAAGAGAAAACAGGCAATGTTAAACAGGACATTTATTTATTTTTATTTATTTATCTAGTTTGTCAAACATGTATAAACAGGTACTGTATAAGTAAAAATGTGCACATGAATATAGGAAATGAGTACAAATAAATGGGGACAGTATGACAGGGACGGTAGGCACATTGGTGTGCTCAGGCCTCCTCTTAGGAATGGGGTGAGGTCCACAGTAGACAGTTTAAGGTTAAAGTTTTGGGGGTTTGAGGATGTAACAACGGAATCAGGTAGAGCATTCCAGGCATTAATCACTCTGTTGCTGAAGTTGTATTTTCTGCAATCGAGTTTGGAGTTGTTTACCTTGTGTTTGTATCTATTGTTTGCCCCGTGTATTATTGCAGTTGAAGCTGAAGTAGTCGTTGAAAGGTAGGATGTTGTAGCAGACAATTTTGTGTACTATGCTTAGGTCAGACAGTAGGCTGCATAGTTCAAGGTTATCCAAGCCCAAAATTTTAAGCCTGGTGGCATAAGGTATTCTGTTGTGAGTAGAGGAGTGGAGTAACTCTTCTCGTAAAATACCTCTGGACCCATTCAATTGTATTAATGTCCAATATATAGTGTGGATTCCAGGCAGATGAGCTGTATTCGAGGATTGGTCTGGCAAAGGTTTTGTATGTCCTAGTTTGCAGTATAGTGTTACCGGAGAAGAAGCTTCACAAAATTAGGTTAACAACTCTTAATGTCTATTTGGCTATGCTGTTACAGTGACCTCTGGGGCTTAGATCGTTTAAGATGAATACTCCTAAGTCCTTGACAGAGTGAGGGTCATCTACGAGGTCATATCCACCCAGCTTGTATTTGGTGTTCTGATATTTCTTGCCAATGTATAAGACAGTGAATTTGTTAGTTGGGATTTGGAGTTGCCAACTGTTCAACCATTCTGACACACAGACAAGGTCGCTTTGTAGAGCAGCAAGTATTGTCGGTGAGGTTAAATAGTTTTATGTCATCAGCGAAGAGGATGCAGCTGTTTATAATATGATCGCAAAGGTCATTTATGTAAAGCAGAAAGAGTGTGAGTCCTAAAACGCTGCCTTGGGGGACACCACTGTCAACTGGGGCAGGGTTTGATAGAGAGCTCCATATTTTGACTACTTGTTGCCTGTTTGACAGGAACATGGCTATCCACTTGTGAAAGGATCCGGAAATGCCATAAGAGGTTAGTTTTAACAGTAATTTGTCATGTACCACTGAATCAAAGGCTTTGCAGAAGTCTATGTAAATTGCGTCTATTGCTTTACCCTGGTCGAGTTGTGTGGTCCAAATGTTTCTGCAGTGTAGGAGTTGCAGATTACAGGACAATTTTTTTCTGAAAACAAACTGCTTGTTAGAGAGCAGGTTGTTTGTCTCTACGTAGAGATGGTTTATAATTGATTCCATGACTTTACAGGTGATGCAACACAATGAGATTGGTCTGTAATTTTCAACTAGGCTGGGGTCTCCCTTTGTGAAGATAGGCATGACCGTGGCTAATGACCATAGATCATTAATAATTAATAATGACATAGAAATAATTAATAATTAATTAATAATGACATAGAAAGCTCTTTGCAAAAATTCCTCCATCTGAGCTGACATGAAGGATCTGTATGAGGAATCTAGAATAAAAATCTTGCTAGAAGGACCATGAATGATGTGGGAAATGAGAGTGAAGGATGTTCTTTATATCTTCCATTCCTAGTTGTCACTGCAAAATTTGGAAAACCAATGGGAAGTAACCAAAGCAAAGGAAACATCCAGTGTGAACTAATGAGGCCCAAAGTTAAAACCTTAAAGGAAATAGATGTTGTACACAAGAACACAGAAGGAATTCTACCAATGAGGCCAAAATGAAATCAGATGCCCCACACAGAAACAATGCCATAAACAGCAGTTTACAGGTCAATGGACAGATAGGAAGAGAAAAATCTTTGCTCGCTTTGAGGATGAGTAAGGAGGCCTTTGCTTCACTAGTAGGTTGTGCTTATGAAACTCTGCATTGAGGTGAAGATGGGTCACTTGGCGTGGAGAAGAGACCCCAGATCTTCCCTTTGAAATATGATATCTTGTACCAGTTGAGGTCATCTCCTTCCAATTTTATGGAACATCTATGGACTATTTTATGGAACATTCTTCATTCTTGTGACTTTTTCTCAGTCCAACTCTTCATCTTCTCACTGGACGTTGCTTAGCTTCTTAACCCAAAGAGGGTTCTCCATATGCTGCTGCTTGATGAGATCTTTTGTTATCTGTGATTCTACAAAGAGTTTTGAGCCAGAGAAGGAAATCAAAGGGATTCTTAGCCAACGAATAAGATCCACTCTGGGTAAAGGCTACCCTGGAGCAAAAGGGCAGCCCAGAAAATGAGAGTGTCAGAATTGTTGGACAGTTCAACATACACAGCACACTTTTTTAGACTTTGGGTCAAATGATAATGATCCTCATTGTAAGAAAAAGTATCCAAGAAGAAAGAGGTGGAAGAAAAAAGAAATTGGAAAAGAATTGAATAGGGTGAAATGAATTGCAGAAAAGACAGCAACGGAAAATTGGAATTTAATTTAATTATTTTTTCACAATACAATAAAATAAAACTATTGTCAGAATAGTTACAATTGTAACATTGATGCCCAAGTGCTGTGGAGAGCTATGCAATAGAAAATAAGTACCTGCCATGCCTTCAGCTTTGGAATTTTCACGTTTTTACCACCTTTAAATGTCCTCCTGGATCTGGATGAATACCCTGCGTTTAAGGCCCTTGCCACAGCCCAGATTGTGTTGTAGATGAAATAGTCATCCTCAGTCAGGATTACATCCATCTCATCTTCCGTGAGAGCTTCCAGATCTTCTCTCTGCCTGCACCATCTCCAGACTTTCACTGAAAAGGCGTCATTATTGTAGGAACAAAGAAAGGAGGTCTCTACAAAGTGTCTCATAAAAGAATGAAGGTTCAAACGCCAAACATACTTTGTAATTTGGTTTTTCATCATAGGAAAGTAAAATATGCTATGGATGTATCGAACAGGAAAGTTTTTTGGGGAAAAATAAATAATAAAGTTCCAGCGGATTGTGATGATGAGGATTTTTCCTCTAGGAGGCTCCATAAGACTCGCAAATACCTGACCCAAAAGTGTAACACCTGCACTGAATGAAGTCAAGTCTGCACCATAAATAAAGACCTTCACCTTTCTCCAACTGCGGTATAAAGGCCAGTCTATATTCACAATCCAAGAAACCGGCGAAAAGGTTTGTGATAAAACTGGGCAAATGCCATTCCTGATCAGCAGGGAAGTCAACATCCTCATGAACCTTTGTCCGTTCTCAGTGTCTGGAGCAAGGAGACCCACCAAGGTCCACCTGAAATGGAGGACCAGCTTCACCATCCCTGGGTACTGGGCTCCTTCAGCAGGGAGCATTGGGTAGAAGAAAGGATTTTCATCACTCACAACCTGGGAATCAAAACCGTGACTGATCTGAAAAGGGAAAAAAAGTTAACTTTATTTTTTGAGACCATTAAAACAACATCCAATTCTAATGGAGGAATTGTTCCACTCCTTGCAATGAAGAATCTTTTATAGGGAGTCTCTGGTTATTCTGCTCTTACATTACTTTTCTTTTCATTTCAGTGTAGCATTTGGCTGTTGCAAATATCCAGCAGAGATGCACAATCTGCATTACGAGTGTACCAGAGAGAGGATTGTCTGCTTTGATCCTTCTCTTCCATTTGATAGAACCTTCATCCTTTCTTCATGCAATTCCAACAATAGAGCTTTGCTCTTCCATTACAACAGAGAATGTCTGGCTGTAAGTTGCATGTCTGAAAATGGTCTTCCCAACAAAGACACACCTGTGGGATTTTGTAGGTTCCCAACATGGTCAAAATCTGGAAGGAGATGTCAGTATCAGCCCCTTCGAGGACAGCCACGGTGTTTCTCTGCCTTCCACAGCTGTAGTTGGGAACATTGGCCTTCCCCTCCGAAAGCAGGTCCAGCAAAGCCTCCGAGGTCATTTGTGGTCTGAAATAATTGTCATAGATGTTGAATCCCAGGGTGACATTGAACAAAATGTTGGGATTCTTGTCGATCGCTTGGATTGCAAAAAGGAAGGATAGGATTTTCCAGTACTCTGTTAATGCTTTCCTGAAAGTTTGAATGTATCAGGACATAATCAATGGAAGCAACATGTTATTTAACTGTTTTTTTTTCAACAATTGTATTTTTAATCCATCTAAAGCTGAGAGATTTGGAAGCATTTGCAAATCTCCAAAAAAACAATGAAATATTAATCAAAAAAGGAAAGAAAAAAATAGAGAAAGGAAGAAAAGTTCCAAGATTTTTTTAAAAAACAAATTTTTGATTTTCTTTTTAACAGACAATTTTTCATTTCTGCAAAATCTACATTTTCTAGTAGTCTAGTCCTCCACTGTGAGAATTCCATGATTTTTCCATCATTGTGTATTCAATAGTCTTGCTACAGTTATAATATCCACTATGAATCTTTTCCAATTCATTGCTCAGAAGTCCCAATAAAAAGGAATTCTGGTTTCTTCACCATTTTTAACCTTTCAAATTCTCTGCATTATTGTGTCAATTTGCATCTACAATTTCCTACGCATCCTATGCAGGGTGAACTTGTGAATTTCTCACAAATTCACCCTGCACGATAAAAATGTTTCCCCCATGCTTTTCACAATTCCTGCATTGGTTTGAGATATATTTCCACATTTTTGATACTTTATCTGGTGTCATATCATTTTGTTTTAAAATATCCTAAATTATAACAGCATGTAAACTGAATCTCTATTAACAAGTTAATAGAATAATAAAATTTAACCTGCTTATCTTCTGTTTCAAATCCTTAAAATTGTATACATTTTTCTTATTACATGTTTATCATTTGTATATAATTCAGTTACAAATTCAGTTTTGGGTTACTCTTCATATTGTCCTTATTATTGCTGTTGTATTAAGATCTCAGACTAACTTTCAATCTCTTTCTATCCATTTGCCTATTTATCTTCCCAATAATTAATAATTGGAAGTATGACCTATAATTTCACATATAAGATTATATGAAATATATAATCTTTAAAGGACACATACAGACACAGGCACTCCCAATGACACATAAAATGAGCAGCTATGACTGTTAACAAATGCAGTAAGCGCTCAATTTTTGGAAGTGTTTCTATGGCTCAAATGTCCATAGTAGAGACTGAATTGACATCTAACTCATTGTATGATTAAGATTTTGGCATTTACTCAAGTGGGATTCACACATGTAAGAAACGTCAATTCTGACTGGGATCCATTCATTTAATTGGTGGTACAGAATGAAATTGTCAAGCTTATCTCATTTCTACTGCAAAGAAAATTTCAACATTTCTCCATTTTTCTACCCATGAGATTGACCTTATTGGGCATGAGAGTGTTAGAAGAGAAGAACCATCTTCTCTTCTTCATCCACAGTCCAGCTCTGCTGAGACAATCTCAAGAAAAGCAGATGCTTCTTCTTCAAAGTTAAGAAAATTGGAAGATCTCTACTGATTATTTATTTGAGAATTTCAAATCAAGTTCATCAGCTGAAAAGGATGAGCCAAGGATAAAATGAGACAGAAAGAGAGAAGAACTAGTAGATCAAAGGGATCATTTATTGTAAGAGAGGTGGCTGGAACTTTAGAACTTAGGGTGGAATGGAAAGGCTCTAATTCTGTGCAGGAACTTTGACATACTGAGAAATTTGAGTCAAAGGAGATTTGTTGAAGTTTAATGGTAGAAGCGCCATCCTTGTTCCAGAGACGATGCCACCAATGAGAAACTCTCCTGGCTTGTAATAGTTCTCTGGATGCACTTCGTCCCTCTTCAGAGTCAGGATGCATTTGGCTCTGAGACTTGCCAGAACTTTGTGAGGCAGAAGAAGCAGCAGAAGCAGCAACATGACTTGTGCTCCTGATGGAGTCTCCAATCTTTGAAGAAACAATTAAAGAAGAGCTGGAAGAATCCAAAGTCTTCTTCCAAGACAGAAGCTCCAAAGGTTTCCTAATCAAGACAGAGTCCAGCCAAACCTTCAAATCTGAAGGGGAAGGGAGCAAATGCAGCCTTGCCTGTCATAAAAGCCTTCAAGGTTTTCTCTTTCTTCAGAGTCCCCAAGATTTTTCAGTGCAAAGACATTAATCAAAAAGGCTTTGATGTGATATCAAAGTGGAAACATGTTATTGCTGTATTTGTGTAATATCCAAAAGCAATCCAAAATGTTTTTTGAGATTTAGCACCAAGAGAATAAATAAATCACTATGATTTGGATAATGGCCACAAGGAGAGACATCATCTCTCTCTAAACTCTGAGTGAGTCAACAAGCAGGTGCCTAATGGTAGGAGTCACAAATGGGGAGAAACTCTGAAGATGAGACAAGGAGACAGGAGAACTTTCTCCCAAACATCCCTTAGAAAATCTCTTGATGCATTCAACTCTCCAGAGAGAATTTTGAGATGAATCTGAAATGTCAATCCTCAATATGCACATAGTTGATCCTGTTTGTGGTGGACAAACTTCAATGTAAACATCAGACTCAAGCAACATGGAGGGGAACTTTCATCAGAAAAGTATAAACACTTCAGGTCCTGCTCGATAGGATACAAGTTTTGAGACCAGCAGCGGCTATGTTCTCAAACCTACATTTCCCTCTCCCAGTCTGGAGTGATCATCCTGCAATGCAATGAAGGCTCTGTTTTCATGTTCTACATCACCCTCAGCTACTTGGGATTTCTGGCTTCCATCTGCTTCTCAGTGGCTTTCCTGGCCAGGAATCTCCCTGGGGCCTTTAATGAAGCCAAACTGATCACCTTCATCATGTTGGTCTTCTGCAGTGTCTGGGTGACTTTTGTGTCCACTTACCTGAGCACCAAAGAAAAATACATGGTGGCTGTTCAGGTCTTCTCCATCTTGGCCTCCAGTGCTGGTCTGCTGGTCTGCATCTTCATCCCCAAGTGCTACATTATCATCCTGAAGCCAGACCTGAATACAAAAGAGCAACTTACCACAAGGAGAAATGTAGATATGTGAGACAGAAGAATTTGAAGTCTTAACATTTTCCAACATCCACATCAAGAAAATGGTCCAAACTGCTCTCCATGCATCAGTACACATATTGCTTGAAGTATTTAAAGGGTGTTTAAAATATATTGTCCCCAACCTTGTACAGTAAAATTCCCTAATGTCCATTGAGCTTTTTTGGATGCTTAAGGCACCATGTCTATCCAGTACCCTTAGCCTTCCTGAGGTCTGAGATGCCACATCCAGTTTTTTTAAACATGACTTGTGCAATGGGAATCTTGTTGATATGCCAGAAATATATAATTGGTCAGGATCTCTAAAAATTCTATTATTTTAAATGTGGCTTTTAGGGACAAGATTCTTTCAATCTCTTCCTGGGAGAGAGTCCAAGTCATCTTTCTGCAGCCATCTTCTCCAGTCTTCCTCTGAAAATTAGTTTTTGGAATTAGAAAAGTTAAACGTTTCATCTACAAACTGTTTTTTAAAAGCAGGAACGTCACTGAATTTTTTTTCTTCCAAAAAAGAGGATGGAAATATGACATTAATAGCATGCAATAGTGTGAGCTGCCTATTTCACAGAAAAAGAAAATTATTATAAAGATGGTAGTCGTTATGAAGAAGCAAGCAATTTCCCCTCTTGCAGATGAAAACTTGAGCCCAGGAAATGCTTCTCTTCTCTTTATTTACTGTCATTCCCCTCTTCCTAGTAACACCTACTATGTGGGAAGTATGCTGTAGAATAATATGGACATACCTGGGGGATTCTGCAGGTGGCCAACATGGTGGCAGTCTGAGAAGAGATCTCAGTCTCAGTCCCTTCAAGAACATTGAAAAGGTCCTTCTTCCTTCCACGACTGTAGTTAGGAACATTGACCTTCCCAGCTGAGAGCAGGTCCAGCACAGCATCCCAAGTCATTCTTAGGTTCAAATAATTGTCACTGAGATTGAAACCCAGGTGAATGTTGGGAAAAGTTGGAGAACCTGGTTGATCTCAGATGGCCTAAAGAAATGAGAGAACTTTCCAATAGTAGGTGGATTCTCTTCTGGAAATGTAGGAGCATCGTGCATTCCTCCTTCCTTTAATCCATATAACACATTTCATTTCTACTGGTACTTTTATTCTAAGTGGTAGTCCTTTGGGTTTGAAGAAGAAATATTGTCCACTTCATTTGTGGATATCAAGTTGGCTCTACAGTCCCAGCCTGAAGGCTGAGAGTCTAGCACAAAAGGAGTGGGCACTGAAAGTTCATCGTTATATTAGCTGTGAGTGTTGTTCTGTGATGCCGTACGTGATTTTCTATCAGTTTTGGGTGGTGCTTGTCTGCAAAGCTGGTGGAGACTGCATAGCACAGGGCTTTCCAAAGGTTCTGTTAGTGGCTGCAGCTTCTGGTTCCCTTGGCTGGATGTCACAGTGGCTTAATTTTTCTTTCACAGAGTCTTTCTAGCTCTTGCATGGTGGACCTTGAGGTGTCTACTCAGATTCCAGTATATAATAGAGCAACTTATGCAAAGCATGTCCTCCCATCTCATTTGGGCTCTGATAACCTAATAATGAGCTGATTGGAACATGATCCTTGAAGAGATACTTTTACCTTTGCTAAGTGGCTTCTTTGCCCACCCAAAAATACAAATCACCAGGTAATTCAAGCAAAGCAAAAAGCATTTCTTAAAGGGGGAGGAGGGAGTCAAGTCTTTTTATAGGGTATAGAAACACATGATATAAACATTTGCAATATAGCAAGTGATCAAACAATAAAAGACACTGATTACATTTGAGACTTCAACAATGGAAAACATTGATTCCACAGTACAGAACATTCTCCAAGTGGCAGATTTATGGGTTACAATACTCTTTCCAAGCAGTGTCTGCAGGTAACTTAAAACTCGCAAGTGTATTCAGGTGGGTTCAAGTCTATTTATGGGGTACAGAAACAAATGTTACATGCAGTACATTTGGTGTATGTAATACATCAGAAAGCAAGTGATCAAACTATAAAACTCAACTTTATTGGTATTTTTTCTTTTAATGTTGCATATTTGATCTAGTTTTTTTCTTGATTGTAAGCCACCTAGAATCACCTCTTGTCAAGGTGGGCAGTGTATAAATAAATAAATAAAACTTCACATAATTTTTTCTTCTTTTTTGGGGTAAAATATTTCTTTTTGGAGGTGTCAAAAAACCCCGTTCATCCAAGCCAACACTGTCAGTCAAATTAGACTGGTGAGACTGTTCTGGTCAAAGTCACCATCCCAGGAGGGGAATCAAAGATAAAGTTTCCTGGCTCCAACCTCTGATGCCAGAAGAGAGAAGGTGAGAAGGTGTATCATCAATACAGGTAGCCCTCCTCTGTCCCCAGCACTGAGGAACTCACCATGATGGAAGCTGTTCAGGAGCTACAGACAGAAAGGCTTGTTAAGAAAGTGGTGGAGCTGAAGGCCCTGCATGTCCTCCATCCTCCAAAGAATAACATGGCTAAAGGTTTACACCCAAAAACTTCATTTTGTTCTTCGGGAATCCCTACCATATAATTTCACACAAGCATATGGACTGACTTTTGATCAAGGAGCTGCCCCTTCTCAATCCAAGAGAAAGTTCTCTTGTCTCTTAAACCTTTAAGTCAGTTCTCATACAGTCCTCTGAAGGTTGACAGCCAAGTCAGCATGATTGACGATCGTCTTTGCCTGAGACTCAAAATGACCCATGTAAACACAGAAGGGTCCCGCTCACCCCTCCAAAGCCAAATCCCCTTTGCCAGATACCTCCAGTCATTGCTCGGTTGTGCTCATTGCATGGCCAACAGTGACTGAGAATTGGAATGAAAAAGAGGCCACACAGAATTAACGAGCCAAAATAAACCTTTAGGCACAGATTGTTGCCTCAAACATGCTCCAAAATGGTTCTGGTTTTTTGGCAGCAGGGAAGAATATGGGATCAAGCTCACTACAACACATCCATATGCCCTGTTTTCCCTGATCACAGATCAAAAATTGTGAATCCTAATTCCGACACCCGTTTCAAAACACAGGACCTCACTCTAGTATTTGTTAAACAATATGTTAAATGTATTTATTTTGTTTTATCACAAAAATAAAATACAAAACAGAAAAGCAAAAAAAAAAAAATACAAACAAATGATATATCCAGCACCAACAACAACAAAAAAGAAAAAAAGTGACCCAAATATCAAATAAATTTAACATTAAACATATAGAGTCAACCCTGCTGGATGCTGAAAAAAATAATAATGTGTTTTGAAGTGGAGTCTTCTCCACAGGAATAGTGAGAAATGCCTACAAAGAAAGAGATACACCCGTATCACACTCCCACACCCCACTCATAATGTATTGTGGTATTTATAAGATTTTATGTTGTTATTTTTAAAGTTATAAGCCATCCAAAGTCACATGTGTGGGATGTCCACATAAATTTGTTTATTAAATAAATATATAACTAGGTATACATTTCAAAAGGAGGGGAAACGACACAAAAAAAGAGGGAAATGATCAGGGGTGAAATCCTACCTAGCGAACCGCTAGGGATTATGGGCATCAGTTTGCCGAACAAGTAGTAATTACCCCTCCTTGGACCCATCCACACCCAGACGGTCGCCATTCACCTCTTCTGGGCACTCAATATTCCACAGAATTCAATGTTAAATGCAGCAGAGAGAATGCTAACTTTTCTCCCTCCATTCAGAACGGAGCTGCTGCAGGCTGTTCCTTTTAAGGTAGCCCCCAGGAGGGTGGGGGATGGGGAGGGGAGCAGCTGGAATGGAGTCATTTTCATGAAAGGTAGGAAAATGGGGAAGGGGATTTTCCTGCCTGTCATCCATTCCTCAATCTCAGCACAGACTGAGGGAAGGATGGTAGGCAGGAATAATCCCCTCCCCATTTTCCTGTCATTCGCGACAAGGAGTGGCTGGGAGGGGAGGCGCCGGTGAGGAGCCCCTCAATGTGAGTGATGTTGAGTTGGCCACGCCCACTCAGTCACATGACCTCCCCCCAACAAGCCACGCCCACAGAACCGGTAGGGGAATTTTTTAAATTTCATCACTGGAAATGATCCATCTGTCCATACTTATAAATAATAGCGATGAATCACCTACTAAGAAACAAGATATCCCCATTTTGGGAGGGAGAGATAATTGAGAGGAACGTAACTGTACAAAGATGTCAGTTTGAAATAAAGGAAATGTAAGAACACCTACTCAAATTAAATAGGAAGTTGCAAGTTTTGGCAAGATGAAGATAAGCAGCAGAAGCCACAACTGGGGACAAAAGGACAGGTGGAGTTTAACCAAGAGAGGACTCTACAGGGGCAAAACAGCATGTATGCTCAAACAAGGCAGAACTCCACAGACAAATGGACATGTAAACTAAAAGCAAGATAGAACTCCAAAAAAGGTAATAGCTTTGTGAAACTTTAATTCTCTCTTTTCTAGAAAGCAACTGCATAAAAGATCGTACTATGCTGTTGTTCAGGATCTCAGTTATCTAAGTGGCTTTATTTTATATAAATAAAAGTTTTGGGAAAGTTCCTCACTCGTATGTGGCTCTGATTGGCTTTGGCACCAGCTGAGACATTTTGGGGCCACCAATAGCATAATAAACCTCAGGTTGCTTCTCGCCTTCCCGTTATTTGCAAAGAAAGATGGTCTTAGATGTAGGAAAGATTTGCATCTTCCGATTCAGGGGTTGCTATAGGGACGTGATGATGAAACTTCCCACAGGTCACTCTGAGCTGCAAGGCCACATTCCTTATGTCTCCATTTCCCTATCAAACAGTCCCATTCATCCGGAATCTGATTTTACCCACAGTATTGTCACTCCAAGTGAGACTTGGTGTATTGTTATTGGTTTCTTTGAGAATATAAAGGAAAATAAATATGGGTAGCTTTAGAGATAAGAGGAATATCTCCTCCCCATGTGCATCTTGCTCAGGGGTGAAATTCAAAAATTTTGCCTACTGGTTCTGTGGGCGTGGCTTGGTGGGCATGGCAGGGGAAGGATACTGCAAAATCTCCATTCCCTCCTCACTCCAGAGGAAGGATACTGCAAAATCTCCATTCCCTCCTGGGGGAAGGAAATTGCCAAATCTCCATTCCCACCCCAGTCTGGGCCAACCAGAGGTGGTATTTGCCAGTTCTCCGAACTACTCAAAATTTCTGCTACTGGTTCTCTAGAACCTGTCAGAAGCTGTTGGATTTCACCCATGATCTTGCTCCCTTCCTTCCCTATCAATTTTAAACCAATGTTAGTGCTACTATTTATTATTTTAATCTTTTATTTTCTTTTGACTTGAATATAACTTGCCTAGTTATATGACTTGAATATAACTTGCCTAGCCAAGATGGGCAGCATGTAAATTAAACAAACAAACAAACATACATACATACATAAAATTATCAAAACCTGTTAATCAAGCCTACTAAATAACATTTTTGAAAAACAATAGATTTGTAAAAGTCATTTTTTGTATTTTATTTTGACATCAAATGTTCTTTGGTATTCAGATCTGGCCTAAAAATAATAATGTAGAATTTAGGGAAGAATATGCAGCTCAGCAGTCCAGCACTGGAAGCCAAGATGGAGAAGACCTGAACAGCCACTGTGTACTTCCCTTTGGTGCTCAGGTAGGCAGGCACAAAGGACACCCAGACACTGCAGAAGACCAGCATGCTGAAGGAGATCAGCTTGGCTTCGTTGAAGGCCCCAGGGAGATTCCTGGCCAGAAAAGCCACCATGAAGCAGACAGCAGACAGGAAGCCCATGTACCCAAGGGCAACATAAAACATGGCAACAGAACCTTCATTACATTGTAGGATAATTTCTCTCATTTGGGAGTTCATGTCAGAGTCAGGGAATGGGGGGAAAGTGCTCAACCAGATGCTGCAAATGACAACTTGAAGGCCAGAACAAGAAAAGACAATGGAGTTGGCCAAACTCTTCCCCAACCATCTCTGCACTTTATTCCCTGGTCTTGTGGCCAAGAAGGCTAACACCACTGTGATGGTTTTGGCCAAGATTGAAGAAATGGCAAGTGAGAAGACAATGCTGAAGGCTGTTTGTCTGAGGAGGCAGGTCACCTTCCTTGGCCGGCCAATGAACAGGAAGGAAGTCAAGATGGAAAGCAGGAGGGAGACCAGGAGCATGTAGGAGAGGTCCCGGTTGTTGGCTTTGACAATTGGCGTTTCCATGAATTTAATGAAGATCCCCAAGCCAAAGCCTGTGGTTAAAGAGAGGAACAAGGCAATGGAAGTCAGGATAATCCCCAGATTTTCCTTATAAGAAAGATAACTTTTAATCTTGGGGATACAGTGAACTCGACAGGTGTTTGGATGTTGATCTTCTGGACATTTGGTACATTTGTCTGCATCTGAAAAAGAGCAAGAGTAGAGACTCCCTTTAACATGTCATTTAATAAACTGCATTGTTTGGGTAAACTTGTTTTTGGTGTGAATGATTGTGTGTAGATGAAATCAATATATTCCTTCATTTCCCTCCAGCTAGAACATCTTAATATTCTTTGTTTTTCACTGTTACCATTTTATTAATGAACTTGTTGAGAGAGAAGAAGGAAGAAGGAAGGAAGGAAGGAAGGAAGGAAGGAAGGAAGGAAGGAAGGAAGGAAGGAAAGAAGGAAGGAAGGAAGGAAGGAAGGAAGGAAGGAAGGAAGGAAGGAAGGAAGGAAGGAAGGAAGGAAGGCAGTTCCACCATTTTATCTTTTCACTGCTAAGTCTCTTGAAAATTGGAACCCAACCTTTTGTCAATGCGTTAAGGCACCAATGAGGTTCAGCCAATAGTGGAATGAGGTACATGTGAAGGATTGCTTAATGTTGCTTATGTTAGCTGAAAATGATAAACACTGATTTTGCCATGGAGAAAATAAAGTCAGGTGGAGTGGCCCATGGACATGATTTGGATATGGAGTGAGGACATCAAAATGCATTCCTCATTTTTTTTATTATCAGAAAGAGGAACATCTTCCAATAAGATCAAGAAGGAAGTTTGGCTCAACCTCAACTCATGATTCCTCTCCTCTCTTCCCCTCCCCTCCCCTCCCCTCCTCTTCATGGACCATGACTTGAAAAATTGTTTTAAGAGGAGGCTCCAGCAGAAATTCTGCAATGTCAGACTCAGGAAGTATAAACCCAGGAGTCACTGGAAGCAGACCCCAAAAGGCACCACCTGAACATATGGAGCAGTCAAAGGATTATGACATAAGGCTACCAACTCTCCTCCCCAGCAAGTTGAATGAAGAGCCCATCAAAGACACGCTATGAATCTCCTCTCAACCCTGAAGCTGACCTGACCGGAGCCGTCTTGGAGCTTCAGTGTTGCCACACTGGAGCTGAGGGATAGGGAGAGGGGATTAGAGATAGCTGGAGTTTTGTAGCCAAAATAAAATCCTTTCTCTTGGGAACCAAGGACATTCTACCACCTGGCCAGAGGAAGGAGGAGTGATGTCACCAGGCAACAAGACAGCGCCTTGATTGGACCAAGTAACTGATTGTTTGGGGTTTGAGGGAAACCTTTTATTTTTAATTAGATGAAAACTATGGGAACCTTCAGAGTTGGTTTTCTCCTGATCTTTGCCAATATGATATATCCAATAAAGCTATTCCTTGAGGAATGTACCTGCCTTGGAGTTTTGCTTGCTATGGGTGTGTTACTTGGAATCCTGATAACTCCTTTAGCAAAGAAATACATCCTTTGATTAAAGGCAAGTAGCTACAACCTGAAACTGTGGCTGCCCAAAACAGCCATGAGACATGGATACTTGGGAGAATCTGATTGATCCTCCTATAGAAATCCAATCAGAGTTCCATCATTATATTCTGGAATCTGGAAACTCTCACTATTCAGAGCATTGAAGTAAATAGTAATTTGAAACATGGAAGATGTGTTGTAAAAGATGAAGAGCAAGAAATGTCATCTCTCTCACAACACTCAACCCTCACTTATCCCATAGCTTCATCCATGATCTGTTTAACTGTTTGCCTGATCTATTACCAGATTAATCTCCAAGATATTTTCTTATAATTCACTATGACCTAAATGTATATCTTGATCAAGGCTCAAAGAGATAGGATCCACTCTGGCCAAGCATTCTGAAATGCATGTTCATGGAGAATCTCAGGATTTATGATCCTCCTCAAAGTCTCTCCCTTTCTACTGCTGTCACCCACCTTCCATGGTGGAGATGGTTCCTTCTGCACAAGGACGACAATTGAAGCAGCAGATGGGCTTCCCTTCCTGAGCCACCTTCATGAACCCAGGAGGACAGCTTTCCACACACCTGGAAGGAGGCTGGGGCTGGCCAGCAAGAGGGGGAAAATAACCTCCATTAAATGAAATTATTTTATTTCCTAAAATACATAAAAGGAAATGTTTTGGGATCTCCAATTCAAGGTTTAGCTTTGCTAAATTTGAAGACTACAAGAAACGAAGAGCTCCTCAAATTGATGTGGTTGCTTGCTGTTTGTCTATTTACCTTCTCTTCTAATTTGTCTCCCACCACAATTCTAGATTAAATTCTCAATGTACCTACTGAAAAGGAACTTGAATGGATTTTTGTTTTGACAAAATCAATCACTTTGTCCTATGATATAAATTCAGCTTCCTTGCAGAAGTTTGATGAACAGTTAACTGGAATAGTTAGGGATATTTTTCTGATAGACACCTGAACATCTAACAGGAAGATGTTTCCTCTCTGGAAGAACTGAGATGACACCCCAAGTCTGTCCCTGCTCCAATTCTGCAATCATCTTGGAAAGACCTTCAGAAAAAACAGAATAAAGTCTTTTCCCCACCTTGTTCAGCATCTCCATCTTTGCAATAGCATCCTGGTTCATCATGAACTTGAAATCCAAGGATCCCACTCTTTCTAGCCTCCCAAGTGTCACTGTGGTAGCAGAGTAATTGGGGAAAACCACCGTGTTCCCAATGTCCAGGTCTGCTACCAGCTTTCCATTCTCATCCAAATATACCCCATTGATGGAATTATTATAAAACTCAGCAGTTCGAAGGAAAGAATGAAACTGGAATGGAAGAGAAAATGGGCAATGTTATATAGACACAGAAAGTTCTATGGTAAGACTCCTCCATGTCAGCTGGCATGAAGGATCTTGAAAGAAATGGAATTATTCCTGTAAAGAATATAGCCTAAGTGATTCTATATTTATCCTTCATATAACCTGAGTTAACCCTAAGCTATTTAGCTGAGTAAGACACTTAGAAAGGCAAAGTATGCATGATGCCTTTTCTGAGGAAATAATGTTTTAGTACATTCTGAGTTGGGTCAGGTTGACCTAAGCTAAATTAGAAGGAAGGAAGATACCCTGTTCCAATTAATTGTCTTAGTTAAGGACATATTGAAAGGGTATTTTTGGAGGGAAATATTTTTGGTTGGAACAAATGTTACTCAGAAAGCCAAAATGTTATGTAACATCTGAAAAACAATGATAAGCGGGGGCATTTTAATTGTTTTGCTGATTGCCTGAAAAAGTATTTAAACCATTTATTTGGAGCTGTAAGACGTTCTCTCTCTTTCATGGGAGAACCCTTTTGCAAAAGCTTATGACACGCGCGCGTGCGCACACACACACACACACACAAATGTGTGTGTATGTGTGTGTGTGTGTATATATCTATGTATGTATAATAAAACTACTTTTTACTTGTTCATGATCTCCATTTTACTTTTTATGAGGTTTGCTGTTTTTTTTAAATCTCACAGATCTGTATGAGGAAATGGAATAAAAATCTTGCTAGAAGGACCAAGAATGACATGGAAAATACGGAGAGTGAAGGATGATCTTTATCTCTTCCATTTGTAGTTCTCACTGCAGAGTTTGGAAAAACAATGGGAAGTAACCAAAGCAAAGGATAGATGAAGTATGAAGTATTGAGGTCCAAAATTAAAACCCTAAAGGAAATGGAAGTTATGCTCAACAACACTGAAGGAATTTTGCCAATAAAGCCAAAATGAAATCAGATGCCCCACACAGAAACAATGTTATAAAAAAACTGGTTTATAGGTCAATTGGCAGCTAGGAAGAGAATTTTTTTTTGCTGAGTTTGAGGATGAATGTGGGACCTTTGCTCTACTAGTAAGTTGTGGTTATGAAACTCTGCATTGAGGTGACAGGTGGGCAACTTGCCATGGAGCAGAGACCCCAATATCTTCATGGTGAACGATGATCTCTGGTACCAGTTCAGGTCCTTTTCAAAGAGAAGAAAGACGGCTCTATGCGCCTGGTCATTGATTTTAGAGCTATCAACACCATTTGCGTACACAACTTATATCCCCTTCCCCCGATGAAGGACATGCTAGCCCACCTGGCCAAAGGAAAAGTTTTCCCCAAACTAGACCTTCGGGAAGCTTACTACCAAATATGCATCAGAGAAGGAGATGAGTGGAAAACGGCATTCAACTGCCCCCTGGGGAGTTTCCAGTTCAAGGTAATGCCCTTTGGATTGCAAGGAGCCCCGGCGATGTTTATGCAGCTGATAAATGAAGTCCTACATGAGCACCTTTACAAAGGGGTCCTCGTCTCCTTGGACAATATTCTCATTTATATGGAGACCATAGACGAACACATACGCCTCGTCCGCCAAGTGCTGGAAAAACTGCTGAGGGAAAACCTGTATGTCAAACTGTCAAAATGTGAGTTCCACCAATCACGACTAGATTACCTAGGCTACCGAGTATCAACCAAAGGAATAGAGATGGGCCCAGCCAAAGTCCAATCAGTTCTACAGTGGCAGCCCCCTCACACCCGCAGACAACTGCAAAGCTTCCTAGGGTTCACGAACTTCTACAGACAATTCATCCCCTCGTTCGCAAGAATTGCCAAACCTCTGATGGACCTCCTAAAGACAGGGAGTCCGGCGACGAAACCCCACCCGGGACAACCCCTACAGTGGGACCTGACCTGCCAATGGGCATTCGAGACACTAAAAGATATGTTTGCAAAAGAACCTGTCTTAAAGCATCCTGACCCTGAACAGCCCTTCGTCATCCAAGCCGATGCAAGCGATGTGGCAGTGGGGGCTGTTAAGGATATTGGTGTTGTGTTACCAACCAGCTGCTCCAAAAGAACAGCCAAGGTAATTTACAACCTTGTGCCTACACCTCCCGCAAGCTCACTGACACAGAGAGGCAATGGGCGGCATGGGAGAAGGAAGCGTTCATGGTGAGATGGGCGTTGTTGACCTGGCGGCATCTACTAGAGGGAGGCCAGAAACTGTTTGAAGTTTGGACTGATCATAAGAATCTTGAGGCCCTCAGAACCCCATGGAAATTGTCGCCCAGGCAGGTCCAGTGGGCTCAATACTTCAATCGCTTCAACTTCGAGCTCAAGCACATCCCAGGGGGGGAAGAACTTTCTGGCTGATGCACTCTCCCGGATACCCCAATACAACAGTGAGCGGGAGCAGGTAGTGAATGCCATCATCCCCTCCATCCAAGCAGTGGGTCAGATGGTCTCCAGACAGCAACGACGCAACCAGCAGGGCCAATCTGCAAGTGACTTAACTACAAAACTCAAAACTGAAACAGCAGTGGATCCCTGGTTTTGAGACAACCAACACCTCTTGACAAAAAGGGATGACCTAGCATGGAAGGGGACAAAACTCTATGTCCCACAGACTCTACACAACTTGATCCTCAAGAGGAGCCACGATGTTAAACCAGCGGGACATTTCTGCACTTAGCACGGAGACAGTTCTGGTGGCCCCACATGAGAAAGTACGCAGACAGTTACGTAAAAAGTTGTACTGTCTGCGCCACAATGAAGAGACAACCAGGATGCCCTCCCGGGCTGCTACAACCAGTAGCTGAACCAACGAGACCATGGGAAGAGATTGCGATGGATTTCATAGTAGAACTGCCGAGAAGTGGTGGCAACACAGTGATCTGGACTGTAATAGACTTATTCTCCAAACAGGCACACTTTATACCCTGCAGCGGGCTACCCTCAGCCCGCCAATTATCCAAACTGTTCCTGAAACACATCTACCGCCTGCATGGAGTACTCAGAAGAATCATCTCCGACTGAGGGGTCCAGTTCACAGCAAAATTTTGGAGGGAGTTCCTATGATCCATAGGTTCATCCCAAGGCCTCAGCACAGCGTTTCACTCGAGCACTATTGGGGGGACGGAGAGACTGAATGCTATGATAGAGCAGTATTTAAGATGCTACGTCAACTACCAACAGTCCAATTAGGCAGACCTCCTATCGTTTGCGGAGGTCACGTATAATAACGCTGTCCACAGTAGCACGGGATTAACCCCGTTTAAAATAGTGAGTGGTATGGATTTCGTCTACATTCCAGAGTACCCAAGGGAGCCCCCTTCCTCAGTCAGCTTGACCGATTGGATGGATATGTTGAGGGAAACCTGGGAGAATGTTAAGAGGGCATTGGCCAAGGCAGCACAATCCTATAAGAAACAAGCAGACAAGCACGAAACTCCCCAAAGACCATTTCAAGTCAGGGAGAAGGTTTGTCTCTCCACCAAGTATTTGAGACTTAGACTCCCGAGCAAGAAATTGGGCCTGAAATTTATAGGACCTTTCCCTATAGAAAAAATAATCAACCCGGTTACAGTACAACTGCGGTTGCCCCGGCTACTAGAGAAGATACACCCCATTTTCCACAGCAGCCTCCTGAAGCCTGTGGTGGGGTCAACTTTAAGGACGGTGCCATGTGACCCCCCCGAGCCCCTGGTTGTTGGGGGCCATACTCACTATGAGGTACAGCAAATTCTCGATTCGAAGTGGCATAGGGGGCACCTCCAATACTTAATTAAGTGGAAGGGTTACCCCTTGTCAGAGGCTTCCTGGGTGAAGAGCACAAATACCCAAGCTGATCGCCTTATAGCCAAATTCCATGCAGATCACCCAGGCAAGGCGGGAGGGGGTGGGACACACCCTCGGATGGGGTAACGGTACTTACTTTGTTTTTGTTTTTTTCTTGAAACAGGCCTCCCTGGAAAAATGAAGGGAGAGGGGCCAGATGTCAGCATTCTGATGCTGCCATAAAAAGACGAGGCTTGACTTTTCACCTACTTATTTTCTCTGTAGATAATATCCCCTAGGAGATGGGATGGGAGGGGGGAACATTCCTGTGGGGTGATGTCAGAAGCTGGGGAGACTGACTTGGAAGATGGCCAATGAGAAGATGAGAATTGGGGAATGGAAAGGGAAGGGTTTGGGGGTCAGAGGGTTAGTATTGGCTACGACGAAGTCAGGGCCAGATCTGTTGTACTCAATAAATGGAATATTTCAGCAAAGATTAATTGTTTGGGAGCGCAATTTATTTGAGATGACATCGATACTTGACATCTGCTTTCCATCAACACGCCCCATCTCCTACGGAGCTCAGAAAACCACGGCGGCCATTTAGGCACTGGAAAATACCAGTTAACTGGTACCAGTTAAGGTCACCTCCTTCACTTTTATGGAACATCTTTGGAATATTTTGTGGAATAGTTTTCACTCTTGTTGCTTCCAGACTTTTCCAAGCCCAACCCTTCATCTTCTCACCTGACCTTAGCCTGCTTAGCTTCTTGGCGCAAAGAATCTTCCACTGGGAGTTTTGAGCCGGGGAAGGAAAATCAAAGGGATTCTTAGAAGAGGTGGCATTCAGCAGGTTATGAGCAGTTCTGCAGAACCAGTAACAAAAATTTTGAGTAGTTCAGAGAACCAGTAAATATCTCTGACTGACCCCGCCCACATCTATTCTCTGTCTCCCGAGTCCCAGCTGATCAGGAGGAAATGGGGATTTTGCAGTAAACTTCCCCTGGAGTGGGGTGGGAATGAAGATTTTACAGTATCCTTCCCCTGACACACCCACCAAGCCATGCCATGCCCATCAAGCCCACAGAACCAGTAGTAATGATTTTTGAATCCCACCACTGATTCTTAGCCAAAGAATAAGATCCACTCTGGGGAAAGCCCAGGAAGTGAGTGGATCGGAGGTGTTAAACAGCTTAATATACACAACACACTTTTTAGTGTATGACGTGGTAATGGTCCTGCTTGTAAAAAAAAGAGTCAAAGAGGAAAGAGGTGGAGGAAAAATATTTTTACCAAGAATTTTGTAAAAAGAAATTGGAAAAGAAATGAGCAGGGTTAAATGAATTGCAGAAAGGAGAGTGGTGTAAAATTGGAATTTAATGTAATTTTTATATTCAGAATACATTATAATTATTGTCAGGTTCTTAGAATTGTAACATAGATTCTCAGATGTGGTGGAGAGCTTTGCAATAGAAAATAAGTACCTGCCATGCCTTCATCTTTGGAGTTTTCAAGTTTTTGCCAGTTTTAAATGTGTTCCTGGATCTGGATAAATAAGCTGCATTTAAGGCCCTTGCCACAGCCCAGACTGTGTTGTAAATTAAATAGCTGTCCCGAGTCAGGATTGGATCCATCTCCTCTTCCTTGAGAGTTTTCAGGTCTTCTCTCTGCCTGCACCATCTCCAGACTTTCACCGAAAAGGCATTGTTGATGTAGGAACACAGGAAGGAGGTCTCTACATAGTATCTCATAAAAGAATAAAGGTTCAAAGGCCTATTATACTTTGCAAATTTATTTTTCTGCATAGGAAAGGAAAATATGCTATGGAAGTATTCGACTGGAAAAGATCGTTTTGACAAATAAACAGTGAAGTCCCAGCGGATTGTGAATAGCAGGACTTTTCCTCTAGGAGGTTCCGTAAGGCTTCCAAATACTAGATTCAGAAGCAAAATCCCTGTATTGAATGAACTCATGTCTGCAGCAAAAATAAAGACATTGATCTTTCTCCAACTGCGGAATAAATGCCACTCAATCTTCGCTTCCCGTGAAGTTGGGGAAAAGGTTTGTGATAAAACTGGGCAAATGCCATTCCTGACCAGCAGGGAAGTCAACGTCCTCATGAACCATTGTCCATTCTCAGTGTCTGGAGCAAGGAGACCCACCAAGGTCCACCTGTAATGGAGGACCAGCTTCACCATCCCTGGGTAATGGGCTCCTTTGGCTGGGAGCATTGGGTAGAAGAAAGGATTTTCATCTCTCACAACCTGGGAATCAAAACTGTGACTGATCTGAAAAGGAAAAAAAAATTAACTTTATTATTTTTGAGAGATCATAAAAACAATATCTAGGCCAAATGGAGGAATTGTTCAACTCCTGGTCATTCTGCTTACATTGCCTCTCTTCTCACTTCAATAGGAATAGCAAAACAAAATAGATGACACGACAGTGGTGGGGCTTATTATTAAGAACAATGAGTCTGCTTATAGAAAGAAAGTACAAGGGATGATATTGTGGTGTATAGAAAATAATTTTATACTTAACACCAAAAAAACTAAAGAACATATAATTGACTTCAGGAGGAAGGGAGATGTACATTTACCATTGTACATAAATGGTGAGGAGGTGGAGAGGGTTGGTAGTTTTAAATTTCTGGACATTTATATCTCAGAGAACCTCTCATGGACTATGAATGTTGATATGCTTGTGAAGAAGGAACAGAAGAGGCTGTACTTGCTGTTTGAGGAAGTTACACAACATTCTCAGAGACTCTTCCCATTCTGCTTACAATCTTTTTGGACTGTTGCCTTCTGGCAGAAGATACAGAACAATTAAAACTCAGACCACACAGTTTCTGAATAGTTTTTATCCCAGAGCTATAATTGCACTCAACAATGAACTAAAGGGCCACCATCAGTGAGTTGTTGGACAGCATTACTTGGTCTGCTGTGTGGATGCTTGGGTGGTTTAGGGGTGGAGAATTTTTGGTGGGTGGGGGTGTGTTTGGGGATTGTTATGTGTGTTGGACCTGGTCTTTGGGTGTTAAGTGAATTTCGTTGTATGGGTATACTGTGTATATACGTACAATGACAATAAACTTTATAAATATAAATATAAAAGCACTTAGACTTATCTTCCGCTTCACAGTGCTTTTACAGCCCTCTCTAAGAGGTTTACAGAGTCAGCATATTGCACCCAAACATCTGGGTCCTCATTTTACGCAGCTCGGAATGATGGAAGGCTGAGTCAACCTTGAGCTGGTGAGATTGGAACTGCCAAATTGCAGTCAGCAGCAGTCAGCAGAAATAGCCTGCAGTACTGCCTTCTAACCACTGAGCCACTGCAGCTCTTCAGTGAAGCATTTGGCTATTGAAAATCACCAGCAGAGATGCACAGTCTGCATTATGATTGCACCTGAAAGAGGATTGTCTGCTGGGATCCTTCTCTACAATTTGATAGAACCTTCATCCTTACTCCATACAATTCCTATAATAGAACTTTGCTCTTCATTTAGAAGAGAGGATGTCTGGCTGTAAATTGCATGTCTAAAAATGGTCTTCCCAACAAAGACTAACCTGTGGGATTTTGTAGGTTCCCAACATGGTTGAAATCTGGATGGAGATATCAGTACCAGCTGCTTCAAGAACAGCCACTGTGTTTCTCTGCCTTCCACAGCTGTAGTTGGGAACGTTGGCCTCCCCCTCTGAAAGCAGGTCCAGCAAAGCCTCTGAGGTCATTTGTGGTATGAAATAATTGTCATAGACATTGTATCCCAGGGTTACATTGAACAAAACATTGGGATTCTTGTCAATCGGTTTGATTGCAAAAAGGAAAGATAGCATTTTCCAGTACTCTGTTCCTGGTCTCCTGAAAGTATGAATGTATCAGGACATAATCAGTGGAAGCAACATTTTATTATTTTTAAATTTATATTTGTAAAGAATTGTTTAAGAAAATGAAATATTAATCAAAATTAAAAAGGAATGAAAAAATAGAGAAAGGAAGGAAATGTCCAATATTTTTTTTTTAAAAAAACCTGATTCCCCACCTTCTTTTCAACACATAATTTTTCATTTCTGCAAATTCTACATTTTTCACCATCTAGTCCTCCACTGTGAGGATTCCATGATTCTTCCACCACTGAGCATACAATAATCTTGCCACAGTTACCATATACAGTATAAACATTATGAACGTTATGTACCATATTTTTTGCACTATAAAATGCACTTTTCCCTTCCAAAAAAGTGTGTGGAAATGTTTGTATGTCTTATAGAGCAAATGTTGCTGAAGCCTCACCCACTCGCTGGCCCCCACACTTCGGCCTCTGCCTCCCAGCAATTTGCCTCCTTGCAGCAAACAGAAAACAGCCTAGTCAGCTTCAGCATACCCTGATTCAGCACGAGCATACCCTGATTCAGCACGGCCTCCCGGAATACTGCCGATCAGCTGTTCCAGGTTATGGGGATCACCACTGCCCATCGCCACCGTCGCCACCCATCACCACAGCTGCCTCTCGCCACCTCTGCGTGCCCCATTTTCGTCCTCCATGAGCCTCATTTTTTGCCTCAGCGCATCCCGTTTTTGGCCCGTTCCAGGTGGCAAGGATTGCAGATTGTTTTCCTCCCTAAAAGTTAGGTGAGTCTTAGATTCCAGAACATTTTATAGTGCAAAAAATATGATAATTCTTTCCTCAGAAGTTCCACTAAAAAAAATTCTGGTTTCTTCACAATTTTTAGCCTTTCTAATTCTTTGCATTGTTGTGTTAATTTGATATAAAATTTCTGAGCTTTCTCACTTGTCTACCCTGCATGAGAAAATGTCTCCCCATTCTTTTCACAATTCTTGCTTTGCTTTGAAATGTGTTTACACATCTTTGATAATATATCTGATGTCTTATACCAAGAATACATCACTTTATTTCAAAAAAATAAATAAATCTTAACTTATGACAGAATATAAACCGAACGCCAGTTACCTAAATTCTCTGCATCTCTATTTAATATGCAAGTTTAATAGTGCATTTAGTCATGCAAATTGAGCCTGTTCATCTTCTGTTTCAAATCCTTAAAACTTTATACATTTTTGTTATTACATGTTCACCATTTGTACATAATTCAGTTACAAATTCAGTTTTTTTTATTCTTCACATTGTCCTTATTCTTGCTGTTGTATTAAGATTTCAGACTGGTTTTCAATTTCTTTCTATCCGTTTGCCTATTTATCTTCTCGAATAATTAGTAATTGGAAGTGTCACCTATTATTCCACATGAAATATAGGATCATTGAAGTACACATACAGACAGATATACCCACAATGAAACATAAAATGAGCAACTATCACCATTAACAAGTGCAGTAAGTGCTAAATTTCTGGAGTTGTTTAAATGGCCTATATCTAAACTTAGCTTAGCCATAGAGAGTTAGCTGACAAATAACTCATTGTATGATTGGGATGCTGGCATCCACTCAAATGAGGTTCACACATTTAAGAAAAGTCAATTCTGAACTGGGATCCATTCATTTAATTGGTGGTACAGAATAGAATTTTCAAGCTTTTATCATTTTTACTTCAGACAAAAAAGTCAATGTTTCTGCATTTTTCTACCCATTCTGATGACCTTATTGGGCATGAGAGTGGTAGAAGAAAAGAACCATCCTCTCTTCTCCATCCACAGTCCAATTCTGCTGAAAGGATGTCAAGAAAAGCAGATGCTTCTTCTTCAAAGTCAAGAAAAACAGAAGATCTCTACTGATTATTTATTTGAGAATTTCAAATCAGGATCATGAGCTGTAAAGAATGACCGAACAATGAAATGAGACAGAAAGAGAGAAAAACTAGCAGATCAAAGAGGTCATTCATTGTAAAAGAGGCAGCTGAAACTTTAGAACTTAGGGTGGAATGGAGAGGCTCTAATTCTGTACATAAAATTTGACATACAGAGAAATTTGAGTCAAAGGAGATTTGTTGAAGCTTATTGGTAGAAGCTTCATCCTCGTTGCAGAGACGATGCCACCAATGAGAAACTCTCCTGGCTTGTAATAGTTCTCTGGATGCACCTCGTCCCTCTTCAGAGTCAGAAGACATTTGGCTCTGAGACTTGCCAGAACTTCCTGGGGCAGCAGAAGCAGCAGAAGCAGCAACATGACTTGTGTTCCTAATGGAGTCTCCAGCCTTGCTTTGAAGACACAGTGATAGGAAGAGATGGAAGAGACCAAAGCCCTCTTCCAAGGCAGAAGCTCCAAAGGTTTTGTAATCCTGACAGAGTCTGTACAAGCCTTCATACCTGCATCCCCTGCCTGTCATAAAAGCTTTCAAGGTTCTCCTGGGCCTTTTATGCCCCCAAGATTTTCCAGTGCAAAGATATTAGCCAACAAGGTGTTGATGTGATATCAAAGTGGAAGCCTGTTATGGCTGTGTTTGTGCGATATCTGAAAGCAATCCAAAATGTCTTTTGAGATTTAGCACCAAGAGAATAAATAAATCACTATGATTTGGATAATGGCAACAAAAAGAGACATCATCTTTCTAAACTCTGAGTCAGTCAACAGGCATGTGCCCAATGGGAGAAGTCACAAATGGGGTGAAACTCTGAAAATGTTCCCAGAAGTGAGACAGGAGAACTTTCTCCCAAACATCTCATTCCTACCATTGCATCATTATTACAGCATTACAGTATTACAGCATCATGGCAGCTGCTCAGCTCATAAAGTATTTCCCTCACAAATCCCTTAGAAAAACTCTCCATACATTCCAGTCTCAAGAGAGAATTTTGGCATGAGTCTGAAATGTCAATCCTCAATATGGATACAGCTGATTCTGGTTTGCCTTTGTTAAGCGATGAGTGGCTCTTTTGTTCATATGACTTCGTCTTCTCTCTAACACAGTCCAGACCAGAACAAAATCCCTGAAAATCACTTTTATCAATTATAGTCAACAAAAGTTTGACTTTGGGTTCGACTGTTGGGACATTTCAATTTTTAAAAAAGAGTAGACATTTCCTTCATTGAAAAAAAGCCATTATTTGTTTGTAAAGGTGGAACTAAATAACAGAATAAACCAGGGTGGTTGTCAGGGACCAGTGTGTAAAGAGAGAGAGAAAATACAGAAAAATATTGACATGTTTAGAGATAGATCAATAAATAGGTAGAATTAGGATAGCATAACATTTCTAGATGTAAAACCTATGAAACCTGTTGAACTGATCTAGACAAGTAAATCTAATGAAATCCACCAACTTTAAAACTTTTATAATCTGTTTGATACTCTATAGTCCTTGTGTCAGTCCTGAAGCTGACCTGACCGAGGCCATTTTTGAGGCTTCAGTGTTGCCACGTAAATGTGTGTGAAGAATTCATCAGAAAGTGGAAATGTGTTAAGTGAAAAACTTTTTGGCATCCAACATGACCCAGGGTAGGGAAAGCACAGTGACATTCTTAGCATCCCCTCTATGAAACCATATCATTCTGTTGGACCAGAAAGCAGCCCTTCCCTCTGGCATCCCCTGCCTTGGGGAAGAGCCTCCCTGGAGATCTAGATGGCCCCAACTACCTCAAGATTAGGTCTATTGCTGTTATTGGTGTTGATGTATCTTTAGTGATTGATCGATTGATCGATTGATCGATCGATTGATTGATTCTGGGCATGAACGGGTACCAAACTGGTTTGCACTCCTTCAACTGTTATTCCCCCTTCCCAGATTCCCACCATAGAAGCATACAGGTTTATTGCCCATCTGTCCCCCTCCCTCCCCCCATCCTTTGAGGACAGGATTGCAGTGAAACAATTGCTTCATTGGAGAATGTGACTGATGACACACCTTGGAGGGAGGGGGAAACAGGGTCAGAGCTGGAAAATAAATTAAGTGAGGTCAGAATTGGCTTCACTTAGAATATGCCGACATGAAGCTCCTAATAAATAACTGGATTCCTTTTGAAGTTTGGCTTGAGGGCCATGATTTAATTAAGGCATCGATTGGAAACCTGACACTAGGTCACAAAGTTCTTCTGTATACTCAGCCACTCCCCTCTGACCCACTCCGAGGGTGATCATCCACTGCGCTGCAGCCCCTTCTAGGTCCCTGGTGACACTTCTGACCTTGGAACCTTCAGTGGTTATCTCCAGATGATACTCCTGCACGTAGGTCCAAACCTGGGGCAGGAAGAACCCCAGTTGCTGGGAATGTCAAATAAAGCTCTGAGGCCTGAGGTTCCTCAAAGTTCTAATTTATTAAAGATGTCATGTTGGCACATCTGGGAAAACCCGAATCTGAAAGCTTCCAGATTTTCCACACCCAGCTGATAGTTCACACCCACAAGTTCGTCACATTGTACAATCAACTCTTCACACTCCACCGGATACAATCTTCATGCAGTCTCCAGCAGGCACAGGCAAAAGTCCTTGAATACGGAATGTTGTACCGCTCCAACAACAGCCCTCTCCCAATTTCCCCAGCTAAAATATGTGGCAGTTAAGAAGCAAAAAATAAAATTGTCTTCCAAAACTGACAGGGGATTCCTGTTAAACTTCACACACAGCTGTTGTGTCTTGTGGGTGTCCTCCTCCCTGGGGCTATAACTGCAGAGGGGGTGATACAGGTGGCAGCTCCTGGTGCTGGACCAGGAGTGGTCACAGCTGCCATTGGGCTTGCTGAGGGGCCGGCAGTGGTGGTGGATGTTATTACTCAGGCTCCCATTGCGGCTGGAGGTCATCAGGTTGCATGACCTGGGCCTGGTGTTCACACACCTTGACATTCTTGAAAGCCCCCTGCATGAACTTTACGGCTTCCTCTGTCATCCAGTCAGCTTTGTCTAACTCTTCACCCTCTTCTTTTTCCTCCTCCAGTTCCACCAGCTCCACCCATTGTTCCTGCCCACAACTGCCACAGCTTCCATGAGTGAAAGTCATCACCATGGGCTTCCCCTCCATTCCTCCTTTTGCCCGATGCCCAGAGACCACCTGGATCTCAGCAGATTTCCACAGCTTTCTGCCTCCCCTGTCCATTCAGAGTGATCCAGGCCTGAAGGAGGCCTCTTCAAAGCCTCCCCCACCATTCAATCTCCTCCTGATTGCTCCCTTGAGGCAATATCATGTGCATGGTCCCCACAGTAGAGATGATGTCCTCTCTGGGTTGACCAAAATATCAGATTCTGCCTAATGTCAGACCTGGCCCAGTGTGATCCCTTAGGAAAGTAAAACCCTCAAGTCCTTTTGTCTGCAATGAAAATAACTTTTATTTAAAAATGCTGGCTGCAGTAAAGTCAGGAGGAATCTGATGTTCCCATGAAACAATACAAAAAACAAACCCTTAGTTTCCCACCCTTCCCCCATGTCTAGTCGGTCTTTAGCCAATCGGATATCACTGAGATGTTTTGGGAAATGCTGAAGTGTTTGGGCTGGTGAAATTCCACACTCAGGGTGAACGACCTTGAAGATGCCTGGCACGAACTGCTTTGCATTCCTTCAACTGTCATTCCTCCCTCCCAAATTCCTACCATAGAAGCATATAGGTTTATTACCCAACTGCCCTGCTCCGAATCCCAATTCTTTGATGGCGGGACACTTGTGAGGTGTCAATCCAATGATGGAGGATCTCACAAAACCAATGGAATAGCTTGCCTCCAGAAGTTGTGGGTGCTCCAGCACTAGAGGCTCTAAAAAAGTTACTAGACAATCATTTGTCTCAAATAGTATAGGGTCTCCTGCTCAAGCAGGGGGCTGAACTAGAAGACCTCTAAGGTTCTTTCCAACTCTATTGTTCTATGTTCTGTGTCAAACAGAGGCAAATGAAACATATAAATCAACAACAAATTGCAATCAATAATTAATTGTCACAAGTCTAAGAAACAATTTCATTATTACTTCCCTACTTTTATCATTAGATGTTCCTTAATGTTTAGATCTGGTCTCATGATAATAATGTAGCACTTGGGGAAGAAGATGCAGCCTAGCAGTCCAGCACTGGAGGCCAAGATGGAGAAGATCTGCACAGCCACCATGGACTTTCCTTTGGTGCTCAGGTAGGTGGGCAGGAAAGAGACCCAGACGCTGCAGAAGACCAGCATGCTGAAGGTGATTAGCTTGGCTTCATTGAAGGCTCCAGGCAGGTTCCTGGCCACGAAAGCCATCGTGAAGCAAACAGCAGCTAGGAAACCCATGTAGCCGAGGACAACATAAAACATGGTAACAGAACCTTCATTGCATTGAAGGATGATTTCTCCAGGCTGGGAGTGCATGTCGGAATCAGGGAATGGGGGAGAAACTATCAGCCATATGACACAGATGAAAATTTGAACACTAGAACAAGACAGGATGATGGAGTTGGTCAAGCTCTTCCCCAACCATCTTCTCACCCTGTTTCCTGGTTTTGAGGCCAGGAAGGCCAGCACCACCGTGACTGTTTTGGACAACACAGAAGACACAGCTACTGAGAAGACGATGCTGAACACCGTTTGTCGGAGAAGACAGGTGGCTTTCCTTGGCTGGCCGATGAAGAGAAAGGAGGACAAAAAACAGAGCAGGAGGGAGATCAGGAGGATGAAGGAGAGGTCTCGGTTGTTGGCTTTGACAATGGGAGTTTCTAAATATTTAAGGAATATGATTAAAACAAGGCTTGTGGTTAGGAACAAGAGTAGAGCAAAGAACACAAGGATTATGCCCAGATGTTCTTCATAAGATAGGAAGGTTATTCTTTTTGGGATACACCGGACTCTGTTCTTAGTTGGATATTGTTCATCTACACATTTGGTGCATTTTTCAGTATCTGAGAAAACAAAGTAACATTTCTTTCATAATCTTTGAAATTTCGAGAAAACCTTTAGATGAGATTTGATACTGAGAGACAGGAAAGCCTCATTAAATTGTACTGTATATACATTCATTCCAGCAAAAAATTCCCCAATATATACAGTACAACTATTAAAAAAAAACAAAAAACAAGAACAACAAAATAAAATTGTAAGAAGAAATATCTGGTGCCACAAACTGCCTTCTCTGAGCTAATCCACCAGATTCTTATCTCTCACTGATCTTATCATGAGTTCTTTGTTTTTATTGATTTATTATATTATTATTATTTTATCTTTTGTGAGATGATGGACATGTGTTTAACCCAAGAATGTTTAAACTCCGTTAATGATGATTGACCCAACAACCATGATCTCAATAAACTGCTCTAAAAAGTTTGGACACAGGATAAAAGTTGTCTAACATGGTTGGATCCATGGAATTCCTCTTGAGAAGGGTTGCAACACTGCCTACTTCAGGGGAGATTGTACAGACCTTTTTAGTAAAAAATCATTAACTATCCTGAAATTGAGAGTATCTCCAGACTATGAGGGTCTCTACAAATCCCTTAAAATGTGATATTTTCCAATAGTCCTGGAGATCCCCTGACAACAGAGCCCTGTGTGCTGGTTGCATGGTAGGTAGCATCTTGATGTACTCCTCCCTTGCTTTCTTAGCCTTTAGTTCTCAGTGTTTAAATTTTTAATTTGTGATTTAATCGTGTGCCACCAAAAGCCCCTATGTGTGAAATAGACAACCATATAAACTTGAAAAGAAAGAGATCTTAAGGAAGATTAATTAATGAAGGAATTCCAGAAGGGGAACTGAGTTTGTTATCTGCCAAGGCTTTTTACCCAATAAAAATGAGAAGATGAAGCGATATATTTCCATCCTTTCTAAATTTGGCAACAATTTTAAAGAGAGAATGAATTCAACATTGGTATCTATTTGTAGATTGGTCTTTTATTAGTTCTCCTTCTCCCCCTCCTTTCTCTTGCTTTTAATCCCAGCACTGTATGTTAGTATTTTTTTCTTTTCAGAACTACAAATATATTCCTTTTTTTTTGTTGGTGTTATAACAGTTTTTATCTCAATATTTAACAACAACACAAATTGAAAAGATAAGAAAAGGTGGGAAGGAAATATCCACTTGATGGATGAATTCAGAAGGTTTCCCTATGGTGCCACTGACCTTCCTGAGTGGAGATGGTCCCCTCTGGACAAGGAACGCAGTCATAGCAGCAAAATGGCTCTCCTTCTCGAGCCTTCTTCACAAATCCAGGCTGACATTTTTCCACACATTTGGACTGAGGCAGAGACTGAGAAGAGAAAGAAAAAATGACAAAGGAAAGATGTTACACTCACCATCTATGTAACATGGAGGTAGATAGGAACATTAGCAAAGTAGTCTCTGGGATTCAGATAGAAAAATATGAAATCTCTGATTACTTCCAATGCCAAAACCTAAGTAATATTTCCCTTGAAATTGTCCCTTATTACTTCTGATATCAGGATTTTTTTGCGTCAAAGTCATATTTCTGTACTTCAGTTTTCAGACCATTATTGTGTGAGATGGGAGAGCAAATAAATTGAATCAATCAATGAATAAATAAGCTCACATCAGACCAGGCATTATTATTTCGTGTGAACTGAATGCCTTGGACCTCCTTCCTAAATTCTACTATCCTAGTAGGGTTAAAGAGAGACATGTATAACTATGGTCTCAGCTGATTAAAAACATTGCAGACTCTAGGCCTGCAATTTTGGGAGTTTCCTGACTCCAAACAGGTCAAGATGAAGCTTATTTCCCATTGGGACCAAGTGGAGTTCCATCCAGTCTTGATTCCATTTTATCAGATTGAGACCAAAGTTGAACTCAGGCTCTGGTCAACAGAATTGCCTTCAACTTTGATATTTGAAGACAAGAAATTAGTGTACCTGAAGCTATTAATATCAAAATCCTCAGTATATGAGGCCCTCTGTCACCGGTTTTATGGTGATAAAGAAGAGACATGAAATGGCAATGATTATTGTCCTAAATAATAATCATTCCAAATCTCATTTTGGATATAGCTGAATCAGCTTACAACAGTATTCAGCATTATAACATCAAAAGGATACCTTGGTCAATAGAAGAGAAGCCTCCCTATTTTCTAAGAAAATTATAAAAGTTTTACTGCACACATTCAATTCTCAGTGAAGGTTATCCCCCATTTTGACTAGATTTAGCCCACTTGAAAAGGGTCCTAATTCTTTGGGAAAATGAAAAAAACACATCACTATTTTCCCCACCTTGTTGAGCAACTTTAGCTGTGACAAAGCATCTTGGTTGATTATCAGTTGCTGCCTTTCAAAACTCCCCAATTCCTTGTTGATGGGATCCTCCTTGAGGAGAACTACCCTACTGTTGATCTTTAGATCTGCTGCTACCTCTCCATTTTGATCCAAGTACACTTTCAGCAGGGAAAGATTGAACAATTCCTTCTTCTTTAGAAATGGATGGAACTAGAATGGAAACATCCAGGAACTTTAAAAGCAGAAATCTTGTTTTGTTATCTCTTTTTACATTTGAATCTTTCTTCTATGGTTGTTTAACTTGCAAATATTGTGAGTTGGCATGTGGCCACTATCTTTAAAACTCAAGAACAAAGGTTCAGTAATAATTCTCAATCATACAGTATATTGACAAAAAGTATAGTGAGAAGATATAATTGGCAAAAATTGTCAATTACAAGAAACATTTTAGGAAAGGTCATAAATCAATTGAAGAAAACCCCCAAATATCAAGAGCATTCATAAACTCTTTGGAAACAAGAGGGTGATTATCAGAAAGCAAGGATTTGTTAAGAAGAAAGTTGCAAGACTAAGACAGGAAAATGACCAGATGAACTAATTCTATTTTACTGCAAGACAATATTAACAGAATCTTGCAAGTATGAAAATACAAATCTTTCACCATCTCTTTTTACAGTCTAAACATTTGGGAGGACCTTCTCTGAATTTCTTTCTCTCCCTGTAACACAGATGCTGCTTCATCCTCCCCCCCACCATCTTATCTGATCCTTCCCTGCATCTCTTTCTCTAGTCCTCCAAACTAATTCCTACATATCCCACTTCCTTAATGGATTGTGTGAATGCTGGTGGTAGAACTTGTTTTCAGCAAAGAATTAACAAAATGATTCATGATGTGATGAATGGGGATCTAGTTAATTGATTGCTAGATGGCATGATAATTAAATGGATACAACTGTCTTAAAACTTGTATTCAAATAAATTTTAATCTTAATGATAAAATTGGAAATTATGAACAAGTGTATTTTCATTGATAAAAGAAATAGATAAATCATGTTTTTGTGATGCAAATATTATAATAATGCTTATACAAAGTTATTTTGATCTCCTTAAAAAAAATTCCAGCTTCCAGAAAATAAAAATATGATTTTGTGATAGAGAGAAGTGCATAAGTAAAATCCATTTGGAAATGAACTAATTTTTAGCATCTAGTACTCGATAGATGACTGTATCTTTGTGATTTTTCTCACATTGTTTTATATAGATAATGGTTACTTATTATAATAAAGTAGCAGTAATCTTTTAATGATACGATAATATCCCTATTATTAATTTGGCGATAATGCTATTAATGATCCAGTGGAATCATTTCATGTCCTCTTGTAGAAAACACACTTAGAGAAGACATTGCAGAAAAATATCCATCAGCTTTGAGTGCAGCGCAGCAGCCATGGTGGCTCACCTCAGCTCGGGCCACGTCCCATTGACGGTGCTGCGGGAAGCCAGGCGGAGGGAGCTGCGCGCCTTCCTCGACAAATGCACCGGATCCAAGGCCATTATGTGGGATGAGTATGTTACTGGGCCCTTTGGATTGATTGTGCAATATTCTCTTCTGAAGGAACATGAGGTGGAGAAAATGTTCACCCTCAAAGGGGGTCACCTTCCACCGGCTAATGTCAAGAACATTATTTTCTTTGTCAGGCCCAGGTTAGAATTCATGAACATAATTGCAGACAATGTGTTCAGTGAAGACAAAATCCGCTGTCCGCAGCGGGATTTCTACATCTTGTTTGTTCCGCATCACAGTTTGTTGTGCAAACAGCGCCTCAAAGAACTGGGTGTGTTGCACTGTTTTATTCACCGAGAGGAATGCAGCCTGGACCTCCTCATTCCCTTTGACAGCGACCTCTTGTCCATGGAGTCAGAAAACGCCTTTAAGAAGTGTTACCTAGAAAATGACCAGACCTGCCTCTACCATGCTGTGAAAGGACTCATGATGCTCCAGGCTCTCTATGGAACCATCCCACTCATCTTTGGAAAAGAAGAGTGCGCATGGCATGTGGCAAACATGATGATCTGCACGAAAAGGGACTTTTCGGGGATCCAGAACACCATCCTGCCCATCTTCGATACCCTTCTGCTGCTGGATCACAACGTGGATTTGGTCTCTCCTCTGGCTACCCAACTGACTTATGAGGGCCTAATTGATGAAATATATAGAATTCAGAACACCTACATAAAACTTCCCCCTGAAAAATTTAACCCAAGAAGCAGGGGGAGGCTGTGAAGGAGCTCCCCACCGAGGCCAAGAAGCTGCAGCTGAACTCCACGGAGAAGCTGTACACGGAGATCTGCAACAAGAACCTCAATGCTGTGGGCAGCGTCTTGAGCAAGAAAGCCAAAATCATTTCAGCTGCTTTTGAGGAAAGGCACCACACCAAAACCGTGGGGGAGATCAAGCAGTTTGTCTCACAGTTGCCGCACATGCAGGCTGCCAGAAGCTCTTTGGGGAACCATACCTCCATCGCGGAGCTCGTGAAAGACATCACCACCTCTGAAGACTTCTTCGATAATTTAACCGTGGAGCAAGAATTTATGTCCGGGATAGATACCGATAAGGTCAACAGCTACATAGAAGATTGCATTGCCCGAAAGTATCCTTTGATTAAGATACTGAGGCTCATTTGCCTGCAGTCGGTGTGCAACAGCAGCTTAAAGCAGAAGGTGCTGGATCATTACAAGAGAGAAATTCTCCAGACTTATGGCTACAAACACATCTTGACCTTGAATAGCCTAGAAAAGGCTGGACTTTTGAAGCCCCGGCTGGGCAGTCGGAACAACTACCCAACCATCTGGAAAACTTTGCATCTGTGTATGGACAACATCAAAGAGCAGAACCCAAATAATATCTCTTACGTCTACAGTGGTTATGTGCCTCTAAGCGTTCGTCTGGCACAGTTGCTTGTCCGGCCAGGTTGACGAAGCATTGAAGAAATCTTAAAAATACTTCCTGGTCCACATTTTGAAGAGAGGCAGCAGCTGCCAACCGGGCTTCAGAAAAAGCACCAGCATGGAGAAAACCATGTCACTCTCGTCTTCTTTCTGGGAGGCATGACCTACGCCAAAATCGCAGCCCTCCTGTTCCTCTCTCACATGGAAGACGGGGGCACTGAATACGTCATCGCCACCACCAAACTGATTAATGGAACAAGCTGAATCAAGTCCCTGATGGAGAAGCTGGAGCCCCCACCCTTTTAGGAAGGACAGACCGAGCAGGACTCGATTGAGATGGGACCGTGAGACTCGCGAGAAACGGATGACTTCGGAAGAGAGGACTTGCCAATTGAAAAGGAAGACAGTTTCTCAGCTGCTTTCTAAAAAAATATGGATCAAGAAGGAAAGCTCAGCCTGGCAATCTGCATTTTGGTTTGCTCCCTTGCGTCATTCACAATGGTCACTCCCTGACTTTTTCTTACGGTTTCTAAATCCCTTCTTCCTTAGTGTATATTCCACAATCTTTCAGGATGTTTTTTCCTAATATTTCCTCCTCCTTCCCATTCTGTAGTTAGCTTGGTTTTCTTACTTCGGTCCACTGATATTCTTCATTTTTCTCTCCAGGCAGTTCATCATGTTGGTGGATTGTAATCTAGCCACTTTCCATCTTCGGCTGCTATTCTAAAGCTTGAAAGTCTGCAAATCTGTAACAGAATCTGCCCCTTACGTGATACAGCTCTACCCCAATCCTATTTTCATGGAATTCGCTTCCTTGATTTGTTTCTAGCAGGTTTCAATCCTGGAAATACTGTTTTGCTGCCAATTTTGAAAAATCCTGCTCTCTTTTTTCCCCCATGAATACCTCCTAAATGCTTACAAGCCCCCAATGTTTATTTTTATTTTATTAATTAAATTAAAAATATTGAACCAAACTCATTTGCACTGAACATTATTGTGAATAGTGGGAGAAGAGGCTACTGTTTAATCAAACCTCATTCAGTTGCAAACGAACAAGCATGTTTAAAAAAGTGCTGGAATAATACCTTTGAAGTCTGAGAAGATAAATGTTATAAAGACGCCAACGCAGGCATTTTTCAGCCAAATATGAATATATATATATATATATATTCATCAGCTTTAAGCAAAAACAAAGAAGGCAAGGAAGAGATCAGAGGAACCTCTTTTAGCCTTGAGGAAAGACAAGGAAAAGAGCCATTTCAGTTTACAGGAGCTGAAAATCAGATGGAGTCTAGGAACATTTTTTTTTTGAATATAGAAAATGGTTGTAGAAGGGAAGATGCAATGCTCTTCCAATAAGTACGAGATGTTGTACAGAAGCTTAAGATCTTAAACAAACAAGCTCTGAGAGCCCCAAAGACCCTGAAAAGGAATTTAGTTTGATGGATCCTTGATGGGACCCCATACCTTCCACGGTTGCAGCCTTGGAGTCCCCAGCCTCTCTTCTCCCTTCTCCCTTCTCCTCTGGGGTTTGGATGCAGCTTTTAAGGCATGGGCCAGAATCTTAAGGACACTGTAAGTATAGCCCTCATTTGGGATCCACATCCTATTCTTTTCCTCTTTTGTCTCCAATGGTACTTTCTGGGTGCATCTTCTCCGGCCTTTGATAGAAAATATGTGTTTTGAAACAGAACAGTGAAAATACTCAACTTGAAATTCACGTTCCACAAAGAAATATCTTTTATAGGCATCATCATCGTTCCAACTCTTTTTCCACTGAAGAGAAAAGGTCCAAATACTATGGACATACTTGAGAAGCCTCTGCTTTTTCATTACATATATTCCAAGCGTTGTCATGATCCAGACTTTCCCTTCAATGGGTCCTGGCAAACGCTTGAGCGTTAAATGGAAAGGAAGAATTCTGTCAAAAATGGAATCAAATCCTACGAAGTGAACAAAGACATTGACTTGTTTCCACTTAAAGATGGCATCGCTGAGGACTCCTGTATTTCCAGTCGCTGAGAATTGTTGTGATATAACAACACAAATTCCATTCTTGACAAGCATAGGAGTAAAAGTCCTCATGAAATTCTCTCCCTTCTCTGTGTCCGAAGCAAAGAGACCAATCAGGGTCCATCCAAAATGAAGGAGCAGTTGGACAATTCCTGGGTATAGGACCGTTTCTTTGGGGAGCATCGGATGGGAAAAAGGGAATTGACTTTTATCACTCAGATCATCCGAAGTAATTTTATTACTGATCTGAAAAAAGTAGATTTTTTTTAAAAAAATAAATAAGTAAAATGCAATTAGCATTAAGAATAAAAATAGTATTGGACTTCCTGTCTGGCTTCCGGCGCCGCCAGACGGTCCTCCGTGACCGCGGCCCCGTTGCCTGTAAAAGAGCCGCCTTTACATCTGAAAGGCGGCTCGAAAAACTCCATTTCCTGATGGAAATGTGAGTCTGAGCGGGCGGGGGTGGGTAGAGCCATCTGCGAAGTCCCCAGAGTCTTTTTTTAACTCTTGGGGACGAGCAGGTTTGAGCTCTCTATTGTCCCTCGCTGCTGCTCCGGGTATCGGGTGCACTCTGCTTTTTTTTTGCAGAGCTAGGCGCTGGAACCGGATTAACTAACGAATCTAACAGATGGACTTATTTAAAAAAGATGAGATACACAACCTACAGAAAGGAATTTAGGATGGAGATCCAACCCACAAAAAGTCAAGAAAAGAAGAAGTAGGTCTCACAAATATAAAAACTTTTAAACTAAACAACAGTGCAATGCCAGTTACTTATGAGAGGACTGAACATATGAAATGATAATTGGCAAAGTATTGGTTTATTTTATCCTGAGGATAGGGCAGATCTCTGCAGTGCTGAATTATTTTGGGATGTGAAAAAGGCCTTAAATTGAATGGTTGGAAACATCTTGTTTGTTTTTTTTTTGGATTTCCGGATAAATATATTACTTGTATGCTGAGTTATATGGCAAGAGATCTACTGGATCATGGCACGCAGAAGATCTGGTTGTTACCCTATTATGATGGTTGGAACTAATAATCTGGATAACAGACATCTCCATAAACATTATATAGAATATAATTATAAAGTCACTCGGGTGGTTGTCGGGTTTTTTTTTTTTTTTTTTCTTCCAATATGAAGATACTTGTTACTGATGGGGGCAGATGGCAATTGAAGATACTGAAAATACTGCTGGAACAAGGATGCGATGTTACCCTAACACGGGTGATGGAGTTTATCATCCAGTTGAAAGATATTACAGAAGATGCAATATGGATTACAAGTTTAAAGTTTTTTTCTTTTAGGATTTTATTTACATAAGGGAGTATTTTTCTAGGGGAGTGGGCAGAAGAATAAAGATATTAAGAATAATTATGGTAATTTTGTAGGAAAGTGGGTGGAGATAGGTTAGGTTATGGATTGTTTAGTTTAAAGAAAAGGGATATTATGTTTAGATGTGAATATATGTAATGAAGGGGGGGGGAAGGAAATGGGTAGTTGAACTGAACAAGTGTTAAATTAGGATTTATTGAATAGCCTTAGAGTGGAAGTATGCTTTGAAATGTTATATCGTATGGGGGGTAGTAAAAGGATAGATCACGAGCAGAAATTGTTAAATTGGGAGATAAAATAATATTATTATGTTAAATCAGGAGTTATTAGACATTGTTATAATAGAATCTCACTTTGAAATGCATATTATAGTATAGTATAAGGGGGGTATGATAATTTTATTAGAAAGAAAGGGTCAGTATATGGAGATGGAGTAAGTGGATAGTAAAGCATGATATAATCTGTTATGAATTTGGGTTTTATTATGAAGAAGTCAAAGGGGAAGGGGGGGTGAGGGGGGTTAGGGAGGAGGGGGGGGAAAGTGGGAAAAATTTGTATTTGAAAAACTTTTTCAAAAAAAAAAAAGAATAAAAATAGTATTTTTTAAATCATCCCCGAATCTACCACAATCAGACCACATAAGAGAAGCTCAACTGAACTAATTTCCTCCAAAAAAGCAGCATATTATATATAATTGTTGGATTCTGATTACACAGGAAATATATTGATTTAATATTAGGATCCCAATAGATCATTTCTCTAAAGTTGTCAGAGTTTGTTGCAGAAATTAAATCCAGAAAGCACACACAGTAGTCGTGGGTTTCAAAAACTTTTACTACCGGTTCTGTGGGCGTGGCTTGGTGGGTGTGGCATGGCTTGGTGGGCATGGCTTGGTGGGCATGGCAAGGGAAGGATACTGTAAAATCTCAATTCCCTCCCCACTCCAGGGGAAGGTTACTGCAAAATCCCCATTTCCTTCCGATCATCTGGCAGAGAATAGATGGGGTGGGGCCGGTCAGAGGTGGTATTTACCAGTTCTCTGAACTACTCAAAATTTCCATTACCGATTATCTAGAACTGGTCAGAACCTGTTGAATACCACCTCTGACACACAGGAAAACTGATGCAGCAGGATTCATTAACTTCTTTATAGACATAATAATACATGAAGTAAATTTACAATACCAACAGCAAATTTCTTCCAACCTTGTAGCAGTTACAAGTCAAACACAAGCAGGAGAGAACAGTTAGTTTAATTTCAGCAGAGCAGACTAGTTCAGACTGGTTTCAATTTTGTTTCTCTGCACAGACTCAGAAGCTGCAGACTAAGACACGCCCTGGCTCCAGTCTGTCTCAGCTCCCATTGGCAGACTTTGTTACCATGTTACCTCCCTTCATGACTGGAAGGGACATTAATCCAATTAACTTAATATTCTTTCCATGGTGCACTCCACCCAATGGCTTGGTCATTATGTCTGCCAAATTGTCCTCAGTGAAGCAAGCGAATTAATTTACATTTTATGGCTTCCCTGACATTCCAATATTTAATGTCCACATGCTTGCTTCTACTCTTTACTCTGTCACCTGTTGCCATTTTAATGCAGGCAGCATTACAAGCTTCATACACCATTACAACTTCATTTACCTTTACATTTAAATCCTGTAACAGCTGTACATACCACGTTACCTCTGAACAGAGTTCAGACAAAGCAATAAATTCTGCCTTCACAGTAGAAATGGCGACAGTTGTTTGCTTCCTGGACTTCCATCCAATTAAACCCCTCAAAACAATACAACAATCCCAGAATTGGACTTTCTGGTTTTTACATCGTTTGCATAATCTCTATGTCAGCCTTGGAAGCCATATTAGGCCGGAAGCTTCAATGCTGCCACCTCCTCATGTGTGGGAAAGTAGGAGAGAGGATTTAGGAGAGGGGAATTAGTAGACATAATAGCATTCTTCCTATCGGTCAAGGTCAGGGTGATCCAGCATCTGGAGGAGGAGGGTCAGGTGCTGGGTCGAGGTGGAACGGACGTTGATTGGAACATGTGATCGATTGAGGAGAAAGGGGGTGGTTTGGGGAGCTTTGTATTACTGAAGGAAAGCCCGGGTTTTTCAGATTCAGGATTTCCTAGATGTGCCAGTTTACCTATTTCTAGTAAAGAGAACTTTGGAAAATGTCTGCTTCCGCATCTTTACTGGGAGTTGGGGGTTTTCTGGAATGCTGACATTATCCCGAATCTCCAAAGACACCAGCCAATTCACCAAACAAGCCGTGGAGATTCCCCTCCCCACTGAAGAGAGGGGGGACCCTCAGGCTACAGGAGTACCTCCAAACAAGCCCAGCGGGGGTGAAGACCCGATGGTGAGTGCCCCCATCACCCCTTTCTCAATTAAAGTAAAACTAGTCCTGCCAGAAACAGGGAAAGAAACAGAACTCCCAACAGTAATAGACACGGGCTGCATCAGATGTCTAATCGGCCTTAAAATTGTAGAACAGTTGGGCATCAAAACAACACCCTTAAAACAACCGATTAAATTTTACCAGGTTGATGGCACTCTAATTGGGGGGGTCCCTTCCACTCATGTTACTGAACTGATTAGATTAGAAATGGGGAAATATCATGAACTCATATGATTTATAGTAACCCCAAAGATGTCAGAATCTATCATACTAGGCCTGGCTTGGCTAGATAAATGGGGCCCCACCATCACATGGGAAGGTGGATACCGAAAAGTCAGGATAGGGGTTGGCCCAACACCCCTTTGCCCTCCCCCCAATCACCAACCTACCCAAAATGACCAGCAGCCAGAAACAGCAGCAGCTTCTTCAGACAAGCCTCCAGGCGAACACCAAATCCCTAAGATGTATGCAGACTTAGCCAACGCTTTCAGCGAGGAGGAATGTAACCTCCTCCCCCCTCACCGGCCCATAGACTACACCATCGAATTACAATCAGGGGTTAAATTGGCGAAGCCATGACACCTGCTGAGATGACTGAATTGAGGAAGTACATTGACACCAACCTAGCCAGAGGGCTCATTGAGCCTGCAAAATGCCATTAACCTTGCTTTATATTGGACCTCATTGTTGGGTAGGACTTTCTTCTTGCATCCTACAGCTTTGCTACCCTGTGGCCAAGCCATAGATGTGAACACATTATGTTCACCCATGGATTTCATTTCCTTGCCCATGGCTCCTTTCCACTTTACTTGTTCGATTTTAGGTAATGCCAATACTTCCTTATAGATTAAACAGTTTCACTGATCAATTGTTGTCTGTAGCTTGTAGAAAGGGCTTTGAGCAGGGCCAACATTCTGAGTTCCATTTTAAGGGGAATCACTGTCTTCCATAATATTTCTCTGTTTACTCTGTCAAATGCTATAGAGGCAGGAAACCATTCTTTCCTCTGACTGATATGTTTTAGATGGTGTGATGTTTCAAGACAAAAGAATTGTCAATAGTGGACCACATCTGCTAAAGACTGCTGGTTCTTCTACAAGAAATGCACTTTTCATCTACCTACTTTCAACTCTATTCAAGGGGAAGCTAACATAGATTTTAGTTACATCTGTTAAATAAATGGGCCTGGAATTGCAGAGTCCATTTTCTTCTCTTTTTTATATATATGGGAACTAAAATTGCCACCTCGTAGAATTACACATTTATAATTCTTTTATAAAATGGTTAATTCATGTCTGAGAATATAATTAGCTAATATCATGAAAAAAATGTGAGCTTTCCATTGGGGTTACACCTTCCTATTGTACAAAAGACCCTTTGATTGAACACACCTTCACAATCATGCAACAGAAGCCCTCAAAGCAATGAGGATGGTGTCATGAGTTCCCTCCCCACTGTTATCCCAATCCTGAGTCATGCCACTTAAAATGCCATGGTGAAAAGCAGAGTTTGAATTCCATAGAGATGAAATGGTTGGATCTATCATTCACTCAGACACACACCAACAACCCATTTGCTTTACCAGATAGAGAAACACAAACACAAACCTCGGCAACTTTGTAGGGGCCAACTAATGTTGATATCTGGATGGAGATGTCTCTGTCAGCTCCATCAACAATCACCAAAAGGTTGTCCTTCCTTCCACAGCTGTAGTTGGGAACATTGGCTTCTCCAGTAGACAGCATGTCCAGCAAGGCATCTGAAGTGCCGAGGGTGTTATCATAGTTGTCATAGAAGTTGTAGCCAAGGGTGTGATTGTGCAGGTGTCGGAGATTTTCGTTAACCACTTCAATATTGAAAACCATGCGTAACATACTGTCCTTTTTATTAGGTAAACTAGTGTAAAATGATGTTAATATTAGGATCATCAATAATTAGCAAAAATTAAACACTCTTTCTCTATTTAATCCCCTTTTCCTCCACAAGCTAACAGAGGCTTAAGTCAATATCGATCCAAATCAGAGACAAATGATAGTCACCCATCACTTTTTTTGATATTGTGAATGTTCAGAAGACAGGATGGAAATAGTTCTCCAAAAGGACTAAGATTAAGAATGTAGTATTATTTGTAGCAGAACTAATTTTCATCAGCCCAGTAACCAAGTTGCAGAATATTTCAGTCGTTAAGACAAAAACAGAATACATGGAAGAGGATTTTTAAGAAGTGATTCAGAAAAGCTGTTCTAAAACATGTCATCCTCTATTCCTAAAAAATAAGGGATTGAGTATCAATCTACAGTTATAAAAATATAGAAATGACATGGCCAGAGGGAAGCACAACAATCACTACTTTCAAGAAAACTTCGTATTCAAATCATGAACTGAGGATTGAAGGGGAAAATAATGTGGATTTCTTTCAGTTTTTATTTTCCTCATAATTTGGATTTGAGCCTCTCCTAGAAAATAAGAGAAAAGTGAGAGGCCAGGAAATCAAAAGGATTCAAGAAATTAGTCAGGTCCTGCAATATAAGAGTAACTAAAATAAGAAGAAGAAAAAAAAAGATGATGTAAAACTATTCAATACCACCGACAATATTGCTACCCTACAAAAAGTCCTTGACTGTCTGTCAGAATGGTCAAACAATTGGCAACTCCAAATCTCAACCAACAAATGTTCTGTCTTACATATTGGCAAAAAAAAATAAAAATCAAAACACTAAATACAAGCTGGGCAGATACGACCTCGTAGACGACCCTCACTCTGCCACAGACCTTGGAGTAGTCATCTCCAATGATCTAAGTGCCAGAGCTCACTGTAACAGCATTGCCAAAAAGGCATTAAAGGTTGTTAACCTAATCTTGCGTAGCTTCTTCTCTGTAATATCGTACTACCAACTAGAGCATACAAAACATTTGCTAGACCAATTCTCGAATACAGCTCATCTCTCTGGAACCCGCACTGCATATCGGACATTAATACAATTGAGAGAGTCCAGAGATATTTCACGAGAAGAGTCCTCCACTCCTCTGCTCACAATAGAACTTGGAACTAAGGAGAAATTTCCTGACAGTTAGAACAATTAATAAGTGGAACATCTTGCCTGCAGAAGTTGTGAATGCTCCAACACTGGAAATTTTTAAGAAGATGTTGGATAACCATTTGTCTGAAGTGGTGTAGGCTTTCCTGCCTGGGCAGGGGGTTGGACTAGAAGACCTCCAAGTTCCCTTCCAACTCTGTTATTCTATTCTATTCTTCTAATACCTTATGCCACCAGACTTGAAATTTGGGGCTTAGACAACTTAGAACTACCCCACCTTCGTTCTGACCTAAGCATAGTACATAAAATTATCTGCTACAATGTCCTACCTGTCAATGACTACTTCAGCTTCAATACACGAGCAAAGAATAGATACAAACTTAAGGTAAACCGCTCCAAACTCGATTGCAGAAAATATGACTTCAGCAACAGAGTTGTTAAAGCCTGGAATGCACTACCTGACTCTGTGGTTTCTTCCCCAAACCCCCAAAACTTTAACCTTAGACTGTCTACTGTCAACCTCACCCCATTCCTAAGAGGTCTTTAAGAAGCGTACATAAGCGCACCAGCGTGCTACCATCCATGTCCTAATGTTCCTTTTTACTTACTCTTTTCATGTATTCATAATTACATCTGTACTTATATCTATTATGTAATACATGCTTGATTAAATAAATAAATAAATAAATAAATAAATAAATAATAAAAAAAGTTGTTAGACTTGCAAATGGAGGGAATGAAACTCCATCACAGTGAATGACTTACAACCGAATCTGACTAGAAGGAGCCACGTTGAAAGGTAAAGTTGCAAGTGTTATTTCTGATGGAGAGACGACTGTACCAATGAGAAAATCTCCTGGCCTATAATAGCTCCATGGCTTTTCTCCATCCTGGTGGTCCAAATTCAGTGGGCATTTCTTTCTAAGTTTCCAAGAGACTGACTGGGGCACCAGCAGCATCAGAAGCAGGAGCAGAAGCAGGAGGTCCATAATTCATGGGGCTGAATCAATCTCCTTCCCGTTTCTAAAGAACAATTAGAAGAATTGGAAGCAGTCACACAGGATGGAATCTCCAATGGCTTTCCTGATTCAAATAGAGACAAACCAAGATTCACCTGGAAGAGAGAGAAACTGCACTGAAGATCACAGCTCCTGCCTGTCCTGTAACTTGGGCCACAAAAAGCATAACCTGTGGCATTTATCCTTTTCTAATACAAGATCCCTTCCATGTCACTTCAATGTGATGTTTACACCAAAGGCAGTCACTGGAGAGGGAGGAGAAGAGGTCTCAAGGCCTGTGAGGAGATAATTACAATGAGAAGGAACTTGTCCTTTTGGGATCCTGAACCTCTTCCATCTGATGAGGGGCAGGTGGAGAAAAACATATTAATGAAAAATCACAGATAGAACTCTTGGGGAAGTGTTGTGTAGTGGCCAGAGTCCTTCCTGTTAGGACATGTCCAGAAAGTGATGCTGCAGCAAGAGACCTCAACAGCCAGAAAAGTGACTTCTGCTGTCCTTCAGTGGTCTTTTGTCTCCAGAGACTGCTAAGAAGTTTGGTGCCACTCTACATTGGTGCCACTTAACTCTAGTGCTGCCTGTGCTCTAACGCCATGGAAGCAATCATTATCCTTGAACCCAACTTAATGTGAAGAGGTTGGGGTTTTCTTTTCAATGGGATTTCCATATATGAATCCCAAATTGGAGCTTTATTTTTGAATTCCTTGTAACTGAAGAGAAATTTAATTTTCCATTTTTTCTAGAAATATCAATGTTTGCATGAGAGCAGACTAAGAGACAAGAAAGGGATGGCCTGTTGATGGCATCATTGGCTAATAGAGAGATGGTTATAGAACAATGGATAGAAGTTTTTATTTTAGTTTCCTTTTCACTTTCTGTGTTGTCTCTTCCACACTGAGAGCCTTTACATTTTTTAAGTTTCATGGTTTCATAACAACCACCTTGTGCTGTGAGGTCTGCAGCTGAGATGGTGGCAGTGCCCAGAGCGTGATGGATGGTGTAGCCTGATTTCTTGCTACAACCACCCAGTCGTTGGTTTAGGAGGACCTGGTGAAAGTTCCTCTGGTTTTGTAGATGCACTTGGTGCAACTCCTGTGATATTTTCATCTCTGAGGCTTTATTTGAAACTCCACCCCAGAAGACCTCCAAGTGCTTCAAAGGGCCAGTTTGGAGTTCCTGTGTTCTGGTTAATCTTGGTCAATTGTTGATGGATCATGTTTCTTATCTGGAGGGGGAATGTTAATATTACAGCTGGGCCTAGAAGGGAGAAAAGTGGGAAGGGGGTTGAGTGAGAAGCAAATGGAATAGGAAGGTCCATCCTTACAATGAGGAGCAAAGGATGACCAATATCCCAGGCACATTATTTAAATGTTTATTTTATTTTATTTTATTTTATTTTATTTTATTTTATTTTATTTTATTATTTTATTTTATTTTATTTTATTTTATTTTATTTTATTTTATTATTTTATTTTATTTTATTTTATTTTATTTTATTTTATTTTATTTTATTTTATTTTATTGTCAAACACATATAAGATTACCGATATAAATACAGACATGATTATGAATACAGGATAAGGATCAGTGGTGAAATGTAAAATTTGTTACTACCGGTTCTTTCGGCCGAAGAGGTTGCAGAAAAAAATGCTTTTAAAAGCCTCTGACAATCAGGCAACTCAGCTGGGATCGTCAGAGGCTTTTAAAAGCATATTTTTTTTCAGCTGAGCATGGGGGGGGGGGGCGCAGGGATTTTTGCTACCGGTTCTCCAAACCACCCGCCACCATCGCTACCAGATCAGGTGATCCGGTCCGAACCGGGAGCATTTCACCCCTGATAAGGATACGAATAAAAGCGAACATTAGGACAGGGACGGTAGGCACGCTGGTGCGCTTATGCACACCCCTTACAGACCTCATCATGTCATCCTCACATGATGTATCATGACTTTTTCCCCCTTCACTAAACCAGGGGTGGGCATGGCCAGCTTGTGACACATCCGGCCTGTGGGCCACGAGTTTGACACCCCTGCTCTAGAGACTGCTCTAGAGACTGGTAGAAATGTCAATCAGAGCTATGGAGTTTGATGCCACTTTAGATTGGTGGCACTTAACACTGGTGATGGCTGTGTTCTAACTCCATTGGAACCACTCCGTATCCTTGAACCCAGCCTAATGTTAAGAATAGGGCCTGTTTGGGATTTTCTTTTCAATGAGATCTCCATGTATTAATCCTAAACTGGAAGTGATTTTAGAATTCCTTGAAACTGAAATGAAATTTTATTTATTTATTATTTAATTTTATTATATTATATTTCTATACTGCCCTTCTCCTGTGGGACTCAGGGCGGTGTACAGCCAGGATAAAACATAGCGTATAAAATTTAAAAACATTTTAAAAAAACAATTAAATAATTTTGGCCTGAATTTAAAACAACCCAATTAAAACCAAATTCGATTAAAAAAACTGAGAGGATGGGATCAAGCCAGCCCAGCTAGGTGGAATAGGTGTGTCTTCAGGGCCCGACGAATAGTCCGGAGGTCTGATATTGTGCGTATCTCAGGGGGCAGGTCATTCCAGAGGGCAGGTGCTGCTACAGAGAAGGCTCTCCCCCTGGGGGTCGCCAGCCGGCACTGCCTGGCCGACGGCACCCTGAAGAGGCCCTCTCTGTGTGAGCGAACCGGTCGGTGGGAGGCTATCGACGGCAGAAGGCGGTCTCACAAATACCCCGGCCCTAAGCCATGGAGCACTTTAAAGGTGGTCACCAACACCTTGAAGCGCACCCGGACGACCACAGGAAGTCAGTGCAGCTCGCGCAGGAGAGGTGTTATATGTGAGCGCCCCGTCGCTCCCATAATCCCCCGTGCGGCCGCATTCTGGGCCAACTGCAGCCTCCGGGTGCACCCCAAGGGGAGCCCCATGTAGAGAGCATTGTAGTAGTCCAGGCGGGAAGTGGCGAGTGCTTGAGTGACCGTGCGTAGGGAGTCCCGATCCAGAAAGGGACACAACTGGCGTATCAGGCGAACCTTATAAAAAGCCCCCCTGGCCACAGCCGTCATATGCTCTTCAAAAGACAGCCGTGCGTCCAGGAGGACGCCTAAGTTGTGAGCCCTCTCTGTGGGGGCTAGTGATTCACCCCCAATAGCCAGCAATGGCACCAACTGGCTATATCGGGATGCCGGAAGCCACAGCCACTCGGTCTTGGAAGAGTTGAGTCGGAGCCTGTTTCTCCCCATCCAGACCTGCACGGCCTCCAGGCACTGGGACAGCACTTCCAAGGCATCGTTGGGATGGTCTGGGGTGGAGATGTACAGCTGAGTATCATCAGCGTACTGATGGAACTCCACCCCAAAATCACAGATGATCTCACCCAGCGGCTTCACATAAATGTTGAACAGGAGGGGCGAGAGGACCGACCCTTGTGGCACCCCACAAACAAGGCGCCTCGGGGTCGACCACTGCCCCCCTGTCAACACGGATTGCAACCAGTCAGAGAGGTAGGAGGAGAACCACCGCAGAACGGTGCCCCCCACCCCCAGGCCCTTCAACCAGTGCAACATGATACCATGGTCGATGGTATCAAAAGCCGCTGAGAGACCTAACAGGACCAGGATAGAGGAACAACCCCTATCCCGAGCCCTCCAGAGATCATCCATCAAAGCGACCAATGCCGTTTCCATGCTTTGCCACCTGTTCAAAAAATATCAATTTTTGTATGAGAGCTGACAGAGGCAGGAAAGTGATAACTGTTGACCACATCATTGGCAAATTATAAGTGGAGTTATAAATGGAGTCAAGGTTATTATTTTAGTTTTCTGGACATTTTTTGTGTTGTCTTTCCCTACTGACAAAAACACTGAGAGTCTCTAAATATTGAATTTTCTTGGTTTCTTAAATAAACAGTGTGCTGTGAGGTCTGCAACTGAGATTTTGACAGCACCCACATTGCAGTGGATGGTGTGACCTGATTTCTTGCCACAACCATCCAGAAGTTGGTTTAGGGCAGGGGCCAACAACCTGCAGCTCCGGAGCTGCATGCGGCTCTTTGGGCCTTCTCCTGTGGCTCCCTGTAGGTGATCCCACCACCGGCTGACCCTGCCCCTTGCCCTCCCCTCCCAGTCACTCCCTGCCTGACCGGAGAAGGTAAGGGTGATGGCGGGGGATGGAGAAGCGGCCAGGGCAGAGACAGAGAGATACAGGGAGGGGAGCAGAGGGAGGGAGAGAGGGGAGAGATATATGTCAAAAGGATTTTGTGGTTCCCGGTGTTTTTTAACAACTGGTTCTCTGCCCTAATGACCGGCTGGGTAGGCAAGGCTAGGGGGTCATGTGACTGGTGGAAGTGAGTGACATTGAGTTGGTCATGCCCACCCAGGTTTTTGGCTCCTGGTGTTTTCTTTTCTGTGGGAAAAAGGGCCAAATGGCTCTTTGAGTATTTAAGGTTGCAGACCCCTGGTTTAGGGGGATGTGGTGGCAGTTCTTCTGGTTATGTAAATGCACTTGGTATGGTAAGACTATTGTGACATTCCTATCTTTAAGGCTTTGTTTATCCTCCCCAGAAGACCTTCAAGTGCTTACAGTTAGGAGTCCCTATGTTCTGGTTTATCTTGATCGATTGTTGATGAATTATTTTTCTTATCTGGAGGGGGATGTTAATATGTACAACTTGGCCCACAAGGGAGAACTGAGGTTTGGGCAAGTCCATCCTTACAAGGAGGAGCATAGAATGACCAACATCCTAGCTCCATTATTCCATTCTCCAGAACCTGTCAGAACCTGCTGGATTTCACCCTTGACATTGATCCCTTCCTTCCCATACCTCTCAATTTTAAATCAATGTTAGTGCTACTATTTATTATTTTAAACTTTTATTTTCTTTTGACTTGAATATAACTTGCCTAGAGTCATCCCTAGCCAAGATGGGCAGCGTGTAAATTAAACAAACAAACATACATACATACATACATACATACATTAAATTATCAAAACCCGTTAATCAAGCCTACTAAATGACATATTTGAAAAACAATAGATTTGTAAAAGTCAATTTTTGTATTTTATTTTGACATCAAATGTTCTTTGGTATTCAGATCTGACCTAAAAATAATAATGTAGAATTTAGGGAAGAATATGCAGCCCAACAGACCAGCACTGGAGGCCAAGATGGAGAAGACCTGAACAGCCACCGTAAACTTCCCTTTGGTGCTCTGGTAGGCAGGCACAAAGGACACCCAGACACTGCAGAAGACCAGCATGCTGAAGGAGATCAGCTTGGCTTCGTTGAAGGCCCCAGGCAGATTCCTGGCCAGAAAAGCCACCGTGAAGCAGACAGCAGACAGGAAGCCCATGTACCCAAGGGCAACATAAAACATGGCGACAGAACCTTCATTGCATTGTAGGATGATTTCTCTCATTTGGGAGTTCATGTCAGAGTCAGGGAATGGGGGGAAAGTGCTCAACCAGATGCTGCAGATGAGAGCTTGGAGACCAGAACAAGAAAAGACAATGGAGTTGGCCAAACTCTTCCCCAACCATCTCTGCACTTTATTCCCTGGTTTTGTGGCCAAGAAGGCTAACACCACTGTGATGGTTTTGGCCAAGATTGAAGAAATGGCAAGTGAGAAGACAATGCTGAAGGCTGTTTGTCTGAGGAGGCAGGTCACCTTCCTTGGCCGGCCAATAAACAGGAAGGAAGTCAAAATGGAAAGCAGGAGGGAGACCAGGAGGATGTAGGAGAGGTCCCGGTTGTTGGCTTTGACAATTGGTGTTTCCATGAATTTAATGAAGATCCCCAAGCCAAAGCCTGTGGTTAAAGAGAGGAACAAGGCAATGGAAGTCAGGATAATCCCCAGATTTTCCTTATAAGAAAGATAACTTTTAATCTTGGGGATACAGTGAACTCGATTGATGTTTGGATGTTGATCTTCTGGACATTTGGTACATTTGTCTGCATCTGAAAAAGAGCAAGAGTAGAGTCTCCCTTTAACATGTCATTTAATAAACTGCATTGTTTGGGTAAACTTGTTTTTGGTGTGAATGATTGTGTGTAGGTGAAGTTAATAAATTTCTTCATTTCCCTCCAGCTAGAATATCTTAATATTCTTTGTTTCTTACTCTTACCGTTTTATCAGTGAACTTGTTGAGAGAGAATAAGGGAAGAAGAAAGGCAGTTCCATCATTTTATCTTTTCATTGCTAAATCTCTTTAATCTTTTGATTAAAGGCAAATAGCTACAATGTGAATCTGTGGCTGCCCAAAATAACCATGAGACATGGAAATATGCACAAATCTAATTGATCCTCCTATAGAAATCCAATCAAAGTTCCATCATTATATTCTGGAATCCGGAAACTCTCACTATTCAGAGCAATGAACTAAATAGTAATTTGAAACATGGAAGATGTGTTGTAAAAGTTTAAGAGCAAAAGATGTCATCTCTCTCACAACGCTCAACCCTCACTTATCCCATATCTTCATCCATGATCTGTATAACTGTTTGCTTGACCTATATACGAGATTAATCTCCAAGATATTTTCTTATAATTCACTATGACATAAATGTACATCTTGATCAAGACCCAAAGAGGTGGGATCCACTCCCACCACGCCTTCCAAAATGCATGTTCATGGGGAATCTCAGGATTTATGATCCTCCCCAAAGTCTCTCCCTTTCTCCTGCTGTCACCCACCTTCCATGGTGGAGATGGTTCCTTCTGCACAAGGACGACAATTGTAGCAGCAGATGGGCTTCCCTTCCTGAGCCACCTTCATGAATCCAGGAGGACAGCTTTCCACACACCTGGAAGGAGGCTGGGGCTGGCCAGCAAGAGGGGGAATGTAACCTCCATTAAATGAAATTATTTTATTTCCTAAAATACATTAAAGGAAAAGTTTGGGGATCTCTAATTTAAGGTTTAGCTTTGCTAAATTTGAAGATGGACCTGGGTATTTGCGGGACCGCCTTCTGCAAACAATAGCCTCCCACTGACCAGTACGCTCCCACAGAGAGGGACTCCTCAGGGTGCCGTCAGCCAGGCAATGTCGGCTGGCGACCCCCAGGGGGAGGGCCTTCTCTGTGGCAGCTCCTGCCCTCTGGAACGATTTGCCCCGGGAGATACGAAGGATATCAGATCTCCAGGTCTTTCGCTGTGCCCTAAAAACTTTTCTTTTCCATCAAGCAGGGCTGGCGTGAAACCCCCCCCCTTTTCTAGGTCTTTTAGTTTTTTAAATTGTCAATGGGTTTTAGTTTGAATGTTTTAAATTTTGGGGCCAAAGTCATGAAATTCTTTTAAAAAATTTAAATTTTGTATTGGTATGTGTTTTAGTTTTGGCTGTGCACCGCCCTGAGTCCAATAGGAGAAGGGCGGTATAGAAATTGAATAAAATAAATAAATAAATAAATAAACTGGAATAGTTAGGGAGATTTTTCTCATAGACACCTGAACCTCTAATGGGAATATGTTTCCTCTCTGAGAGAACTGAGATGACATCCAAAGTCTGTCCCTGCTCCAATTCTGCAATCATCTTGGAAAGACCTTCAGAAAAAAACAGAATAAAGTCTTTTCCCCACCTTGTTCAGCATCTCCATCTTTGCAATAGCATCTTGGTTCATCATGAACTTGAAATCCAAGGATCCCACTCTTTCTAGCCTCCCAAGTGTCACTGTGATAGCAGAGTAATTGGGGAAAACCACCGTGTTCCCAATGTCCAGGTCTTCTACCAGCTTTCCATTCTCATCCAAATATACCCTATTGATGGAATTATTATAAAACTCAGCAGTTTGAAGGAAAGAATGAAACTGGAATGGAAGAGAAAATGGGCAATGTTATATAGACACAGAAAGTTCTTTGGTTACACTCCTCCATGTCAGCTGGCATGAAGGATCTTGAGAGAAATGGAATTATTCCTGTAAAGAATATAGCCTATGTGATTCCATATTTACCCTTCATATAACCTGAGTTAACCCTAAGCTATTTAGCTGAGTAAGACACTTAGGAAGGGGAAGTATGTATGATGCCTTTTCTGAGGAAATAATGTTTTAGTACATTCTGAGTTGGGTCAGGTTGACCTAAGCTAAATTAGAAGGAAGGAAGATACCCTGTTCCAATTAATTGTCTTAGTTGAGGACATATTGAAAGGGTATTTTTGGAGGGGAAATGCCCCTCCAAAAGAGAATTGTAAGTTGGAACAAATGTTGCTCAGAAAGCCAAAATGTTATGTAACATCCGAAAAACAATGATAAGCGGGGGCATTTCAATTGTTTTGCTATTTGCCTGAAAATGTATTTAAACCATGTATTCGGAGCTGAAAAAGGTTCTCTCTCTTTCATGGGAGAACCCTTTTGCAAAAGCTTATCACACACACACACACACACACACACACACACACACACACACACACACACATAAGTGTATCAAGCTGATGAAGGGAGAACTTGTGGCTCAGAAGATTAATTCAACTGCCTAACATGCAGGAAGCCCAAGTTCGAATCCAAGTAAGGGTATGGATAGCTGATGAAAGCTAAACAGCTTGAAATAGATGTATATTAGTTTCTCTTTATTTCTTTATCAGGAAAATATAAATTTCGTATATATGTGTGTGTGTGGGTGAGTGGGTGGGTGGATGGGTGTGTGTGTATTTATAATAAAACTACTTTTTACTTGTTCATGGTCTCCGTTTTACTTCTTATGAGGTTTGCTGTTTTTTTAAATCTCACAGATCTGTATGAGGAAAATGGAATAAAAATCTTGTTAGAAGGACCAAGAATGACATGGAAAATAAGCAGAGTGAAGGATGTTCTTTATCTCTTCCATTTGTAGTTGTCACTGCAGAGTTTGGAAAACCAATGGGAAGTAACCAAAGCAAAGGATAGATGCAGTATGAACTATTGACGTCCAAAATTAAAACCCTAAAGGATATGGAAGTTGTGCTCAACAACACAGAAGGAACTTTGCCAATAAAGCCAAAATGAAATCAGATGCCCCACACAAAAACAATGTTATAAAAAAACTGGTTTACAGTTCAATCGGAAGCTAGGAAGGGAAAATTTTTTTGCTGAGTTTGAGGATGAATGTGGGACCTTTGCTCTACTAGTAAGTTGTGGTTATGAAACTCTGCATTGAGGTGACAGGTGGGCAATTTGCCATGGAGCAGAGACCCCAATAACTTCATGGTGAAAGATGATCTCTGGTACCAGTTAAGGTCACCTCCTTCAATTTTACGGAACATCTTTGGAATATTTTGTGGAATATTCTTCACTCTTGTTGCTTCCTGACTTTTCCCAGCCCAACCCTTCATCTTCTCACCTGACCTTAGCCTGCTTAGCTTCTTGGCCCAAAGAGTCTTCTACTGGGAGTAGAAGGAAGCAAGGGAAGGAAAATCATAGGGATTCTTAGCAGAGGTGGCATTCAGCAGGTTATGAGCAGTTCTGCAGAACCAGTAGCAAAAATTTTGAGTAGTTCAGAGAACCGGTAAATATCTCTGACTGGCCCCACCCACATCTATTCTCTGCCTCCCGAGTCCCAGCTGATCAGGAGGAAATGGGGATTTTGCAGTAACCTTCCCCTGGAGTGGGGAGGGAATGGAGATTTTACAGTGAAAAGGTAAAAGGGTGAAAGGAAAGAAATGAGCAGAAATGAGAGCGGTGGAAAATTGGAATTTAATGTAATTTTTATATTCAGAATACAGTATAATTATTGTCAGGTTCTTGACTTGTAACATAGATTCTCAGATGCTGTGGTGAGCTTTGCAATAGAAAATAAGTACCTGCCATGCCTTCATCTTTGGAGTTTTCACGTTTTTGCCAGTTTTAAACATGGTCCTGGATCTCGATAAATAAGCTGCATTTAAGGCCCTTGCCACAGCCCAGACTGTGTTGTAAATTAAATAGCTGTCCCGAGTCAGGATTAGATCCATCTCCTCTTCCTTGAGAGCTTCCAGATCTTCTCTCTGCCTGCACTGTATCCAGACTTTCACCGATAAGGGATCATTGGTGTAGGAACACAGGAAGGAGGTCTCTACATAATATCTCATAAAAGAATAAAGGTTCAAAGGCCTACCATATTTTGCAAATTTATTTTTCTTCATAGGAAAGGAAAATATGCTATGGAAGTATTCGACTGGAAAAGAGCGTTTTGACAAATCAACAGTGAAGTCCCAGCGGATTGTGAATAGCAGGACTTTTCCTCTAGGAGGTTCCATAAGCCTTTCAAATACAAGATTCAGAAGCAGAATTCCTACACTGACTGAACTCAAGTCTACACCGAAAATAAAGATATTTATCTTTCTCCAACTGAGGAATAAATGCCACTCTATCTTCGCTTCCCGTGTAGACGGAGAAAAGGTTTGTGATAAAACTGGACAAATGCCATTCCTGACTAGCAGGGAAGTCAACGTCCTCATGAACTGTTGCCCATTCTCAGTCTCTGGAGCAAGGAGACCCACCAAGGTCCACCTGAAATGGAGGACAAGCATCACCATCCCTGGGTAATGGGCTCCTTCAGCTGGGAGCATTGGGTAGAAGAAAGGATTTTCATCACTCACAACCTGGGAGTCAAAACCGTGACTGATCTGAAATTGAAAAAAAAGTTAACTTTATTTCGTTTGAGAGATCATTAAAACAATATGAAGCCCAAATGGAGGAATTGTTCGACTTCTGATCATTCTGTTTACATTGCCTCTCTTGTCACTTCAATAGCAAAACAAAATAGATGACACGACAGTCGTGGGGCTCGTTAATAAGAACAATGAGTCTGCTTATAGAAAGGAAGTACAAGGGCTGACATTGTGGTATAAAGAAAATAATCTTATACTTAACACCAAAAAAAAACTAAAGAATGTATAATTGACTTCAGGAGGAAGAGAGATGTACATTTACCATTGTACATAAATGGTGAAGAGGTGGAGAGGGTTGGTAGTTTTAAATTTCTGGGCATTTATATCTCAGAGAACCTCTCATGGACTATGAATGTTGACATCCTTGTGAAGAAGGCACAGAAGAGGCTGTACTTGCTGTTTGAGGAAGTTGCACAACATTCTCAGAGACTCTTCCCATTCTGCTTACAATTTTTTTGGACTGTTGCCTTCTGGCAGAAGATACAGAACAATTAAAATGCAGATCACACATTTTCTGAATAGTTTTTATCCCAGAGCTATAATTGCACTCAACAATGAACTAAAGGGCCACCATCAGTGAGCTGTTGGACAGCATTACTTGGTCTGCCGTGTGGATGTTTGGGTGGTTTAGGGGTGGGGAATTTTTGGTGGGTGGGGGTGTGTCTGGGAATTGTCATGTGTGTTGGACCTGGTCTCTTGGTGTTATGTGAATTTCATTGTATGGGTATACTTTGTATATATGTACAATGACAATATACTTTATAAATATAAATATAAAAGCACGTAGACTTATATTCTGCTTCACAGTGCTTTTACAGCCCCCTCTAAGTGGTTTACAGAGTCAGCATATTGCACCCAACCATCTGGGTCCTCATTTTACCCACCTCAGAAGGATGGAAGGCTGAGTCAACCTTGAGCTGGTGAGATTGGAACCGCCAAATTGCAATCAGCAGCAGTCAGCAGAAATAGCCTGCAGTACTCGATTGCAGAAAATATGACTTCAGTAACAGAGTGGTCAATGCCTGGAATGCACTAGCTGACTCTGTAGTTTCTTCCCCAAACCCCCAAAACTTTAACCTAAAACTGTCTACTGTTGACCTTACCCCATTCCTAAGAGGTCTCTAAGGGGCATGCATAAGCACACCAATGTGCCTACCGTCCCTGTCCTAATATTCCTTTTTTACTTACTCTTTTCATGTTCAAATTCAAATTATGTTATACTGTTACCTGTTATCTTATATATGCTTGACAAATAAACTTATGATATGATTATGATTACTGCCTTCTAACCACTGAGCCACTCAGCTCTTCAATGAAGCATTTGGCTATTGCAAATAGCCAGAAGAGATGCACAGTCTGCATTAGGAGTGTGCCAGAGAGAGGATTGTCTGCTCTGATCCTTCTCTACAATTTGATAGAACTTTCATCCTTACTTTATATAATTCCTATACTAGAACTTTGCTCTTCCTTTACAACAGAGGATGTCTGGCTATAAGTTGCATATCTAAAAATGGTCTTCCCAACAAATACACACCTGTGGGATTTTGTAGGTTCCCAACATGGTTGAAATCTGGATGGAGATACCAGTAACAGCTGCTTCGAGGACAGCCACCGTGTATCTCTTCCTTCCACAGCTGTAGTTGGGAACATTGGCCTCCCCCTCCGAAAGCAGGTCCAGCAAAGCCTCCGAGGTCATTTGTGGTATGAAATAATTGTCATAGACGTTGTATCCCAGGGTGACATTGAACAAAATGTTGGGATTCTTATCGATCGCTTGGATTGCGAAAAGGAAGGACAGCATTTTCCAGTACTCTGTTCCTGGTCTCCTGAATGTATGAAAGTATCAGGACATAATCAATGGAAGCAACATTTTATTTAACTGGTAAATTTAACAATTGTATTTTTAATCCACCTCAGGCTCAGAGGCTTGGAGTCATTTTAAAATCCCTCCACCCACTCCAAAAAAGCTCACCTCTTGAATAGAACTTCTGGGATACTTTCCATTTTTCTTTTATTTTTGGATACCGAAGGCATATTATTTCTGAGTTAATCTAGTAATTGTTAACTTTCTCTAATTCTTTTTTAAATTTATATTTATAAAGAATTGTTTAAGAAAATGAAATATTAATCGAAATTTAAAAAATAATGAAAAAATAAAGAAAGGAAGGAAAGGTCCAAAAAATTAAAAAAAGAAAAAGAAAAAGAAACTGATTCCCCACCTTCTTTTCAACAGATAATTTTTCATTTCTGCATATTCTACATTTTTCACCATCTAGTCCTCCACTGTGAGGATTCCATGATTCTTCCATCATTGAGCATACAATAATCTTGCCACAGTTACCATATATAAACTCTATGAACGTTATGTACCATATTTTTTGTACTATAAAATGCACTTTTCCCTTCCAAAAAAGTGGGTGGAAATGTCTGTGTGTCTCATAGAGCAAATGTTGCTGAAGCCTCACCCACTCGCTGGCCCCCACGCTTCGGCCTCTGCCTCCCAGCAATTTGCCTCCTTGCAGCAAACAGAAAACAGCCCGGTCAGCTTCAGCATACCCTGATTCAGCACGAGCAGCTGACTGGCTGTTGGATCGGCCTCCCAGAATACTGCCGCTCAGCTGTTCCAGGTTGTTGGGATCATCACTTCCCATCACCACTGTCGCCACCCATCACCACAGCTGCCTCTCGCCACCTCTGCGTGCCCCATTTTCATCCTCCATGAGACTCGTTTTTTGCCTCCACGCACCCCGTTTTTGGCCCGTTCAAAGTGGCAAGGATTGCAGATTGTTTTCCTCCCTAAAAGGTGTGTCTTAAATTCCAGAGCATTTTATAGTGCAAAAAATACGGTAATTCTTTACTCAGAAGTTCAAGTAAAATAGAATTCTGGTTTCTTCACAATTTTTAGCCTTTCTAATTCTTTGCATTGTTGTGTTAATTTGATATAAAATTTCTGAGCTTTCTCACATGTCTACCCTGCATGATAAAATGTTTCCCCATTCTTTTCACAATTCTTGCTTTGCTTTGAAATGTGTTTACACATCTTTGATAATTTATCTGATGTCTTATACCAAGAATACATCATTTTATTTCCAAAAAAAAAAAAACCTTAACTTATGACAGAACATAAACCGAACGCCAGTTACCCAAATTCTCTGCATCTCTATTTAATATCCAAGTTTAATAGTGCATTTAGTCATGCAAATTGAGCCTCTTCATCTTCTCTTTCAAATCCTTAAAACTTTATACATTTTTGTTATTATATGTTCACCATTTGTACATAATTCAGTTTCAAATTCAGTTTTGGCTTATTCTTCATATTGTCCTTATTCTTGCTATTGTATTAAGATTTCAGACTGACTTTCAATTTCTTTCTATCCATTTGCCTATTTATCTTCTCCAATGATTAATAATTGGAAGTGTCACCTATTATTCCACATGAAATATAGAATCATTGAAGGACACATACAGACAGATATACCCAAAATGACACATAAAATGAGCAACTATCACTGTTAACAAGTGCAGTAAGTGCTAAATTTCTGGAGGTTTTTAGATGGCCTATATCTAAACTTAGCTTAGCCATTGAGAGTTAGCTGACAAATAACTCATTGTATGATTGGGATGCTGGCATCCACGCAAATGAGATTCACACATTTAAGAAAAGTCAATTCTGAACTGGGATCCATTCATTTAATTGGTGGTACAGAATAGAATTGTCAAGCATTTATCATTTTTACCTCAGAGAAAATTCAATATTTCTACATTTTCCTACCCATTGGGCATGAGAGTGGTAGAAGAGAAGAACTATCCTCTCTTCTCCATCCTCCGTCCAACTCTGCTGAGAGAATGTCAAGAAAAGCAAATGCTTCTTCTTCAAAGTCAAGAAAGAAGAAGATCTCAACTGATTATTTATTTGAGCATTTCAAATCAGGATCATCAGCTAAAAAGGATGAGCCAAGAATGAAATGAGACAGAAAGAGAGAAAAACTAGCAGATCAAGGACCCAGTTTGTGGGGGCAATAAGCTGACTTTGTATAGATATAAAAAAGTATGAAGGCTATTGTTTAACGCATTGTAAGCCGCCCTGAGTCTCCGGAGAAGGGCAGCATATATATCAAATTAAAAAAAAATCAAAGAGATGATTCATTGTAAGAGAGGCAGCTGAAATTTTAGAATTCAGGGTGGAATGGAGAGGCTCTAATTCTGTGCACAAAATTTGACGTACAGAGATTGAGTCAAAGGAGATTTGTTGAAGCTTAATGGTAGAAATTTCATCCTCGTTGCAGACACAATGCCACCAATGAGAAACTCTCCTGGCTTGTAATAGTTCTCTGGATGCACCTCGTCCCTCTTCAGAGTCAGGAGGCATTTGCCTCTGAGACTTGCCAAAACTTCCTGGGGCAGCAGAAGCAGCAGAAGCAGCAACATGACTTGTGTTCCTGATGGAGTCTCCAGCCTTGCTTTGAAGACACAGTGATAGGAAGAGGTGGAAGAAACCAAAGTCCTCTTCCAAGACAGAAGCTCCAAAGGTTTCCTAATCCTGACAGAGTTTGTACAAGCCTTCATATCTGCAGCCCCTGCCTGTCATAAAAGGTTTCAAGGTTCTCTCTTTCTTCAGGGCCATTTATGCCTCCAGGATTTTCCAGTGCAAAGAGATCAGCCAACAAGGTGTTGATATGATGTCAAAGTGGAAGCCTGTTATGGCTGTGTTTGTGTGATATCTGAAAGCAATCCAAAATGTCTTTTGAGATTTAGCCCCAAGAGAATAAATAAATCACTATGATTTGGATAATGGCAACAAGAATAGACATCATCTCTCTAAACTCTGAGTGAGTCAACAGGCACGTGCCCAATGGGAGAAGTCACAAATGGGGTGAAACTCTGAAAATGTTCCCAGAAGTGAGACAGGAGACTTTCTCTCAAACATCTCATTCCTACCATTGCATCATTATTACAGCATTACAGCATTACAGCATCATGGCAGCTGCTCAGCTCTTAAAGTATTTCCCTGACACATCACTTAGAAAATCTCTCGATACATTTCAGTCTCAAGAGAGAATTTTGGCTTGAGTGTGAAATGTTAATCCTCAATATGGATACAGCTGATTCTGGTTTGCCTTTGTTAAGAGATGGGTCTTCTCTCTTACACAGTTCCAGATCATGACAAAATCCCTGAAAATCACTTTTATTCATTTTATTCAAAGTTTGACTTTGGGTTCGACTGTTGGGACATTTCAATTCTGAAAAAATCTAGACATTTTTCTACATTGGTGAAAAGTCATTATTTGTTTGTAAAGGTGGAACTAAATAATAGAATAAAGCGGATGTTTGTCGGGGACCAGTGTGTAAAGAGAGAGAGAAAATACAGCAAACTATCGACATGTTTAGAGATAGATCAATAAATAGGTAGAATTAGGATAGCATAACTTTGTAGATATAAAATGTATGAAACCTGTTGAACTGATCTAGACAAGTAAACCTAACAAAATCCATCATCTTTAAAACTTTTATAATTTGTTTGATACTCTACAGTCCTTCTGTCAATCCTGAAGCTGACCTGACCGAGGCCATTTTTGAGGCTTCAGTGTTGCCACACTGGAGCTGAAGGATAGGAAGAGGGGAACCTGACACCTTGGTTAAATGTGTGTGAAGAATTCGTCAGAAAGTGGAATGTGTTAAGTGAATAACTTTTTGGCATCCAACATGGCCCAGGGCAGGCCTAGCACAGGGACATTCTTAGCATCCCCTCTATGAAACCGTATCATCCTGTTGGACCAGAAAGCAGCCCTTCTCTCTGGCATCCCATGCCTTGTGGAAGAGCCTCCCTGGAGATCTAGATGGCCCCAACTATCTCAAGATTAGGTCTATTGCTGTTATTGGTGTTGATGTATCTTTAGTGATTGATTGATTGATTGATTGATTGATTGATTGATTGATTGATTCCTGACATGAATAAGGAGCCTGGTGGCGCAGCAGACTAAAGCACTGTTATTACTCTTATTAACATCAAGCTGTCTGCAATTACTGTAAGTTCAAATCTCACCAGGATCAAGGTTGACTCCATCCTTTCTAAGGTAGATAAAATGAGGACCCAGATTGTGGGGGCAATAAGCTGACTTTGTATAGATATACAAAAGTATGAAGGCTATTGTTTAACGCATTGTAAGACGCCCTGAGTCTCCGGAGAAGGGCGGCATATAAATCAAATTAAAATAAAATAAAAACTATTTCCAAACTGCTTTGCACTCCTTCAACTGTCATTCCCCCCTCCCAAATTCCCACCATAGAAGCATATAGGTTTATTGCCCATCTGCCCCCTCCCTCCTCCCATCCTTTGATTACAGGATTGCAGTGAAACAATTGCTTCATTGGAGAATGTGACTGATGACACACCTTGGGGTGAGGGGGAAACAGGGTCAGAGCCGGGATGAAAATTAAGTGAGGTCAGAGTTGGCTTCACTTAGAATATGCCGACATGAAGCTCCTAATAAATAACTGGATTCCTTTTGAAGTTTGGCTCAAGGCCCATGATTGAGAATGTCATCTGGGAGGAGTTCGATCCTGTGACTCCTGAGGACGTGAACAGGATGCTGGTGAGAGTGAACACAACCACATGTTTATTGGACCCGTGTCCCTCCTGGCTGGTGCTGGCTACCCGGGAGGTTACACAAGGCTGGCTCCAGGATCATTAACGCTTCTCTGAGTGAGGGTGTCTTACCTCCCGCCTTGAAAGAGGCGGTGGTGAAGCCCCTCTTCAAGAAGCCCTCTCTGGATCCGGCTGTTTTGGCAAACTACCGTCCTGTCTCCAACCTTCGCTTTGTGGCGAAGGTTGTTGAGAGTGTGGTTGTGCGACACTTCCCACAGTACCTGGATGAAGCTCTCTATCTGGATCCGTTCCAGTCTGGCTTCAGGCCTGGGTACAGCACGGAAACGGCATTGGTCGCGTTGGTTGATGATCTCTGGAGGGCTCGGGACAGGGGTTGTTCCTCTGTCCTGGTCCTATTAGATCTCTCAGTGGCTTTTGATACCATCGACCAAGGTATCATGCTGCGCCGGTTGGAGGGGTTGAGAGTGGGAGGCACCGTTTTACGGTGGTTCTCCTCTTATCTCTCCGACCGGTCGCAGTCTGTGTTGGCTGGGGGGCAGAGGTTGACCCCGAGGCACCTTGTTTGTGGGGTGCCGCAAGGGTTGGTCCTCTCGCCTCTCCTGTTCAACATTTATGTGAAGACGCTGGGCGAGATCATCCGTGTATTTTGGGGTGCAATGCCATCTGTACGCTGATGATACTCAGCTGTACATCTCCACCCCAGACCACCCCAACGATGCCCTTGAAGTGATGTCACGGTGCCTGGAGGCCGTGCGGGTCTGGATGGGGAGGAACAGGCTTCGACTCAACCCTTCCAAGACCGAGTGGCTGTGGATGCCGGCGTCCCGATATAGCCAGCTGGTGCCAACTGTGGCTATTGGGGGCGAGTCAGTGGCCCCCACGGAGAGGGCTCACAACTTGGGCATCCTCCTGGATGCACGGCTGTCTTTAGAAGAACATATGACGGCCATGGCCAGGGGGGCTTTTTATCAGGTTCGCCTGATACGCCAGTTGCGTCCCTTTCTGGATCGGGACTCCCTATGCACAGTCACTCATGCCCTCGTCACCTCTCGCCTGAACTACTGCAATGCTCTCTACATTGGGCTCCCCTTGAGGAGCACTCAGAAGCTCCAGCTGGTCCAGAATGCGGCTGCGTGGGTAATTATGGGAGCAACTTGGCGCTCACATGTGACACCTTGCCTGCGCGAGCTGCACTGGCTTCCGGTGGTCTTCCGGGTGCGCTTCAAGGTATTGGTTCTCACCTTTAAAGCGCTCCATGGCTTAGGGCCCAGCTATTTGCGAGACCACCTTCTGCCACCAATAACCTCCCACCGGCCAATTCGGTCCCACAGAGAGGGCCTCCTTAGGGTGCCGTCAGTCAAGCAATGCCGACTGACGACCCCCAGGGGGAGAGCCTTCTCTGTGGGGGCACCCGCCCTCTGGAACGAGCTACCCCCAGGAATACGACTAATCCTGGAGCTCCGGACCTTCCGTCGAGCTTTGAAGACCTTCCTATTCCAGCAAGCTGGGCTGGCTTAAAATTTTAAAAAGGGTTATTTTAAGGGTAATGGGTTTTAATATTTTGGGAAGCCAATTTGATTTAATTCTGCTTTTAAATTATTTTAAATTTTGTATTGTATGTATTTTAATTTTGGCTGTGCACCGCCCTGAGTCCTTCGGGAGAAGAGCGGTATACAAATTTAAATAATTAATAAATAAATAAATAAATAAATAAATAAATAAATAAATAAATAAATAAATAAATAAATAAATAAATAAATTTAATTAGGGCATCGGTTGGAAACCTGACACTAGGTCACAAAGTTCTTCTGTATACTCACCCACTCCCCTCTGACCCACTCCGAGGGTGATCATCCACTGCGCTGCAGCCCCTTCTAGGTCCCTGGTGAGACATCTGACCTTAGCACCTTCAGTGGTTATCTCCAGATGATACTCCTGCATGTAGGTCCAAACCTGGGCCAGGAAGAACCCCAGTTGCTGGCAATGTCAAATAAAGCTCTGAGGCCTGAGGTTCCTCAAAGTTCCAATTTATTAAAGATATCATGTTGGCACATCTGGGAAAACCCAAATCTGAAAGCTTCCAGGTTTTCCACACCCAGTTGACAGTTCACAGCCCTGCCCCACACCCACAAGTTCATCACATTGTCCAATCAACTCCTCACACTCAACTGAATACAATCTTCAGGCAGTCTCCAGCAGGCACAGGCAAAAGTCCTTGAATATGGAATATTGTTATGACTAACTTTCTACGGCTTAAACAACAGCCCCCTCCCAATTTCCCCAGCTAAAATATGTGACAGTTAAGAAGCAAAAAAGAAAATTGTCTTCCAAAACTGACAGGGGATTCCTGTTAAACTTCACACCCAGCTGTTGTGTCTTGTGGGTGTCCTCCTCCCTGGGGCTATCCCTGCAGAGGGGGTGATACAGGAAGCAACTCCTGGTGCTGGACCAGCCATAGCCACTGCTGCCATTACACTGGCTGAGGGGCTGGCTGTGGTGGTGGATGTTATTACTCAGCCTCCTGTTGTGGCTGGAGGTGGCTGGTCATCAGATTGCATGGCCCGGGCCTGGTGTTCAGACACCTTGACATTCTTGAAAGCCCCCTGCATGAACTTGATCTCTTGCTCCATCATCCAGTCATCTTGGTTGAATTCTTCACCCTCTTCTTCTTCCTCCTCCAGCTCCACTCATTGTTCCCGCCAGCAACTGCCACAGCTTCCATGAGTGAAAGTCATCACCATGGGCTTCCCCTCCCATTCCTCCTTTTGCCCAATGCCCAGAGACCACCTGGATCTCAGCAGATTGCCACAGCTTTCTGCCTCTCCTGTCCATTCAAAGAGATCCAGTCCTGGAGGAGGCCTCTTCAAAGCCTCCCCCCCCAGCATTCAATCTCCTCCTGATTGCTCCCTTGAGCCTATATCATGTGCATGGTCCCCACGGTAGAGATGATGTCCTCTCTGGGTTGACTGCAATATCAGATTCTGCCTAATGTCAGACCTGGCCCAGTCTGATCCCTTAGGAAAGTAAAACCCTCAAGTCCATTTGTCTGCAATGAAAATAACTTTTATTTAAAAATGCTGGCTGCAGTAAAGTCAGGAGGAATCTGATGTTCCCATGAAACAATACAAAAAACAAACCCTTAGTTTCCCACCCTTCCCCCATGTCTAGTCGGTCTTTAGCCAATCGGATATCACTGAGATGTTTTGGGAAATGCTGAAGTGTTTGGGCTGGTGAAATTCCACACTCAGGGTGAACGACCTTGAAGATGCCTTGCACCAACTGCTTTGCATTCCTTCCACTGTCATTCCTCCCTCCCAAATTCCTACCATAGAAGCATATAGGTTTATTACCCAACTGCCCTGCTCCGAATCCCAATTCTTTGATGGCGGGACACTTGTGAGGTGTCAATCCAATGATGGAGGATCTCACAAAACCAATGGAATAGCTTGCCTCCAGAAGTTGTGGGTGCTGGAGCACTAGAGGCTCTAAAAAAGTTACTAGACAATCATTTGTCTCAAATAGTATAGGGTCTCCTGCTCGAGCAGGGGCTGAACTAGAAGACCTCTAAGGTTCTTTCCAACTCTATTGTTCTATGTTCTGTGTCAAACAGAGGCAAATGAAACATATAAATCAACAACAAATTGCAATCAATAATTAATTGTCACAAGTCTAAGAAACAATTTCATTATTACTTCCCTACTTTTATCATTAGATGTTCCTTAATGTTTAGATCTGGTCTCATGATAATAATGTAGCACTTGGGGACGAAGATGCAGCCTAGCAGTCCAGCACTGGAGGCCAAGATGGAGAAGATCTGCACAGCCACCATGGACTTTCCTTTGGTGCTCAGGTAGGTGGGCAGGAAAGAGACCCAGACACTGCAGAAGACCAGCATGCTGAAGGTGATTAGCTTGGCTTCATTGAAGGCTCCAGGCAGGTTCCTGGCCACGAAAGCTGTCATGAAGCAAACGGCAGCTAGGAAACCCATGTAGCCGAGGACAACATAAAACATGGTAACAGAACCTTCATTGCATTGAAGGATGATTTCTCCAGGCTGGGAGTGCATGTCGGAATCAGGGAATGGGGGAGAAACTATCAGCCATATGACACAGATGAAAATTTGAACACTAGAACAAGACAGGATGATGGAGTTGGTCAAGCTCTTCCCCAACCATCTTCTCACCCTGTTTCCTGGTTTTGAGGCCAAGAAGGCCAGCACCACCGTGACTGTTTTGGACAACACAGAAGACACAGCTACTGAGAAGACGATGCTGAACACCGTTTGTCGGAGAAGACAGGTGGCTTTCCTTGGCTGGCCGATGAAGAGAAAGGAGGACAAAAAACAGAGCAGGAGGGAGATCAGGAGGATGAAGGAGAGGTCTCGGTTGTTGGCTTTGACAATGGGAGTTTCTAAATATTTAAGGAATATGATTAAAACAAGGCTTGTGGTTAGGAACAAAAGTAGAGCAAAGAACACAAGGATTATGCCCAGATGTTCTTCATAAGATAGGAAGGTTATTCTTTTTGGGATACACCGGACTCTGTTCTTAGTTGGATATTGTTCATCTACACATTTGGTGCATTTTTCAGTATCTGAGAAAACAAAGTAACATTTCTTTCATAATCTTTGAAATTTCGAGAAAACCTTTAGATGAGATTTGATACTGAGAGACAGGAAAGCCTCATTAAATTGTACTGTATATACATTCATTCCAGCAAAAAATTCCCCAATATATACAGTACAACTATTAAAAAAAAAAAAACAAGAACAATAAAATAAAATTGTAAGAAGAAATATCTGGTGCCACAAACTGCCTTCTCTGAGCTAATCCACCAGATTCTTATCTCTCACTGATCTTATCATGAGTTCTTTGTTTTTATTGATTTATTATATTATTATTATTTTATCTTTTGTGAGATGATGAACATGTGTTTAACCCAAGAATGTTTAAACTCCGTTAATGATGATTGACCCAACAACCATGATCTCAATAAACTGCTCTAAAAAGTTTGGACACAGGATAAAAGTTGTCTAACATGGTTGGATCCATGGAATTCCTCTTGAGAAGCATTGCAACACTGCCTACTTCAGGGGAGATTGTACAGACCTTTTTAGTAAAAAATCATTAACTATCCTGAAATTGAGAGTATCTCCAGACTATGAGGGTCTCTACAAATCCCTTAAAATGTGATATTTTCCAATAGTCCTGGAGATCCCCTGACAACAGAGCCCTGTGTGCTGGTTGCATGGTAGGTAGCATCTTGATGTACTCCTCCCTTGCTTTCTTAGCCTTTAGTTCTCAGTGTTTAAATTTTTAATTTGTGATTTAATCGTGTGCCACCAAAAGCCCCTATGTGTGAAATAGACAACCATATAAACTTGAAAAGAAAGAGATCTTAAGGAAGATTAATTAATGAAGGAATTCCAGAAGGGGAACTGAGTTTGTTATCTGCCAAGGCTTTTTACCCAATAAAAATGAGAAGATGAAGCGATATATTTCCATCCTTTCTAAATTTGGCAACAATTTTAAAGAGAGAATGAATTCAACATTGGTATCTATTTGTAGATTGGTCTTTTATTAGTTCTCCTTCTCCCCCTCCTTTCTCTTGCTTTTAATCCCAGCACTGTATGTTAGTATTTTTTTCTTTTCAGAACTACAAATATATTCCTTTTTTTTGTTGGTGTTATAACAGTTTTTATCTCAATATTTAACAACAACACAAATTGAAAAGATAAGAAAAGGTGGGAAGGAAATATCCACTTGATGGATGAATTCAGAAGGTTTCCCTATGGTGCCACTGACCTTCCTGAGTGGAGATGGTCCCCTCTGGACAAGGAACGCAGTCATAGCAGCAAAATGGCTCTCCTTCTCGAGCCTTCTTCACAAATCCAGGCTGACATTTTTCCACACATTGGGACTGAGGCAGAGACTGAGAAGAGAAAGAAAAAATGACAAAGGAAAGATGTTACACTCACCATCTATGTAACATGGAGGTAGAAAGGAACATTACCCCAGTAGTCTCTGGGATTCAGATAGAAAAATATGAAATCTCTGATTACTTCCAATGCCAAAACCTAAGTAATATTTCCCTTGAAATTGTCCCTTATTACTTCTGATATCAGGATTTTTTTGCGTCAAAGTCATATTTCTGTACTTCAGTTTTCAGACCATTATTGTGTGAGATGGGAGAGCAAATAAATTGAATCAATCAATGAATAAATAAGCTCACATCAGACCAGGCATTATTATTTCGTGTGAACTGAATGCCTTGGACCTCCTTCCTAAATTCTACTATCCTAGTAGGGTTAAAGAGAGACATGTATAACTATGGTCTCAGCTGATTAAAAACATTGCAGACTCTAGGCCTGCAATTTTGGGAGTTTCCTGATTCCAAGCAGGTCAAGATGAAGCTTATTTCCCATTGGGACCAAGTGGAGTTCCATCCATCCTTGATTCCATTTTATCAGATTGAGACCAAAGCTGAACTCAGACCCTGGTCAACAGAATTGCCTTCAACTTTGATATTTGAAGACAAGAAATTAGTGTACCTGAAGCTATTAATATCAAAATCCTCAGTATATGAGGCCCTCTGTCACCAGTTTGATGGTGATAAAGAAGAGACATGAAATGGCAATGATTATTGTCCTAAATAATAATCATCCCAAATCTCATTTTGGATATAGCTGAATCAGCTTACAACAGTATTCAGCATTATAACATCAAAAGGATACCTTCGTCAATAGAAGAGAAGCCTCCCTATTTTCTAAGGAAATTATAAAAGTTTTACTGCACACATTCAATTCTCAGTGAAGGTTATCCCCCATTTTGACTAGATTTAGCCCACTTGAAAAGGGTCCTAATTCTTTGGGAAAATGAAAAAAACACATCACTATTTTCCCCACCTTGTTGAGCAACTTTAGCTGTGACAAAGCATCTTGGTTGATTATCAGTTGCTGCCTTTCAAAACTCCCCAATTCCTTGTCGATGGGATCCTCCTTGAGGAGAACTACCCTACTGTTGATCTTTAGATCTGCTGCTACCTCTCCATTTTGATCCAAGTACACTTTCAGCAGGGAAAGATTGAACAATTCCTTCTTCTTTAGAAATGGATGGAACTAGAATGGAAACATCCAGGAACTTTAAAAGCAGAAATCTTGTTTTGTTATCTCTTTTTACATTTGAATCTTTCTTCTATGGTTGTTTAACTTGCAAATATTGTGAGTTGGCATGTGGCCACTATCTTTAAAACTCAAGAACAAAGGTTCAGTAATAATTCTCAATCATACAGTATATTGACAAAAAGTATAGTGAAAAGATATAATTGGCAAAAATTGTCAATTACAAGAAACATTTTAGGAAAGGTCATAAATCAATTGAAGAAAACCCCCAAATATCAAGAGCATTCATAAACTCTTTGGAAACAAGAGGGTGATTATCAGAAAGCAAGGATTTGTTAAGAAGAAAGTTGCAAGACTAAGACAGGAAAATGACCAGATGAACTAATTCTATTTTACTGCAAGACAATATTAACAGAATCTTGCAAGTATGAAAATACAGATCTTTCACCATCTCTTTTTACAGTCTAAACATTTGGGAGGACCTTCTCTGAATTTCTTTCTCTCCCTGTAACACAGATGCTGCTTCATCCTCCCCCCCACCATCTTATCTGATCCTTCCCTGCATCTCTTTCTCTAGTCCTCCAAACTAATTCCTACCTATCCCACTTCCTTAATGGATTGTGTGAATGCTGGTGGTAGAACTTGTTTTCAGCAAAGAATTAACAAAATGATTCATGATGTGATGAATGGGGATCTAGTTAATTGATTGCTAGATGGCATGATAATTAAATGGATACAACTGTCTTAAAACTTGTATTCAAATAAATTTTAATCTTAATGATAAAATTGGAAATTATGAACAAGTGTATTTTCATTGATAAAAGAAATAGATAAATCATGTTTTTGTGATGCAAATATTATAATAATGCTTATACAAAGTTATTTTGATCTCCTTAAAAAAAATTCCAGCTTCCAGAAAATAAAAATATGATTTTGTGATAGAGAGAAGTGCATAAGTAAAATCCATTTGGAAATGAACTAATTTTTAGCATCTAGTACTCGATAGATGACTGTATCTTTGTGATTTTTCTCACATTGTTTTATATAGATAATGGTTACTTATTATAATAAAGTAGCAGTAATCTTTTAATGATACGATAATATCCATATTATTAATTTGGCGATAATGCTATTAATGATCCAGTGGAATCATTTCATGTCCTCTTGTAGAAAACACACTTAGAGAAGACATTGCAGAAAAATATTCATCAGCTTTGAGTGCAGCGCAGCAGCCATGGTGGCTCACCTCAGCTTGGGCCACGTCCCGTTGACGGTGCTGCGGGAAGCCAGGCGGAGGGAGCTAGGTGCCTTCCTCGACAAATGCACCGGATCCAAGGCCATTATGTGGGATGAGTATGTTACTGGGCCCTTTGGATTGATTGTGCAATATTCTCTTCTGAAGGAACATGAGGTGGAGAAAATGTTCACCCTCAAAGGGGGTCACCTTCCACCGGCTAATGTCAAGAACATTATTTTCTTTGTCAGGCCCAGGTTAGAATTCATGAACATAATTGCAGACAATGTGCTCAGTGAAGACAAAATCTGCTGTCCGCAGCGGGATTTCTACATCTTGTTTGTGCCGCGTCGCAGTTTGTTGTGCAAACAGCGCCTCAAAGAACTGGGTGTGTTGCACTGTTTTATTCACCGAGAGGAATGCAGCCTGGACCTCCTCATTCCCTTTGACAGCGACCTCTTGTCCATGGAGTCAGAAAACGCCTTTAAGAAGTGTTACCTAGAAAATGACCAGACCTGCCTCTACCATGCTGTGAAAGGACTCATGATGCTCCAGGCTCTCTATGGAACCATCCCACTCATCTTTGGAAAAGGAGAGTGCGCATGGCATGTGGCAAACATGATGATCTCCATGAAAAGGGATTTTTCAGGGATCCAGAACACCATCCTGCCCATCTTCGATACCCTTCTGCTGCTGGATCACAACGTGGATTTGGTCTCTCCTCTGGCTACCCAACTGACTTATGAGGGCCTAATTGATGAAATATATAGAATTCAGAACACCTACATAAAACTTCCCCCTGAAAATTTAACCCAAGAAGCATGGGGAGGCTGTGAAGGAGCTCCCCACCGAGGCCAAGAAGCTGCAGCTGAACTCCGCGGAGAAGCTGTACACGGAGATCCGCAACAAGAACTTCAACGCTGTGGGCAGCATCTTGAGCAAGAAAGCCAAAATCATTTCAGCTGCTTTTGAGGAAAGGCACCACGCCAAAACCGTGGGGGAGATCAAGCAGTTTGTCTCACAGCTGCCACACATGCAGGCTGCCAGAAGCTCTTGGCGAACCATACCTCCATTGCGGAGCTCATGAAAGACATCACCACCTCTGAAGCCTTCTTCGATAATTTAACCATGGAGCAAGAATTTATGTCCGGGATAGATACCGATAAGGTCAACAGCTACATAGAAGATTGCATTGCCCGAAAGTATCCTTTGATTAAGATTACTGAGGCTCATTTGCCTGCAGTCGGTGTGCAACAGGGGCTTAAAGCAGAAGGTGCTGGATCATTACAAGAGAGAAATTCTCCAGACTTATGGCTACAAACACATCCTGACCTTGAATAGCCTAGAAAAGGCTGGACTTTTGAAGCCCTGGCTGGGCAGTCGGAACAACTACCCAACCATCTGGAAAACTTTGCATCTGTGTATGGACAACATCAAAGAGCAGAACCCAAACAATATCTCTTACGTCTACAGTGGTTATGTGCCTCTAAGCATTTTCCTGGCACAGTTGCTTGTCCGGCCAGGTTGGCGAAGCATTGAAGAAATCTTAAAAATACTTCCTGGTCCAATTTTGAAGAGAGGCAGCAGCTGCCAACTGGGCTTCAGAAAAAGCACCAGCATGGAGAAAACCATGTCGCTCTCGTCTTCTTTCTGGGAGGCGTGACCTATGCCAAAATCGCAGCCCTCCGGTTCCTCTCTCAGATGGAAGACGGGGGCACTGAATACGTCATCGCCACCACCAAACTGATTAATGGAACAAGCTGGATCAAGTCCCTGATGGAGAAGCTGGAGCCCCCACCCTTTTAGGAAGGACAGACCGAGCAGGACTCGATTGAGATGGGATCGCGAGACTCAGGAGAAACGGATGCCTTTGGAAGAGAGGACTTGCCAATTGAAAAGGAAGATAGTTTCTCAGCTGCTTTCTAAAAAAAATATGGATCCAGAAGGAAAGCTCAGCCTGGCAATCTGCATTTTGGTTTGCTCCCTTGCGTCATTCACAATGGTCACTCCCGGACTTTTTCTTACGGTTTCTAAATTCCTTCTTCCTTAGTGTATATTCCACAATCTTTCAGGATGTTTTTTCCTAATATTTCCTCCTCCTTCCCATTCTGTAGTTAGCTTGGTTTTCTTACTTCGGTCCACTGATATTCTTCATTTTTCTCTCCAGGCAGTTCATCATGTTGGTGGATTGTAATCTAGCCACTTTCCATCTTCGGCTGCTATTCTAAAGCTTGAAAGTCTGCAAATCTGTAACAGAATCTCCCCCTTAGGTTATACAGCTCTACCCCAATCCTATTTTCATGGAATTCGCTTCCTCGATTTGTTTCTAGCAGGTTTCAATCCTGGAAATACTGTTTTGCTGCCAATTTTGAAAAATCCTGCTCTCTTTTTTCCCCCATGAATACCTCCTGAAATGCTTACAAGCCCCCAATATTTATTTTTATTTTATTAATTAAATTAAAAATATTGAACCAAACTCATTTGCACTGAACATTATTGTGAATAGTGGGAGAAGAGGCTACTGTTTAATCAAACCTCATTCAGTTGCAAACAAACAAGCATGTTTAAAAAAGTGCTGGAATAATACCTTTGAAATCTGAGAAGATAAATGTTATAAAGACGCCAACGCAGGCATTTTTCAGCCAAATATGAATATATATATATATATATATATTCATCAGCTTTAAGCAAAAACAAAGAAGGCAAGGAAGAGATCAGAGGAACCTCTTTTAGCCTTGAGGAAAGACAAGGAAAAGAGCCATTTCAGTTTACAGGAGCTGAAAATCAGATGGAGTCTAGGAACATTTTTTTGAATATAGAAAATGGTTGTAGAAGGGAAGATGCAATGCTCTTCCAATAAGTATCAGATGTTGTTCAGAAGCTTAAGATCTTAAACAAACAAGCTCTGAGAGCCCCAAAGACCCTGAAAAGGAATTTAGTTTGATGGCTCCTTGATGGGACCCCATACCTTCCATGGTTGCAGCCTTGGAGCCCCCAGTCTCTCTTCTCCCTTCTCCATTCTCCTCTGGGATTTGGATGCAATTTTTAAGGCATGGGCTAGAATCTTAATGACACTGTAAGTATAGCCGTCATTTGGGATCCACATCCTATTCTTTTCCTCTTGTGTCTCCAGTGGTACTTTCTGGGTGCACCTTCTCTGGCCTTTGATAGAAAATATGTGTTTTGAAACAGAACAGTGAAAATACTCAACTTGAAATTCACGTTCCACAAAGAAATATCTTTTATAGGCATCATCATTGCTCCAACTCTTTTTCCACTGAAGAGAAAAGGTCCAAATACTATGGACATACTTGAGAAGCCTCTGCTTTTTCATTACATACACTCCAAGTGTTGTCATGATCCAGATTTTCCCTTCAACGGGTCCTGGCAAATCTTCAAGTGTTGAATGGAAGGGAAGAATTCTGTCCCAAATGGAATCAAATCCTATGAAGTGAACAAAGACATTGACTTGTTTCCACTTAAAGATGGCATCCCTGAGGGCTACTGAATTTCCAGTCGCTGAGAATTGTTGTGATATAACAACACAAATTCTATTCCTGACAAGCATAGGAGTAAAAGTCCTCATGAAATTCTCTCCCTTCTCTGTGTCCGAAGCAAAGAGACCAATCAGGGTCCATCCAAAATGAAGGAGCAGTTGGACAATTCCTGGGTATAGGACCGTTTCTTTGGGGAGCATTGAATGGGAAAAAGGGAATTGACTTTTATCACTCAGATCATCCGAAGTAATTTTATTACTGATCTGAAAAAAGTAGATTTTTTTAAAAAAAATAAATAAGTAAAATGCAATAAGCATTAAGAATAAAAATAGTATTTTTTAAATCATCCCCGAATCTACCACAATCAGACCACATAAGAGAAGCTCAACTGAACTAATTTCCTCCAAAAAAGCAGCATAATATATATAGTTGTTGGATTCTGATCACAAAAGAAATATATTGATTTAATATTAGGATCCCAATAGATCATTTCTCTAAGTTGTCAGAGTTTGTTGCAGAAATTAAATCCAGAAAGCATACACAGCAGTCATGGGTTTCAAATTTTTTTACTACCAATTCTGTGGGCATGGCTTGGTGGGTGTGGCATGGGTTGGTGGGCATAGCTTGGTGGGCGTGGCAGGGGAAGGATACTGTAAAATCTCAATTCCCTCCCCACTCCAGGGGAAGGTTACTGCAAAATCTCCATTTCCTTCCGATCAGCTGGGACTCGGGAGGCAGAGAATAGATGGGGCAGGGCCGGTCAGAGGTGGTATTTACCGGTTCTCTGAACTACTCAAAATTTCCGCTACCGATTCTCCAGAACTGGTCAGAACCTGTTAAATACCACCTCTGACACACAGGTAAACTGATGCAGCAGGATCCATTAACTTCTTTATATACATAATAATACATGAAGTAAATTTACAATACCAACAGCAGATTTCTTCCAACCTTGTAGCAGTTACAAGTCAAGCTCAAGCAGGAGAGAACAGTTAGTTTCATTTCAGCAGAGCAGACTAGTTCAGACTGGTTTCAATTTTGTTTCTCTGCACAGACTCAGAAGCTGCAGACTAAAACATGCCCTGGCTCCAGTCTGTCTCAGCTCCCATTGGCTGACTTTGTTACCATGTCTCTGCCAGTTCATGAATAATCTGACACTCCTCCCTTCATGACTGGAAGGGACATTAATCCAATTAATTTAATATTCTTTCCATGGTGCACTCCACCCAATGGCTTGGTCATTATGTCTGCCAAATTGTCCTCTGAAGAACAGTGAAGCAAGCAAATTAATTTACATTTCATGGCTTCCCTGACATTCCAATATTTAATGTCCACATGCTTGCTTCTACTCTTTACTCTGTCACCTGTTGCCTTTTTAATCCACGCAGCATTATCTTCATACACCATTACAGCTTCAGTTACCTTTACATTTAAATCCTGTAACAGCTGCACATACCACGTTACCTCTGAACAGAGTTCAGACAAAGCAATAAATTCTGCCTTCGCAGTAGAAATGGCAACAGTTGTTTGCTTCCTGGACTTCCATCCAATTAAAGCCCCTCCAAACAATACAACAATCGCAGAATTGGATTTCTGGTTTTTACATTGTTTCCATAATCACTACCTGTCAGGTGTGCCTCCATTCAAAACTCAAGAAAGAAAAACCCCAACTCCATGTTTGTAGAAAAAGGTACAACATAGCATTTCAATTTTAATTCTTCAGAGACCTGTCTTTGAGGACCCAAATTCACAGTTCCGTTCAAATACCTGAGAACCCTTTTTACACCCATCCAATGCAATTGCGTTGGTGCAGCAGTACAGCGACTCAAAATGCTTACTCCACAAGCTATGTCTGGTCTGGACCACTGTGACAGATATAACAGGCTCCCTATTGCTGACTGATATATCTCTTGATCACAGGCTTCACTTTCATCCTCATCCAAACTGTTATGAAAATCCATGCTCATAGGTGTTGGAGTAGTATTACAATCTTTCATGTTATATCTCTCCAACAAGAGTTCAATTTTTCTTTTTTGATTGAGAACATAATCACCTTTCTCAATTTTTTGTATCTCTACACCAAGATAATTTTGTATTTCTCCCAAATTTTTTAGTTCAAATTTCTTCTCCAACTTATTAGCAAATTCTTTTACCTGTGATACATCATTTGCAATGAAACAAAGATCATCCACAAATGCTAATAGTTGACGATCCCCACCTTGTAACTTTCCAGTGTATATGCAACCATCAGCCTTGCAACTCTTGAACCCAAGACCCTTCAGTGCCTTATCTAAACATATATTCAATTCCTGGCTGACTGCTTCAGCCCATAAATGGCCTTGTTCAATTTATACACCATGTTAGGCCTTTTACTTTCATACCCTGGTGCTTGAACTAATTCTGCACTGAGGAATGCAGTAGGTTATGTCAAAATGCCAAGTTTTATGGCCATGTGCCGCTGCTAATGTTAGTGCCAACCTTATGCTTTCACTCTTTACAGTTGGCGTGAATACTTCATCTTACTGCACATTTTTCATCTGTGAAAAACCTTGTGCCACTAACCTTGCTTTATATTGGACCTCATTGTTGGGTAGGACTTTCTTCTTGCATCCTACAGCTTTGCTACCCTGTGGCCAAGTAATGCCAATACTTCCTTATAGTTTAAACTTAATTGTTTGATTAATTGTTGTCTGTAGCTTGTAGAAAGGGCTTTGAGCAGGGTCAACATTCTGAGTTCCATTTTAAGGGCAATCACTTTCTTCCATAATATTTCTTTGTTTACTCTGTCAAATGCTATAGAGGCAGCAAAACATTCTTTCCTCTGACTGATATGTTTTAGATGGTGTGATGTTTCAAGACAAAAGAATTGTCAATAGTGGACCACATCTGCTAAAGACTGCTGGTTCTTCTACAAGAAATGCACTTTTCATCTACCTACTCTCAACTCTATTCAAGGGGAAGCTAACATCGATTTTAGTTACATCTGTTAAATAAATGGGCCTGCAATTGCAGAGTCCATTTTCTTCTCTTTTTTATATATATGGGAACTAAAATTGCCACCTCGTAGAATTACACATTTATAATTCTTTTATAAAATGGTTAATTCATGTCTGAGAATATAATTGGCTAATATCATGAAAAAAATGTGAGCTTTCTATTGGGGCTACACCTTCCTATTGTACAAAAGACCCTTTGAACACACCTTCACAATCATGCAACAGAAGCCCTCAAAGCAATGAGGATGGTGTCATGAGTTCCCTCCCCACTGTTATCCCAATCCCAAGTCATGCCACTTAAAATGCCATGGTGAAAAGCAGAGTTTGAATTCCATAGAGATGAAATGGTTGGATCTCTCATTCACTCAGACACACACCAACAACCCATTTGCTTTACCAGATAGAGAAACACAAACACAAACCTCGGCAACTTTGTAGGGGCCGACTAATGTTGATATCTGGATGGAGATGTCTCTGTCAGCTCCATCAACAATCACCAAAAGGTTGTCCTTCCTTCCACAGCTGTAGTTGGGAACATTGGCTTCTCCAGTAGACAGCATGTCCAGCAAGGCATCTGAAGTGCCGAGGGTGTTATCATAGTTGTCATAGAAGTTGTAGCCAAGGGTGTGATTGTGCAGGTGTCGGAGATTTTCGTTAACCACTTCAATATTGAAAACCATGCGTAATATACTGTCCTTTTCATTAGGTAAACTAGTGTAAAATGATGTTAATATTAGGATCATCAATAATTAGCAAAAATTAAACACTCTTTCTCTATTTAATCCCCTTTTCCTCCACAAGCTAACAGAGGCTTAAGTCAATATCGATCCAAATCAGAGACAAATGATAGTCACCCATCACTTTTTTTGATATTGTGAATGTTCAGAAGACAGGATGGAAATAGTTCTCCAAAAGGACTAAAATTAAGAATATAGTATTATTTGTAGCAGAACTAATTTTCATCAGCCCAGTAACCAAGTTGCAGAATATTTCAGTCATTAAGACAAAAACAGAATACATGGAAGAGGATTTTTAAGAAGTGATTCAGAAAAGCTGTTCTAAAACATGTCATCCTCTATTCCTAAAAAATAAGGGATTGAGTATCAATCTACAGTTATAAAAATATAGAAATGACATGGCCAGAGGGAAGCACAAAAATCACTACTTTCAAGAAAACTTCGTATTCAAATCATGAACTGGGGATTGAAGAGGAAAATAATGTGGATTTCTTTCAGTTTTTATTTCCCTCATAATTTGGATTTGAGCCTCTCCTAGAAAATAAGACAAAAGTGAGAGGCCAGGAAATCAAAAGGATTCAAGAAATTAGTCAGGTCCTGCAATATAAGAGTAACTAAAATAAGAAGAAGAAAAAAAAGATGATGTAAAACTATTCAATACCACCAACAATATTGCTACCCTACAAAAAGTCCTTGACTGTCTATCAGAATGGTCAAACAATTGGCAACTCCAAATCTCAACCAACAAATGTTCTGTCTTACACATTGGCAAAAAAAAAAATCAAAACACTAAATACAAGCTGGGCAGATACGACCTCGTAGACGACCCTCACTCTGCCACAGAACTTGCAATACTTATCTCCAATGATCTAAGTGCCAGAGCTCACTGTAACAGCATTGCCAAAAAGGCATTAAAGGTTGTTAACCTAATCTTGCGTAGCTTCTTCTCTGTAATATCGTACTACTAACTAGAGCATACAAAACATTTGCTAGATCAATTCTCAAATACAGCTCATCTGTCTGGAACCCGCACTGCATATCGGACATTAATACAATTGAGAGAGTCCAGAGATATTTCATGAGAAGAGTCCTCCACTCCTCTGCTCACAATAGAACTTGGAAATAAGTAGAAATTTCCTGACAGTTAGAACAATTAATAAGTGGAACATCTTGCCTGCAGAAGTTGTGAATGCTCCAACACTGGAAATTTTTAAGAAGATGTTGGATAACCATTTGTCTGAAGTGGTGTAGGCTTTCCTGCCTGGGCAGGGGGTTGGACTAGAAGACCTCCAAGGTCCCTTCCAACTCTGTTATTCTATTTTATTCTTCTAATACCTTATGCTACCAGACTTGAAATTTGGGGCTTAGACAACTTAGAACTACCCCACCTTCGTTCTGACCTAAGCATAGTACATAAAATTATCTGCTACAATGTCCTACCTGTCAATGACTACTTCAGCTTCAACCACAACAATACACAAGCAAAGAATAGATACAAACTTAAGGTAAACCACTCCAAACTCGATTGCAGAAAATATGACTTCAGCAACAGAGTTGTTAATGCCTGGAATGCACTACCTGACACTGTGGTTTCTTCCCCAAACCCCCAAAACTTTAACCTTAGACTGTCTACTGTTGACCTCACCCCATTCCTAAGAGGTCTTTAAGGAGCGTGCATAAGCGCACCAGCGTGCTACCATCCATGTCCTAATATTCCTTTTTACTTACTCTTTTCATGTATTCATAATTACATCTGTACTTATATCTATTATGTAATACATGCTTGATTAACTAACTAACTAACTAACTAACTAACTAACTAACTAACTAAGTAAATAAATAAATAAATAATAAAAAAGTTGTTAGACTTGCAAATGGAGGGAATGAAACTCCATCACAGTGAATGACTTACAACCGAATCTGACTAGAAGGAGCCACGTTGAACGGTAATGTTGTGTGTGTTATTGCTGATGCAGAGATGACTATGCCAATGAGAAGATCTCCTGGCCTATAATAGCTCCATGGCTTTTCTCCATCCTGGTGGTCCAAATTCAGTGGGCATTTCTTTCTAAGTTTCCAAGAGACTGATTGGGGCAACAGCAGCGTCAGAAGCAGAAGCAGGAGGTCCATAATTCATGGGGCTGAATCAATCTCCTTCCCGTTCCTAAAGAACAATTAGAAGAATTGGAAGAGAGTCACACAGGATGGAATCTCCAATGGCTTTCCGGATTCAAATAGAGACAAACCAAGATTCACCTGGAAGAGAGAGAAACTGCACTGAAGATCACAGCTCCTGCCTGTCCTGTAACTTGGGCCACAAAAAGCATAACCTGTGGCATTTATCCTTTTCTAATACAAGATCCCTTCCATGTCACTTCAATGTGATGTTTACACCAAAGGCAATCACTGGAGAGGGAGGAGAAGAGGTCTCAAGGCCTGTGAGGAGATAATTACAATGAGAAGGAACTTGTCCTTTTGGGATCCTGAACCTCTTCCATCTGATGAGGGGCAGGTGGAGAAAAACATATTAATGAAAAATCACAGATAGAACTCTTGGGGAAGTGTTGTGTAGTGGCCAGAGTCCTTCCTGTTAGGACATGTCCAGAAAGTGATGCTGCAGCAAGAGATCTCAACAGCCAGAAAAGTGACTTCTGCTGTCCTTCAGTCTGGTCTTTTGTCTCCAGAGACTGCTAAGAAGTTTGGTGCCACTCTACATTGGTGCCACTTAACTCTAGTGTTGCCTGTGCTCTAACGCCATGGAAGCAATCATTATCCTTGAACCCAACTTAATGTGAAGAGGTTGGGGTTTTCTTTTCAATGGGATTTCCATATATGAATCCCAAATTGGAGCTTTATTTTTGAATTCCTTGTAACTGAAGAGAAATTTAATTTTCCATTTTTTCTAGAAGTATCAATGTTTGCATGAGAGCAGACTAAGAGACAAGAAAGGGATGGCCGGTTGACGGCATCATTGGCTAATAGAGAGATGGTTATAGAACAATGGATAGAAGTTTTTATTTTAGTTTCCTTTTCACTTTCTGTGTTGTCTCTTCCACACTGAGAGCCTTTACATTTTTTAAGTTTCATGGTTTCTTAACAACCACCATGTGCTGTGAGGTCTGCAGCTGAGATGGTGGCAGTGCCCAGAGCGTGATGGATGGTGTAGCCTGATTTCTTGCTACAACCACCCAGTCGTTGGTTTAGGAGGACCTGGTGGAAGTTCCTCTGGGTATGTAGATGCACTTGTTGAAACTCCTGTGATATTCTCATCTCTGAGGCTTTATTTGAAACTCCACCCCAGAAGACCTCCAAGTGCTTCAAAGGGCCAGTTTGGATTTCTTGTGTTCTGGTTAATCTTGGTCAATTGTTGATGGATCATGTTTCTTACCTGGAGGGGGAATGTTAATATTACAGCTGGGCCTAGAAGGGAGAAATGTGGGAAGGGGGTTGAGTGAGAAGCAAATAGAATAGGAAGGTCCATCCTTACAATGAGGAGCAAAGGATGACCAATATCCCAGGTACATTATTTGAACGTTGTCCTACTGTAGACTCCTCAGCTTCCACTCTCAATGTCTGCTATTGGCTCCAAGTTCCATTTGTTGTCTGTGAATTGGAGTGCCAGGCTGATGTGCAACATGGCTTCTCCTGTTCATTAGGTTACTGCTATGTCTCACTGAAGTCTAGTTTAGAGGGGAGAAAACATCTCCTCAGTTGGAAATGTGACCACCTAATTTGTGGATTTTCCTCTGGTGAGAACCCAGGGAAGTGGAGGAGGGGATGGCTGTGGTCATCCATGATTTATTATAGCCTTTCAGGAGGCTGCACCTAAAGCTGTCTTTTGTCCCAGGGTGGCTGCAATAACATTTCCTCAGCCTGGTGAAGTATGTTGTGTGAATGTGGCCCTTATCCCAGGAAGAAAAGTGTCTCCAGCTTATTTCTGTTATAAATGATTGGTCAGCTAGTCCCTGCTGAATTAATATACATAATTTGCTAACCCATTGGCCAACAGATTCAACCTCAGAAAATAAACCACGGTTAAAAGTTGCAAATGTGAATGCAGCCATTGGTGAAGTGACGAGGTTAAGTGGGTTGTACAGCTATGATCAGAGCCTGTCTATGTTCAAGACTTCAGGATAGTAACAAGGAGACCATGAATTCTAGTCCTCCCTTGGGCACAAAGCCAGCTGGGTGAACCTGGGCCAGCCAATCTCCAATGCCCTAGGAAAAAGGCAATGGCAAACCTCTTCTGAAAAACCCTTTCACCTATGGTCTTTCTGATAACTTTCATACACAACTGGCTGAGGCTCTGACCTTCCTGAGTCTGGCTTCAGTCTTGCAAGACCAGCCAAGTGGACTCCAACTTGCTAAGCTCGGGCAGGTTGGTCTGTGTAGAAGCAGCAGGAAAGCTCCAATTTTGACCATGAATTTCAAATACTCATGAAGGCTGCAGGGAGGGTGATAAAGCAAAAGTCCTAGAAGGCCAGGAGGGCGGCAAGAGGTGGATGTCCCTTCTTCCTGTCAAGGGAAGGGAGGGCATGCAGGAAAAGAGAAAGGCAGGCAGAGCCCCCAACCCATCTAGTGAGGGCAGCCTTAGGTGTGGTCAGAAACCTCTCTTCTGAGGGAGAGGCCTCCTCACATGCGGTGGGGCAGTTGAGCAACACTGAACTCAAAGTCAGCATTGTCAACACAGAACAAAATTTTTCTTTGCTTGCTTCTTTCCTTTTCTCTTTGACTCTCAAGGTAACTTTGAACCAACCTAAAACTAAGGAGAAATTTCCTGGCAGTGAGAACAATTAATCAGGGGAAGGATTTGCCTCCAGAAGTTATGGGTGCTCCAACGCTGGGGAGTTTTACAAAGAGATTGGACAACCATTTGTCTGAGATGGTAAATGATAGGGTTGCCTGCTTGAGCAGGGGGTTAGACTAGAAGACCTCAGAAGTTCCTCCCAACTCTCTTATTCTGTCTCAGGCATGCTGTATTTTCACGGGACAGAGATTTGAGGATAGAGGTGGGGAGTTTAGTTTTAGCATCTAATTGGGTGGGTGGGGGTGAAAGATGAACAAGTTTGTCTCTCCCGGGTTTCTTTTGTGTTCTTTATTGAAGAAATGTGGGTTTTGGGGGAGGGAGGGCGTCAAAGGAGGAAGCTTATCTGAAGCTGCCACCTTACCATCCACTGCCTGGTTTCCCAAGCCTAGAAGAGCCAGGAGAGGTCTGCAGTCTCCCAACAGCCTGATGATCAGGGTGGAAGGCTTCAAAAGCAGCCGCCATTTCTACAAGGACTTGTCAGGGTATTGAAAATGGTGGCCACTTCCAGGAGGCAACGGGGATCAGGCCCAGGCACTGCAGGGTCCTGTTGGAGCAAGAGCAAAGGAGGAGAAGCTTCCAGCCAGAGGGAAAGGTGTCACCACATCTGGAAGATTCCCCAACACTTCTTTACCAGAAAGAGAGCTTTGTGGGGGCATAAGGAGAGGTTTGTACCCCTGAAGACAGAGCTCATATTTGGGGGAAGGAAATGGAAAAGGGGGCTCTTTTGATGGGGAGAGGGTGACTCTGGCAAGCAAATATTTTCCCCAGGATAAAACACTTTGATGTGAAGGAAGACAGACAGCCCTGATCATTAGTGGGAGGGAAGTCCAAAATCTAAAATCATCCAGTGACACTTTTTGCCTAAAGCCAAGTTCTCCACCAGGAAACATTTCTATTTAGGGCCTTGCAGGTCAGTGTGAGAAGTGAACTGCAGCTGACTCCATCTGTCTCTGCCCAAAGTCTCCCCTGGAGGATTCGGCCAAAGAGCAGAGATAAAACTTTGAGAATAATAATTTTCCTTCTCATGAGAGATTCCTGGGTAATTCAACTAGTTCTTGGATTCAGAGTTTGTTGGGCATTTCTCTGGAGAGAAACGAAAGGGAAATAATTCCCATCTGGTTCAGAATTATAGGGTAGAGATAGAATTGAATTAGTCACCATTAATTGAGAGGTTTAAAAGTTCCATCCTTGAAATTGGCCCCAGAGGGAATTCACGGCACCTGTGGCTGAAGAAAAAGAAATTGGATATTTATTGGCATTGTGTTTAAAGAGAAAACCCCGGGGATTATTTAATGCCTGAACATGTCACTGAACTGAGACAGTTTCCTACTGAGTTAAAACCAAAGTGTAATTATTTTGAAAGTTAATGCTAAAGGGCACCAACACAAAATGTCTGATGCAATAGTGTAATAGAAAAGTTAAAAATTAGTCATCAGGACTTTGCATAGTTAAAAATAAGTATGACCCCAATGCACAGAAAATGAGAGAGAGAGAGAAATAAAGGATGCCTTTCACCCCATGTAAGGAAGAAAGGGAGGGAAGGGGGACCCATGTTCCACTGCCAGTCTCTTCCACACATTGGGCACTGAGGGGGGAAAGCAAAAGCCAGATTCTTCCTGTTGCTCATAGAAAAGTGTCAGGAAGAAACTGGGGATCTGTGTGAACCCTTCACCCCCACATTCTGGGAAGAGACTAATGTGACTTATGGGCTTTGGAGTTGCATTTTAAGGGGAGGAAGCCAATGTGGGTTTGTGAAACTTTGGTTTGTCTTTCTGTGTTTCCAGGAAAGGCTCCTGTTTGAGGGAAGCCATGCAGGGCCTTTCTCTCCAAAGGGGGACCAGGCATTGCTCAGGAGGAGAAAGTGAGGGGGGTCTCCCTGGAGGGACCCTCTGGGGCTCTGAGGAAGGGGCATCCTGGGGTCCCTCATGGCCCCTGAAGACCCTCCGGCTGGGCTCTCCTGGGCAGCTGCTGCTCCCACTTGCCCAAGAGCCTCCAGTGGAGGAGAATCTCTTCAAGGCGGTCATTTCTAGGTGGGGGACTTCCAGGACTTCAGCCTCCCCTCCCTCTGCATTTCTGGGAGTTTTTGCCTCTTTCACTTCACACTGAAAGCTTTTTAATTTTATCCTTATTTAAAATGCTCTGCCCCTCCCCCACTTTGTCTTTGTTTATTGAACTTCTTCTCCCCAAGGCTGATTGGTGGCTGAGCTACCAGGCAACCATTGTCTCTTCCCTCCTATTTGATTGGCTGCTGCTGGGTTGCCATGATGACAGGGACAGGCCAAGAACAGAGGCAGCCACTAGGGAGAGAGAGGGGCGGGGCTTTGGTCTTCACTCAGAACTGGAGGAGTTGAAGGGGGAAATCTCTTTTTCAGGAAACTCTGATCAGATGCAGCCCAGAGTAGGAAAAAAATGAAAGAATATTTTAAAAATATTTTGAAAAATGGAGGAAAAATTCAAGATTTTGTTTAACGCATTGTAAGCCTCCCCGAGTCTCCGGAGAAGGGTGGCATATAAATCAATTAAAAAAAAAAAAAGATCTTGAGAGAAGAAAAATAGGAAACAGAAACTAAAAACAGATAAAAGGAAGATGCAGTAAAATTGGACATTAAAGGAAATAGGATGGATAAAGAGCTTATAGAAAACAGCTGAAATAGAAAACAGTTTTAGTATTAATATTTTTGGCATTGGTTGAAAGCACTTATCATTTACAATTCCTTTTTGAATAAACGTGTAAAGTTTTCTTTTAGGAAATGGAAATATCTCCCCAGCCACTGGAGGCAGAATAACAGAATAACAGTTGGGAGGGACCTTGGAGGTCTTCTAGTCCAACCCCCTGCTCAACCGGAGACCCTATTTCAGGCAAATGGGTGTCCAAACTCTTCTTAAAATCCTCCAGTGTTGAAGCATCCACAACTTCTGAAGACAAACTGTTCCACTGGATGATTGTTTCAATTGTCAGGAAATTTCTCTTTAATTTTAGGTTGGATTTTTCCCTTTTTCGTTTTTGTCACCTCATTACAAAAAAAGATGTTGAAAACTTTGGGGAAAGTGCAGAGAAGAGCAACTAAGATGATTGAAGGCCTGGAGACTAAAACATGTGAAAACGGTTGCAGGATTTGGGCATGACCAGTCTAGAGAAAAAAGGACCGGGGGGAGGGATACGATAGCAGTATTCCAGTATCTGAGAGGTTGCCACAAAGAAGAGGGGCTCAACTTATTTTCCAAAGCACCAGAAGGCAAGACAAGAAACAATGGATGGAAACTGATCAAGGAGAGAAGCAACCTGGAATTAAGGAGAAACTTCCTAATTAGGACAATTAATTTATTTTTATTTTATTTTTATTTTATTTTTCAATTTATATACCGCCCTTCTCCCTGAGGACTCAGGGCGATGCACAGCCAGAATTAAAAACATGAAATACAAATATTAAAAACAATTAAAATCTATATAAATTTGGCCCAAAATTTAAAAAAAACACAAACCAATTAAACATTTAAAAATTTTAAAAAATTTCTTCCTAAACCAGCCCGGCTTGCTGGAAAAAGTGGGTTTTAAGGGCACGGCGGAAGGCACTAAGGTCTTGGATTCTCCTTATCTCTGGGGGCAGCTGATTCCAGAGGGTAGATGCCCCCACAGAGAAGGCTCTCCCCCTGGGGGTCACCAGCCTACATTGTTTGGCTGATGGCACCCTGAGGAGGCCCTCTCTGTGGGAGCGCACGGGTCGCTGGGAGGTCGTCGGTAGCAGCAGGCGGTCTCGAAGATAGCTAGGCCCTATGCCATGGAGCTCTTTAAAGGTGATAACCGACACCTTGAAGCGCACCCGGAAGACCACCGGGAGCCAGTGCAGCTTGCGCAGGAGCAGTGTTACGTGGGAGCGCCATGCTGCTCCCATCACTACCCGCGCTGCTGCATTCTGGACCAGCTGGAGCCTCCGGGCGCCCCTCAAGGGGAGCCCCATGTAGAGAGCATTGCAGTAGTCAAGGCGAGAGGTGATGAGGGCGTGAGTGACTGTGCACAGGGAATCCCGATCAAGAAAGGGCCGCAACTGTCGAATCAGGCGAACCTGACAAAAGGTGCCCCTGGTTACAGCCATCAGATGTTCCTCCAAGGACAGCTGCATATCCAGGAGGACTCCCAGATTGCGAGCCCTTTCTGTGGGGGCCAAGGACTCGCCCCAAATAGTCAGTGATGGAGTCAACTGACTATATCGGGATGCCGGGAGCCACAGCCACTCAGTCTTGGAAGGGTTGAGCTTGAGCCTGTTCCTCCCCATCCAGATCCGCACAGCCTCCAGGCACTGAGACATCACTTCAAGGGCATCGTTGGGGTGGCCTGGGGTGGAAATGTACAGCTGGGTGTCATCAGCGTACTGATGGTATCTCACCCCGAAGCCACGGATGATCTCGCCCAGCGGCTTCACATAAATGTTGAACAGAAGGGGCGAGAGGACCGATCCCTGCGGCACTCCACAGACGAGAGGCCTCGAGGTCGACCTCTGCCCCCCTGCCAACACAAACTGCGACCGGTCAGAGAGAAAGGAGGAGAACCACCACAATACAGTGCCTCCCACCCCCAACTCTTCCAGCCGGTGCAGCATGATACCATGTTCGATGGTATCAAAAGCCGCTGAGAGGTCTAACAGGACCAGAACAGAGGAGCAACCCCTGTCCCGAGCCCTCCAGAGATCATCAACCAACGTGACCAATGCCGTTTCCGTGCTGTGCCCAGACCTGAAACCCGACTGGAACGGTTCTAGATAAGATGTTTCCTCCAGGAATTGTGGAAACTGTCGCGCGACCACACTCTCAACAACCTTTGCCATGAAGCGAAGGTTGGAGACAGGACGATAGTTGGCCAATATTGCCGGATCCAGGGATGGCTTCTTGAGGAGAGGCCTTACCACCGCCTCTTTGAAGGCAGCGGGGAAGTAACCCTCACTCAACGAAGCGTTGATAACACCCTGGAGCCAGCCTCGTGTAACCTCCCGGGAAGCCAGTACCAACCAGGAGGGACGCGGGTCCAGTAAACATGTGGCCGTACTAAGTCTCCCCAAAATCCTGTCCACATCATCGGGAGTCATAGCATCAAACTCCTCCCAGATAACATTCTCAAGACTATTTCTCGTCACCCTGCCCTGATCTACCCAGTCAGAGTCCAAATCCCCCCGGATCTGAGCGATTTTGTCATACAGGTATTGTCCGAAATCCTCCGCCCTGCCTTCCAGGGGATCCACCCGCACTCCCGGATGGAGCAGGGAGCGGGTCACCCTAAACAGGGCGGTCGGACGATTCCCTGATGGCGCAATAGAGGCGGAAAAGCAATTAAACTTTGCCGTTTTTATCGCCACTATGTAGGTCTTAATATGCGACCTTACCAGTGTTCAATCAGATTCAGGGAGACTGGCCCTCCAACCGCTCTCCAGTCGTCTTTTCTGGCGCTTCATTTCCCTCAGCTCCTCAGTAAAGCAAGGAGCTGCGCGGGATCGGCACCGGGTCAGAGGCCGCAAAGGCACGACTCGGTCCAAGGCCCCACCAGCCGCCCGATCCCAGGCGGCTACCAGGTCCGCAGAAGGGAATTAATCAGTGGAAGTTGTAGGTGCTTCATCACTGGAGACACTTGAACTGATTTTAATTCTCCTTTTTTGTCTAGTAATTCTGCATAACTCACCATTTTGCTCAAATCTGTGGTGTTTGGGTGTATCATTGCTTCCATCATTGATAACCAAATTGGGACTTTCCTATAATGATTCTTTTTAATTTTTCCCCAGACTTTAGTAGAGCATTTCTTAATATGTGTCTCTGGAAATATGAGTGGTATTTATTCTTTCCCTCCCAGAGGAAGCTGTGCCAGCCAAGTTGAAGATCATGGCCTTCTATTGGTAATATTTGTTTGTTTTTTAATTGAATCCAATCTTTGAGCCATGTCAAAGCTGCCGCCTGATAATAGAGCTCTCAATCTGGGAGACCAAAACCACTCTATTTCTGCTATCTTGTATTGTTTAAATTTGATACATGGGTTTTTTTTCCCTGACCAAATGAATTTCGATGTCATTTTATTTAATTGTACAAAAAAGTTTTTTTCTAGTTTTATTGGTATTGTTTGAAAAAGATAAAATAATTTATATATTTATTTTAATTCTTGAAATTCTGCCAATTAACGATATTTGTAATTTAGTCCAATTTTCCAAATCTTTTTGTATTTGTTGTAGGAGTGTATTATAATTGTCTTTTTTAATTGTGGTGCACTTTGCTGATAGCCATATTCCTAAGAATTTAATTTTTTTAACTCTCGAGTTTCCCAATTTCTCCTCTAGTTCTTCATTCTGTCTATTTGTTAGAGTTTTAGTCAATATTTTAGTTTTTTATTTATTTTGAGCCCTGGCACTTTGCCAAAATGGTTTATATCTTGTAGTAATAGTTGTCCAGATTCTAAAGGTTCCTCAATAATAAATGCCAAATTTCCGGCGAATCCCTGGACTTTATAGTCCTGTGATCTAATTTTTAATCCCTTTATTTCTGAATTATCTCTAATTTGTGACATTAATGTTTCCATTGAGAGACTGAATAGCAGAGGAGATAAAGGGCATCCCTGTTTTACTCCTTTAGCTATATTGAAACTTTCTGTTTGTTCACCATTATTTTTGCTCTCTGGCCATTTCAGTAAAGTTTTCTCCAAAGTTCATTGCTATTAGTTGATTTATCATAAAGTCCCAATTTAGGTTATCAAAAGCTTTCTGTGCATCCAGGAATATCAAAGTTACCTTTTTCTCCGGGTGAACCTCATAGTATTCTAATACGTTCATAATGGTTCTTAAGTTATTTTTTATGTGTCTGTTGGGCCGAAATCCGTTTTGGTCTGGGTGTATGATTTTGTTTAATATATTTTTAATTCTGTCTGCTATTATAGCCATAAATATCTTATAATCAGCATTTAACAGTGAGACTGGCCTATAATTTTGGATCTTTTATTTTTCAGTATTGCTTTTGGGAATGAGTGTTATTAAAGCCTCAGTCCAGGATTTTGGTATCTTAGCATGTTTTAATACTTCATTGTACGTTTCTAATAGTTGTACGTTTTCTAACAGTTTTTGAAATTCCTTATACAATTCTGCTGGAATTCCATCCGAGCCTGGGGTTTTGCTATTTTTTTGTTTTTGGATTGCCCTCTTCAGTTCTAGCATCATTATCCTGAGGACACCTTTTCCATTATCATATAGTGGTAGAAGTGGGATATTGAACAAAAGGGGGGAATAACCAGGGAATCAAGAGGTGGTTTTTCTTTTAATTCCTCTGACAATCAGCAGAGGTGACACACCGACCACAGGTCTTTAATTTTCCCCCTCTAGAAACTGACAACAATGGATAGGCCAGGGATAGACTGCTAGGGCAGTCACACAATTGAGAAGTAACTAAGATATCTCTACGCCAGTCCTCTCAGAAACTCACAGGCTATGGAAATGTCTGCTAAAGAAGATTCCTCATTAGAAGGCAGAAAGTCTGTTCAGCAGCGCAGCCCAGAGAAGCTGAAACTGGAGGCAAAGAAACAGAAGAAGCCACGAAGAGGGTGAAAGTTGATCTGGAGCTTAAATGAAGGGAGATTGATGAGGAAGAGCACTTAAAGAGAGAGAGAGAGAGAATGAACATCAAACCCAAGTAGAACTGTTGAAGTGGTGACACCGCATCGTCTACACTAACCCGTCTCCTCCCAATACAACCAGACCTTGGGGGAATTGATGACCATGAAGGAGATGAGGTTGAGACCCTCCTAACCAACTTTGGAGATACCCACCAAGCTGAAAGAAGTCCAAAGCCCAGGACATGTTTCCTTTGTCTCCTCTCTTAAAGGGTTGCTTAAGCCAAATATTGGGTAACCTGAATCTTGAGGAAAAAGACTACCAACAGTTAAAAAAGCCACAAACATTAATTATTAATTTATTTTATTGTTTGATTATTATCTTAGATTTTAATTTGATTAATGTAACTATTTTTATTTCTCTTCCATTGTAAATAACATCAATTGTCAAACAGAAGCAAACGAAGCATTTAAAGCAATAACAATTGAAATCAATAATTAAATGTTATAGCCCTAAGAAGCAATTTCATCATCAGGTCCCTACTTTTATCATTAGTTGTTCCTTAGTATTTAGATCTGGCCTCATGAGGATAACGTAGCACTTGGGGAAGAAGATGCAACCCAACAGTCCAGCACCAGAGGCCATGATGGAAAACACCTGCACAGCCACCATAGACTTTCCTTTGGTGCTCAGGTATGTGGGCAGGAAGGAGAACCAGACATTACAGAAGACCAGTATGCTGAAGGTGATCAGCTTGGCTTCATTGAAGGCCCCAGGCAGGTTCCTGGCCAAGAAAGCCACTGTGAAACAAATGGCAGCTAGGAAACCCATATAGATAAGAACAACATAAAACATGGCAACAGAGCCTTCGTTGCATTGAAGGATGATCACTCCAGGCTCTGAGTACAGATCAGAGTCAAGGAATGGGGGAGATACTCCCAGCCACAAGGCACAGATGAAAATTTGGATACCAGAACAAGAAAAGATAATGGTGTAAGTCAAGCTCTTCCCCAACCATCTTCCCATCCTGTTCCCTGGTTTTGTGGCCAGGAAGGCCAGCACCACAATGAGAGTTTTGGCCAACACAGAAGACACGGCTACTGAGAAGATGATGCTGAACATTGTTTGTCGGAGAAGGCAGGTGGCTTTCCTTGGTTTGCCAATGAAGAGAAAGGGGGACAAAAAACAAAGGAGGAGGGAGACCAGGAGGATGAAGGAGAGGTCCCGGTTGTTGGCTTTGACAATGGGAGTTTCTAGGTATTGAAGGAATATGATTAAAATGAATCCTGTAGTTAGGAACAGGAGGAGAGCAAAGGAAATGAGGATGATGCTGAGATGTTCATCATAGGACAGGAAGGTTATTCTTTTGGGCATACATTGGAGTCTCTTCTTGTTTGGATATTGATCATCTGGGCATTTGGTGCATTTTTCAGTATCTGAGAAAAAACAAAGATTTCATTTATATCTTTCTACATTTCAAGAAAGATTTTTTTAGCAAATGGCAAAAGGTATAACATACTGTATGTCTTGCTGCCCATCTTAAAACCCATTTTTGGGCAACTTTAATGTAAAAAAAAATCTAATATATACATATATTACTAATTTTCATCACTAATAATGAAAACAAGAACAACATTAAACCCCAGAAGAAATACCTGGCACCCCAACCACCCTTCACTAATGCAACCCACCACATTCTCATCCTACACTGATGTCGCCTTATCCCAATTCCTAAATATCCAGAAGGTTAGGAGGGTGGAAATCTGATGGATTTCAAGGGGGAAAGTGTTCCATAAGGCAGGAGTTGCAACTCAAATGTCTGGATTCGGAAGACCCACAAAATAGTCTAAGAACTACTTAGACTACTTTGTGTACATGCAAACACACACACAAACACCACCTTCCTTCCTTTTCTGTAAAATACTAAGAAAAAGCCTCAGAAAAGACCGAAAGGTCAAGCTGCTAAAAGTAAAAGAACATCATCTCAGTTTCTCTTCTTCCCTAAGCCTTCGGATAATAGCCCCCAGGCAGACACCGTGCTTCAGCTTCAAGAAAAGAGGTTACCGTATTTTTTGGACTATAAGACTCTCGGAAATATAAGACACACCTAGCTTTTGGGGAGGAAAAGAAGAAAAAAAATACCTCAAGTTACAAAGAATTCAGATGTTCCTAAGGAAGATAAATATGGACGGACACATTCCAATTGGCAAATAAAAGAGAGATTTTCCTACCCAATCTACAACATCCTTCTTCCTACCTCATCCTTCAAGATCTTTTACTTATTCTTGCCATTATGGAAGAAATTGGACACCATGAAAATTAAGAATAAATGAATCAAACTGATATGTGTTTTGATATGTGGAAAAATGTCAGCCAGGATTTGTCAAGAAGGCTCGAGAAGGAGAGCCATTTTGCTGCTACGACTGCCTTCCTTGTCCAGAGGGGACCATCTTTACTCAGGAAGGTGGGTGACACCATAAGGAAACCTTCTGAATTCATTCAGGGCACTTTGAAGCCTCCTTGTCTTAAGGTAGCTAACAATCAAGATCAACAATTACATTCAAGGGATTTTCAGATAAAGTGCACTCTTATTTCTAGGCTCGACCATATCTCACGACCTAAAATGGACACCCAACGTCAAAAACATCATCAAAAAAGCACAACACAGAATGTTTTTTCTGCACCAACTCAGGAAGCTCAAACTGCCCAAGGAGCTGCTGATCCAGTTCTACAGAGGAATCATTGAGTCTGTCATCTGCACCTCTATAACTGTCTGGTTTGGTTCTGCAACCCAACGAGACAGACACAGACTTCAGAGGATAATTAGAACTGCAGAAAAAACAATAGCTACCAACCTGCCTTCCATTGAGGACCTGTCTACTGCACGAGTCAAAAAGAGGGCTGTGAAAATAGTTACAGAACCCTCACATCCTGGACATAAACTGTTTCAACTCCTACCCTCAAAACAACGTTATAGAACACTGCACACCAGAACAACTAGACACAAGAACATTTTTTTCCCAAACGCCATCAATCTGCTAAACAAATAATTCCCTCAACACTGTCAAACTATTTACTAAGTCTGCATTACTATTAATCTTCTCATCATTCCTATCACCCATCTCCTCTCACTTACGACTGTATGTTTCTAACTTTGTTGCTTGTATCCTTATGATTTATATTTATATTGATTGTTTCCTGGTTGCTTATTTGTACCCTATGACTATCATTAAGTGTTGTACCTTATGATTTTTGATGAACGTATCTTTTCTTTTATGTACACTGAGAGCATATGCATCAAGACAAATTCCTTGTGTGTCCAATCACACTTGGCCAATAAAAAATTCTATTCTATTCTATCTATTAAAAGCCAATTTCGAAACCTAAGTAATACTTCCCTTGAAATTGTCCCTTATTACTTCTGATGTCAGGAATTGCTTTTCTTTGCACCAAAAACATGCTTCACTATTTCAGTTTTCAAGGTGAGATGGGCAGAAAATAAATTTAATAAATAAATAAATAAGCTCACATCAGACTAGTCATTATGATTTCATGTGAACTGAGAATCTTGGACTTCCTTCCTAAATTCTACTGTCCCAGTGGAGTTAAAGAGAGGCATGTGTAACTATGACCAGGTCTCGGCTGATTAAAACCATTGCAGGCTATGGACCGGTAATTTGAGGAGATCCTGACTCCAACCAGGACAAGATGAAGCTTATTTTGCCAAGTGGACCAACAGGATCTCCATCCAATCTTGATCCCATTTCATCAGATTCAGTCCAAACCTGAAGTCAGACCCTAGTCAACAAAACAGTATTCAGCATTATAGCATCTGAAGGATAACATGGTCAATAGATCATGTCTAAGAAAATTATAGATATTTTACTCCACACATTCAATTCTCTATAAAGGTAACACACCTTTTTTGACTAGATTTAGCCCACTTGAAAAGGGTCCGGATTCTTTGGAAAAATGAAGAAAAGACATCAATATTTTCCTCACCTTGTTGAGCAACCTTAGCTGTGACAAAGCATCTTGGTTGATTGTAAGTCTCTGTCTTTCAAAATTCCCCAATTTCTTGTTGATGGGATCCCCCTTGGGGAGAAACACTCTACTAAAGATCCTCAGATCTGCTGCTACGTCTCCATTTCGATCCAAGTAAACTTTCAGCAGGGAAAGATTGAACAATTCCTTCTTCTTTAGAAATAGATGGAACTAGAATGGAAACATCCAGGAACTTTAAAAGCAGAAATCTTGTTTTGTTATCTCTTTTTACATTTTAATCTTTCTTCTATGGTTGTTTAATTTGCAAATATTGTGAGTTGGCCTGTGGCCACTATCTTCAAAACTCAAGAACAAAGTTCAGTAATATTTCTCAATCATATAGTATATTGACAAAAAGTATAGTGAGAAGATGCAAATGGCAAAAATTGTCAATTACAAGAAACATTTTAGGAAAGGTCATAAATCAATTGAAGAAAGCCCCCAAATAAGTGGAGTATTCATAAACTCCTTGAAAACAACAGGGTGATTATCATTCCAGGTCCTCTTGTAGGAAGCTTGAGATCTTGAACAACCAAGCTCAGACAGCACCAAAAAACCCTGAAAAGGAATTTAGTTTGATGGATCCTTGTTGGGACCACATACCTTCCACGGTGGCAACCTTGGAGTCCTCAACCTTTCTTCTCCTTCTTTCATTCTTTTCTTGGATTTGAATGCAGCATTTAAGGCATGGGTCAGAATCTTAATGACACTGTAAGTATGGCTTCCATTTTGGACCCTCATCCTATTCTTTTTCTCTTGGGTCTCCAATGGTGTTTTCTGGGTGCATCTTCTCTGGCCTTTGACAGAAAAGATCTGTTTTGAAACAGAACAGTGAAAATAGTCATCTTGAAATTCATGTTCCACTAAGAAAGAATCTTTATAGGTATTATCATTTTTCAAATTCTTTTTCCACTGAAAAGGAAAGGTCCAAATACTATGAACATACTTGTAACGCCTGTACTTTTTCATTGTATATTCTCCAAGCATTGTCGTGATCCAGACTTTCCCTTCAATGTGTCCTGGCAAACTTTCAAATGTTGAATGGAAAGGAAGAATTCTAGGAAAAATGGACTCAAATTCTATGAAGTGAACAAAGATATTGACTTGTTTCCACTTGGAGAGGGCAACCCTGAGGGCTGATGGATGTCCATTTGTTGAGAATTGTTGTGATATAACAACACAAATTCTATTCCTGACAAGCATAGGAGTAAAAGTTCTCATGAAATGTTCCCCCTTCTCTGTCTCTGGAGCAAAGAGACCAATCAAGATCCATCCGAAATGGAGGAGCAGTTGGACAATTGCTGGGTACTGGATCCCTTCTTTGGGAAACATCGGATGGAAAAAAGGGAATTGATTTTTATCACTCAGAGCCTCTGAAGCAATTCTATTACTGACCTGAAAAAGCAACGGTGCTATATTATAATCAGGGTCTTACCAAGTTCAAAATTTTAGCTTTTCATGCATCCAACTTTTCTTGTGGATTAGTCATGAGGCCATATCAAGTTACAGAATATGAAACACAGAATATTAACAAACTATGTAACTATTAACAAATTCTACGTAAAAGTAGAATTTAGAAAAATAAATGCAAGAGAATAAGCATAAAGATTGAAAATAGTATTTCTTTATCACCTCCAGAATGTCAATGTTCCGACTGACGAACCTAATCAAGCACTGTTGAGACGATCCAGTCTCTTAAGGCAAAATTTCATTGAGTACATCATTGCAGCACAGAATGAAAGTAAAACTAGCTCTGGGTAATTGTCAGGCAATTCAGTATAATTAAAATATAGAATCCTCTCCTTCCCCCCCTCCGGCTTGGACTCTGACTGGACAGGGTCAGACGATGAGGAAGCGGCGAGTCTTGTGCTTTGGGAAGAGTTCGATCCTGTTACTCCAGACAAAGTGGGCAGGATCATGGGGAAGTTGAGTGCTGTCACATGTGTACTGGACCCGTGCCCCTCCTGGCTGGTTTATTCAGCTCGGGAGGTGACACGTGGCTGGATCCAGGTGGTGATAGCTCCTTCTTTAGGGGAGGGTAGCTTTCCTGCTGCCTTGAAGGAGGCGGTGGTGAGGCCCCTCCTCAAGAAGCCTGTCCTGGATCCAGCTGTTTTGAGCAACTTTCGTTCGGTCTCCAACCTTCGCTTCCTTGCGAAGGTTGTTGAGACTGTGGTGGCACGTCAGCTCCCAGTAGCCCTGGATGAAGCGGAGTACCTTGATCCATACCAATCGGGTTTCAGGCCCGGGTACAGCACAGAGATGGCATTGGTCGCACTGGTGGATGATCTCTGGAGGGCTTGGGATAGAGGTCATTCCTCTGTTCTGGTCCTATTAGATCTTTCAGAGGCTTTCAAGACCATCGACCATGGTATCCTGCTGCGGCACCTCGAGGGTTTGGGAGTGGGAGGCACCGTTTTATGGTGGTTCTCCTCTTACCTCTCAGATCGGACGCAAGCTGTGTTGGCAGGAGGGCAGAGATTGACCATGAGGCCCCTCAACTGTGGGGTGCCTCAGGGGTCGGTTCTCTCACCCCTTCTGTTCAACATTTATATGAAACCGCTGGGGGAGATCATCCGTGGTTTCAGGGTGGGGTGTCATCAGTACGCTGATGATACCCAGCTTTTTATATCCACCCCGAACCAGCCCAGTGATGCCCTCGACGTGATGTCCCGGTGCCTGGAAGCGGTACGGATCTGGATGGGGAGGAACAGGCTTCGGCTCAACCCTGCGAAGACTGAGTGGCTGTGGATGCCGGCATCACGGTTCGAAGGAGAGATTCCATCGCTGGCTATAGGGGGTGAAACTTTGCTCCCTGTCTCCCTGTAGACAGGGCACGCAACTTGGGTGTCCTCCTGGATTCATGGTTGAGCTTAGAAGATCATATAACAACCATGACCAGGGGGGCATATGCCCAGATTCGTCTGGTCCGCCAGTTGCGCCCCTATTTGGACCAAGATGCCCTACGCACAGTTACTCATGCACTAGTTACCTCACGCGTTGACTACTGTAATGCTCTCTACATGGGGCTGACCTTGAGGACCACTCAGAGGCTTCAACTGGTACAGAATGCAGCCGCGCAGGTTGTGATGGGAGGGTCCTGATACTCCCATGTTATACCCCTCCTGCGCGACTTGCATTGGTTGCCGGTTGCCCTCCAGGTGAGATTCAAGGTGCTGGTGATGACCTATAAAGCCCTACATGGCTTAGGCCCAGGATATTTGGTGGACCATCTGCTGCCAGCAACAGCTGCCCATTGCCTGGTGCGTTTTCACAGGGAGGGCCTGCTCCGGGTGCCGTCAGCTAGACAGTGTTGGCTGGTGACCCCCAGGGGTAGAGCCTTCTCTGTGAGCGCGCCCACCCTTTGGAATCAACTTCCCCTGGGGCTCCGGTTGGCTCCTGACATTCGCACCTTCCGCCGCGAATTAAAAACATGGTTGTTTACATCGCCCAGCCTGGACTGAGAGGGTTTTTAGATTTGGGGGGGGGGTTAATATAAATTATATATTATGTATTTTATATTTTTAACTGGTTGTTTTATTGTTGTGAGCCGCCCTGAGTCCTCGGAGATAGGGCAGCATATAAATTTTATTATTAAAATTAAATTAAATTAAATTAGTCTAGGTCACTTTGTCCAATTAGATGACCAGGTATTGGTGTGGGAAGATTTCCATGACTCTGGTGAACACCTGTTGATATGTCCTTGGTTCCCATGAAACAGTTTCGTTTTTTTTATTTATTTATAGAAAAAGCAAAAATTTCAATTTCTATATAAACAGTGTGTTGTCTGGGTATAGTTTTTTTTAAGTAATAATAATAATAATAATAATCATCATCATCATAACAATAGCATTCATAACATTAATAGTCATCATATAGTAACAATAATTTCTCATCATATCACTGATAATAAACATATAGTGACAATAGTGCTTACTTATTCATTTAGTAAACCATTTTTACAAAATTAGTCATTCTCTTGTATTTTTAAAAATCTAACTTCTGTTTCTGCTTGTTAACCATTGATAGAACGAATACCATATTAAGAAATATTCAGTATCTTCTCTGTCTTTAATTGTAAGTGTTAATCTGTCCATTTCTGCACATGTCGTATTTTTTTTTAATTACATTCTCTTCTGTAGGGATCTCTATGCTCTTTCAAATACAAATACAAATACAATTCTAGCCACTGTTAACACATGTAGTATTAACTACATATTCCCTTTATTATATTTTTCTGGTATGATACCCAACGGAAATATTTCTGATTTTAAGTCTATATGTTTCTTTATCATTTTTCTATCCAAGTGTGTATTTTTGTCCAATATTTTTTTGCCTTTGGGCATGTCCCCGAAACAGTTTCTTGTTATTGTTTGGAATACACATTTCAATCTCTCCCTCCCTCCCTCCCTCCCTCCCTCTGATGGCAAGCTGTGAAGCAGTAAAGGTGAAAGCAGCCTGAGTACACTTTGAAGCTCGACAGGCAACCCCCATGTCAGGGCATTTATTAATCCCATGTTTGGCTCTGGGACTAATGACCCTGGTTTAGAGGAGGAGATGAATCGAGGCTTATTCCAAGTTGCAATATTCTGAAAAGAAACGTGAAGGAAGGTTTCTAATAAAACTCATTTATTTGTTATAAAGAAAATAAAACACCTCACTAACTAAGAAAAATTAATTGCTACATTTTTGAAAGTAATTCTTGCCGGCTATCTGAGCCGGACCTCTGGCAAGAGAACGGGAAGGAAAAAAGTGTGAGAAGCAAGTGAAGGAATGTGGGTGGATACGGAAACACGTAGCTTACTGATAAGAAGTTGGCAAAGCTACGGAGAGTCTGACAGTCCAGAAATAATGAGCTCAGCTGGTAAATAAAATAACGCAGTGACACCCCACCCCTTAAAATGTGGGTGATACCTGGAATACAGTAAGCACATGTTAGTGGTATTAGGACTCCCAACCTCACTATGAAGTGGCCCCTGGCTTGTAGGGATATTTTTCATGAAATCTGTTTATTAATCACTCTGTCGTCATGCTTTGAGCTTTTACCCACCTTGCTTCTGAAATTGGATAACCCCTCCATTGTACTAGGAATTGAAGCTTAACCTTATATAGTCTAGAATCCAGGATCCGTTAGACTTCATAATGTTTTTCATCCCCTACTCAGTGGTGAAATCCAAATTTTTTTACTACTGGTTCTGTGGGTGTGGCTTGTTGGGTGTGGTGTGGTGTGGCTTGTTGGGTGTGGCAGGGGAAGGATACTGCAAAATCTCAATTCCCTCTCCACTTCTGGGGGAAGGATATTGTAAAATCTGCATTCCCACCCCACTCTGTGGCCAGCCAGAGGTGGTATTTGCCGGTTCTCCGAACTACTCAAAATTTCCGCTACCGGTTCTCCAAACTGCTCAAAATTTCTGCTACCAGTTCTCCAGAATCTGTCAGAACCTGCTAGATTTCACCCCTGCCCCTACTATTATTGGTCCTGGATCCTCTCTCTCAACTGGCATTAGTCTAGACCCCAGTGCTGGCTTGAGCAAGCTACAGTGGAATACTGGATGCACTTTCCCCAGTATTCAAGGCAATTTTAATTCTATGGTGACTGGGTTAATCACTTTCACAACAGAGAATGATCCCATGTACTTTAGACCTCACTTCTTACAACATAATCTTAATTTTAGACACTTTGTGGACAGAAACATTTTATCTCCTATGTTAAATGTCCCTTGTGGTGCTCGCCTTTTATCTGCTTGTTTTTTCTGACTCTCTGTTGCCTTAGCTAAAGCCCTTCTTACATTACTGCAAGCATTTTGGAGAGAGTCTACCCACACTGTTAGGGATACTGCTGTGGGAGGATCTCTTGGGTATTCTGGCATGGGCACAAACTCCACCCCTATGGCTACTTTAAAGGGAGTGAGTCCCGTGCTGCTATGGACTGCATTGTTGTATGCAACCTCAGCAAACGGCAGGAGTTCTGCCCAATTGGATTGCTGATAGTTGACATAGCAATCTAGTTACTGTTCCACCATGCATTAGCTCATTCCGTGGCTCTGTTCATGCTCAGGTGAAAAGTGGACCTGAGCCCTTGGGACAGGGGTGTCAAACTCAGTTTCATTGAGGGCCGCATCGGGGTTGTGTTTGACCTTGGAGGGCTGGTGTGGTAGTGTTGTATGGATGGGCGTGATCATGGTGGGTGTGGCCACCATGTGCGTGGCCATGGTGGGCATTTGACACAGGCTCAAGATGTATTTTTTTCCCTTCTCTTCTTTCTTTCCACAATCCTTTACTATAACCATTTTCCTATCTCTCCTACCGTATGTTACAGGTAAACGTTTATTACTTATTCTTTTTTTTATAAAAAAAGTTTTTATTTTATAAACAAGCAAACAATACATAAACAATGATTCAATGTATCATCTAAGTACATCTTTTGTGTCTTCTTCTTACTCCTCCAATATTTATCATATCTTAATATTATCATTTTATTTATTATAACATTTCCCCCACATTTCTTACTTCTCTATTAATACACTTATCTATCTTTTTATTTTATTAAAAATTTTACAACAATTTCAACCCCACACAACCTTCAACCCCCCCCTCCCCACACACCCCCGACTTCCCAGAGCAAAAACAGGGTATAACATTTAACAAACCTAAGCTAAAATATGCTAACTTACTTACTCCCTCACGTTCTTTTAACTCCCCTTTTAAAAGTTATTCATCAACCTTCCTTTTATAAATTCTCTTATCACATTTCACATTTATTACTAAAATCCTTTCCATACCTTCTTTTTCAGCATTACTCCCTAGTAAAATTCTAAATTAAACATTTATCCTCTTTGGTCATTCATAAACCACTTGCCAATTTCTGATTGCAATAAAACATTCTTCAGAATACAACCTTAGAGATACTGTTAATTCATTGGGTTAAGTTATTTCTAAATCTTAAATTCATTCTTCAATATATAAGTTTCAAAACTTTCAGGAAGCTATCCATTAAATTTTAAATTAACCATTTGGATACCTCAATAACTTTTAAAAAGCTATCCATTTTTAGTTAAACATTTTTACTTCAATAAGACATTCTTCAAAATATAACCCTCAAAAGGCTATCCCTTAAATTATATCCAAAGCTAAATATAATAAAACCCTTTATATCATTGTCTTAAAAAATACTAATTTCAGTAAACTTTTCAGATTTATTACTAAGATCCTCCCCAAAAGAAATTAATCTTCCATTCTTCTTTTCTTTCTATATTTTTTCCAGTCCTTCTTCTTTAATAATACTTTCTTCTTCAGCATTGCTCCTCCCCCTGCTTTTATTTTCGAAAATTTTTCTCTTCTCCATTTTTTTTTTTGGCTTTTTTACAAACTTTCTTCTTTCTTTCTTTCTTCTCCAGTCTCACTTCTCCGCCACAATCCTGTTCTCTTCCTCTCAGTAAGAACACCTCTTTAACTGTGATTGAGAATCCATCCCTGCAACAAAGTTGTAAAGTTCCACTTCGAATCTTCCCTTTTGTATAAAAAATCCTGACACCTCCTGATGATTCTCCATTTGCCTGTATCAAAACCTCTGGAGGAATATCTCTCAATATTTCCTGGTTACACTCCTTCAATCCTCTCTGCTCCTCCCTCTCAATTTGAAAAGCCTCTATTTCATTTTCCAAAGGCACAATAAATTGGTTTTTTTCTTCCACCTCCTCTTCACTTATATCCTTGTTTGAGATTTGAGTAAAATCCTTCTTAAGAAACCCTTCAATTCTTTCCACGAACACAGAGGCAAATGATTCCAAAACGTCTTCCAAAATATCCACAGTCAGCATTTGTGAGCCTTCATCACTTTCAAAAAAAAACAACCATTTTTTTTTCTTAGATATAATTTTTAAATCCTTCTCCTTTTAAAATAAAATCCTCTTCTTTTAAACAGGGGCTTTCAACACCACATAATACTATGTATCTAAGTTTCACTTTTCCATGCCCCGTTAGAGTCACACGCCATCTTACTTTCCCTTTCTACCACAGAGGTTCAGAGGGAAGTGATAGATTTTGGAGTTAAAGTTTAGTACTTGCAATTTTCGTTTCTCCTGTATTTGCTCTGCCAGCTTTCAAGTCCAAATTTTTTCCCCTTAAAATTGAGTTGCTGATACTGGTGTGGTCGCGATGCCTCATTCTGCATAAAGCAGACTCGTCCCAGATCCAGAGCACTGAAGAGCTTCCAGGGAGCTCTCACCCTGCAAACCCCAGGCTTAAAAAGAAAAACCTGGGGGTCTAGGGGAGCTCTACCCAAACCCCTCTGCTCTTCTCTCCCCCTTTTCCCCAGGGGGAGAGTTTGGAGCCGCTAGACAGCTGATTTTTGCTGTTCTAGCGGCAAACGGAATCGCGGGGCTGGAGCTCCTAAAGGAGCATCCATCGGCGATCGTGGAGCCACCGGAAGTCCATTTATTACTTATTCTTCATATGCCACTAAACTTTTTATTTCTAAATATATACCCCATTGTTTAATAGTAAACTGCTTTTCCAGGCAGAAAAGCTATTTATACTATTGTATTTTTATTATTCAACTAATAATAAAAATACAGTAGCATAAATAACATGATAATACAAGATCTAACAGCAGAGGTAAATTTCCAGGATAGTAAATAGAAATGGCTGTCAATTATAGATTGTTGATTGTAGATTAAATAGACCTACAGCGTGTAGAATCTGGCATTAAACTGTAGTATTAATGTAGGATGTTGCTTGATTAGGCACTTATTTGAGGCCACATAATTGTAATCTAGTCCAATCCAGTCCTCCTTCAGCACTCTCCTGGCCAAAAATGGGCTATGAGGAGGCCCAGCACGGTCTGTTTTTGGCTGTCAGAGTGCTGCTGGAGGTCAGGGAAGCCAAAAACGGGCCATGCGGGGACCAAGTGCAGCTTCTGCATGGTCGTTTTTTGGCTGGCAGAGGCACCACAGGCCAGTGCTTTGATATTTCCGGGCCAGCCCCGCAGGCCAGATTTAAGCACCCCGCCAGCTGAATGAGACCTGCGGTGCCTTGAGTTTGATACCCCTGCCTTGGGAGAACCCTATCATCTTTATGAATTCCCTCCAGAACCTAGCCATAAATTGCACCCCTCTGTCTGAGATGATGCACTTTGGCACTCCATGTAGTCAATCTTTGACTGAACACAAGAGTCTCTCCTCACCTTCACAAGTGTGCAGCAGAAGCCCTCAAAGCAATGAGATGGTGTCATGTGTATATATTTCTCTTTTGATCCTTCCTCACGCTGTTATCTCAATCCCCAGCCATGAAGCCTACGATGGCCATAGTGAAAAGCATAGTGAAAGCAACTGTTGGATTCTATAAAGAAGATACAGTTGGATCTATCATCAAACACTCCCACCCCACTCACTTTGCCAGGTAGGGGAACACAAACACAAACCTGTGAGACTTTGTAGGTGCCTGCTAATGTTGACATCTGGATGGCGATGTTCCTGTCAGCTCCATCAACAAGGGCCAAAAGGTTGTCCTTCCTTCCACAGCTGTAGTTGGGAACATTGGCTTCTCCAGTAGAGAGCATGTCCAGCAAGGCC